>CM052712.1:76152116-76233882 GCA_028551405.1 Uromys caudimaculatus
GGGTGTCTTGCACACATTACTCCTCAGTGTAAATATCGCAAGGTGAATACAAGCCTCAGTAAAGATTCACCTTGATCCCTGACAACAGATAACCGACTCACACACGAGCTACTGGGGTCCTTTCAAAACTTTTGTGAAAGACTGCAGACACAGAAAACGTTAGAACAATTGCAGCAGGACAGTTGTGAAGAACGAGGAGGGTACATTCTCTCCCTCTCCTCCCCCCTCCTTTCTCCCTTTCCTCCTTCTCCTCCCCTCTCCCTCCTCCCCTCCTTTACCTTCTTCCCTCTCCCTCCACCATGCCTGGGATCTAACTATACAACTTTTGACTAAGTGATAATTATTGCAAGAGAAACAGAAATGGAAAGGTCAGCGTGTGCACGCGCACGCACAAACACACAATCTCTATTGGTTGTAGTTTCTCAGGATGACTGATAGACTCTCTGACTGCCATCTCTTGTAAAGAAGCTGTCTTGATCTGGCAATCAGAGCTATCTACCTGGAGTGTCTCCTGTGTACCATTCCTTAAGCAAGTGACAGCTGTGGACTTAGGCATCTCTGATTTCCAGACAAAGGAAACCTTAGAATTGGCAAAAGGACCAGAGATTTTACTTAGAGGGGTCTTTGGCTAAATCACATCACTTTACAGATGAAAAAAATTAAGCCTTGAGATTAAACATCTTGGGTCACTATGATTTACTCTGCACAAACCGAGGTTATGACAAGAATGTAGTAACTACATCTTGTACACAGAATCTCCAACACTCATCTATGAACATAAATTATAGTCAAATCAAAAATATATGTAAGAGGAGGAAACCCTTCTTGACCTTAAAGGTAAAAATGATCTTGCTTTCATAATTTTAATTTGTTACAATGGTAACAAAACATTACCATGACAGCGCACTCTCTTGTTCCACCCCCTGATAAGGATCAGAGGGTATAGGCTACTTTACTAACCACATCTGATGCCGAACAGTTTGGTTTTTAAAGTAAACTAAGTGGGTATCACTTGGACTGTGGAGAATATAGTCCATCAGGGTGCATCAGGCTTGTTAATTCTGAGAGTCTGGCATGGATGAAAATAGCAGCCAGCATGAGGGAGGGGAGTGCAGAATGGCTTGCAGCCTTGGAGGCTGTGATGCTGTTGATGAAACATTAGTTCTGCAAACAGGACTGCGTTCCCTGTGTCCCTCCAGCTCAGTGACTGAGCTCACCCTCTGAAGGTGGGTTGGTCTCCCTCAGAGCGCTCAGGCTCTCTCCTACCTTCTGCTTGTTCACCCTGCCCTTCCCAGGGCGGGTTTGATTTATTTTTTTTGTCCAAGAGCGTTGCAGATCAGTTTCCCCTGCCATGTGTCGCCACAGTCACGGAACTAATTCACTTCAGATTTTAGAATTGGAGCTGTCCCTTCCTCCTGCTTCACTCAGGGAAAGGAAACTCATGTTTCCTGAGAACCATTAACTGCAGCCCTGCCAAGTGCTGCATTTTTTTATTGGTGACGGAACAAAGGCAGAAAGCCCAGAGCCGACAGACTGGGGTTTGAATCCCCACTTTGTTTCCTACTGGCTTTCTGCCTTCCTACTCTGCTTAAGTGTGACACTGACCTATGCGACTCAGTTTAGAAGGCCTTTAGAACTGGGTGTTGACACACATTCTTATATAAGCTGTCTTATAATTGTCTCCATAATGAAGTCAGCTGGGCATCTTTTAAAGTTTTTCAGATTATGAACTTCAGGGTATACATTCATTGCCAAGAGACCTCTTGGACACAGGTAGCTTTCACCAGAAATAACCCTTACAAGCTGCACCCTCGTGTCACTAATGTATCCAGGGACGCTCCAGTGGTGCCTCAAACTTCAACAGCCAAAAGCCACTTCCCCCTTTCTCATGTCCCTCTGTTAAGATGGCATTTATCACTCTTATCCTCAATAGTATTATATTTAGTATGACTTTACTACTACATTGTAAAACTTCTTAGGACTGGAAACAATGTTTGACAATGAGTAACAGAAACAACCCACTTCTACTTTAGTGATTTTAGTAGACTTTTTAGGGGAACAAATAATTATCCCCAAGAAGACATGTTCTGAAACAGTCAGCTTTAAACTGGCTGTATCATACAATCAAGTTCAGTCACAGCTTCATTCAAGATGCAGTGGATTGTGGGATTGGTTCAGTAAGAAACCCTCAGCAGCTGGATTAGCAAGGGGAGCATTCCACCAATTAAGGTCTTCTGGTCACTTACTTAGTGGCTTCATGTTGCTACTTCTATTTCCAAAATGGTTAAGACTAAGCCTTCTATTACAGGCTTCATGTGCCATGACTGTAGAAATCAAAATGTGTTGGCATTGCCAGGGCAGTGAGAATATGCCAGGAGCACATTGCCCACTCTGAGTCTCAATTTCCGCTCTTTAGGATTGCCAAAGAACTAGTGTTTTAGAGGCTTTTTTTTGGTCTTAATATATTGGACGTCTATAGAACATATTGGACGCCTATAGTAGCTGAGGCGTTACAGTGTCCAGGGCTACCTGACAGCATCATAGATCATCCCGTACTAGCAAAGGCAATAAGTACATGGTCTTTGGCTCCAGATGCTGACTCCTTGTCTTCAAATTTCTGCCCCTCAGCCTTAGGTAAATTAGTAACTTCTGTGCCTCCGTTTCCTCATTTATAAGTTGAACTTGGGTGATTACAGCTACTTCATGCAGTTGTTAAGAAAATAGCATCAGTTTGCTTCTGTTTAGGGCACTTCCAGAATATTAGCCGCCATGATCTATTAGTTGTGATGATCAGAGAATACCAGAGGTTTCTTTTTATTGGAAAGGGGGATGTTTATTCAGCATTTCCCAAGATTTCATAATAAAGATAAATTAGGTAGTAATGTTTCAGTGGAGTCCATAAGGTATCCTTGTATTGAATACAAGGCCCTTGCAGATCACAGGAAATGGGGATCACTGTCTTCTAGCATAAAGATAACCTAGGTTTGTCTCAGGCTCGGAAAGTGACTCATCAAGGTGTCAAGTGCTTCCAGGTGAGAAGTAGAAGATCCAGGAAGAGTGGAGATTTGGACAGCCTGGAGATGGCAGGGAGTTTGGAGGGAACCTCTGGGTACGGAGACCCCTCTAGCATCAGGGTAGAGAAGAAATGGGTCAAGGCCCAGAAGGTGGGCTGAGGTAGGGGTGGGGCTGTGTGAGAGGAAGTGGGTAGCGTTGCTAAGACTTCAGAATGAGGTGGGAGTAGAGGTCTAAGGTGTGTGTCATGAAGGGTGGGGACAGGGACTTCATTTCAATTGTGGGAGTCATCAGGTGAGCTTCTCAGCTGGTCCTCCAGTCCTCTGTTGTTTCCAATTCTTCAGCTGGGTGAAGAACTTCCTGTTTCCTCTTTACTCACCACTCAGTGATAGCTGCTGTTCTTTTTTAACACCAGGAAGAATTTGTCTTAAATTATGAAATTCAAAGGCATATTTAAAAATCTTAGATATTTCATAAGACTATCTAAGGACCAAGAACACAGTGCTGAATTTCAAAAATCCTAAGACCAGAATGTTTTATGGCCTGACATTTTGTGTGTGGTTTTCAATGGGTATAAAAATACCCGGTGGGTGTGTGGGTGGCTTCTCGTGCTTTGGGTAACGGTGAGAATATGAGATGCCGAGTTTCGGGCTCTGGGATGAGAGCTATAATTACTAACCGACGCCTCCCTGGGACTGGTTTACGGGTGGCTGTTGGGAAGTTGGAAGTCCAGCAAGCCAGGTCCATAGCATCAATTCCTGCCTTCTCCCTGAAAATAAAATAGCAACAGGAGGGACACAGGCTTTCCCAGTGACCATTCACCTGCGTGACAGAACAGAAGTGAGGGCTGGTGCGACGACTTCTCCAAGCCTAGTGCCCAGTAGCCGCACACAGCTGCTATGGAAACATTTCTAAATATAATCCAGGGCTGGCTTCACATGCTCCTCCCCCACGGCTCTCGGATGTGGTAAACACCCTAAAAATACCTATGGTCTGAACTTTTGAGGTATCTGAGAGGAAGGGGCAGGCACGGGTCTGGGACTGGAAGGCTCCCTCATCCTCCAGGACCATTGCCCAGGGCCTGTTTGTGAGGGAAGCTGTGACCCATGTTGTTCCACTCAAGGCTAAGTGCTTGCTCTCTAGTCTTGTGTTTACTGTTGGCAGGTTTCAAGGGAACTATTCATAGAATGGACATCTGTTCTCTGTCCCATTGACTTCAAACCTGCAGCTGCCACCACACAGGCAAGGGGTTGAGTTTTTGCTTTATTTCATAAAATCAGAATTTTAGAGCTGGTATGTAGTCTAGTGTTCACAAACCCATTAAAATCTGTTGGCCCTGGTGTTTGCAGAGTCATGTGTCTATGCCCATGTAGTAACCATAGAAATTTGAGAATGGAGCCAGCTTTGGTTATTAAGTCATACTCATAACCCTACAATACAAAAATAGGAGAATTAAAAAAATCTTTTAAAAATCATCGACTAAGTTATTGTACACAGCTATCTTTCTTTTTACTTAAAAAACAGAACTGTGAGGCTGGGGAGTAGCTTATTTGATAAAGTGCCTGTTGCACAAACATGAGGGCCTGAGTTCAGAATCTAAGCACTGACGTAAAAAATCCAGCTGTGGTGGTGTGGGCTGGTTAACAGCAGTGCTGCGGACAGAGACAGCTGGATCCCTGAGGTTCATTTGTCAGACGGCTCAGCCTATTTACGCTCCAGGTTTAATGAGACACCCTGTCTCAAAAAATAATGTGGGAAGTGATTGAGGAAGCCAGTCAAAACAGACCCCAGGTCTCTACACACATTCACACACATATGAATGTACATCCCCAAATAAACATTACACACACACACACACACACACACACACACACACACACACACACACACACAGACAATGAGGTTTGTTTCTTTATCCGTATTTAGTATTAGAATACCAAGTCCGCTGGTGACAGCCATAGCCGAAGTACCAGCAATCTTGTCTCCCAGAAGGCTTTCCATGTTTGACTTCCTGACTTGGAAATGCATAGCCGTGTCACTGATTGACCACGGGTGACTTCTGTCACTCAGGAAGGCAAGGCTTCACAGTTGATCTCTAATGCTCATGAGATAGGCCCCAAGTTGTGTTAATGGTCAGCACTGTCGTCTAAGACAGATGAGACTCTCAACTCCAATGCCTGACTGCACCCCCTCCAACCCCCAATCTCCACCAGTGCACCCTGAGGAGGTCCTGTGTGTGCAGAGTCCTCGTGAAGAAGTGCCACTAAGCCTGGACAGTAAATGAAGAGATGGACCTGCTTTGTGTGTTGAGAAGTTTTAAATACTTTGCTTTATGTTGGTTGTAACAATGTTCCTTAACTGTAGGCTTCTGTATCTTCCACTGCGAGCATCTCAGAGCCCTGGTTGGATTTCTGGAACAATGTTTGTTTGCATGTGTAGAAAATAAATGGAATGTTTTTCTTGAATGATGGAAGCTATTAATTTTTTTTTAATCTTTTTAATGTCACCTAGTACATATTTGAACTAGTCACTTCTAGGCTCCTATTTCCTGGAACTGTACACTTGATGCAAGGAATGAGGTCCCTGGGGAGGCAGTCAGCTTTTGGAGGGAGGGGGTAGGAGGAGGAGGTTCTGGGCTTGGACACCAGGACATCTCTGTATGTCACAAGGATCTTGGAAATAATGGCTAGTGATGTGGTTCATGGTCCCTCAAGCACTTCTTCTCTTACATTTCAGAATGAAGAGCTGCGAAACTTATCACTTTCTGGCCATGTTGGATTTGACAGTCTCCCTGACCAGCTGGTCAACAAATCCACTTCTCAAGGATTCTGTTTCAACATCCTGTGCGTGGGTAAGTGGCTGTGGCACCTGGTGCACAGAGGGGACAGGGTGGTTCTGGGAAGAAGAATGACAGTGAAGCAAGCTAATGACCACGGCTGTCCCTGTGAGGCACCATTGTGAAGAGCTGAGTGATATTGATAAGCGCTTTGTAGTTTTGTGGTACTGCTCAAACTGTCTTTATTTCTGTTAAGTGGTCCCGAATGCAACTGGCCAGTCTTATATTGTCATGAAAACGTTTATCTTAATTTTTCATGGAGAAGGGGAGCTGGACCCTAACTAGACTCTAGGAAATCGAAGGAACTCAGGTAGACACTATAAAAGCATCCAAAAGCCTTTGAGCCTATGATTCTCAACCTGTGAGTTGTGACCCCTTTGAGGGGGCATCTGACCCTTTTACAGAAGTCACCTAGGGCCATTAGAAATATTACATATTTATTATGATTCTGAATAGTAGCAAAATTACAATTGTAAAGTAGCAATGAAAATCGTTTTATGGTTGGGGGTCACCACATCATGAGGAACTGTGTTACAGATCGCAGCATTAGGGAGTTGAGAACTGCTGCTTTAAGCAGTGTGTTCCTAGAGTCTCTGATCTCTTACTGTACATGTAATCTCCCCGGGAAACCTTCTAAAGACTCATCAAATCAGTAAGAGTTAAAATGACTTTTGTCACTTCAGTAAGCTTTTGCTCTCAGGACAGAAAAAAAAAATCTAGGGTTCTATCTCTATCTGACCTGCTGTTCTTAAATTGGGATCTAAATTTAACTTTGTTTTATTCCTTGTAGACAAAAGGAAAAATTTAAAGTGATCTGATTTGATTACAGGTCTTATTCACGGGGCCCTCCTCCTAGTGTCCTGCTGTAACCCAGGTCACCTCTGGCCTGGGAGGCTTCCTTCCTCTCTCTGGATACATTCTTAAATTAAGAAGGGAAAGGCAGAAAAGGGGGGACAAACAGAAAATCAAAACAATAAATGTTATCTTGATTAAAAAGTATTCCTGAAACCCCCGTCGCATTGCAGAGCAGTGGGCTGGTCTCCGGTGTTTTGTTGCCACAGGCTCCTTGGCGTATTCTTGAAGGCATTACTTTGACATAGACAGAAGCATTTCTCCGTGTGGCCAAGTGACACCTTCCCATTCCCCCTACCCTTCCCTACTTCCACCCCCCAACTCCCAGTCTAAACCCAACAGTGTGTTAGACTGATTTCTCTCGTCTAAGTGAAACAATAAAATCGGAAGGTTTATCCTCAGCATGAGAGGCTCGTCAGCTCACCTGGAGAAGGAGCAGGCGGGGAGCAGATGTCTTTCTTCTTCAGGAGCCTGTGGCATGTAGCTGGTGTTCAGGACGTATGAAAGCCACTAGTGTAGAATGTGACAACCTGCCAGTTTGTTCTCTGGCACTATGTTTTAAGCCTTGGAAAAGAGAAAGGAAAGACTTGGCCAAAGCAGCCACCTCGAGCCTCCCGGTCTCCCTGTGTGCAAGCCTTTTGATAGGACCGTACAAGTTACAAGGCCTCCTGAGTTACAGCTGCTTCTACAGAGTTGTATGTGCTCATTGCAGAGCGGGGCAGTTCTTCCTTAGTGTAGCAATTTGCTGATTTTGTATTGAAAAGTGTACTAAATTATAACTCTGGGCCAATTACTATTCTGACTTCTCTTCCAAGCCTCCCTGGCTCCCTTTCCAAAATCGGGTTCATGAATTGATCTGAGAGCTTTGTCTCCTGCACCGTCATGGAGAGCTATGCCATGGGACAGGGCTTGCTAATGGGTAGGCTCTAACTGGGTCCATGGCATGCATAGCTCGGTGACTGACCCCTCAGCTAAATAGCACAGCTTTGATGTAGGTTGGATTTTCTTATATTAATGGTCTCCTGTTAGATTTAGAACAAGCATCTGCCACACTCCCTCTCCTGGATTAGCAGTAGTACCTTGATTCATACATGGGCAGTTTGGGCGCAGCATTTCAAAGTAATTAACATAACAGTGCTTATTACTGAAAAGTTACAAACCTCCCACCTCAATTTGTTATCCACAGATAACCCCAGGATGCTTCTAGGATGCTTTCCACCTCTTTCTCTATTAAGAAATTAAGTCCGGTGGCTTCTAACACAGCCAGTGTATCACTGTCCAGTTGTGTAGGCAGAACTCTGCATGGGTCTGTAGGTGGCATCACTTACAGGAACCTTGGGGAGAATGAATGCCTTACTTTTTGTAATTTCAGGGGATGCCCGCACCTTAGCTCCTGGACCCTTTTCCCTCATCGACAATGCAACCAGGGCCTTTCTTTGATTATCCTTCTTACAACAGGAAGTTCTTTTTCACAGAGAATCAGAGAAATCCAATTTAAATGTAGCTAGGATTGCCTCCCCCCATCCCCCACCCCCAGTATAGGCTCAGAAAATAACGTATTAAATAATACAACTAATAAAAATTAGCTGGGGCTGGAGAGATGGCTCAGCCATTAAGAACAGTGGCTATCCTTCCAGAGGACCCAGGTTCAATTCCCAGCACCCACATGGCAGCTCACAACCCTCTGTAACTAACACTTGTACAGACACATATACAGGAAAAATATCAGTTCACATAAAATATTTAAGAGGAAGAAGAAGAAGAGGAAGAAGAGAAGGAGGAGGAGGAGGAGGAGGAGGAGGAGGAGGAGGAGGAGGAGGAGGAGGAGGAGGAGGTGGTGGAGGAGGAGGAGGCGGCGGCGGCGGCGGCGGTGGCAGCGGCAGCTCCAGGGCTGGGGACATGGCCCAGTCAGCAAGCACACATGCTTTACATGTATGAAGACCTGAGTTCAAATCTCTAGGATCTCTGTATAAGCTGAGTACATCATGCAAGCTTTTGAAACCCTGGCACACCTCCCTGAGATGGAGCTGGAGGCAGGACCTTGGGGGCCAGCTGGTCTGGCATATACAGTCAGAAAATAAGAGACCCCGTCTCAAATGAAGTGGAAAGACCAAGGCTTTCACACCCAGGTGCTCTCACTTACACACACAGCTGTATGTATACACATACATTGTACACACACACATACACACCACACATCTGGCTTCTGGGTTGGAAGCATGTGTTCAGAACACTGTCCACTTCTGCTGGCCTATTAGTGTTTGGACATTTTCTTTCCAGCATTCTGACCTCCAGCAATTACCAGCAGGGAAAGAACAAGCCATTCCCTGACGAGGATCACTGAATACCACAGATTTTTCTGAGTGTGGTTTCCATCTGGCTGGGAGTGGAGGTCAGTGTACTCCAAAACACAAGTGGCTTCCTACAGGAAAGAAGGGTCTGTCAGAAGGGAGCTTGCGTGGGGCCCAACACACTGGACAGATAAGGACCCCTCCCAGGTGCATAGGTGTCTGGGGTTTTGATTTACACAAAGGACCATCCTGTTTCTGTGCTTTAATAGTTTTTATTCTATAATGACTCCTGGATATACTTCCAAGACAGGGTATGTAATTTTGCTGATTTCCTTTGGAATCTCTACAATTTGGCTGTGGTTTGAGTCTGTCCCCCAAGACTTCATGTGCTGGGGATCTAACCGTGGTGGCAGTCCTGAGGCATTGTGGGATCTTTAAGAATGGAGTGTCTGTGAGAGGAGCTTAGGTTTTATCTTCAGAAGGGATTAAAGTGGTTCTTTGGGTCTCTGATTCTGGGCACTGATGGAGGTTTATTCTGGCCATCCCCCTGCCTCTGGCTTCTTGTCTGACCATGAGCTCTCTCATGTGTTCCTCGTACGTGTTATCGGATCTTATACATCTCCGTCCCACCGTTCCCAGGAAAGGCCGGGAAATAGCTCACAGGTTAAAATGAGTGAAAATCAAGTTGACCCCAGAACAAAAGGGGAAGCCCAGGTTAGAACAGAACTCAAGGCCTGTTGCCAGACTTGTCTGAAACAGTTATCATATTATATGCCAAACACAAAAGTTTAATGTGTGACAGTTTTATTAAGTAAGAAAAAGAAATAATTGCTTCAGATAAAACTCACCCAAGAAAATTTCATATGGATTGTTCAGAAAAGAGGCACTGGTGGACGTTGTGGTCAGATTTGGGAGTATCCCCGAATACAGTCAGCAGAGGTGACAGCACAGTGCCTCACGTGATCTTTTAAATCCCCTTGCAGGCTGGCGCTGTGATACCAAGGCATATTTCATCAAAGGCTGGTGTGTGAGGAGTACTAACATAGCTTTCAGTTGTCTGATTACCAGCACTGTCCAGGAATAAACTCTGGGCTCTTTAAGGGAGGCCAGCAGACCCCTGTGCACAGCTGCGTACTAAGTAGCCAGGTTTGGCAGTTAAAGTGAATGGTCCAGCTCAGTCTTCTGTCTGATCCATCTGAAGCGCTGGCTGTTTTTAATGTCCGCCCGAGAGCTGGGGGGGCTGAAGCGAGCCCGAGAGTAAACAGAAGGGTAGGAGTACTCCCCATCATTACTAGGAGCCACCGAAATAGGAGCTGCAGAGAGCACTCCACCAGTGCCTTCAGTTACTGCTGCAGCTATGAGCTCAGGGAGATGAATTGATGACAGAACATCAACACAAGGAACAGCCCACCTAAGTAGCAAGTCTCAGTCATATGATCAAGCTACACGGCCATTTTGACTTTCTGTTGCATTAACAAGTGCCTCCCCTGGTGCTTTGATGTGAGCTTTGAATTTCTGCAGTCACCGGTTTTCTGAGGATGCCATTATGTATTTGGTGGGAGCTGGGACCTGTACCTAGTGGGTTTTTAGTTAATCAGCATGCAAGCAAAACAGTCAGACACATCAAAAAAAAAAAAAAAAAAAAAAAATATATATATATATATATATATATATATATATATATATATATTTAAACAAGGGTTGAGGTGAAGACATGTTTTTGCTTAGGAGGAACTTCAAGGTATAGACAAGGCCCTGCAGTCAAAGTTTACCAGTGGTTCTCAACTTGTGGGTCACAATCCCTTTGTGGGTTGTGTATCATATATTTATATTACAATTCATAATAGCAAAATTATAGTTGTAACGTAGCAACAAAAATAATGTTATGGTTGGGCTCATCACCACATGAGGAACTGCATTAAAGGGTTGTAGCATTAAGGTTAAGAACCCCTGGTTTAGACAAAATTCAAAAGCCAGTGCCCTGAAAATCTCCCCTGTACCAGGCATGGTGGTGTGGGCCTTTCAGCCTTACATGTGGGAGCAGAAGCAGAAGATCTCAAGTTTGAGGCTTATCTGGACTACATTATGAGTTCAAGACCAGCCTAGGCTACAAAGCAAGCAAACAAACAAAAGGGATAGCCAGGTGTGGTGCACATGGCTTGGGTCCCAGTACTCTGGGAGGCACAGGTCGGCAGATGTCTGTGAGTTCAAGGACAGCCAGAGGTGCACAGTGAGACCCTGTCTCAGAAATAAAGATAAACAGAAGACAGCTAAAGAACAACAAACGAAGGAGTTGGCATGTAGCCGAGTGATTGAACACTTGTGTAGCCTAAATAGGACTTCAGACCTGCAAAGAAGACAAAAGCCCCTCAGTTCTGTGGCTCCTTTAACTCCCAGCTTCCCAGTTCCCACTGACCGCTTTTGGTGAATCATACCAGCTGCCAGCTGTGTAGCCGTGTCTAATTACAGCTTTCAAAAGCCCAGACCTGGAAAGCAAACACATGGAAATTTAGAAGAAAGTGGTTTTTTTCAACCAGTTGATTAACTCTGTACTATGAGTAGGGTCCAGAATGCTAATTGTTCACAGTTTCTACCTTAATATAAATGATCATTAAACATGCAGAGTCTTTTTAAAAAGAAGACAGACGGTGTTCCCAATTCACACACGCTTAAGTGAATCCCAGCCAGTAAAAGGATGATTTCAGTCTCAAGTAGCCTAGAATCCGTGCCTTTTTTTTTTTTTTTTTTAAAGATTTTATTTGTTTTAAGTATATGATGAATACATGTAGCTGTCTTCAGACACACCAGAAGAAGGCATCAGATCTCATTACAGATGGTTGTGAGCCACCATGTGGTTGCTGGGAATTGAACTCAGGAAGAGCAGTCAGTGCTCTTAACCGCTGAGCCATCTCTCCAATCCTTGCCTTGTAAATGCAAGTTTTATTGCTGTCCTTGGGGAAAGATGAGAGAGAAGTAGGCCACTTTCCTGACAACCTTTGGCACAGTGGAAACTTCTGGGGGTGGGGGACACTGCTTGCCTCTTGGCCAGTGTCCTGCAAGTACAGTTTTCCGAGAACCAAGTGGTCCCTGCGCAGCATGTGCTCATAGTCACTGCCATCAGCAGTCTGCCTGCCTACCTCTTTCTTATCTGTGTCTATCACACTGGTAATTTTGTTTTGCTCATAGCTAATCTGTGTGACTAGGAATCATGGCTATGGGCTTAGGAAGGGCTGCTCTTTAGGAAGCAGACTGGCTTATAGTATTTTCATCCTGGTGTGTGTGTGGACGCTCAGGTCATATCTGAGGTTCGAGCTGTCGCCGGCTTCTTGCATTCACCCTGTCATCCCCTCGCTCAAATGCTATCTTTTATAACTCAGTTAACAGTACCTTGCCCCTCCATACTGATCTGTTCGCCTCTCTCATTTTTCTAGCTAATGCTCTGTCTCCACAGCTTCCTTATGCCAACAGCCTTCCCTCCGTCATCATTTCAGCCCGTTTGCTTCTCTCTTACACAGTTCCTTCTTATGCCATGATAGTGTGCTGATGGTCTCTCAGTCAGAGAAGTTCTACATGGATGGCTGTCCTGTGTGGATGGCTCTCCTGTGTAGCATTACCTCAGCCAGGCCTCTGTGGCTGCCTTTGGGTCAGAGGCCAAGCTGTAGGCCAGTTTTCTGTAGTGACTCCCAAGGTAACAGGGGAGAAGGTGTGGTCTTGCTCATAAGAAGAATGGCAGGTACCAGAGGAATAGCAGGCACATTGAGGAATGGCAGGCACCAGAGGAATAGCAGGCATCAGAGGAATAGCAGGCACCAGAGGAATAGCAGGCACCTTGAGGAATGGCAGGCACCAGAGGAATAGCAGGCACCTTGAGGAATGGCAGGCACCTTGAGCGTGATTCCCAGAACCCGATTGGTAGTTGGTTCTGTTCTAGACCAGATTTTACGATACAAGAGAACACCATATCAACCTAGTTCATTGTTGTATTCTCTGAACTTGGCACAGAGCAGTGTTCATAGTAGGCACTGGAAAAACACTGGCTGGATGAGGGCTGATGAGGGAGGAAACTTGATGATCTTAGATATAGCAGGGATACAATGGGGAAGGTCAAAGGGTAAGGAAAATGTACTTGAACAAGGTTTTATCAATGAATCAGTGCCTGAGTGGCAAGCCGCATCAGACTGTCCATCAGAATGATCTCAAATCCAGAAAGCCCCCTGTCCACTTTACTTTGACTTTGTGTTGAGAAGCAAGGACTGCAATAATATAAAGTTCTAATCACTCCTTTTTGTCCACTTAGTGAGAAAATTGTCTTAAGGCTGCAGGTTTCAGAATCCCTCCTTTCCCCTGGGGCTTTCATGGACTGAAAAGTGAAAGCCTCTTCCCTTCTGGACGTCCAAGGACACTGTCAGGTCGGGGCCAGGATTTGCTAAGGGGGCTGATACATGTTGACACATTAATTGAGTCTAGGAGGACATTTTGCTGATTACATTAAAAAGGAGCATTTTATGGCCAGTGCACCTTGAGTTTCCTCCCCACTTCTCTTGATAACATGTCTGCACTCAACCACACCGCCAGAGACAAGGCTCGGTTCTCTGTTCCAGAGCTCTGAGACCCAGCAGATGAACCAGGGTTATGAAGAGATTTATGCTTGGTCCTAAGCTGAAGGCTTAGAATCTTCAGTGCATCCTGGCTTCATGTTTGAGCCTCCCTGTTTGATTGATGTTGTTTTGGTGTCTTTCCCTCGGCTTTGTGTATACGAGGAGCCTGTGTCTTGACTTGAAATATCACTGTGAATCAATAAAGTCGTCACTTCGAGTCACATTTAAAATATCAAAAATGTGAGCTGTGAAATTAAAAAACTAGTAAGTGTTTGTTATCTTGACTTCAGCTCTGCAGAGGACAGGGAGAGGGAGAGAGGGAGGCAGAGAGGCAGAGAGACCGAGACAATGCAGAGGGTTTGGCAAAGATGCCTAGTCATAGCTGTAACGGAGAGTTGGAATGAATCTAACACTAGGCCCATGTAAACTAGGTTAAAGCCCTGGCTGTGCCATTTTATGTTGTGACTTTAATGAGAGACTAAGTAGAGCCTCCTATCTTGGGCCTGGCACAAAGTAATCACTTAGCAGGTGTCAACTTAGCAGGTTTTACTGCTATGAGCAGAAAAAAAAACAACTTAGCGGGTTTTACTGCCTTGACAGTATGACCAAGGCAACTCTTATAAAGGACAACATTTAATTGGGGCTGGCTTACAGGTTCAGAGGTTCAGTCCATTTTCATCGAGGTGGGAGCATGACAGCATCCAGGCATGCATGGTGCAGGCAGAGCTGAGAGTTCTACATCTTCACCTGAAGGCTGCTAATGGAAGACTGACTTCCAGGCAGCTAGGATGAGGGTCTTAAGCCACAGTGACACAAGGCCACACCTCCTAACAGTGCCACTCTCTGGGCCAAGCTTATACAAACGATCACACAGTAAGTTTATTGTTATCAAAGTGTTGTTTTGAAACATATAAATCTCTTTAAACATTAAATCACTAATGCATTTTTCTCTAAGTAATACACTTTACAGAATGATTTAGGAGAAAGAGAGAAATTTTATCTTTGGTATACAAAGTAGCCATGGGCAGACTTACAGATACTGGCTATCAAAGGGTTAAAAATGCACACACATCCCCACCCCCTTACTAGGGATTAAACACAGGACCTTGTGTGTGCCAGGTGTGTGTTCTGCCAATGAACTGTATCTTCAGCTATTTCTTTCTACTTTTTATTCTGAGGTAGAGTCTCACTAAGTTGCTCAATGTGTAACCCTCCTGCCAGAGCTTCCAGAGTTGTGGGGAGAGCAGGCTTGCACCGTCAGGCCTGGCTATTGGAAAATATCCCTATCTATAAGCTCAAGCCCCTTCTACTGCATAGTTGCTGAGTTTAGAGGCCGTTCTAAGAAAGTGTTCCCTAGGTCATCCAGAGAGAGAACTATGGGGCTTACAGTGGGATTTCAGTTCATGCTGCCCTCCCCGCCTCCTAACTCAGCTTTGATATTCCCTTTCTGGTTTTGTAGGTGAGACAGGTATTGGCAAATCCACGTTGATGGACACTTTATTCAACACCAAATTTGAAAGCGACCCAGCTACTCACAACGAGCCAGGTGTGCGGTTAAAAGCCAGAAGTTACGAACTTCAGGAGAGCAACGTTCGGCTGAAGCTAACTATTGTTGACACAGTGGGATTTGGAGACCAGATTAATAAAGATGACAGGTATGTCTTAACATGTAGCTATAGAAATGGGATAGAAGGTAGGAAGCTCTAGCTCAAGAAGGCTCCAGCCCAGGTAAATTCAGAGGCCTTGAAGACTTTGGGCACAGAATTACCAAATGTGTGAATAGCAACTAGGAGGAATTTAGCTCAATTGGATGGATTAAAATTTCCTCTACAGACAGGATTACATAATTATGTAATTTATGCTATAAAATCCTTTGTGTGTATAGGAAAATAACTCTTAATTAAAAAGTAAAATACTTAAAAGCATTTTGGCTCAGTGGTTTTTGAATACAGATTGAAGTTGCCTGATACTAGCGGATTCTTGTATAATCATAAAATCTGGCTCCAATTCATCACATAAGCTGGAAACTATATTATAAAAATACTAGAGTTAGTTTTTATTTTGTAAAACACACAGCACATTTATAAAGCCACATAAATGTGGCTCTTCACTGTGAATGGCTGTTTGCCTCTCCTTGAGGGAAGCTGTTAAAGCTTGCCAGAATGTAATGTGTATCTTAACTCTGCTCTCAGGGTCACACCCTCGATCCTCTCAAGGTCAGTGAACCTGTTCTTCAATCTTTTTTGGTTTTTCGAGACCAAAACAGGGTTTCTCTGTGTAGCCCTGGCTGTCCTGGAACTCACTCTGTAGACCAGGCTAGCCTCGAACTCAGAAATCTGCTTGCCTCTGCCTCCCAAGTGCTGGGATTAAGGGCGTGCGCCACTACTGCCCAGCGTGTTCTTCAATCTTAACTTTGGATATCTTGGCTATTGAAAATAGGCCATTTGTTCTCAAACTGTTATCTGAACCTCTGGTCCGGAAGCCCCTGCTTTAGTTTCCCTGTAGTCTAAAGGAAATGGGTCTCTTTACAGTTTGGTCAAGCCAAGGAAAGAAAACCTAATTGCTACCACAATGCCTATGGCAGCCTTATAATTTATAGAAAACTACAAGGCCAAGGCTGGGTCATGTAGAGATCCTGTGTCCTTCCTGGGGTAGAAGGCAGACAAGGTGACTGAGCCCCCGGATACCTCCCTTGTCTTCATCAGTAGCAGACTGCCTGCATTCTCAGTATGGAGGCCTGCTAGACTTTCAGGAGTTATTCTCTTACAGAGAGATTTAAGAAGGTTAACGCCATCTCAGGCCCAAAGATGATTCTAGAAACCTCTTTGGATAATGGCGGCGTTCGGGGACTGCCTTGTCCCTTAGAGTGATCAACAGGCAGAGATAAGTTGTGCGATGTGTCGCTTGTCAGCAGTGTCGGTGCCAGAATTTTCAAAAATCCTTTCCTCAAAATGGTGTTTCTTTCTTTCTTTCTTTCTTTCTTTCTTTCTTTCTTTCTTTACATTTCCGATGATTCCCCTTTTCTTTGGAAACCCCGTGTCCCCTCCCCCTCCCCGCCTCTGTGAGGGAATTCCTCCTCCCACCCACCCGCCCACCCATTCCCATATTCCCACCTTGAGGTGTGTGTTTCTGTAGCTGTATTCTGTAAGGGGAGTTTGAAGCCTTTTTATGTAGGATTGTGTGTCATCTAGATACATTTTAACCGTGCTTGTTCGCCATAAGTCCCATAGTTCATGGTGGAAATATGTAATTCACTCTGAGGTCTGTTTTATCTGTGGAGTTCTTTAAACACTCTTAGTAGCCCTTCTTGTCCTGTGATAAACAGGCAATAATTACTTTAGTGGACAGGACTTTATTTGCATATAATCAAATGTAGCCATCTGCACCAAACTGGGGCAGGGCAACCAAGCTCTGACCCTCCTGTGACTTTCAGTGCCACAGTATGATGGGGAGATTGCACCTGAAGGCTCTTTTAATGCCAAATGGAACAAAGGAGAAATCCCTGGGGAACAGCAGAAAGGCACAGGTGCATTGTGGGAGCTGCAGGCTGACAGGAGCTTCTGTTCCCTGTTCTTTCAAGGACTATGCAGAGCAAAGCTTGTCTCTCAGCTCTTTGCTGGATAGATTTCTTCTGGGAGTTAGGGAATTTCATGTTTATGCATTCCCTGGCTGGATTCTTGGCCCCCTATGGGATTAAGAACCAGGCGCCATCTAACCTCTTACTGCTGGAGTGCCATTGCCTCTCTGGCTTCCAGTCGTTGCCTCAGCCCGGCTCCTGGGTTTTTGTTTGCCTTACTCCTAACAAAGTTCTCCTCAGGCTGGTGGGTTTTCACTGGCCAGCAACAAGCTGCAAACTAGCTAAGCGAACACAGTGCAGATCCTCGTATCTGCATCTGGAATCCTCTTTAAGAAATTATCTGACTCATTTGGGTCAAATAATAGTTTCCAAGGAGACTCAGAAGAGAGGAAGTGTGATCTTAACCTAACCTAGATACCAAATATTTTTTTCCTCTTTAATTTGCGTAACCTTGTTGAATGGTTTTTAGAGCTCTAGACCTATGCCTCAAAAGTGCATTGTTGGCAATCGACTGTAAATTTAAATGACTGATCTAAAAATAGTTGCTGGACAGTCTCTGTTTTCATCAAAATCTTGGAAGTGGGATATGCATTTTTGCATCAGTGTGCAGCCATATAGGAAGGGGTATGCTTGTACTCAAAGCCAGGATTATCTTTTGCTACTATTAGGCAAGCTTCTCTGCCATAGATTTGGTGCATCAAGAATGTCCCAGTGTGTTTATAGACTTGGGGCATATCGGCATTCTTGAGACGTTATCTGCCTCTGACCTGGCTAGCTAGAAGAAGACAGGAAGAGGGGTCTGGGAGAATTTCCTGTTATGTTTAAGTCTTGTTTAAGGGCTTCCTTGTTCTGACTGCACTCAGGGACGAGAGCAAGGGGCAAGGACCAGCAGAATCTTGCTGCCTAACTTGAACCAGAATAGTTTACTCCACTTTTGGGAGGTGCCATGAACTTAAGTTCACCAGCCTGAAAGTCCACTATGCAAGAATGATCAGAGAAAGAAATCGCTTAGAATGGCTTTCTCCTGTAACTTTAAGCTGAACACATCAGGTTTCACTGTATTTTTTAATGCCTAGAAGTATATGAATAAAATGAGCAGTGATAAAGAATGCCCTTCAAAGGAAATTACCTTAAAATTGCTTTGTTCTCCCCAGCTCCTACAGCCCAGAGAAGTTTGAATTGGCCACACACAAAGTAATTGGGGTCCTTAGCCTTGAAAATCACAGACGATAGATAGGATAGTTAGGTGTAAGCGTTATCTTTCTGTCTGACTGCAGAAGTGGAAGGCGCTGAGGGACCATGGAACTTGTTTCTAGGATACCAAGGGAGGGAGAGCCCACTGGCCGCTGGTTTCCCCAGAGGAAGCTGTTTCATTGTTTCTTTCTCATAATGAAACTTTAGCCTAAGGAAACAGGTCTCCAAGAGAACATGTCTTTTGTTTGTTTATAATGATGTAATTCCCCCCCCCCCCTCTTTTTGTCTTTTAGGTCCTTTCTCTTCCTTCTTGTCTTTACTTAAAACAAAACAAAACAAAACCCCAAACTCATACCACTTTCTTTTTATTGATGGCTATTTATTTTGCTAGTGATGCTGGTGGGGGACGTTATATCTTTTATGCTTGAGGCCTTCATATTTGCTAGATGGAAGAGATTTCAGGGTTGGCTGTGAAGGGGAAGGGATCCTCATGTTGAACTCGGGGCTTCACAGCCTGGGGATGACTAGGTAGGGCTCTGTAGAAGAGCAATTGGAAATGTTTGACAAACAAACTGTTGAGTATGTGCAGAGAGACTGGGTGGGACTGGAGGTAGGAAGTAGTGCGTCATCGAAGAAATGCTAAAGGAAACTTAGAATGAATGTGGTTTTCTGGGGAGACCACAGAGGGGGAAGAGACCCTGGCAGGACCTTGGAAGAAGTGGTGAAGGAGGCCTAGGGTACAAAGAAAACAGAGGGCTCAAAACCCAGTTCTGAAAGCGTCCCTGCCATGCCCTGTCTCTCCCGAGCATGGACGCTCTTCAAAGACAAGAGGCAAGAGAGGAAATCAGTGGAGAGCAGAAACCAACTTGGACTGCCCCTTAGAGGAGGCAGAGGCAGCCCTGACTCAGAAACAAGCAGGCGAGTGCACACTGGGAGTGGCTTTCCTCCCCATGCAATAAGAAGTTGCTGGGGAGAGCCTAAACCCCCAATCTGCCCCAGTGTCAGGAAACTTTGAGGCTCATCCCAGATAGATCGGTAGACCTCCGTGGCCCATCCACTTCCCCACAGGGTGGGGTTCAGCACTAGACACTTGGGAACTGAAAAGGGTGTGGAGTTCTTGTGTCTCTCCCTCTTTTTAAAAACTCCAGCCATTGTCCTTGGGTTTACTGTACTCTGTGTCTATGATGTTATGAAATAGCTTTGCAGTACACCCTTTACATCACTAGTTCATTTACGTGTTCTCTGATTTAAAAAAAAAAAAAAAAGTATGTATTTAGTCTCTTGTAGCCCAAGCTTGTCTGGAAATTGTGTAGCTGAGACATTGTACACGTGATCTTCTCCCTGCCGGAGATTAGTAGTGCGGACCAGGATCTATTCAGGGTATTGTTTTTGCACCTGACTTATTTATGGGAAAACCTGAAGCACAGAAAGATTTTAGTGACCTATCCAAGGCCATGGAGCTAGTTACGTAGTGACTAGGATGCTTACTTTGGGTCTCAGGCACTTTGGCCTAAATCCATGATTCTCCTACACAACTATCTCAAAATAACAAGCACTATTGTTATGTAATCTGTGCCTAGATTTCAAAATTGAGAAACAAAAGAGAATCTTATCAGTCACTCTCTATTGCATGAGAATTTTGCAAATCTGATTTTAACTTTGAGACATATTCCACCTTTTAAAAAATACCTATAGATTACCTGTTTACATTCCACCAGTAGGAAATGATCACATCACCAACAAACCAGTGAGCAGTTGTTTAGTAGCTCGATTAGGAATGCATGCTTGTGGTCCCAGGACATGGAATGCCACAAGTTTGAGGCTGGCGACAGAGCAAGTTCAAGGCTAGCTACATATCAGGACTCTACCTTAAAACACCTAAGCAAGGGGCTGGGGCGATAGCACTTTCAACATTAAAACATACATCAAAGAGACAAGTGTAGTGATACAAGCCTGTAATTCTAGCTCTGAGGAGGCAGAGGATGGAGGATCCTGGGCCTCAGTGGCCAGCTAACCTGGCACACTTGCCAAGTCCGAAACCAGTAGGAGAGTCTGTCACCAAAAAAAAAAAAAAGGCTCTTGAGGGCAATGTCTGAGGTTGACCTCTAGCCTCCATGGACAGACAGACAGACAGACAAGCAGAGACACACCAACACACAGTCACTTCTGTCCTGTTCCATCGTGCCCCATCCCCCACCTCCTCCACCTCTCTCCCTCCTGTCCTAAACAATACAAAACCAGTTTGCTGATTTTTTTTTTTTTCAGTCTTGATCACAACTCTGTTCTCTGCCACTCTCCTCAGGACATCTACTGCTAGCCTTATTGTGAGGATTTATAACGCCCTGGTGGGGCTTTCAGTTGATTTATGGCTCTGGGATCTGGGTATTCAAAGACTTTTATTTTCATACAACTGAATTGTTCACCAGAGAGTCCTTTTGGGGAGAAGTAGTGTCTTGTGTTTCTAATAGATCTGTCTTTCTCTCTGCTGCTAAAATGAAGTCCCTCTGATCGGGTCCCCTGGAGACTGAAAGGGTTAATGCCTTTTCCCACAATAATCACCATACTGCTTACTTCTGGAGGATGTGTTTCTGAGAGCTGTTGCTGATTTTCATAGCCAGTTAATAGAATCATACAGAGTTATCCAAAACAGAGTTAGCTATGACTTGGTGAGGAGGAGGAAGAGGAGGAAGAGACACACAGTTTATGGTTAAAGGACAAAATTACTTATATTGGGAAGACTCTTAAATCACAGTTGCTCAGGATCTTCAGTGTCTTGATGAACTTAGGGAGTGCAGAGAGCTCAGCCTGCTTGCCTCTGGGGGGATGGGCCAAGCACCAGGGAAAGCTCCTAGGGACATTGATGCCCCATTCTGAAATCACAAACTGATTTCATTCCGTGCACCAATGTCAAGCAGACATTAGAAACTGTCGGAATCACTTTGCTGAGATCCATGACCTCTTAGAGGTTCTAGCTAAGGGACATTGTAAGCAGAGGCTGGAAGCATGTGAGGACTGAAGTCTCGGGGCCAGAATAAGTGATTCTGTGCTGTTTGTACAGAGAAGGGGAGTCAGGGCAGGAAAGGTAAAGAACTTGGGTCCTAGTTCCTAGGGCAGTGTCCCCCATAATGTTTAGTGAAAGACCATACCAACTTGCAAGAACTTTGAGGCCGAAACAAAATTGAAAATATGTTTTAAAATGTTCTTCTGCATTCCAGCTATAAGCCTATAGTGGAATACATTGACACCCAGTTTGAGGCCTACTTGCAAGAGGAATTGAAAATTAAGCGTTCTCTCTTCAACTACCATGACACGAGGATCCACGCCTGCCTTTACTTTATCGCCCCCACGGGCCATTCACTGAAGTCCCTGGACCTGGTCACCATGAAGAAGCTGGACAGCAAGGTACCGGACGTGGTCCCACCCGCTCTCCTTCACGCCTCCGTTTCTCTGAGGCTCAGGTTATTTGCTGTGATACATGTAGCTAGGTTTTGCTTTCTTTTGTCCTGGATTACAGAGCCATGGCGTGTGGCCACATAAGTGCCTGAAAACCTCTTCTGGGTGTTAGGCATGAGGAGACCAAGTCAACACACAAAACTACACCTAGTTCTTAAATGGAGAGTAAAATATAAATGTGCTGGTTATTTGCCCTCCTGTAGGTGTACAGAGAACTGGCTTTAATGTGAAGTTTAGAGCAGGATCAGGTTCTAACATTTTGCCTGCTTGAAGATACACAGCCTTTTCTGTGGAGCCTTTCTGTGTCTCCACAGATTGGCTCTGGGTCTGTCATGTTTGTAGTCTCTTGTCTTTACAGCTCTCGAAGGAAGGGGCTGTTCAGTGTGATCAAATCTGATGTCCAATCTTATAATTAATTCAGTTTTCTGTTTTGAAACAAACAGAGCCCCTAGCATGCGTTATTGGGTGCATACATTGACCCCCAAACACTGTACAGTGCAGAGTCTTACTGGATGATCAGAGCCCCTAGCATGCGTTATTGGGTGCATACACTGCCCCCCAGACACTGTTTACAATTTTCTTTCTCTTCAGAGAAGTAAAACAGAAAAAGAATGTTCAGCAATCAGCTTGTCCCCCAGGCTCCTTTCTGGATGAGCCAGGGTCTTTGGGTGTCTATCATCCACGGGCGAAGTGCTTTACAGAAAGATACTCTACTGGCCTTAAAGCATTTATTATTATTATTATTATTATTACTATTATTATTAATTACTACTGTTACTACCACTACCATTACTATGACCACTACTACTGCTGCTACCGGTGGACTCTGCAAGGATAATAGACATTCTTCCTTACCCTGGTCAGTTGTCTGAACTTTGATTCCTGGGGGTTTGCTCTGGTGGTGTCAGACCCCATGTGGGGAGGGCTGCTGCCCTCTGCCTTATCCTTGGAAGCAGGCAAGTCCTTCTGCTCTCCAAGCACCCATTTGTTAGAGACATTCTAAGGAAAGGTGGGGGTTACGGCTTTCGGCTTGAGATTTGAAAGGACAAGAAGAGACCTAGAAGCTGAACAAATGCAACGAACACAAACAAACCGGAAAGCCCGACTGCATAGCGTGTTAAACCTTCAGACGACGAGATTATGCTGTTGTCAGAGAGCTAGGTAGCATCTTTCAATACTATCTATTGTTTCATTTATAAAGACAAAGGGAAGTGGTAAGCCGTTGTGGCCTTAGAAGAGTGTAAGTATCTGCCCATGTGACAATTTCATGTCTCTGTCTATACCCTGATCAGTTTGGCCAAGAAACCGTGACTGGCTGCTGTCTTTGTCTTTGATACTGTCTCAGTCTAGATTGTGCACACAAGGTTGTCATGAAGCACAGCAGGAAGGGCTCTGCCTGTGAGGCTCTGATCAAGCCCTTGCCTGTTGTCCGGATGCTCTCCTTAACTGAAGGAAGCCCGAGCCCATGAGGTCTGGGAGGGTCCGAGATGTGTTGACCACGGACACGTTTCCCAGCACTGTCTCTTGTGCTTGTTTATCAGAGAGTTCTGATTTGGCCCGTGGAAAAGAAAAGCAAAGAATTCAAATGTGACTGAAAACTCTGTAAAGCTGTGAGCTCCTGAGCTGGGCAGAGAGTGTAGTCTAGATACCAGATACCCAGAGCATCTCACTAAAACCTCTGTGCCTATGAGGGAGAAGGAGAAAGTTCATCTTAAACTATGAAGTAAAAAAAAAAAAAAAGTTCTATCTGTGATTCTAGCACTCAGGAGGAGAGAGGAGAATCAGGAGCACCAACCAACCTCAGCACAGAGTGTGTTTGAGGCCAACTGTGTGAGACCTCTTGAAAAGTCGAGCCAGTGCTGTCCTTCCTACCTTGGGGCCTTGTTCCTGCATACCCAGGTGTCCTGAGCTCCTATTCTGGGATGTCTACCATTAAGGTCAAACTCTGAATGCACCCGTTTTTATAACTGACGCTCTGAAAATGAGCCGTCAGTCTCATGGAGCCCATGTTAGCCTCAGACTTACTGTATAGCTGAGCATGGCTTTGAACTCTTCATCCTCCTGACTCTCTTTCCTTAGTGCTGGGATTCTGTGTGTGTGCCACCCTGTCAAGGTGAGCCTTGCTTTCAATATGGGACCTTTTGCATGAGATGAAAGTGTCCTTTGATAAAAACTGAATTTCAAAAGAATTAACACCTGAGTTTGAAAATTTTTTAAATGGGTAATTTAAATTTATTTTTAATTAATTAATTAATTAAATTAATTAATTTTTGGCTTAATGCTTGAGTCTCTCCCAGGATAATGCCCCGCTTTGACCAGCGCTGTATGGGCATGCAGAAATCAAACCCCTAAAAGGAGTGGCTGTTTATTCAAAGAGTGGACTGACTTCCTTGCTGTCACAGTTTGTCACGGAGTAAAAACACTTCCTTTTACTCTGTAAAGTGGGAGTTGGTGCAGGAGAGGAAATTACAAATAAGCTTCAGTGTGGGATGCGAGGAAGTGAGAGGGGAGCTGAGAGGATTCCGTGACTGAGTTTCTCATCCAGGAGGAAGTCTGATCATCAGCATCGCCTGCCTTGTGGCTTGCCTTTCATTGTGGCGCATTTTCATTGTCTAGCACTCTTTCTTGCGGTGGGATTGTGTGTGAACGCTGACATGTTTGCCTTGCAGGTGAACATCATCCCAATCATTGCAAAAGCCGACACCATCGCCAAGAACGAATTGCACAAGTTCAAGAGCAAGATCATGAGTGAACTAGTTAGCAACGGGGTCCAGATATATCAGTTCCCCACAGATGAGGAGACCGTGGCCGAGATTAACGCAACGATGAGTGTAAGTCCTCAGCCCGATGCAGACCGGAGGGAGGCCTTCCGGAAAGCTTGTGTGGTGCTAGCACTGCGGAGGGCTCAGTAGGACTGCCAGTCATTTAACTAGCCTGTGCCTCAGTTTCTCTCACTGTCAAGTTGGGGAAAGTGGGCAGGATTGTTTCAGCTTTCTGCCCACTCTTGATTTTTATGGGGAATCTTCTAGAAATGTGACACAAATATAGGACCTTATTCAAAGCAGCTCAAAGAAGGGAGCCCCTTACTCGTCGGCGTTAGCAGAAATATGGCTGCCTGGCTCCCATTTGCCTTCCCCTCTGTGCCTTTCCACTGTATTTTCCTGAATCTGAAGATAAACCAAAAAATGAGGGATGCTATCCACAGCAGAGAGGTAGCCATCAGGAGATAAATGAACTGCTCACCTGCCTGTTCATTGACTTCATGACCTGGTCTCCTCCAGCCCAAACTGGCCCCAAACTCCAAAGCTGGCTTTCAACTCTTGATCCTCCTGCCTCAGCCTCCTGAGTGCTAGGATGATAGGCATAAATCACCATGTCTGGATCAGTTGCTTCTTTTCCCAACCATAATTTATTTACCTAATTTTGGGAGTTTTAAGTATTTTTAAAATGAATTTCTAGTGGACAAAATAAATGTTTTTCAAAAGTATGTATCATAGTACTTTGTTCATATTGACCCCTACCTGTGGGGGTCCGAGGGCGCCCCGAGTGAGGGTGTAAGGAGCTATTGAAATCTTGAGGGGATGTGCATTGTTTGATGTGGGGATGGCCCTACCAGAGGAAGTCTGGTCCATATAGCAAATTCCAGGCCAGCCAGGGTTACATAGTCCCACCCTATTTTTGATTATGTGAATGGGTGTGTATGTGAATATGTGCACGAGACCAGAGCTTTGGATCTGGAGTTGCCGCAAAGCGTGAGTGCTGGGGGCAGAACTCTGGTCCTCAGTAGGAGCAGTGTGCTCATTCATAACTGCTACACCACAGTCCCCTGGACTAGGAAATTCAGATATCATGTGCATCATAGAAAATACCATGCCTGCAACCTGAGCTGTGGACTCTGCCTAATTATCTTGAAAACATTGTCTCTCTTCTCTACAGTGGACAGGAAACCATAAACAATAATTCTCCAAGCAGCTCTAAAGATCTCCTTATTCCTGTGTGCTGATAGAAAGCAGTTAGCTTTCTCCCCCACACTCAGGATGTAGTCATAACTACCAGATGACCCAATGTGGAAGAGGCTGTTGTCTTGGACACCATATCATCTCTGCTCGAGCTAAGCTGGGGTGCAAGGCTCGAGCCAGTATTTTGCACTACAGTGTATTTCTGACTTGGAGTTTGTGCACTGATGAGCTTGTCTGAAATAGTTCCGAAGCTGGTTCCGCTGAGCTCTGTTCTCACTTGACATGCACAAGGCCTCTGGTCCCAACCCAGCACTGCACAGCCAAGAAGTAAAACAGCCATGTTCAGTAGAAGTAAAATGAAGCTCGGCATAGTGCATTAGATCTCACACTGTGCTGCTTCCAGGCCAAGTCTTTGGAATCTAATGTATATGTTTATTGACACCCCTCCCTTCCAGCCTCAAGTCAGAGTTTGCATTCATCTGAAACAAATGACCTTTATTTACATGTCATGAGATTATAGTCAAGAGGCAGATCCAAGTATCCATTATATTTAACATGCTTTAGAGTTTTTCAATATGTAGACAGTTAGCTATGATAATTTTTCTTAAAACTCAAATTACGTCATAAAGCTGTTCTCTTAAGATTTGATTTGAGCTCAAAGCTAAATGAAATGCAAATGCCTACTAATCAATTTAATATTTAATGGGAAGATATTTTCCATTGCTTTCATTTTAAAATTTAAATGTGAATGAATCAATTAAATGTAAATGAAATTTAAAAGTCAGCATCTTGGTCCCACAAGCCGTATATACATTTTTAAAAAGATTAACTTATTTTTTTGTTGTTGTTTTTGGTTTTTCGAGACAGGGTTTCTCTGTGTAGCCCTGGCTGTCCTGGAACTCGCTTTGTAGGCTGGCCTCGAACTCAGAAATCCGCCTGTCTCTGCCTCCCAAGTGCTGGGATTAAAGGCGTGCGCCACCACTGCCCAGCAGATTCACTTATTTTTAAAATTAATTAATTAATTAATTAATTAATTTCCCCAACGCTGCCCTGAAGTCCTCCTTCAGAATTCCTTCTCCCATCTACACTTCACCTCTGAGAGGGCAGCTCCTCCCATAACTGCCCCCCCACCCTGGTGTATTAACTCTCTGCAAGATATAAGTGCACCCTTTCCCACTGATGCCAGACATGGTGGCCTTCTGCTGCATATGTGCCAGGTGTCTTGGACCAGCCTGTGTATGCTCTGAGCCACCAACCAAAGATTTACTTATATCTATTTTACATGTGTGGACATTTTGTCTGCATGTGTATCTATGTACCATGTGCATGCAGTGCCCACAGAGGCCAGAAGAGGGCATCGTATCTTCTGGAACTGGGGTTACAGATGGTTGTGAAACACCACACAGGGTGCTGGGAATGGACCCTCAGCTCCCTGGAAGAGCAGCCAATGTTCTTAACCTCTGAGCCGTCTCTGCTGTGCTCCTCCACAAGCCATGTTTAAGTACCCTATGGACGCAGAGTGTCACAGTGTCAGCTGTGACATGCACATCAAGCTCAAGTTGCTCCTTAAATCTAGCTTGTATTTGGCTAGAATACACGATTATGGAGACTATGATTCATGAAGGGCATCCATCAGACAGTAGTCACCCCTGGCTGTCCCTCATGTTACCACCTCCTCTCTTGCCTCTGAGGAAGGAGGCTCCTCTCTAGTGATGGGGTCAGAAGCTCTGCTTGGTGCTGTATGATGACCGTTTTCCTCTCTGTTACCTGGCAGGTCCACCTCCCATTCGCAGTGGTTGGCAGTACCGAAGAGGTGAAGATTGGCAACAAGATGGCCAAGGCCAGGCAGTACCCCTGGGGTGTGGTGCAGGGTATGTCTTGTCATGAGGGAGGGACTCCATGTTAGTGCCCAGGATGAAGCAACGACAGGCACATTTCTTTCTGCCCCACCGAGGGCATGTGGGAATTCGTGGGCTGTCTGCCCCACTTCCCCCACCCCCACTCCACACCTCCATTCCCCCCACTGCTTCCCGAAATGCCCCTACCCAGGCTTAGCCACCTCGGGTGTGAGGAAGAAAGAAATGGTCATCAATGGGCAGGTAGACAGACAGGCTGAGAAGCAGCTACAAGCCTGGAGCCGGAGGCGGTCCCTCAAGATGTCGGGCTCTCTAGGAAACTAGCACAAACTCCTATAAGAGGAAAGCATTCTTTACAAAGAGTGTGTACCCGTCTCGTCAGCAAAGCATCAGATAGCTGGGAAGAACTTGTTTCTCTCTCATCTCTGGGAAAGTTGTTTTCCAAGGAAATGCTGTTTCAGCAAAACTCTGGTAATTAGGAAGAATGGTGGTATTTAGCACCGCCCTGCTGGGTTGGGACAGCATAGAGCAGGAGTCAGGGGTCCGATCTTGGAGCCAGATGTTACGACCTCTGTTGGGCCATCAGCTGCCTCCCAAATCCAGACTTTGCCTCTGCAGGGGAAGAGTCAGGATTTGGCAGGCAGAATGGTTGAAAGGTAAAGGAAAGATTGTGAAGCTCCTCCCTAGGCACCATCTTTCCACCACCCCCAGGGCTTCCTTGAGAACGGAGGGAGGAGCCAGCAAGACATCCTCTCTGCCTTTGAGACCCCCTCTGGAGCTTCACTTTGCTTCTTAGTGACGACTCTGCTGATGGCCTTCCTCTCCTTTGCTTTTCTTCTTCTTCTTGTAGTTGAGAATGAAAACCACTGCGATTTTGTGAAGCTGAGGGAGATGCTGATCCGAGTGAACATGGAGGACTTGCGAGAGCAGACGCATAGCCGCCACTATGAGTTGTATCGGCGCTGCAAGCTTGAGGAGATGGGCTTCAAGGACACCGACCCCGACAGCAAGCCCTTCAGGTATGAGCATACAAGCAGATTGGTGCCTCAGGCAGTGCTGTGTCTGCACCACAGAAAGAATTGTTGGTCTGAGGCTTTGGTTACCTCCATAGCTTGGCAAGGGGGGATTAATCATCTGGTGTAGGGGTAACTACTTTTCATTGTTCTCTCAGTGGAGGTTGGTGTGGATGTTGGTATTGCTGCCCACATTTACAAGTATTAGCATTTAAAGTGCAAGCAACCTGCCTAAAGTCCTAGTAGTTAAGGAAAGGAGGTTGTCTGGAATCCTTGCCTCCTTGGCCCCCGCACCCTAGCTCCTAATTATGTTTGTCGGTGTAGTGCCTGACCCACACCCTCACAGGATGCAGCTGCTGGCTAACATTTGCCCCCATTCATTTGTCTTAAACAGATTTAACTTCCTAAGGCTCTTAGCTTTTCAAGTACTTTTCTTTATAAAGCACGCAAGGGCGAGTGTGTGTGTGTGTGTGTGTATGTGTGTGTGTGTGTGTGTGTGCGCGCGCACGTGTGTCTGTGTGTGCATGTGCACACGTGTGCAAGTGTCTGCCCACAGGGGCCAGAAGAGGGTGTCAGATGCCCTGGTGCTGGGATTTCCGGCGGGCCACCTGATGATTGTGCTGGGAACCAGACGTGGGATCCCGGGGAAGAGCAACCAGCAGCGTAACCTCCGAGCGGTCTCTCCAGCCCTCGGGTTCTCTTCTTGTCTCACCCTGGTGTACAACACTCACAGAGGGTAGGAAAGGAAAAGGTTCAGGAAATTTGTTATTTCCCACGTCACAGATGGACAGACATGCAAAGTGTGCAAGGGAGGAAGGTAACTGGCTGGAGAGACCGCTCAGTGGTTAAGAGCACTGGATGTTCTTGCAGAGGACCTGGGTTTCATTCCCAGCAACCACACGGTGGCTCAAGGCTATCAACAGCTTCAGTTTCACGGGACGTGACACTCTCTTTGGCCACCAGGCACACATGTGGTGCATAGACATACATTTAGGCAAAACACCCATACACATAAAAATACAATTTAAAAAACCTTAAAAAGGGGGGGGGGGGCTGGAGAGATGGCTCAGCGGTTAAGAGCACTGACTGCTCTTCCGGAGGTCCTAAGTTCAAATCCCAGCAACCACACGGTGGCCCACAACCACCTGTAATGAGATCTGATGCTCTCTTCTGGTGTCTGAAGACAGCTACAGTATACTTATATACATAAAATAAATAAATAAATCTTTAAACAGAAACAAAAAGCACTTTAAAAGAAGGTAGGCTCAGGGCAGAGAACTGGGGGGCTGGGGCAGGATGTAAAATAAATAAATAAACAAATAAGTAAATACGTAAATACATAAATAAATGAATAAATTAATTAATTCGGTTTTAAAAAAGGTAGGCTCAGCACCCTAGCAACTGCCCTCCTTTCAACAGACCTCACCCCCCCTCACCCCCCATGGTGGAGAAAGTTTGGGTTGAATGAAAGGCTAGCTCTGGGTCCCTGTGGAAGGTGAGGCTCAAGGCCAGGTTGCCACCTCCTGGTAGAGGAAGGGATTGCCCAGTTCGAGCCTAAGCTGTTCCTTAACAGGGATCTCAGTTGAGCTGGTGTGGTTTGTCTGGACTGAGCCTCTTCTTATTAAAGCCACAGTGCCCGTGAATAACCTGTTCTCCATCTTTTTTGGCTATCCCTGGGACACACTCTGAAGTCTACAAGCCATAGAACTTGATGGCTGGTCAAAGAACCTGAGGCTGTCTGTCAGCTTAGGGAAGCAATCTTCTCCAGGGTCTGAATGGCCCTTTGGTGGAGGAGTTCTCTCTTGGAATCACTTTGGAGAAAGAAAATTCAGTACTTTCTGGGCCCGTCCTCACACCATGCAGCTGTGCACTGCCGTAAGTAAGCACATCTGTGTTCGCTGAGAACGAATGCAAATCTCACGTAAAGGACGTCTGTCCAAGAAGTTAACTTCTAACCAACTTAGTATCATTGCATCCAGTCCTGCAGGCTTGTGAAACTCTCTCCAACCAGATAGGATGGCTCTGTGAAGGCAGGTGTAGCAAGTCCTTCCCAGATGACAACCCCATAAAGTAAGCCCACTCTAGGGTCATTAAGTCTGATGAAAAGGTGTTTTGTTTTGTTTTATAGAGCATTTCTTTTTATGCCCTAAAGTGGAACAACAAAACTTTTGTGAGGTCGAATGCATTGGCCAGGATCAGTGTTGAGGAATGCCAGCTGTCAGGAGCCTGAGTTCAAGTCTTGACTCTGCCTCTATTCATGTCCCTCACCCCTCTGGGTGAGATCAGGGAACAAATTAGACTTAGCAAGAGGACTTTCGTTAGTGGTTCAGATCCATGACTACGTAGTCTCGTCACAGCTATTCAGTTCTCCTTGCCTCGCTGGCAAGCAGCTTAGACCATAGTATAAATAAATGGGCATATCTGTGTTCCAGCCAATAAAAACCTTACCAACCGAGAAGCCTACATTTGTTTGGTGGGCTGTAATCTATAAACTTTCTACCAGGTCATAGTCTGGATTCCTTGTGGGTTAGGTTGTTAGAGGTAATTTCTTCTCATTGTGTTAAAAACCATCCCACACACCTGCGTTCTCCTAAGCTCTGGGATGCTGCTCATACCTACTCTGGCTAGGAAGGGCCAGGTGACCTGTCTGCTTTGCATCAAAGAGACCAGCTCTTCCAAGACGGTCAGGGCTCCTTCCTGCTGGTACAGGCAAACACGACCCTGTTGACTCTGTTACTGGCATTTTTATTGAGGCAACTCCTACAAGTTCAGGGTAGGAGGAGGTGCAAAGTCCACTGGGGCTTCAACCAGTCTACTACGTGGGGTACATCATCTTCTGGCCTTCTCAACTGGCAGGTGACACTGAAGTCATGATTGTGTCTGACCCTACACCCCTTCCCATTTGATTCCATTTCTACAGGCCCTAAATTTCTTTTTTGATGTTGAAATGGGAAAATGTTTATACCTATACATTATCACCCAGGCCTGTATTTTTAAAAAAATAGTTAAAAATAGAAAATTCATGGCTGGGTAGTGGTGGTGCATGCTTTTTATCCCAGCACTCAGAAGGCAGTGGTAGGTAGATCTCTGAGTTCAAGGCTAGCCTGGTCTACTAAGATCCAGGACAGCCAGGACTGTTATACAGAGAAACCCTGTCAGGAAAAATGAAATAAGTAAATGAATACATTGTATTACCTCAGTCACTGGGACAGGGTGGCCCTCCTTGTGCAGCCCCACTCAGTTAGATGCCCCTCTGGCTGTGGCAAGGGCCACCACAGGGACCTGACGTTGGTACAGTGCGAAGTGAGCATGACAGCTCCTTCTTGGAACAGTACTTTAGGAGCTCAGCCTCTCCCTTAGGGAGATCTTGGGCCTGCAGCAATGGGTAAGTGGAGGCCAATAACAAGTGTAACAAGCATAGCAGAACTGAAGACAGGCAGAAGCCATAGTTGGTCTTTGACAGCACCGTTCCTGGGTAGGTGTTCTGTTTTTTCTCCTCCTTCAAATGTCAGCATTTGATGTTTTCACTGTTGTTCAGTTCTTCACTGGACAAAGCGAGCAGAAAGAGTGCCCAGTGGCTGACCAGCCTCAGAGTCTGAGACCTTCACACCCGGGTCTTCACAGTTTAATCCTGACTGGTCTGAAACTTGGAATATAGACCAGGCTGGGTTGGAGCTCACAGAGATATATCTTTCTCTGCCTTCCCAGGGCTGGATTAAAGGTATTGTGTCGTCCCCCCCCCCCCCCCCGTCCGACCTTTTCATTCAGGTCAACTGAGCTGCTTATTAGGAACAGATCTACCACAGAACCAGAGCTATTGCACTGTCCTCCGTCAGTAATTCAGTGTGGTTTCTTTCACAGCAAATAATTGGTTCATTGATGTTCAGCCCTTAGACATAAACACAACTTACTACTAGCCTTTATATTTAGCTCAGATCACTCAGGGTGAAAATACTCCTGGATGTGTTTGGGATTCCCTTCCCCACGTGAAGTCAGTGTGACTAGGAGCAGAGTAAGTGAAAGGCTGGGGTTTTTTCAAATTCTTCAAGCAGAGGTTTCCTGTGAGGCTGTGCAATGAAGCCAGTCCTTTCTTTTTGAGCGTGCTGTGACTTTCCAATGCCTGTATACCGGGCCACTGATTCTAGTAGTGGAAGCCATTGTGAGCCAGTGTGTGACAACGGAGAGTCGGCTGCACGGTACCAGGCAGTATTCGAGGAGCTTGCCAATGGTCCTGGTGTTCTCAAAGCCATCTGGATTCAGACACCTGCCTTTCTTGTCCTCTAGAAGAGTACCTGGATACCTGGCTACCAGCCAGTCTTCCCTGTGCCCACCTTTCCCATTTGCCTCTCTCTGTGCATGTGGCTCTGTTTCTTGGAACTCTGTTTTACCAACCAGAGCACCCATTTCTTTCCTGGGCCAAGGTCTCTCTCTCCCTGACCCTTTCTGACTGGCATTGTAGGGTAGCTTAGGAAATGGACCAAGGTCACCATGGGGACTAGTCACGTGTCCCTGAGCTTTTCTCCTGAGACACCACTGTTCTTTATGACATACTCCCTGTCCAGATTGTTCACCACTCCTCTCCAAATAGCCTGCCCCCCCTCTCCTCCCTCTCTTCCTCCCCCCCCTTTCTCTCTTTATTTATATGAGTACACTGTAGCTGTCTTCAGAAGAGAGCATCGGATCCCCATTACAGATGGTTGTGAGCCACCATGTGCTTGCTGGGAATTGAACTCAGGAGTTCTGGAAGAGCAATCAGTGCTCTTAACTTCTGAGCCATCTCTCCAGCCCCAGCATCTTGTCTCGTACTCACAGAAAATGTTTGAGGACTACCCTTCTCTCAGGATTCAGAAAGTCCTTGGGCCTGTTTCTAGCAGTGTATAGGCCTTGGCTCACCAGCTGTGTAGAAAGCGGATAGAGCTCCAGTGTCAGTGGGTGGCCTAGGTTCAAGCCTTTCCATCTTCATGGTACAACCATGGCAAATGGTGACAGCTGTGTCCACATTCCCCCATCTGTAAGGTGGGGAAGTGGGGGATGTCTCCTCTATTGCCCTATGAGGAGGATACAGAGATACAACTGAGCATCATTTGCTGGACCCAATTTCATCCTTTATCCCTGGAGCTCAACATCTACCAGACTCAAGGCTACGGCTAGTCTTGCCTACAGCCAGTGTGGCCCTTAGGCTTTGTCTAGGACAGAGGCATTCTAAGTTTGGATTAAACTTTCTGCATATAAAACACTACACAGTGTGGTCCAGCGTCCACAGTTTAGGCAGAGTGTGACTCCTGTCTGCTTTACACTCTGGTAGTTTCTTATACAGGCCTCTTAAACCTGGTCTTTCAGCACTAGCTGGGCATGGTGGCGCACGCCTTTAATCCCAGCACTCAGGAGGCAGAGGCAGGCGGATCTCTATGTTCGAGGCCACCTTTGTCTACAGAGTGGGTTCCAGGACAGCCAGGGTGTAGATGAGAAACCCTGCCTTAAAAAGCCAAAAACAATCAAAAACAAAAACCCCATGATTGGGTCATGATGCACACTTCAGTTCAGGAACTGACGCCTGTGGAAAGCTTGGGATGAGATGGGCTGTGGCAGAGGTGGTCTGAAAGTTCTTATCACCTGACAAATGTTCTGATGTCCTTCACAGGGTTCTTGCCCAGCCAGCTCTGAGTGCTCTAAGATAATAGAGAGCAACCATGGATACTCCCAGGCACCCTGTAGGAGCCACTCTCAGAATCAAGATGGATAGGTTCTTCTTACTGAGGATGAGTAATGGTTGTCAAATGGACTGTAGGTCATTACCTGGAAGACATGCTAAGGTTTAACTGTAGCCAGATGTTCAGAATCAGCCTCCCCGGGAATGGAGATAGTTGGGCATCTGGACTTAGAAAAGTACACTAAGATATGCCCTCGTGGCCCTGGTGTGCTGCCAGGGAGGAGTCCCCCAAAGGAGGAGCATGCAGTGCACTCCTGCTGTTTTGACTCCACAACCTTTGAAGATGTTCTCCTGAAACCAGGTCATGATCTCAAAACACAAGTTGGGTGTTGTCATAAGTTATAAGGTTCCATTGCTTGGAGAGAGGGGTCCAGTCATTACACTAAGTAGAAATTTTCTATAAGATTTTGTAATTGGGCCAGTTTATCTTTTGCCTTGGGCGAGTCTGATACACAGATCAAGGTGATAAAGAGTTTATTACAAGCTGATGAAGTTATTTTAAAGGTCTACTGTTGATATTCTAGGTCTCACTGAATCTAGCTCTTAAAATTGAAATCTAAACATTGCTATTAATATTAGCCATATTAATATTAGCCAATAATATGTCCAACTTGTTTTTGTCTCATAAAATAAAAAATGACACCTGAAACTCAAAACACATGACTGCTTATCAGCAGAGATGGTTGCCTGTGTCTGGGGACGAAGAACTTATTTTTTTGTGAGCTAATGAGGTTATCAGTTATACAGGTGTGACCTTCCTGGCTTAGCTGTACTGTTCATTATGATTGTGTTGGCCAGTCCTTGCCATGTTCCACACCAGAGTTTTTACCCACTGGGTTTTCCCCTTTTACCACCTTAGTGGACAGGTGTGAATTCTGTTGAGTGGCACTTCAGGGTGCCCGGGAGTATCCATAGTTGCTACCTAGTCTGTAGTGTGCTCTCAGGGTAAATTCGGTATGAGTTCAAAGTAGACTCTACTTGTAGGCTGTTACCATTCAGCTGTTGTAGATAAACTGCAAAGAGAAGGGAGTACCTATAAGACTCCAGCTACTGCTTCTTGTAGTACATAAGGGGTGTGCGCGCATGCGCGTGCTTGCTTTGTGTCACCCAAAGCGCTTTCTCTATAAATGCCTTTGTTCTTAGAGATACAGTTGAGTATGACATTCAGTGTGACACTGCAGAAGGGAGGAGTACAGGATTCAAAATGAAAATAAGACTCCTCCTACACCACTCGAAACTGTAACACAGCTTGAGCAGTGGCGGTTCTCTACCCCAGCTTTGGAAGGTGGCCTTCTTGCTAAGTCCGTTTCCCCTTTGGAGGGTAGAGGGAAATGAGTGAGTACTGCTGGTATGGCGTATGCTTTTCTCAAGTAATGCCTGACTCATTTGCACATTCTTATTCTGTGAAGGTAAGTGTCACTGTGCCTGAAGCCCTATGCAGGGGACTAGAGAGCTGTGCCTACCAAGGTCAGTCAGTTGCGGAGGCCAGAATTATAGCTCTGTCTGACTCTAACTGCTATCATTTCATCCATGATGTTAGGCCAGCCTGTTTGTGCAAGCCTGGCTGGTTAGCTGCAGGCCTTTGGCATTGCATTATGCTTTTGGATGTATTTGTCTCTGTAATCTCGGCATAAATAAGAATAAAACTGTTTATTTGAGCTTTAGTGTGGTAAGCAACAGTTGTGCTTTTTCTTTTGGAACCAGAGAGGGAGAAATGGCGTGAACTGAAATGTATGATACTGTCTTACGCCCTATCTTGCTTTTCGGATTTTTAATAGTCTTCAGGAGACATATGAAGCAAAAAGGAATGAATTCCTGGGAGAGCTGCAGAAGAAAGAGGAGGAAATGAGACAAATGTTCGTCATGAGGGTGAAGGAGAAAGAGGCGGAGCTCAAAGAGGCGGAGAAAGAGGTGAGCTGTCTGTCCTCCAGGAGCATGTTGCGGTTAACGAGACTTCACAGTGGTGCAGAGTAGTTCCCCTTCCCTGTTATCACAAGAGCAGCTTCCCCACCATGGAGGGGAGCATGGCAGCAGGCAGGCAGACACGGTGCTGGTGAAGTAGCTGAGAATTCTGCATGCGGGTCTACAGGTAGCAGGAAGAAAGGGACACAGCCTGGAAGCCGTCCCCAGTGACACACTTTCTAACAAGGCTACACCTCCTAGTCCTTTTGTTTCTTTCTTTTTTTTTTTTTTCAAGACAGGGTTTCTCTGTATAGCCCTGGCTGCCCTGGAACTCACTCTGTAGACCAGGCTGGCCTCGAACTCAGAAATCCGCCTGCCTCTGCCTCCCAAGTGCTGGGATTAAAGGCGGGCGCCACCACTGCCTGACTCTCTTAGTCCTTTTCATGTAGAGCCACGATGACTCCCTAATGACTAAGTGTTCAAATACATGAGCCTGTGATGGCCATTGCTATTCAAACCACCACAAGGCAAGAGCAGCCATGGGCTGCATGTTCTGATTCTGCACGGGCTCACACAGATTTTTATTCCTTTCGCCTATTTTCCTTTTTTTTCCTTTGTTCCTCCCAGCTTCATGAGAAGTTTGACCTTCTGAAGCGGACTCATCAAGAGGAGAAGAAAAAGGTGGAAGACAAGAAGAAGGAACTTGAGGAGGAGGTGAGCAATTTCCAGAAGAAGAAGACGGCGGCTCAGCTCTTGCAATCCCAGGCTCAGCAGTCTGGGGCCCAGCAAACCAAGAAGGACAAGGATAAGAAAAAGTAAGCAGGTGTCTGTCGCCCGCCTCCTGGGGACCGCTAACAATCTCTTCCTCTTGCATGTCTACCTTTCCTACTTACAGACTGGAAACTGGTCTGTCGCCAGAAAAATAGAAGCAAGTATTTTTCTCTACAGTGCAGGGAAAACGACAGAGGTTTTAGAGGTATTTTTTAAAGGGTACAAAGGGTTAACTTATAAACGTCACAGTGGTGACCAAGCAATCAGGATAGCAGTGGCCTGTGAGCCTCCATCGCAGCTTTGTAGCAATACTGGGAGACACAGAGAAGACAGGCAGGTTCTCTTAGTGCCTCTGGAGGCTTTCTCGAGACTCTTGGTAAAAACATTTTAAAGTCACAGTTTTTCACATGGGTCCTCTGTTCTCTTAGGCAGTGTGGCGAGCCAGATACTGAATTTTATATTCCAAACAGCAGCTAGTGGGTGCTGGTTTTTCTGGAGGATTATTGTATTGTGAAGTTTAACTAAAATGCCTCCCCATTAGCATAGACCTAGAAACCCTCATGCCACCCCTGCACCCCACACACAACGGTTTTCACACAGCCTTGGTTTCGAGTGCCAAAGGGCTAGATGCTCTCTCGGGTCGCCATTTCCTGTGGCACCCCAGCAGCAGCTGTCTGCACTAGTGGAAAAGAGCCCTTCCTTGAACTTCTGTGGTTTGAAGCTGTTCATTGAGTCACCTTAAAGAGCAGAGGAGGCAGTGTTGTGACAGGGCTGTGGGTTTAATGAGTATGGTGCTAAGGAAGCCCTTGGAAAACTTTTCCATGGCCCCATGACTAGGGGATGCCACCCTCCTCTCTAGAACCTGCTGAGCTAGTGTAGCTATATGGGCAACCCTGGAGCCCTCTTTGGGGTTCTTGGTCCTTGGAGGTTAAGGTGCTGGCAGCTGAGTAACAACAAAAATGGTGGGACCAAGGCAAGAAAGGAATCTCATTCTTTGAAAAATGTCGCCCTTAGGATTGAGTCTCTATACAATCCCGATTGAGACTGAGAGCTGGCAAGCCAGCCCAGTGCTGGAGTCACTTAATCCTGGCTCACATGCGTTAGGCTTGCCCCTGAGGCACTGTGGCATGCCTGCAGCCTTTGCCTCACTGTGGCGACATTGAAAGACTAGCAAAGCATGCTCTACACACATTGCTTTTGCAAGCTCTGGGCTGTAGGAAACGTGTCCAGAGAACAAAGGAGCAGGACAGCAGTCCAAGCAATAACAGAAGTAGTCCACATAGAGAACATATGGCTTTAATTAGGGTTGGTGAAGATCCAAGTCATCAAAGGAGTCCAGCAGCCCCAACTTAGTGGGTTAATTCAGAGAGAAACAACTGCCTGGATGATCTAGTTCAATACAGGTCTTTATTGCTCTGTGTGTTGGAAAAGCAAACACTGAGAATGGCATCCCCATGTGGCAAGCCAAAGTCAAAGCCATTTGGCATTGAACCCTGATTGAAATCTCTTATCTGGGAAAAACCACATAAGTGTGTGTGTGTGTGGGGGGGGGGGGAGAATATGAGTGAATGAGAGAGAGGAAAAGCTGCTTAGGAAGCCCAAAGGGTAGGCTTTCTCACCCTGAAGCACTACAGTGGGTAGAGGTACAAGTTTTAAACTAAAAATGTTTATAAAAGACCAGCAATGTTAAAAAAAAAAAAAAAAAAAACATTTCATGTATACTGGATGTGCCTTTTAGCAATAAAAATTCCAAGAACTGATCATTCTTGTCAGAAGCCTCCGTTTAGTAACGGACCTCTTTTGCTTTGGAGCAAGCTACCCTGTTTTCTTCTCATCCTAGGCTTTACCAATGTATAATGCTTTTAAAGTTGACATGACGTCTGTGTTAAAATCTATTTTAGCTTTATTTATATATTCATTTTTTGTCGGTGGTGTTAAGACTTGGTTCACAGTACTCACCAGGCTCAGTGACTGACAGTATTTTTTGTGCCAGCTGGTTCTTACCTTTTCCATACTTCTGCTTGTATAATGAAAGCAAGGGCTAGTTGGAGGCCTGAATTGTTTTGAAAAAAAAAAAAAGTCAAAAAAGAAAGAAAAGTCAACCCTCTTATTATCAGTGGAAGGTTTTGGCTAGAGAGGACCACAGAAAGACAGTAACCAGGGCAACCAAGAAAGAGGACGGTTCTTCCTCCTGGTCATAGCTGCAGCAGGTGCAAGTGTTACCTCATGCCTCTTAGGGAGCTGGCTGTGCTGAGCAGAAAAGCTTCTGAGGGGTGTCTCCCATCTGCTGTGCACCCCTCGGCCAGTCTCAATCCACTTTCTAATAGGTTCACTATTTTTTTCAGTTCTAACAGCGCACTCCTTTTTTAACATAGGTAAGGCTTTGCACCTCCCCTTGACCTGTAAGTGGCAGGAGAGTATATAACATTTCCTGAGATGACAAAGCAGAGCTAACTCTGACACCACTGTTAGCTGGACCCCACCTTCTCCCATCTTTGGCCACCAAGCCACTTCCCTCATCCGGGGCTGCACTGCTGTGTTGGGACTGCCTGAGGGCAAGTTTTCTAGTGGACAGTGTCTCTCCCTCTCCTGAGGACGACTTACATGGTCACCAGGAGGCATTTGCTGGGGCACGTCTGACCCCGATGTAGACTTTCAGTGCCATCATCCTAACCTGGCGTGTGACAACCGTACTTTATACTGCCAGCTCCTCACCTTCTTTTTTTTTAAACAAGTATTTTTTGTTGTTGGTTTGATTTTGCTAAGCAGTAAGTTGCATGTTTTGGAGTTGCCTAAGACCAGCTGTGCAGATCCCAGTTTTGGCACTGCTTTGGTGCTAAGAGGGAGAAAGCTCCTGGTGGTGTTGTAGCTCTAACCGTGTTATTTTTCAGTCCTTCCCAGCTAGACCAGTAGCATGTCGTCCATCTACTATATTCCAGTTTGCAAGCTACTTTAGCTCTCTCCTCCGTTATCCGTACCAAGATGCCTACTATATGTTTATTCTCTGACTCCTCCCACAGCCCACAAGTGGAAGATGTTTCTGTTCAGTCCCAGTGTGCTCTCCACTCCTTACAGATGATAGTCTCCTGTTATTTGAGAAAACAAACCAGACAGTGGATCCTTCCACTGGACTGTGCCTTGGTTTCAAGATCACTCATGAATATAAATTCCATGCAAAAGGAAACTGAGCTACATGCTCTCTATTCAGGGCTCAAGGTTCGCTTTGCTTTTCCTGTGGACGACTTGGGTTTTTCTTTTAATTTCTCTCAGTTTCGTAATCATTGCATGAGCATTCACCATCACTGAATGTTGGTACTGGCGCTCCTGGTTTTCTTTTCATTTAATTTGTTATCATTTCTAACTTTTTTGTTTTGTTTTTTAACTTGCAGTGCAAGCTTCGCATAAGGCCTGGCAAGCCAAGGACGCTCCCGCATTCACCTGCTTTGGCAGTAGTAGTGTACCTCTGCCATCCGTGTCCTGTTTGACTCGTTGTTTCAGCCTTTCCCCAAATACCAGTAACTTAGCTCGTTTTACTGAATGTTGTCAGGTGGTGGAAAACCATAGCACAAGCGGATATCAGCTGGCGCTCGTGCAGCTCGACTTTGTTTCTGGAAAGTCAATTTGCCTTGTATGGCTGTTCCAGGTGGTGGCAGGAAGCATGTCTGTCCCTTGTATGTTGCTTTGGACCAAGGAAAGCGGGGTAAAATAACTACCTGTACATCTGGTGGGAAAACTCACCGCCTCAGCAGCTGAGCTAAACCCGAGTAGCCATGACAACTTGCATTTTCTTAATTGTGCATCTCATGCTTGCACAGCCCCTGAATTAATTGTTTCTTCTTCACACTGGCCACAGACCAGAGGTGGGTTTGAAAGTAGGCAGAAACTCGAGTGAGCATCCGAGATAGCTTTTCCCCTCATATGGCTTTTTCATTTAATCCTTTGCTTATTTGGCCCGAGCCTATGATCTGGTTAGACTGTCTTAGGGATGGAGTCTGCATCGGCATGCCCACCTTCAAAGTCAGGCCAAAGCTACGGACTGGCATAAGAAACATGATTACGTTCACCCCCACCAGGGAATCCCTGATGCTCTCACGGGTCCAGATCTCAAAGAACACTTCATCCAGTATTGCTTAGCTAAAGAATCTTCTATTAAGGAGGTTGGATTCCCACTTCCAGTGAGGGGATGCTCTCTACCCCTTCCCTCCAGCCCCTCCATACACACACCTGCATTCGCTTTAAGCAGGCTGAGGGGAGACCTGGAGGCTGATTCTAATAGAAGTTTCATGAGTCACCATGAGAAAACTTGCTATACATTGTACTACCCATAGCAAAAATATGCAAGGATGTCCCCAGTTGAACATAGCCAGGGAGTGAATGGAGACAGTGCAGCCGCTACTCAAAGCAGAGATAGACTTGGCTGATGGCCAGCCTCTGGTCCAGTTCCTTGCTGACACTAAAACTCAGTTGCCTCTAAGGAGGTTTCCTTCCTGCCCCCTCGCTGTGACCAGTTCCACCTGCTCCGACTCTTGGGTCCATCAGTTATCTCACTTTACCCTGGATGAGGATTAACTCAGGATCCAGGGTGTCCTGCTTGCTTGCTGTGTAAGAATGGAGAAGGGCACGATTGTCCTGTCCTCTTTTCTCTGATGCTCCTCCTGTCACCTGCTTGGCCACCCCCTTCTAACCAGATCTTGGCTCTTCCGTCTCGTTTCTCATGAACCCAGGACTTTGACTCTGCATTTCCCTCTCACATCACCAGTTACACGTGAGTGGGATAACGAAGGCTGCATTCCTGTCTGTCACACACTTTAAAATAACATCGTCCAGCCAGCCCCTGTCTGATCCCAGCCAAGTTTTTATGTTATCTTTTACTTCATCTCCCCATCGTAAGAAGAAAGCAGTGGCCTTTCATAAACTGAATTAGGCTTCATTAGACAAATAAGGACATTGGCTTCACTGGGGTGTAGGCCAGGTTGGAGAGCAGCCGCTGCAGCCATCTTCACTGGTGGAGGGAGGAGCTCCTACACAGACACTGGCTTTGCTTCCATTTTTCTTGCTAGCTGTGGAGCAGCAGGTACTAATGGCATGCTGACTAACTGTGGCTGCGTTTGCTTCTTCACTGGGCACCACACAAGAGCTTGAGCATTGGTGTTGTCTGCTTGTTCCAGCCACTGCTTGTGTGAGTTTTTTTTTGTTGTTTTTTTTTTTTTGTGCCTTGTAATAGAAAACACCCCCTTTGTATCCAATTTCTCGCATCCCTAAAAGCTTTTAAAGATATACTCAGAAAAAAACAAAAACCCAAACAATTGACTTTTTGATACCAAAATTATTGACTGAATGTTTTTTTGCATTAAGTTTTTTTTCTCAGTAAAATAAATCCTATGGAGAGTCAGGGAATAAAATGTCAAGAGAATCCTAAAGAAGCTTAAAAAAAGAAAAGCAATCCTTCTGAAACTTCCTCCTCCCGCTGCTCCCAAGCCTCCGGTAGCTGGTTACTGCTGCTCTTTTCTTTCCGTATCTATACCTTTCTTCACAGTAGTCCCTGGCTCTGCACGGAATAAACGATCCTCTCAAATTTAACTGGACGTGCTTTCGCCTTTGCATGTAAGTACAGGAGTAAGAACTCAGATCTTTCTGTTTCAGATTAGGGAAAGCAAATGGGGCAGATGAGGTTTTCTTTTACGTGACCTGGACAGCCTGAGTAGTCATTTTTTTCTTTTTTTATGCTAAATACATCTATACCGGCCATATTTATATTTTGCCCCACAATTTATACTTCCTCTTGATCTCAGAGGAAGTAGGGGATTGATTACTGATTGCAGTTATTGTTGTGTATAGTGTCCTGGAGGTCATGTAGAGGGCCTTTGATTCTGACAGCATAAAGCTGGGGTTAAGATTCCCACTGTCCACAGGACAAAAATCCAGAAAATGCTCTCTGCCAGGCTGCCTTTCTGCTCCGACATTCCAGATCTCAGTCTAATGGCCTTTCCTTTATACTCAAGGCACAATGGCCACTTTTTATTTTTCGGCGTTGGCCTCTCTGTATCTTCTGCCCAAGCACAGTGAGCATCTTCTCCTTCTGGACTGTGGTCCTGTCCATCCGTGCTGTGGGGCATGACCAAATGGTCAGCAAGTACTCGGTAGCAGCTCAAGACTGTACCCAGCTTGGGCTCTGTATGAATCGGTCCAAAAGGGTCTCTCTCAGCCAGGGGAACTCTTCCACCTGGTGCAGGGTGTGGGTTTGTTTTCCTCCTCCTTTACTTTGCAACTCACCAGCAACAGCTCTTGCTTCCTCTCCATCCTGTGCGCCTCTAATGGATGAACTTGGCTTTCACTTTCCTGACACACCCCTAAGTGTTCTGCAGAGTTGGTGTCCAGGCATCCCCTACCCACATCGTACTGTCTCTGTGTGGTCCTACCAGAACTGTCCACCTGAATCCCTTGGCTTTGCCATTCACAAGTGTCTGGAGTTGTCAGGTTTCAAAAGTCCTAGTTCTACTGACAGGGCATTTATTATGAACTTGTTAGCTGAATCATGACCTACAGAGTCTAGTTTGTATGTAGGTATGAAGGGAATTTTTAAAAATAAATTGAAAATTAAGCTGTGAACAGCATTAGAACTTTGTCATTTCCTGATTTTAAAATATGCTGATAATGCCTTAAACTGTAGTTGTAGAATTGTCATTTTTTTGTTTGAAGATAACCAATGTTTTCTAAACTGTTATGTAATCTTTCAGTGTTAATGCAGATTGTCATGTATGTAAGCTGCATGTTAGACACTTGTCTTTTTTTATGAACTAAAATAATTGTACTGATGTGAAGCATATTGTTCCAAGTATGAAAGTGGTGACTCAGCAACCTGCAGCGTAACTTGGTGTCTGTTAACAGTGTGGTGCCAGGTGACCTATGCATCTATCACTAGTGCCAAGACTTAAAAGTGGGGAAATATATTTTTACCCAACCGTTGTTCTGTGTGCCCGTTTGTGAGTTCTTTCCAGTCCCTGCCTGACACGCCTATGTACACACGTGTTTGTTACGTCACATAAGGAAATGGGGATGGTCGCTGTCTCCTGCTTTACCTTGTGTGGTGGACTTCAGTGTTGCTGGCTGGCCCAGCTTCTCCAAGACACTTGCCCGTGGCTCACCCACTTCCCGACACCACACGGTCCTGTCCCTGCCTGCCCCGTGCATCCATCGCTGATGCACAGTGTCCAGCAGAGGCACCCTCCCCTCCCCTCCCCTGGGTGCCCCCACTGCTGTTCCATCTGCCCCTCCCCAAACCATGCTGACGACACTGACCCTTTAACTGACAAACTGCCACTTTCACAGCTGGTTGTAGAGAAGTGCTTTTTTTTTGGCTTTAAGAATCAACTTGAATCTGAACCTTTCTTTTTTCTCTTCTGTAGCTTCTTCTTTATGTAGCCATCCTGTTGCCAAGCCCTACTCTCTCTTAATGGACAGCATTAGAAGAGCAGGAGCTGTCTGTTCACTCGAGTTGGGGAAGAGTTACCTCATCTCCACCATCGCCTCCTGTTCTTTAAAGTCTGGGTCAAATATTGCACTGCTGTTTGTAACTGTCAATGTCTGTTTACAAACCACCACCCTCAGTGTCTACTGAAGTGACTTCAACTACCAAAAGTAGTAACGATAATATTAATTAAAAGAGTGGAATAGAAACTTAGGCCCAAGCCCAGGGTTGGGGCTGGAATCCTCTGGCTTAGTAGCCACTTTCTTGAACCTCCTAATCTAAGACCTTACGGACAGAAGAGAGCATGAACCTCACTTGAGGTTGTCATCACCTGTGGGGCAAACACAGTATATGGTGCCCCCAGTCTCTATCCTATGGGCAGCTCTTACCAACCCATCAGGATCTTCAGCTATCGCCAGGTCATCAGAGTGGGACAACCCTTGCCTTCTTCTGTTGGTTTTGTGGGTTGTTCTGGTGTGGGATTTAAAAAAAAAAAAAAAAAATGGTATTGCATGCTCAAAGGTGGCTGCAGTTTTCCCTCCGGAACATCCTATTGATACGGTGTTTTTATTTTTCAGCTGACCATCTGCCTCTTGAGAGAAAGAAGTGGGCATCCTACCTTTAAATTCAGGAACCATTTTTTTATTTGACTGTTACCTGCATCCCTTACAGAAGTTGTTTGGGGAGGGAGTTCTGCTCGTTTTGGGGGTGGGGGATTCCAAGTAGCCACTCCTGCATTTTGTATTTGTTATTCAAACTTTTGGTATCAAAAATTATGCCAATCCTAAGTTCACTTCAAGGGGGAATTCTGTTTAGTATGTTCTTATCTTAGATGCAATTTGAAAGTGCCCCTTTTTGTTACTAGAGTTTTGATCTACAAGTCTTAATTATGTTTGAATTGTGCCAGTGTTGGGTAAATGACTTTTCTGCCTCTGGGGCTCAATTTATATTTAAAGATATCTTAAAATACTGTCTGGCCCATCCCTGCCTTTGAATTTGTTGTGAAGCTCTGCTTTACCTCCTGTCCATTGGTTTTTTAGTTTTTTCTTTTGTAAACCATAAAATGAACACATACCATTCCCAGGTAACACTAAACATGTACATACCCTTCCCAGGTAACTGCTTTGGTTAACAAAGGCTCAATTTCTATCTTCTCAGAGGGACTCACATGGCTTTCTCCATAGTATCTGCAAAAGGCCTGCTAGGAATCAAAGCATTTGCATCAGAAAACTTAGAATCCACCCACATCTAGAAACACCTGTGCCAGTTGAGTGAGCTTGCGATTTCCGATGCTAACTGGTCTGCTGTGTCAGGCTCAAAGCTAGGACACTTAAATAATATTCACCTCTCAGACAAAAGACAACTTCCAGATCCCTATCTAATCCAACTATCCAAATTCCTATCTGTAAAGAAAGGTTGAAGTTACCTTCCAAATTCACTACTTGTCTACAGCATTGCTTGTTTGCATCTTAAAATACTTTCATCTCCATGGGAGGTAGTTCATGCCACTGGTACGAGTTGCATTTAGTCAGAATCCTTTGGAATGGTGTCCTCTGGGGGAAAGATACAGTGCTTCTGTGGGCCAGTGAAGACACAATAGCCTTTGCTGCTCTTACTCTTGGGGAGAAGTCCCTTAGAGCAACTGGATAAGTTTGTTAGCAAGCGGCTTGTTACTAGAAAGTATTTCTAAAGGTAAGTAAAGACAGTTTCACTGGAGCTAGTAAGCTGCCCAAATGCCCCTTTCCTGTATGTAATGGCAGGAATTCCATGCTGTGACTAATGGAAGGGGTATGGGTACCAACTCTGATGCCAGCACATAGAGGTGCTATGATAAACATGAGGCCATGCTGAAACCACTAAGTATAATTCACTTCATTTCTAACTTATAATCATTTAGTATCAATTTTATACCATCCGTTTCAAAAAGCATTTTGTTTCAGGTCATAGTTTGAGTAATGTCTAAAAATCAGGTTTGGGGGGGGCAGGATTTTGCCTAAGGAGAGTGTGTAGTTTTATTGTTCTCTTCATTCTAAGACTGAGGTAAGAAGTGAGGGGGTTCCAAGCAAGCTAGCTTCCATTCAGTGACCATATAAAACCTAGTTGTGGACATCACTGGCCAAGTACCTTGATGTCTGTCTCTTAAGACTGACTGCCATTGATTTGGCATTTTGTGTCACATGACTACTTTTCTCAAATGTTGACAAAGATGTGGGTCCTCAGGGCCTCCTGTGGAATTATGCTGAGGACGATCACCAGCAATAATAAATGCATTGGCTTATCCTCAACTAGACTGTGGGAAAGACTTGAGCCATAGAACCTGTTTCTGCAGGCAACAGCCTTTTTATTTTTCTCCCAAACTTTAAAAAAAAAATACTCAGATTCAAATTTTTGCTTATCCAAGTATAGTCTAGCTAGCTGTCTACTTGAGACCAGCATAGTCCATTAGGAAAGAGAAATACATCCTGGATTAGTGTATGCTGAGCTGGGTGACTTAAAAAGACAGTTAAAAACCAATAAACGCCCCACCCCAACTACATGTCATTATGTTTGACCAAACACACCCAAACATTTCTCTGTCAGTGGTACCTATCATAAACTTCCTTAGTTGTTTTTTGTTCACCATTGAAAAAGATTGCAGGGTTAATGTTTCTGGACATCTAAGAAATACACAATTGTGACTGCATTTAATGACCCACACAAAGCTTTGCAGATAGCCATCCTTCTGCCATGGAGACCAACAGGGCACTGTCTCTTCAAAGATCCTTGTGCTTGAATGCTTATAGTGATACCTAGTCCTTACATCTCTTCATGTCAGTCGCTAGCAAGCAACTGTCATACCCAGACTAGTGAAAAGGAAGGATGTATGGCCATTTGAGAAGATTATGAGCCTAAATGTCCATTCCCTCCCTCTCCAGCCTCACTAGTAACTCTGTATGCAATATGCTGGATTCCACAGAACACCACAGAGATGCACAAATTCCATGCATGTTTCACTGTTGGAGCCTTTCAGTCTGCCTTGGAAACATTGTGGCTCCTAAATAAGTGTAACAGGCTATTACCATGAACTTGTCCCTTTCCCACAAAGCACAATAAAAAGCTGGCTGCGTACATTCTCTGCTGAGTTGCAGGGACATCGCTCCCAGCTGTCTCCATCCACTGTCCCCCTCTCCATTACTTTATCCTGTGCCATGTGGCCATGAGTGTTAGGGATGCCGGGTCCCTACTTGTACTTACCCTCCTCCTCCTGATCACACCAAGTGCAAAGGGAAGTGGTGCCATGTCTCCTACTCAACTATCAAAGACAAGTCCTGTTCTAAAAACCAATAGGGCTCCATCTTCCCACAAGCTCCTTTCAATGGCTGTTTGCTACTGGTTTTCCTTGTGGAGTGACCTCTTAAAGCAAGCTGTTTCCACTAAATGAACAGCAGGTTTGCTGTGCAGCGAGGAGTTAGCTTTTTTTCCTTCTGTAGGCTACATGTAACAGTAGGCTGAACAGTCTGATAGGCTATGAAGGTTATACTGAGTCAAGGTAAGAAAGAGTTGTTCTTTTTACTGGTAACCCAAAAGCTTCTACATCAATAAAACATTCTTAGTTAACCTTGTAAGAGGAACAGAGCTGGCCCAAGCAGTTTTTATCTCTGCCCTTCTTCTCCATTGGTATATCCAAAAGGCCACAAAGCCAAATCTATCTGGAATAGAAAATTTCCAGTCTAATTCCTTAATGACATTTGTGCTACACGTGTGCACTTCATCTCTCATGTCCTAATGACTGGTTAAGTCCAACTCAGACCGACAGCAGCAACATTCTAGGCTAGGGCCACACTCTCACCCTTTTGGTTCTATTTCTTTCTAGCCTCCTTTGTGGGACTACATACAACTCATTCTGAAGGATCTTGATGTGCACACAAGGTTCTGCGTGGTTAGTATGTGGCCATTATGTGCCCCTTGCTAACTTCTTCTGGCTCACAAGCCCATACCACCTGTACCTCAAGTCACATACAACTGTAAGCACAGAGGCCAGTAAATGGCTCAGGGAATATTCTAGCAGACCTGAGTGCTAGCTTGAGACCCCAGTGATGGAAGAAAACTGACTGCCATAAGTTGTCCATTGACCTCCATCCACACACGCACCTCAACACATACACACACACACACACACACACACACACACACGCAAACACACAAGAGATGATCATTCATCTGCTTAGTACCATAGTCAACCCAGACAGCTCAGTTTCACGAGGCTGAAAAGATGCTTTTTTCTTTTCCTGGGAACACCAGCTGGTGGCCAGAGAACCAAAGCACTATTCAGTAATGGGTATAGAAGACCTCCTTAACATAGTTTAAAGGTTCAAGAATTTGGAGCTTTCAGAAGTAGCACTCTTGTTAGAACTTCCTGTCAGATAAAAGGTAAGGTTCTCTGATGACTTTGAAGATTAACATCATTCAGAAAACATCTTCTAACCTTTAAATGTGGTATGATCTGAGGATACTTTCCCTCAGGATGCTGGTGAGAATATTTGGCACAGTACCTTCCCTTTCCCCTGGAAAGCATGTTGGAGGAGCATCAACAACTTAACCACAATTTTCTTCTCGAGGCTGGGATGTTCTTGGGCAGGCAAGCAATAAAGTGGCAGCCTATAGGTTCTCATCAGCTTTCCTCAGAGCCAACAGTGGTGTCAGGAACACTAACAAAACCTGTGTCTTACCTTTCAGTAGGGGATATGGACAACTCAGTCCCAGTTCCCCTTCCTCTCGTAGAGAAAGCATGCTGTTCCCCAATAACCAACTTGCCCAGCATTCAGAGGATGAAGTAATTTTTGTGTATGTGTGTGTGGATTTACTAAGTTCATCCTTTGAACTTTCTGGAGGAGCCGAGAATGACACATCTTTTTACCACTAAGAGGCAACAATTACCCCCAAGGAACTAAGTGAACAGCAGGAATATTCTTAATGCAGAAATACTCTCATCTAGGGTCTACAGGGTCCAGGGTTTGCTATTTCAGTCTTAGGCTGAAGTTTTGAAGAGTGGGTTTTGAGGAATGCTGAGGACTCTGGATATTTACTAGGTTTAGCTGAAAGGACAGCAGCTCTTAAGTATTAATTACCACTGACACAAACGAGAATCCACTTCAGTGTCCCATTAAACAATACCCCAAACTTAAGTGTTTTGAAATTTTTGTTATTTTTATTCATGTAGGTACCTTGCTTGCATGTATGTATAGGCCCACCGAAGTGATGACACTGGGGGTCTCTGGAATTGGAATCAGTTTCTTGTGACCCACGATGTGAGTGCTGGGATTTGAACCTGGGTCATCCAGCCTCACTCTAGAGTCTCACTATTGCCTAGACGTCCTGGGCTAAAGCAGTCTTCTTGTCTTAGCCTCTATAGTAGCTAGGACCACAGATGCATGGCATGCCAGCACCAGTTCACCATCAGCATTAAGGAACCTGAAGATAGAGCAGCTAAAGTCTTGTTGTCTCCCACTTCTGCAGTCTGCAGCATCTGGATTATAGATTAGATAAGCAGGCTCTAGACTCAAGTTTTGAGCATCTAAGTGCGTGTTGTGTGTGGATCCGATTCATACCATACACACTATGAACACATGGAACTGTGAACCCAGAGCTCCCATAATTTAAAGTCAAGAAAGATAATCAGGGTGTGTGATTTTATAAAATACATGTGTGAGACCAATCCTTGGCATACAAATCCTTTCTTCATGTCTCTCCCAACCCCCTTCCTTGCACACTTAATGCTTATCCCAACTGGATTTTTAAGGTTAAGAAAATAAGCAGTTAAAAGTCTTCCACAACTTTTTAAACATCAGATGTTGACCTGAGAATACTCTTGCTCTGTTAAACTTAAATTCAATGGGCTAAAAATAAAACTCCCTAGCTGCAAGTTTTAGTCTGCCCTCGTAAACAATCCCAGTTGACTGTAAGGTCTCTAGCCCACAAGCAAGAAAATACTACAAATGCGAAACGTCCAGTCAACCCCTTCCATCTTTTATAGCACAGTCAAGAAAGCTTGTGTGTAGGCTTCTTACTGGTTTCCTTAGTTGAAAACAAAGTGCCTAAGAAACCATAAACCATACCTTCTCATAAGCAAAACAAACCAACAAAAACCTCCTACAGAAACAAAGGTTAAGGACGACATTTTATTGCTACCAGAGGCTTTATCAGCAGTACATGGCTCTGACTGCAGTGCCATCTTCAGACTGCAAAGGGAGCTCAGGGTCCAGAAGTCACTCAGAGAAAAACAAGGGAATAACTTCTTATCAAGAAAATCCTAATATCGTAATATAAAACTAGGGTACTGAATTGAATTATAAGTTATAGACTCAAATTAGGGCTGCCCCAATATCTAGACAGTTGCTTCTACTGATTATAAATGAGCGAAAACAGATCAGTTACAAAAATCTACGTATATGTTACATACATGTTTCTTTGGTGAGCACCTGGATATATTAACTTTATCAGAAATTCTTTTATATAAATGTCAAAAATGCTTAAAATGTCCTAATTACATGCCATTTTTTAAGCCTCAAGATAAAAAGAAAGGACAATAGTAATCTTTTAAAACTAAAACCTGAAATGAGACACACAAAGTAAGAGAACTTTTTCTGTTGCCACTGATTCATGGGGATAGCTTCAAAGTGCCCTTTTCAAACTAACATACTTGAACCGTGGATTAAACATGGCTGCCACACAAAAAATAATTTGCTTACTGAATTATTTTAAAGAAAGAAAAGGTGGGTGGTACTTTTTCAGCGAAGTCAAAATACATAGATCAACAAGCACACAACTTAGTAAATATTCAACAGAGGCAAGAAAGGCAAGAGGGAAACAAGGACACTGGAACAAGGTTCCTAGCTGTGAGTTTGCAACTTTCCCCTAAACATTGATTTTTTTTTTTTTTTTTTTTGGACATGGGGCAAACTTATTTTAACAACAAAGTGGAACTGACATAGTACAAAGAACTTTTGCTTTACTTTTAAATATATTTTGGATCTTGAGTCTATAAATATATGCCTTTATATTAAATTATGTTGAATTGTAATTAACCGCACAAAAGAATAAGAGTGCTTTTCTTTTTTCCCGGCTCACTTCAATCAGTCTGATAAAGCACATGCCCTTCTCTACAGCCTTTCCTGGTTTTCTAGTCTCACCCCCAGAAGTCAGCCTTAGTGTACACTGAAAGGTGACACCTGAAACTACATGACGGAAACAGGCTGCAAAGGTGGACAGGGGGAAGCGTGGCCCTCTTGCCTTGATACATCAGTGCCACATACAGAACCCACATTCTCGGAACCATTATCTTCATTATAGAGCCGCTTGATCCCATCGTAGAAGTCATCCACCTCCATCTCCTCCACTTTGCGTTTAGCAGAGGTATGCTTGCACCCACTGGCAGCGGGGAGATGAAGGTGGAAGGCTGCTGGACCTCTGACTGGCACTTCTGGCTTGCTGTTGTCCTTGGAGAAATCTGGGCCTGAGACAGAGGAGGGATGTAATTTGAACGCTCCTTTGTCGCAGGTCACCAGGGTGTGCTTGAGGGGACGGTAGACATAAACGGAATTTAGAGGCAGGGAAGACTGCAGAGCAGAAAGGTGATATGCCACCAGCTCCCGACAGTGGATCAACTGGGAGCTGTCCATCTGGACCAAGGAAAGAAAGAAAACCGCATTGGTCAGTACTATTGCCCACTGCTACCTTTACTGCCACTGTTGCTCATCCTGGGCCCTCCTCTCCCTTCAGCTCTCTTTCCTCCCCCACACCCCCCACCCCACTCATTGATTGTTCTACCTATCGAGCCTTCTTCTGAAGTTATGTGCACATGCTTGTGCTTCCAACATAATCTGCATTTGTGTGAGCACTCACATGAAGGCAGACACTGTCTTGGTTCACTGCTGTATTAGCAATGTCTGCTTTCTTCCCAGTCTATGCCTCCTGTCTACAAGGCTCTTGGCCTCTTCTAACTTCTTCAGTGAAGACCAAAATCAAGATAGGCACACAGCAGTCATCAACAATTTAAGGAAGAGTCAAAGGCAATGGAAAACATTAAACTAGGGATGATGGGGAAGCTTGCTTAGCTAATTTTTAATTTTTTTTTATCTTATTTTAAGTATTACGTTACAAAACAATTGCAAATGATAAGCAAGCATATTTTTGTAGAAAACAGTTAACAAAACTACATAGTTTGGGAATTGATATTCTTTCCTTATCCTACAGTTCAGATATTAATCCATTCTGGAGTAACACACATTTGACCCCCTCAACCTCTTCAACACCCCCAATTTCCATGATTATACGTTTCTGTTTCAACATGCCCTCACAGTTAAGCAAACAATCACCATCATCCATTTAACAGCCTAGCCTTGCATCTGGTGACTTCAAGACTCAGTTTTAGGTTTTATGTTTTAGCCGTTGCTTTCATTCTCTGTGGGTCACAACCCCTTGGAGGTTGGGTCCTTTCATAAGAGTTGCCTAAAATCATTACAGCTATGAAATAGCAATGAAAATAATTTTATGGTTGGGTCACTACAACATGAGAAATTTTATGAAAGGGTTGTAGCATTACGAAGCATTTGAGAGCCACTGCTTTACATATCAGATATTAGTGACTACAGTGGAAGGCCTTCAAAGTTTTGCCTATCAAGTGTCTGCCTTCCTTTTAACTTGTAGCACTGGGTGCCCTTCTCTGTCACTATCCACTTCTCTTCTAGTCAGCATTTCTTCAGCAGCATGGCAGTGTCTTTAGAGTAAGCCAGATACTCTCTAGTGTAATATTCACAAGGCTCTCTATAAATCTCCCCACCATACTTGCCAGTGTATCCCACCCTGACAATCTACACTCCTGGCACAGGCCTAATCTACATAATACACACCGGCTGCTCTGCCACTTTCCCTTGCCTACTGTCTCTACATGCTCAAACTGCTGCCCTTTCCCTCCAGGAAGCTTATCTTGGCCACGTAAGCACAAGGGAAGACATTTTCCCTGTTGTGTACTTTTTTGGGGATTGGGGGCATACTGATGTTACCTTTCCCCACCTCTCTTTTCCGTTTCTATCTCAGAGCTCAGGCTGGCTTTCACTCTTGGCCTTCCCACCTCGGCCTCCCAGGTGCCGGCATTAAGGGAGGCATCATCACACCAAGCTCACACCAAGCTCATCATGGACATTTCTTACCCATATTTAACTCACCCCACACAATCTAAAGGACACAGCAGAACTACCTGTAACACTATGGGGCAATAATTACCACTCTATAAGAACACATTTTGTCACAAAATTAGCTCATCTCTAAATGTATTCACTATGTTGATCAGGAAGGAATCAATGGGAACAACATAAATGTAAAGTTACATGAAACTATCAGAATACTTAACTCAAGACTTGGGCATCCACCATTTCCCCTTTTAAAGTACACTATGGTAAGACATCAAGTATCAGAATTCATTTTCCTTGAAAAGCCATTTTAATAGTCCCTGATTTTGTGTGTGCAGACAATCATGTGTACTTATGATGTGAGTGACATGTGTGCCTTGGCACACACATGGAGGTTAGAGGACACTTTTGTGGCATCCTCTTCCACATTACGTGGGTTCTAGGGATTGAACTCAGGTGGGTAGGCGTGATGTGGACTAGATCTAACTATTAGCCCAGTGATGAAGACCCCTGCTAAAAACTGTAACATGTAAGAAACAGGGTTTCCAATTATTTCAAGCAGCATACAAAAGAGAACCAATAGACAGAGAATAGGCTTTGAAGAAACTTGGCATCCAAGAAGAGGAAAAGTGCCACAAATATTTTAACCCCTTGTTCGCTGGTCATGATCCTGAACATGCATTTAAAAGGAATACTCACTAGGATCTCTGATGGTGAAAGAGAAATGACAGTTATTATTTGGAGATGAAGACTATCAAAAATAGTAAAGCATTATAAAGTATTAAAAAAACAAAAAACAACAACAAAAACCCAACCTACCATCTATTTTAAACTCTACTTTCCATTGGAGTTCCAAAACAAAGCCTGTCCAAAATAAATCCTAATCTAGTAAAATATGAACTTGACCTTTTAAAGTAACCAACCAACCCCGACCTGCTGCTTTTGTGGTAAAGTGCACTTGTTTAAGAACATAACTACAGTGACCAACTCCAGATGCAGACATCGTTGAGCTTGCTCTTAGGATTTAAGCATTTAAAAATGATCCATTTTTTTCGTTTATTTACTTATTTATCTCACTTATTATGAGAATCAAAAGAACCTTTACTGGCCATCTTTATGACTATATTGCCCAAATTACAATATGGTGACCATTTCTAAATGATCTTGTCAAAAACAGCTACAAAAATTTTAGCTGACCAGGAGAATGTGTCAAGTAGCAATAAAATAAGGCCATCACATAGGTTTCCAATGAAAAGGGGGAACAGAATAGCATGATACATGTGACAGATCCCAGAGGACCCACATATGGTGAGCAAGGTAAAACCCCGAAAATACCTGTTGGAAAATTAGGCACCTTTCAAGGGTAACCAAGAGTCCATGGTAGGAGGGTATGCATTGTAATTTTCTATTTTAGTTTTAACAACATCTACTTTGACCACTGACTAACTAGCGGGCAGCTAGGAAGACCATCTATACCCTGACAACCAGAGTGGGTCACTACAGGTCAGAAAGCAAAGGACATGAACATAGCCATGTAAATAAACTACAGGAAGGAAGGGGTAAAGAGAAAGGTGCAGCCATCCTAGTGTGGAGATCAACAGTGGCACAGAAGCATCAGCATAGGCTGGGTAGGAAAACTCTCAAACCAGAGAATGTGTACCAAGTTCAGAGGAGGCACTGGCAGAGCTAAGACAGTACAAGATGCATGAAGAATGGGGGTGTGACTCAATGATACAATTCTTGCTTACCATGCGCGAAGCCCTAGGTCTGACCTCCGGCACTAGGGCAGCGGAAATACTGGCATCACCTCATACAAAGCTTCTGATACTAGAACCCCAAGTCTAGGCCTTGCCAAGGGGCTACTTACAAAGAAACCAGACCTTATATTCTATCTAAATAAACACAAGTGAGCCTAGCAAAGACAGGAACTATGACCAGAAGAACTAGCAGCCATCACCTTTGGGTCGCAAAGGTTGCTCTCCATGCTTGCACACAAGAACTTTACCCACCAATCCAATTCTCTAGCCTGCTCTAGACTCTTTAAGGTTTGTGTGTTAAGAAGGTAAGAGCACATACTGCTCTTGCAGAGGACCTGAGTTCAAATCCCAGCACCCACACCAGGTAGCTCACAACATATACAGAGCAATCAAACCACCACTGGCTCCTTCTAGTCTTCACAACCAAGGAGTTCTATGTTACTCTAATGAACTCTCAAATTCCCTAAACTGAAACTGTAATTGATGAGTAAAACGATTTCTAAGCTCCTATAAAGTTAAGGAGAAAATAAAATTAAATGAGAAATTTCTCTGAGCACCAGAATTTATACAAAGAAAATCCACTCCTAGAGCTGTGCACTAGAAAAGGGAAAAGAAAATTCATCAGTCTCTATGGATAACAGTTTGCAAATCTAAACTTGAATTCTCTTAGGTGGCATGAGCAAACAGGCTTTTAAGTAGTTACTAACACACAGCACTGTTACTTTACTACATTTTTGCTATCTAAACTTTTCATTATACCAAGGTGGCATTTGAAGATGCCAGTTGCAAACTGATTTTTTTTTTTTTTTAAAGCTAAGGACTGAAGTCAGGGCCTTCTCTACCATGAACTAAATCTCCCACCCCTCCCTTACTTAAAACCATAGAATAACCCTCTCAATTCAACCAATGGAAAAAATAGTGTACATAATGAACGAAAGTTAAGCTTGATACCTGTGCTTTCTGAAGCAGCTCAATTGTAAGAGGAAGCCAATCAGGAATGAGTTTCTCCATTTCCAGACTAACCATGGCCAGTGCAAGCATGGATCCTTTGAACTGCAGAAGTTGGTTGCAGGCTATACAGTGAAGTAGCTGCTTGGTCAGGACTGCCAAATGTTGAGACGGGCTCAATTTGGGCAAACTGAAAAGTAACTGAGGCCTAGTTGACACCGAAATGGCATGGAACTGAGGGTTTGGGGAAGAAAACACAAAATTGTTATTTAAGGAAAATATCTAAGAAAGTGTACATAGAAATAACATCTCAGGTACGATGAGTTTGTAACTTTAGCTTTAGTGATTTGATACATTTTTAGAGTCTAATTTTTCCCTTGATTAATGGTTTTCCCCAAATCCATATAAAGAGGCAACCTCTGTCCAAGTTATTGGACTAGGACTGTGTTCCAAGTAAGAACTAAAACATTTTAGGTATACTTACAATGTGAAGAAAATCCAATGGTGTGGCCGTGTGAAGATCCCAATTCAATTTATCCAGAATAATTCTCTCCATTCTCAAAATCTCAGATGAGGAACATCCACAGAAACTGTCTCTTGCCAATACCTTTAGCACTGGAATTTTCTATCCAAGGCAAAAGGAATAAGAAACAAAGGTCAGAAATGTAAATAGAGAAAAAAAATATTCAAAAACCAAAATGAACTGGAGAGGTGGCTCAGTGGCTAAGAGCAGGGCTGCTCTTCCCAGGCTTAAATTCAACTCTCAGCACCTACATGGCAACTCACAACTGTTTTTATCCCAGTCCCAGGGAAACCAATGCCCTTTTCTGATTGTGTGCACCAGGCACTTACATACACCGAGGCAAAATACTAAAAATCGGGAGGCAGAGGCAGGCAGATCTGTATGTTTGAGGAGAGCCTGGTCTACCGGGCAAGTTCCAGGACAGCCAGGGCTACACAAAGAAATCCTGTCTTAAAAAAAATCAAGTAAATAAATAATTCTTTTAAAGAGATAGCTGATCTTCTAAAGCAAGCATATTAGAGGGACAATGCATCTAAAACATTTAACTAAAATTGGGAGTTTATAGGACAGAATTCATTTTTAAGCCTCTCGAGGCTCAAGTGGCCTGGCCCTGCCCCTAGATACTCTTTAATGGTTGTTTCCAGCCTCTCAAGAAAGATGCAAGCATCCAAACTACAACCTATAGAGAAAAAAAAGCCCAAGATCAGGCCACAGAAGTCTACGTTTCTAAGTCACCCCAGAAATCACCCGTCACGGTCCTAAGAAACCCTATGTAAAGTCTGCCTCCTGCTCAGTTCTTTGCTGCTTCTCTCCTGAGCAGAGGCAGTTGACCTCTTGTGTCTTTCCTAATAAATCTCTCATGTGAGGCTTGTTGTGTGGTGTGACTCTGTGGTATTTCTTGGCTCCTGACTACCAGGATACCTTTTCTCTCAGAGCTGTAACACTTACACATTTAGTAATAGAGGTCTCATTAAAAACAAACAAACAAACAAACAAACAAAAAACCCCAAGCAAACCTATCCAAACAAAGAATAAACCTTGAAAGGATTCATTACCTCATCTTCTTCAACAGTCTTTGCAGCCAGAAAAAAACAGCTGATTGCAATACAATTCAAATACTTTGGATGGGCCTAAAATTTTGAAAAGGAAAAAAACCAAAATCAAACAAAAAACATTAATGATTATTTTGAATTGAGCTGGGTTTTTTTTTTTTTTGGTTTTTTGAGACAGGGTTTCTCTGTGTAGCCCTGGCTGTCCTGGAACTCACTCTGTAGACCAGGCTGACCTCGAACTCAGAAATCCACCTGCCTCTGCCTCCCAAGTGCTGGGATTAAAGGCGTGTGCCACTACTGCCTGGCAAGCTCTTTGTTTTTAAAATCTAAACATACATTTAGTTAACAATTTCCCAGTTTACATCTTAGGCACAAAAATAAGTTTCTTTTCCGTCCTTTCACATCGGTCATTGAATAAACGCTATGAATTTACTGGGTCACTTCCAAAATTTTAAAACAAAAGAAATAATGTCCTCACAAAATCTCTACATCTACTGTCATGACAGCATGTTTACTATTAACCTATGGTTTAACACAAAAGTCACTGAAAAAGACGCTGTGTCTGAATGTATCTTACAATACTTACTTTTACTGTAGCTAAAAACCTATCCAAAAGACTGCTTGCCAGAGCAAATGTTTCTGGGTAAAGGTTGAACTGGTATTTGAGTTTGGCCAACCATTGAATTACTTCATCTCTCTGGGATGGAGAAACATTCTGGAAGGGAAAATTAAAAAATAAGAAGTCACAAAGTTTCAGTTATCATTTAGAGCTCTCTAAATACAGGGCTGACTGACAGACGCTCACCAGGTAACAGCACTTGTTCCAAGCTTGAGGACCTGAGTTCACTCATTGAGACTCACATGGTAAAAGGAGAGAATCAACTCCTACAAGTTTCCTCTAACCTCCAACATGTGCTGTGGCATATGCATGCCCACATACATAAAATAAATATATGTAACATATTTTTACATATTAGGAAATACAACAAAAATGCACTAATAGTTAAAATGTTTGAAGATCATTCAAAATCACACTTGAGATAGATGAAAATTTTGTATACCATATCACATTTAATATCATCTGATACTTTACTAAAATCTTCACTATTCATTTCACCAAGTATCTACTACAATTTAGATTAAATCAGATATTTAGGAAACAAAATAATTTAATTACTAATAAAATAAATTAAATTAAAATAAAATAAATTAAAAATAATTTAATTACTAATAATTGATAAGTTAAGTTTTCCCAACTCTTTTAAGAATAAAGTAATTTCTGAGCCAGAAAATAGCCATTACCTTATCTTAGGAAATACAGACTATGAAACAGAAGGATTAGTTCTCTAAAAACAACAATAATTAAAAAAACATTTTAATTTACCTAAATACTATTTTGAACTTTTGAGTAAAGGCTTAAGTTTTAAGATATGTGTGTGTGTGTTTACTTTAAAATAGTAGTAATTATTTTACATTTATTTGAATTTCAGTCATGACTGAACTGCTAGTGTACTACTCTGCTAAATGAAAGATCCTTTTGAGGACTAATACAGGGCCATATGTAGCCTAGGCTTGTCTCAAACTCACTATGTAGTTTAGGGTGACCTTAAGTTAGGACCCTCCTGCCTCCACCTCTCAGGTGCTGAGATGCATTAGCACGCCCAGGTTCACAGTGCTTGGGACTCTAAAGCTTCATACATGGAGACAAACTACTGACTTTGAGCCCATGTCCCAGCCCCTTACACCATACTGTGCCATGTAACATAATGGAGTACAAAACTACTCAAATGATACTAACTTATCTTTATGAAGTATAGTGCAGTGATCATGGGATACTTTTTAACGCCAACCTAAGCTAATTCTTTTATCCTACAAAAATACCTAACAGCTATTAAAATAAATGTTCAATGACTGGATCTAGGGTGTAGCTCCTCAAACAGAAATTCTAGCTAGAAGTGCGTTACTGTTCTTGGTTTGCTCTAGAGTTACAGGAGTGACTTTTGCTCATTATGTCCCTGCCGACTTCTTGTGGCAAGTCCTCCTCCTCTATTTGCTGTCACTTTGCCTGTCAGCTGTGACATGACAAAGTGTTTTTCTACATTAGCCAAGCCAAGATGCTTACATAATTCTTATACCTAGCTCTAAACTTGGTTATAATAGGTATTTTTAGTGGGGAATTAACACATGCCTACCTTCTTTTCAACCCTTTTGGAACAACTTCAGTGGTGAATAGAAATACTAGTAAGATAAAGGTGATTTACCATCTATTAACAACTCACTACAAAGTTGGTAAATGAATAGAGTTGTTTATACTTCAAAACTTAAGTCTTATAGTCAGACAGACCATAAAAAGGTATTAAACCAGAGTTACCGGGTTTAATATCTGGTGTGAGAATACAATGAAATCTTAGAAGAAATAGCAACTAAGTAGTATTCTAAAAAAAAAAAAAAAAGAGGTTGAGGATCATCTGTGCTACAAGATAAAAAGTCTTGGTGTTTAAGCCCATGGACTTTCCTATGGAGTACAGGGATGATTGCAAACCCAAGGCAGTAACATAGTTAAGCTCTTCAGAAGGGCAAACAAGAAAGGTGGGTATAGATTGCCAGGAACTGTTGCCCAAAGAATCAATCCTAGAATTTTATGATCAAACAAACAAAAAAAGACTTAAGGAAGTTTTAAGAATAAAGCTGCCAGTCTGAAGGTTCTTATTGCATGAGTACCAGGGAAATTTATATCCCATTTGACAGAAAAACAGTGGTCTTATTTTTTTTCTTTAAAAAACTGGATCTCATGTAGCCCAGGCTCACCTCAACCTTGCTATATAGCCAAGGATGACTTTAAACCTCTGTTCTCCTGCTTCCATTACTGGGATAACAGGTGTGCACAGCACATCTGGTTTATGCAGTACTGGATACTAAACCCAGGGCTTCCTTCATATATGCTAGACAAGCACGCCAACAACAGTGTTACACACCTATAGACTGGAGTCAGGCGGCCAATAACATATGGAGAATCAACCCTTTGACAAAACACTTCTGTCTAGAGCTATTGCTTCTTTAGGTAAGAGGATATCACTACAGCCCTGTAGCTAGAGTCTGGGTTAACTATTAGTTGGCAAGGTCCTTAATTATACAATTTCCTGTATTTTTAGAGCCCCAAGGTGCTACTAATAAAATCTACTTCTGTTCCCTAAAGATCTCTGAAAGTAAAGGTAGTCTCTTCTAAATAAGAAGCACTTAAGAAATATTCAGCCAGCCTAATAAACCAACAATGAAGAAACAAATTCACAAAAGAGAGGTAGGCAGTGATGCCATGTGATGTACTTCAGGGGCTCTCCAGGGAGAAAAGGAACAATGATCAGGGGTCACAAGAAACAGGAACAACACTAACCACACTGTCACAGGAGACATACAGCCAAGAGGCAGAGAAAACATTCTGAGAGAACAGGCTGTATCCTTATCTGGTACACTTCACTTTAAACAAATACAAACAGAAATTTAAGGAGAAGTATAAGAGATGACTAGAAGGACCACAGTCACCTATACAGATGGTTATTATTACAGTGCTGGTAGCTAAGTGATAGAAACTGAATAAGCATACAGACGCTGTGGAGAAGGAATGAGTATTACTTCTCTTCTTCCCTGTATACTACCTAAGAACAAAAATCCATAAAATGTTATACAGCAGTCATTTTTAAACATGGTAATTAGTCATGGAAAGATGAATCAGACCAAAAAAGCCCACTATTACTAACAAAACTCTCCGAAGGTGATAGCTGAGATGCATTTCCACTTCAGATTCTAGACCACTGCTCATATCAGCTCAAGAGCACTCAGCAGTAAAACTATCTGGACAGCTTTATGAAAAATAAGCTCCAAACCTAAGAGTCTCTAATCATATAAAAGAAAGGAACAATAAATGGAAGAAGGGGGCAGCACAAGCCCCAGATACCACCTCTCCTGGGCACACCTAAAGAGGTTAGGAGGGCTGAGTAAAGGTGAACGAGCACTTTTTTTTTTTTTTTTAAATATTTTATTTAATGTATATGGGTACACTGTCACGTCTTCAGACACTCCAGAAGAAGGCATTAGATCTCATTACAGATGGTTGTGAGCCACCACGTGGTTGCTGAGAATTGAACTCAGGACCTCTGGAAGAGCAGCCAGTGCTCTTAACCGCTGAGCCATCTCTCCAGCCCCAAACAAGTACTTCTTAAGAGAATTTAGAGTACATTCACATGGTGAGACACAAAACATGTTCCTAGTCCCCTTTACTCAACCATGCTCATCTGGCTCAGCTGTAATGTCTACAAGATTCACAGATTAAGAACAGCAGTATAGTTCCCACGCTTGACAAACAAAACCCCTCCACTTCCCACTCCTGTATACCTTTTACTACTTTCTGCACTAACCTTCCCGCTGTAACAGTACTTAGACTAGGGTTCTTCCTTACCATGCAGTTTTACATCCCGGCTTCCTCGCTTAATCATTCCCTCTAGCTGAAAATCTTCTTTCTCTATTTTAGTTGATTAACATACACACATCACACATACACACGCACAATTTCAAAACACTGGGTGTGCTTTTTAAAAGTTACAATACTGCTGTGACAACCAGGTCCTGAACTATGTTTGGAGAGGAAGTAATGAAGTGACAAGTCAACATTGTGAGATCAGGGCAAGCAGCTAGGAGTAATCCAGTAGAGCACTTAGGAGAGTTACAGAGTGAGAGACAAAAGCTGGGACTTTAAAAACCGAGGAATAGTAGGAATAGGAGGTCAGAAATCTGAAGGAAAAGAAGCCACTTGGCTGATGGCATCAGTCAGTTCTTCTCATAGCTGTAAGCAGGTACCTGGCAGAACAATTACAAGGAGGGAAGATGTATTCTGGCCCCGTTTCAGAGATTTCCATGGTGATCACTGGAGGAGGAAGGAGAGAAGAGGAAAGAGGCGGACGAGTAAATAAGAAGGATAAGACAGGACAGAATCCTAAGTGACAAGAACAGGGAATGGTAGGAAGGAGGAGGCAAGCAAACAAAAAAGGGGCAAAGCAGCCAGGGACAAAATACCATGTAGGGCCTGCTCTAGTGAGGCCCCATTTCCTAAAGTCTCTAGCACCTCTGAGCACAGGGCCATCAGCTGGGGACCTAGGCTTCTATGTATTGAGTCTGCAGGAGATAATTTATATTCAAACTTTAACACTAATTTTCCTCAAAAACATCTCCTGAATGAAATCCTAAAGATCTAAGAACCTAAGTGTGTACACACACATAGCTTCACTCCTAGTAATAGATGAAGAAGTCACATCCAACCGTGGTCCAGCCCTCAATTAGCCCAGTCCTTTCTTAGATGGAAGTGTTTAATCCCCATTCAGTTTGCCCACCGGGAGAGAAGACTGAACTCTCTACAGAGGGAAATACCTCTAAGTCCCTATAATAGGTTCAAAATGTAGCTCAGTGGTAGAGGGCTTGCTTGGTACACAGAATATCCTGGGTTTGACCTCTCAACACCACAAACACAAAAAATGACTAAGTCTATATCATTTTTAAAATAATAGAATGTTCAGTGTTAAATCAAAAATTTATCAGAAACAAAAAGAACTAAGTAAAGACAAGAGAAGAAACCAAGCAACAGGAAGGCAGATCTTTATCAGAATATAGGATTTATTATACAAGAAATCACAAGGCGGAGGGGCGAGATACCTCAGTGGTTCTCTATCAGAGAACTTGAATTCAGATTTCAGCACCCACATCAGGTGGCTCAAACGCCTTTAACTTTAAGGAGTCATACAAAGCCCCCTTCTGTGTGTACACCCACATCCATTTAAAAAGACAATGATGAATTTTACTAGGTAAATGAACACTACCGAAGAGCTAAAACTGAAAAATATAGTAACTGATAATTAAAAATTCAAGTGTCCATCTAACAAAAATTACATGTGATTGGGCAACTATGCTTGTAGTCTTGAAGAAAATTTGAAAGTTTAGGAGCTGGAGAGATGGCCCAGAGAGTAAAGGAATCTGCTGGCAACCCTAGAACCTGAGTCTGATCTCCAAGACCCACATGGTAGAAGGTAAGAACCAACCTCCACAAAGGTGTCTTCTGACTGACACACAAATGCCATGCCACACACACAGTAGATAAATGTAAAAAAAACAAAAACAAAAACTAAAGCATAGAAAATTTATGAATCTAAACACATTACAGTTAAAAGAAAAATACTAAAAAAAAATAACTTAAGCATCTACCTTAAAGAATAGTAAGTTATATTTTTGAAAAGTAAAACAGCAAGTAATAAAATGATAAAGTTCTGATTTTAAAAAAGCAGTATTTTGGAAACAAATGTACTCTATTTAAGTTGCAAGCTAACACCTCTATATTCATGACCAAGGAAACTGCTGGTAGCGGTGATAAAGCTTTAGAGTTAGGGTGAGGCTCTCCATATTTGCCGGACCCTGGGTTCATTGCCTAGCCCACCAAAAAGCAAACACATGCATAATATAGATAAAATCCATTCAGCTAAAGAACAAAAACAAGCCAACACTGTATTGTTGCCTAATAAAACAAAGTTTAGGGCTAAACTAATAAAAGAAGCCAAAGTAAGTCAAAGGCATAGTCTAATTTTACTACGTATTAATGACATCTGAAACACCAGTTTAAGAAACACTAACAAGAGTCTACCCAGAGAAAGAAAATACTGGAATGGATAAAGGTAAGTCTTACCAAATGAAAAATGGCTCAAGAATAAGATGTGTGTAGTGATGACTTTGTAGAAGTAAAATCTAGCTTTAAATGTGTAAAGGGCCACCATTTAAAACACAGATTTACTCTGCATTACTTGCATGGAACCAGAACTCACTAAATGATCAGAGGCAATATTTGTGTGTACATGGGTATATGACTGTGTGTGTGTGTGTGTGTGTGTGTGTGTGTAAATACACTGGTGTGCATTCGCACATGTGCACACGTAAGCCAGAGGACAACTATGGGCATCAACAATGTCATCTACCTCCTTTGAAACAGGGTCCTCAGCCAGGCAGTGGTGGTGCACACCTTTAATCCCAGCACTTGGGAGGCAGAGACAGGCGGATTTCTGAGTTTGAGGCCAGCCTGGTCTACAGAGTGAGTTCCAGGACAGCCAGGGCTACACAGAGAAACCCTGTCTCGAAAAAACAAAAAAAAAAGAAAAAGAAAAAGAAAAAAAAGAAACAGGGTCCTCATTGGCCTGAAGCACCTAACTAGGCTAGGCTGGCTGGCCTTTGAACTCCAGAAATTCTCCTGCCTCTGCCGAACTAATGCTGGGCTACAAGTGCGAACTACCACACCCAGAATGTTTATATGAGTTCTGGGGAATCAAACTCAGTTTCTCATGCTTGTGAGGTGCCCAGCAGAAGCATTTCTGAGGTCCAATTTAGAAAAACCTTGTAATAATTAGAAATTAGAACTTTTCTTAGAATGGACCAAAAAGCAGAGGAATATTACTGCACTATCAGAGATGGATTGTTAAACAAAATGTTCCTTTTTAACGTACAGTTAGAATACATCTGTTCCCAAACTTAATACATACAAATACAAGTAAGAAGCAGTTTTAAAGTACAAATTCTAGGGTCAGCAAAGTGGCTAAGTAAGGGACCTTGCAAGTGCAAGTTTACTGATCTAAGTTTAACCCCTGGAGCTCTAATGAAAGTAAAAGCAGAAAACTGAGTCCATCCTCACCCCCACATGCAGAGTGTACTTACCCCCACAAGAGCAGTAAAGTTACAAAATCCAACAGTTGCCGCTACAATTCAAAGGGTCTGGCTGTGAGGACTAAAATGATCCCTTGTCTCTTTTGAGATAGGGAGTTGTTATTCTTAGTTTGCTGGCCTGGAACTTTCAGAAATCCTACTGCCCCAACCTCCCAAATGCTGGCATCACAAGCATGCTCCACCACACCCAGCTGAAAATTTCATTTTTTTTTTTTTTTTAAACAAACTTTCAGATAATTCACATCTATCTAGTCACCAAGTGATTCATGTACACCTCTGTGTATTTCAGTTATCCTTAGCATAAATCTTTTTTTTAGACCATATAACCAGCTAGCCTTTGATTCCTTAGTATTCCAAAATTCCAAAAATATCACTTTAAAGTTTGTGACACGAGTCTTTGTAATCAAAAAGACTTCAGCAAAATAAATGTAGATTATCTGAAAGTGTCACTGTTTTTAAGTTTTCCTTAAATTCATTTAAGGAAAGTATTGCAAACTTCAACTACTCTATAGAAGAACTTTTCTGTAAGCACCAAGAACACACAACAGACCAATATTGAATAAATTATTAAGAAGCCATAGCCATTCATTTAAAAGTTTAACTGGTGTGCTAACACACACCTGAAACCCGGTACTCACCCGTAGACATAGAAGGATCATGAGTTAAATAAAGGGTAGCATTCATCTGCAAAGTAAGTCTGAGTCAGCCTGGGCTACTTGAGACCCTGACTCAAAACATCATTAAAGAGTAACTAATGTTTCAGAAAACAAGGACACACTATCACCACCAAGGAAACTCAAATTATATTGTGTTATCACAGGAGACTACAGAGTTCTATGGAAGAAGTTAGGGAGTCACAGGTCTAACGAATATTTTCTTGCCTGGCTACACTGGAGATTGGGGCTAAAATTAAAAACAAGCTATGAGAATGACCTCGCACTCACAGAGGACAAGGAAAAGGAAGTAAAAGAAGGCATAAATAAAAAAAAGAAATAAGCAGCATAAAAGGAAGCTCTTAAAAATATGCAGCAGGAGGAGGCCAGCCCATGACCAGGAATTAGAGCTGCTTTTAAAGCCTAAACCTACACCCTCTCCTATTCCCTCATACCAAGCCCACTCAAAGTCTAGTATTAAGTACAACTATTTGGTGTTACTGAAGCAAGTCCTTAAATAGGTAAAACTGCCTCAACACCATCCCGTTCTGAATCCACCCCTCTCCTCCTAACAATCACATCTGCCTTGGCAACACACGCAAGACTTCCATGGCCTTGACCACGGTCCAGATGTAGTCACCAGAGTAACTAAGCTAAAACAACCAGAAAAGAGGTAAGTCAAAAATAATTGGCATGGTACATGCAAAATAATTACAATGCTCTGCCAGGAATGAATATTTCGTGGTTACTCTGACCCCGGTCTAAGTTTGATGTAAATTATGGTCTTTGTGGGTTTGCCTTTAAAAACTCTGTATCCCTGAGCTTGGGCACCAAGATACTTTTCAGAGGCACAAGCCTGCTCTTGGTCTGGTCATCAATAGAAGTATCTCCTGTGGATCCTTCACAGGTCCTCTGCTCTCAGTGTGCAGGAAGGGTGGAAATGCCTGCCTCCGCTGGTTCTCAGTGCCCTGACCTGATGACTCACTCTGGGGGCTTAACCGGAAGTCCATTCAAAGATTCTGTATCAAAGGCTTCAAAGTTTATTGCTCCAAAATAATGAATGCTGATATCAAGTTGATGCTGAAAATAAGGTGGAACAGAAGGAAAAAGAACATGACAATGTTGGAATTCCAATATTCACTTGAAAATCTTTCTGTAAGAACAGATGCAATTAAGGGAAAAAAATGGAAAGCTAAAATTAGAAAACCAAGTTCTTCGACAACATATGCAAACCTCATGCCCACCTCTCAGGTTTTCTAACTGAAGCAAAGGAAAGCAGCAGGTTGATTTCCTTGTTCTGGAGTTCAAAACAAAAAACCTTGTATATTTTGAGATTGTTCTAGAATTGTCATATGAAGGAAATGTATTACTAACTCCTTCAGTACAAAAGAATCCCTTTATAGGCATTCTAGTCATGGGTGTTGGAAGAGCCGTTTGGGAAAGACTGAGGACCAGCTCAGTCAGAGAAGAGAGAGACTCTTCCTTCACCATGGCATGCGCTCAAGGCTGTGCGGTGTGTGCCCTATTTTCAGCCTTTCTGAGTTGCTACCCATACTGGGGTGGACTTTGATATATCTATCTTTGAGTCATTTTTGATCCTGTAAGTAACTCCAATAAAGCTCACTGATTTACCAAGGACTTTAGGGGTATCATACTTTGATCTATTGTGGGCTCTCTATCTGGGGACAAGTAGACATGTATTGTGACTCTCAGGAAAAGTCTGTCACGCAGCAGCAGCTTCGTGTTAAAAGGAACTTGTTAAGAGTTTGGTCCCAAAGTTTATTTGTAGCATTCAGATCAATTTTTGCAAAATTTATGAGTGTATTGTTCTCAGGGTCAGCAAGATGGCTCAGTAGGTAGAGGCCCTTGCAGCTCAGACCTAGCAAGCTGTGTGTGACTCCTGAGGAGAGGAAGAGCACCAACTCCCATAAGTTGTCCTTTGACCGCCACACAAACACTGCAGCACTCACATACATCGATACATAAATTAAGAGTGCATTAGTATCAGAATCATAAATAGAGGTTTTGTGTGTATATATTTAGGTGTTAATCTTAGTACTTTATCTCACATATTCCAGAATTTTCTATAAACAAAACTGTTTGGTTAAAGAATTTTATTCATCCTTCAACAAAATTTAAAAATTTAGTTTGTAGATTCAATTTGATAAGAGAATAATATCAGAGATAATATATAATAAATGTTGTAAGGAAAAAGATTCATTAATAACTCATAATTATTCAATTTGGAACACATATATTAGTATAACACATGGTGAATGACTTAGCTGTATGACTCTAAGCAATACCATAAATACTTTGTATCTTTCTTTGTGACCTATGAGACAAGAGGGATAATATGATATATAAATCTTACATAGTAAACCGTTGAGAAGAATCTTTTAGTTAGAAAAATTTAATTACCAGAATATGATCAAAGTATAAATTACAAATAAGTTAAATTGCATTGTAGTTGTCCTGCTGTTTTAAAAGTTGTTTCAGAAAGGGAGTGGGGAGAGAAGTAGGTTTGTCTAAAGTTTTGATCCTGTTTTGTGCTCTGGTACCTCACTGATACCTGTTAATCTGGCTATAGAAACAGACCAGGCAACATGGTAATTCAACCATTCACTGCAGTCACAGAAAAATGTCACCTTCACAGCTGTGCTACAAATGGCTGTTAGGTTAGCTACATAATGACTTAAGGAGAGGGCAGGAGAAAGGGAAAAGATAGAGTTCTTCTTAGAACTCTGCTGGAAGGCTTCAAGTCCTAACATAGTCAAGAAATTTGGAGTTTTCTCCATTCATATCTTCAATGTGTAGAATTGTACCTGAAGTATAGCAAATATTCAATAAACATTTAAAGCAATCTAAACCACACGTTCATACAAAAATAAACGGAAAAGTATAACAAGAGACTGCCTCAAAGATTCACATCATAACTATTATTCATTACTGAAGTCTTGAACACAGGACTGTGCCTAACTTAAGAGAACCAAACTATCCACTTAGTGCCGAAGTGTTCCTACCACAGACAGTACTTATTCAAAGTCAATTAGTCTTCAATATGCAAACTGACAGACAGTAAATGTTTAACAGATTTCTTCAGTTTGTAGGAAGAGTTAAGATTAGAATAAAAAAACGCGGACTTCAACAGCCTATAAATTTAAAACTAATGTGAACCAGCACTGTTCGTCATTTGATCACTGGTAATATTAAAATTTTCTTGGCTATTCTTCTACACTCCAAGCATCTTATGAGACAAGAGGGATAATATGATGTATAAATCTTACATAGCCAACTGTTGAGAAGATAAACTTTTAGTTATAAAAATTTAACTCCCAGAATATGATCAAAGTATGTCAGAATATGTTCAAAATGTCGAAAAGTCAAAGTGCATAGGAGACTGGAGAGATGGCTCAGTGGTTAATAGCACTTGTTGGTCTTGCAGAGGACGTGAGTTCAAGTTCCAGTACCCACATGGTGGCTCACAACCATCTGAAACTCCAGTTTCAGGGGCCCCTCGCTGACTACCAAAGGCACTAGGCATATACAAGGTACAAAGACATACATGCAGGCAAAATGCTAACAGACATAAAATAATTTTTAAAAAGTGTACAGCAACAGCAAAGAGTTCACCTAACATCTTAAGACTTTCAGCACTGCCATTACCTAGTAATTAACCTGAACTCCTTAGAAATATCGACAAGAGATTTTGCTATTGTTGTCCCCTAAATTTAATACTATAAATTTAATACATGAAGATGTTTCCCTCTTCATTACTAACTACACAATTAGAGAAAAAGAAACCTACTACTAGTCTATAAGGCAAATAAATGGATATTATTACCTGTAAATCAGATAAAAAAGTTTTACCTGCTTTGTTTTAGAAAGATGTTTTTTTTTTTTTTTTTTAAAGATTTATTTATTGATTTTATGTATGAATACACTGTTGCTGTCTTCAGACACACCAGAAGAGGGCATCAGATCCCATTACAGATGGTTGTGAGTCACCATGTGGTTGCTGGGAATTGAACTCAGGACCTCTGGAAGAGCAGTCGGTGCTCTTAACCGCTGAGCCATCTCTCCAGCCCCAAGATGGTGTTTCTAAAACAGTTTTTTCCCTTGCTTTCCTGAGACACAGTCTTGTGTAGGTCAGTTTAGCCTCCAACTAATACCGGCCTGGAACTCCTCAAAGCTCTAAGATTCCAAGTATGCATCAGCACACCCAGCCGAGAACACGTTTAACAGTACAAACATTCCCAGTGTAGCATCACAATATACGTTACTCACAGTGTGCGTTTAATAAGAGCACCTGTCTCAAGAGAGAAATTACCTGATTTGTAGGTATTTTCGGCACATTCACCTTCCACATCTGGGCTTCCCTGGAGATTGCCCTTTCCAACAGGGAAGACAATCTCTGGTTTTCCAAAGGTCCTGGAAACTTCATGATATCCCTTTGGATCTCCCTGCCACCCAGCTTGATGTAGCTACCTATTAAAATCAAATATAAATAATGTACATCACGTAATTACAGAATAAGTATATTATACACATTTATAAATGTTAGTATTTATTAAGCAATTTATAAAATGAAATAAGAATGTTATGAGCTAGTATAGGATTTTATAGCTCTTTAAAATACCATATATTGAAGTTGGCAACAATGTCATCTAAAGTAACCTCACTTTAAATTTGAAATTCAGTTATAATTCAGTATTGTGTAAAACTAGCAAAAAACTAAGACCACTAACTTTTTATATTAGAAATTCTTAGAAATAGTTGTCCTAAATATTCTCCCTAGAAGTGAAATAAAAATAATCACTAAGGGGCTGGAGAGATGGCTCAGTGGTTAAGAGCACTTATTGCTCTCCCAGAGGTCCTGAGTTCAATTCCCAGGAACCACATGTTGGTTCACAACCATCTGTAATGGGATCCGATGCCCTCTTCTGGTGTGTCTGAAGACAGCTACGGTGTACTCATATACATAAAATAAATAAATAGATAAATCTTTAAAAAAAATCACTTTTTTATTTATCACTTAAATACCTTAATTTAATAATTACATTAAACCATTTGAAGTCATGTGAGGGTTAAGACTGGTTTAAGGGAGTCTCTGATCTACAATTAAGGTCCTTAGTAAGATTTTCAAATGTTCAGATGTTATTTAAAAAAAAAAAAAAAATCTAGAAAATATTCTGAGATAAATGAAAATGAAGACATTAAAACCATATAAGATGCAAAGAAAGTGGGGCTAAGGGGAAAATTAACTCCTGAAAATGCCTATATTAAAACATCTCAAATCATTTGCCTAACCTCCACCTAAAGACAATGTAAGTTATAGAAGTGATACATGTTTGTAATCTCAGAACTTCTGAGGACCTGTGCTACATAGCCAGACCTTGTCTTTAAAATAAATAAAAAATTTCCTTAAACTTAAAAAACAAAACAAAGTAAATAAAGAAGATATTCAATAAAAAAAAAAAAACCACAATGTTATCCCCTATTAAAAAACGAAACAAAACAAAACCAACAATAACCAACAAAGCTGTAAGCCAGGCCTTGTGCACACCTGTAAACTTGGGTAGAGACAAGAGGATGAGAAGTTCAAAGTCATCCTTGGCTACATAGCACATTTAATATCAGCCTGGGCTTTTCAAATAATTAATTGCAGAAACAATGAGATGAGGAAGAAACAATTAAATCAATTGAGAATTAATTAAGAGGTTCCGTCTTAAATGCAGCTTTAACTGAATTGGATCCTGTACTGAAAACAAGGCATATTTTAAGGAGCATTACCTCATCAAAAAGATAAACAGAATGTCAACTTCAGGTTTACATGCATCAAAACTACATTTACTAAAATTTAAAAATGTACTGTAATTCTGTATGAAAGCATTTCTATTCATAGGGGAAACAGAATCCCAGGAGTAAATGTCACATATATAAGACAATGAAAATGGATAAAAAGTTAAGTATGTATAGAATTAAGTTGTAAATTATTTGCCAATATTGTGTGAGAAACAGTTTTATACTCCTTTAAGACAGTTACTGACAGGTAGACAGTAGGGAATTCAGTTTTTGCTCCTTTTACAGAAAGCTTACAGATCTATCCTCTAACATATAAAAGAGATTTAAACTAAATGAATAATGAATTTTGCTAATACAAACGCTTAAAAGTATCATTATACTCTTTACCTTTTTTGGAGAGGAGAACTTTCCTGTTATGTAGCCCAGGCCAGCCCTGAATGTCCACCTCAGCCTCCCAGGACAATCCTTTTTTTAATTATAGAATTTTGTTTCTTGTTCATCTATATCCACTACTATTAGTCACATGAACAAATGTGAATGATCTTTTTAGTCTCTAAAAACAAAAGGGTTATAGAGGTTGGGTATCCCTTATGTGATGGGTCCAAGTGTTTCAGACTGTGTGTGTGTGTGTGTGTGTGATTTTAGAATATTTACATATACATAATTAGAAGGGAATCCAATATAAATATAAAATCTATTTATATACACCTTACATATAGCCAGATAATTGTATATAATTTAAAAATAATTTTGCACATGAAAAGTTCAAGGTATAGAATTTTCCACTATGAACTTACAAAATTTCTTTCCCCAAATTTAGGATGCTCAATTGAATTTTGCTTGGCATATTCCGGACATGTCTAAATGAGCTATGAAACTTTAAATTTTTAACATTTAAAATGGCTTTACACTTTCCTCCCATTGTCTCAAATGCTTCTTCTATACTGTTCATGCTTATTAAACAGCTTAGTTTCTGCATTAACAAGCTTGTAAAATGCTGACATCGTCAAACTGTACTGCTAACATACAACCAGGATCCTGAGTTAAGAGTGGAGCACAAGCTGGTAAACAACCTCATCACTAGCAAACTTCATTAATACACAATTATCCTATTATGGTCATCACAATGCCAACTCTATTAATGATCCTGGACTGACTGTTGACTTCTGGTTCTTATTTCCTTTTCTGAAGAGGGAATATCAATGTGAGCCTTTAAGGTTCTCATATCTACTATTCCCTCCTTGACCTTATGCACCAGTAAATACTGGGTCATAGGTGATCACGAACAGTGGGTTAAATCTCCGTGCTTTCCACTGGTCTTCCAACTTGCAGTGCTTTCTGCAGGCCAGATTCCTCCCACTAAAACTACTATCAGTCTATTAACACTACCCTGCCTTTCTGTATCTATATTTGGACATAATCCTGCCTTTGCATTTAATTACTGTCATGACCATTGCCAGACCTGCTTTCTCAACTAATCATGAGTATCTTTACCACCAACAGTTTCCAAAACTTAGCACTACCCCTCTTCCCCCCAAAATCACAGCTTACACTTGTTAGGTGCTTATCAACTAATAGCCCTCAATGCTTTGCTATTTGGCTATTTATTGTTCATATTAGCCTAGGTAATCCTTGTTTAACCCTATGACGGTGGAATTACTAAATCCATTTAAAGGATGAACAAACACACAGGTAGGTTGAATACTATTAATTTTTATGAATTACTTGACCAGAATAAATAAATACTCTTGGCTTTTAATCTTGACCCCCCTTTTTAAGACAGGGTCCTACTATATAGCCCTAGCTGTCCTGAAAGTTCTCTACACGTATACGACGCTGCAGTTCAAACAAACGCTCAATGGCTCTTCACTGACAAAGTGAGACCTAAGTATTTCACTTTGCTATTCTAAGATCTTCAGTTGATCCATTTACCTCGTTGATCTATTTGCTTCATATCTTCCACTAATTTACTACAATGTTCAACTTCTGCCTAAATGATCTGCTGCGGAGCAGGTAACTCAGCAGACAGCATTTAGCTTTTCTTGCAAAATTCGGCATTTTTCTGTCCTTTACGATGCAACTCAGTTCCCTCACCTCTCTAGTTTCCTCCACCCGCCCAAGCCCTAGGTAACGTTACCCTCTCGCAATAACCGCGCGCGGTGTGTGTGGGGGAAGGGTAACAATCGGCTTGACATTCACAGTGTTTTGCCCGGTAAATTATCTTCTGTGGTCAGGCGGGATCGGGGGCCTCTGTGGGTGGGGGTGTGTCCCCTTCTTTATTAGCACTGGCTCGCGGAGCCTGAAACTGGCACCCCAGTCGCTGTCAGGCTATGGCTACAAGTTATTTGGAGACAGAAAGGCCGGGCTCAAAGGAAACCCAACCATCATTGCCAGAGATGGCGAGGGGGCGTCCCCGAAGTGCCCAGGAAAGGACCGCCGAGGGACCGGTCCTCGGGGGAGCGGCGCGCGCCCCCGCGAGCTCCCACTCCGGCGGCGCGCACGGCGACCGCGCCGCGCCCCCGCCCTCACCTTCTCCTCCTCCTCTTCCTCCTCCTCCTCCCCGGCAGAGCTGTAGGCCTCACAGTGGTGACGCGGGGTCATCCGGGGGCCCGTTACCACCTCATGATCCTCGGCGCGCGGCGGCGGGGCGCGCGGGACCAGGGCCGGGCCGACTGAGGAGGGAGAAGAGGGCAAACCCGGCCGGCGGGCGCGGGCACGGGCACTCGGGCGGGACGCACGGCTGCGGCCGAAGGGTCACTCAGCGAACTAATTCCATGATGACCCTGGGCCCGAGGCCGCCGCCGCCGGTCCCGCTCCTCCGACCGCCGCCGCTGGTGCCCGGGTGAGGAGGGGGCGCCCTCTCGCCATAGGGCGGCGGGGGCCGGGGAGAGGCGTGGGGTGAGGCCGGCTCTGCCCCTGCCCGAGGGAAGCGCCTCCGAGGGGAAATGGTGGAAGGGGGAAGGGAAAAAAGAAAAGAAAAGGAAGGGGAAAGGGGGAGAAAATAAGAAAAAGCGAGACAGAGGCGCTGGCGCGTCCGCTCGCGGGGGAAGGCTGGGGAGGGAGGGGCGAGCAAAAAAGCGCCGGCTGCCTAGCCCCGCCCTCGCGGACTGATCTCGGCCGCGCGTCTGTAAACAACGCCAGTGTTCTCTCCACAACCTTCGGTGTCCCACGGACGCATAAGAGAGTTTGAACAAAGACGAGCTTCCGGAGAAGATCTGGAGAAGGCGATGGAACTTGGATGGAAGGAGAAAGTGCATTTCGTGTGCACAAAGAGAAAGCAAGGTGCGAGAACTCCTTTTCCTCGGGGGCGCGGAAGAACCCCTCTCCTCCCTCTCGGTGACGTAAGAGACTTGGTTAGCCGAGGAGGCGTGCAGTGGCCGGAGAGTGTGCTGCGCATGCGCCTCTGCAAGAAAGGCGCCGCTGAGCGCTAGCCTCAGGGAAGGGTTTCTGGGTGAGTGCCTGCGCCCAACCTAGAGTCTCCCAGTGTTTTCCAACCCAACTTATCCTTAGACCTCCTAAACAAATTTCTTGGACGTTGATGGTGATTTTTTTTGTATAAAGATCACATTCTTTGTTGACCTTACACAAAATTATGTTGTCCCGTTCCTATTAATAAGTACGGATGTGTCTCTTTACCATCTTGTGGGTGATGGGAGACTGAAGCACTTTAGAAGTCAGAAAATGAAGGGGATCATATTCTGGGTGCTTAAGGCTACTTTTAAAAAGAGTGGATTAGACTACTGACGGCTTGGCTGTGCGCCAGTGGAATTCTAGTCATGAGCCAGTATGTCTAGTATTTCAGGGTCCGTTTTATCACTAGGTCCTCAACGAATGTGAACTAAATGTGTTTTATTTAGTTGGAGTTCCTTTTACTCCAGATGGTAAATTTTGCTCATCTTACAATGGTTCTAATTATGAAAAGAATGCAGATAGCTTTGGGAAGAAAGGGAAACCTGGAACTTAACAATTTACCTAGTCAGGCACTCATTTTACATCAGTGGGGAAAAAAATACAGATCAGGTTCTTTCAAGCACAGAGAATACCCACTGAACTACTAATCACTGAAATTACCCAAAAGACTATTTTACTGTACAGCCATCCCCTCCCGAGCTCATGGATGGCATGGATCTTGTTTGTTTTATACTGTATCTCTATATGTGAAAGGCTCTCAACACTTGATTCCTGGCCTCATAAACATGTGTCAGTAGCAGAAGGATTAAGATGGAAAATTGCAGACCACTGTGGAAACACCTTTAGCCTGCTCTGGGCTATCAGTAAAGGTTTCTCTGAAGAAGTGACCTTTAAGATGAAACTTGAAACCACTGGGCAAAGACAGATACAAGCACAGGAAGCAACATCTGGAAAGGCTCTGAAGCTCACCTGCCTCTGAGACTCCAGGGGGAGAAAGCTGAGGTCAGAGGAGATTCCACAGGACACAGTGGGGAATAGGAAGCGCTGGAAAGCTTTCAAGTAGGTTCTGTGTGTGCCTGCATTTCCACCCCATTTGGGTTTTTTTCTATAGTGTTACTTTTTTTTTTTTAATGACCATATTTTTTTCTGGATAATAGTCTCAAGAGTATATTCTTTCCTCATAACTCAACGTGGCACAACTATTGTGGCACCATAGAATCATTTCTGCAAGGAAGACTGGGTAAGAGCGTAGCTCAACTAATTTGGATTTGATCCCTGTGACACCACAAAATATACATGTGAGCGTGCGTGCGTGTGTGTGTGTGTGTGTGTGTGTGTGTGAGAGAGAGAGAGAGAGAGAGAGAGAGAGAAGGGGGGTTATATAAGGGAGCTGGATAGATGACTCAGTAGTTAAGAGCAAGTACAGGACCCAAGTTAGAGTGGCTCACAGTGATGCACACCTCCAGCTCCTAGTAATCTGGGCCCCTCTTCTGGACTCCACTAGGACCTGCATTCTACAGGCTCATACCTCCCATGCACACATATATGCATAATTTAAAATATATATTTTAAAAAAAGAAGTTATATCTGGAAAGAAAGGCGCCGCTGAGCGATAACCTCAGGGAAGGGTTTCTGGGTGAGCGCCTGTGCCCAATCTAGAGTCTCCCAGTGTTTTCCAACCCAACTTACCCTTAGACCTCCTAAACAAATTTCTTGGACGTGGATGGTGATCATAATAGGTAAAAGGTAAAGCAACTGAAGCCGGTTCCTCAGCTGCCCGGTGTTACTTGTGATTCTGTATATTGTACCATGGATTAAATGGCCACTGGCAGTCATGAACTTCAAAAAAAAAAAAAAAAAAAAAGGTTATAATGAAGTGAGAGCTCTTAAATACTCCTGGTTACACTTTAATTAGCTTAATTCTTATGTCAAGCCGGGCACTGGTGACGCATGCCTTTAATCCCAGCACTTGGGAGGCAGAGGCAGGCAGATTTCTGAGTTCGAGGCCAGCCTGGTCTACAGAGTGAGTTCCAGGACAGCCAGGGCTACACAGAGAAACCCTGTCTCAAAAAAAACAAAAAACAAAAAAATTCTTATGTCAAACAGCTTGGCAAAATATTCATCAAAAGCCATAAATATGTAAATACTGTTGGATGCACGAATAACCTCAAAGAAGGTTATACATGGAGATACTAGATGGTTTTTCTTCCATTTTTTGAGTAACAGCTTTATTGACGCATAAACCATCCGTTTAAAGCATATGGTTGGCTTCGCTGAGCACTCATCATCACAATCCATTTTAGAACGTTTTCATCACCTTGAAAATAAACCCAACGTCCTTCCCGAATCACCTGCCAGTCCTATGCCCAGCCCCCCCCAAAGCCACATGAGTTTCTGCCTCTATAGATTTTTGTATTTGAGACATTTTTTGAAATAGACCTTTTGCAATGCTTTGTCTTCTAGAAACCAGTGTCAGTTGTCTGAAGAAAAATGTGGATATTCTTCACTATTTAAAAAAATATTTTAACCTTTTATGTGAATGGGTGTTCTGTATTACAATATGTGATGTCTGGACATCCTGGGATTTGCAGACAGTTTGAGCCCAGGTGGGTGCTAGGAATTGAACCCAGGTCATCTGGAAGAGCATTCAGAGCTCTTAACCGCTGAACCCGTCTCTCCAGCCCCCACCGCTCATTTGTTAAACTTTGGTTCAGGATCTTTTCTTGCTTGATGACTATATTTTACATGAAGTATAGTTAAACAGTAGAAAGTTATAAAGTTCCCCAAGAAAACTGTCCTATAAAGACAAATGAATTGATTAGGAATATATGTTTTAGGAATATCTCCCAAATAGTAAGTTTTTAGAGTGCCCTTCTACGTGGCATTTGAGACTGTGGCTTACTGTGTTGTAGGCATGGCACTAAGCACATCATTCTATCTTCTTCTTGTTAATCCTCAAATCACTCTATGCAGTAGGTATTTTTGCTGCCCCAGTGTCGTGGAAGACAGTAGATGTCTAAGGTTGACCACACAGAAAGGTACAGTCAGGACTCAACCCTAGCTTGACTTACTCCGAGCTTGCTTGTAATTTCAAGCACCATTTTGGACCTGTCCCTGTCCCCGTAGATATTTTTAGTTTTGTTAAATTTTAGAATAAAAACATTATGATTATTTTTGGTTTGCCTTTAATTTTTTTTTTTAATTCTAATGTGTAGTTTTTACTTTTGTTTCTAAAGTGTTTGCCTTGTTTTGGAGAAGGGATAATTATAATTCTTAATCTTGCTAGGCATGTTGGCACAAGCCTTTAGTCCCAGCACTTGAGGGGCAAAGGCAAGTGTTGTGAGTTTGAAGCCAGCCTGGGCTACACAGTGAGTTCCAGGGTTAATGGTTGAGAGTGCTAGGTGCTTTTCCAGAGGACTTAAGTTTAATTCTCACTACCTACACGGTGGTAACTCCAATTCCAGGGGATCCAGTGCCCTCTTCTGCATCACACACACACACACACACACACACACACACACACACACACACACACACACACACGACCTGTAGGGTACTCTAGTAAGAGAGAGAAAGGGGGGAGGGAGAGAGAGGGAGAGAATGAATATAAAATAAGTTCAAAGATTTTAAAAATGGAAAAGCCTTGACATGACATTACATGACAAGCAACCTCTAAGCCAGTGGTTCTCAACCTTCCTAACGCTGACCCCTTAATACAGTTGCTCATGTTGTGGTGGCCCCCAACCATAAAATTATTCTTCCCTCCCCCAAAGGAGTCATGACCTATACTTTGGGAACCACCACTCTAAGCCATTTAGTTCATTTTCTGCTGGCCACCTGCTTCTGGGCATGTGACCTACCCTTAAAAGTAGTTTGTTTCCCGCTGAGATTCTCTTGGAAGAAAATGAAATTTTCATTTGTAAGTGGTTATCAGTCGGAGATATCTTCTGGGTTAGGGATGGGGCATGTGTCCATTTCTCCTTTCGGCTCTAGCACCCCGCCTGGTGCAGAGCTGTGCAGTCCCTGTGCATGCTGCCTCGGTCTCTGTGAGTTCAAATGTGCATCAATCCTATTGATTTAGAGGGCCTTGGTGTCCTCCATCCCCTCCGGCTCTTACAATCTTTCTACTTCCTCTTCAGCAGAATTCCCTGAGTCCTGAGGGGAGGGATTTGATGTTCTTGGCAAAAGCCTGGGTTGTTTGTGGTTTCTCATGGGACCCTTTTGGCCAACAGCTCAATTAGATGTATCCTTCCCTTGTCCTGGAAGCTTATTTGGAGACAAGAGATCTCTAGTTGGGTACCTGTCTCCCCCATTATTTGGCAGTTTCATTTAGATTGCCTTCATATATGTAGGAAGCTACTACCCCTCAAATGGCCCTTCATTTTAGCTGTCTCTCCCCACAGTCCCTCCCTCATCAACCTCTTCTTTCCCTTCCCCCATCTGTTCTATTCCCCTTTTCTAGGGAGATCTATCTGCTTCCCCTGCCCCCATCCCTTACTCTATAACTAACCTCTGTGGTTCTATGGTTTAGAGCTTGGTAATCATGACTTACGGGCTAATATCCACATACAAGTGGGCACATACCATATTTGTCTTTCTGGGTTACCTCATCAGAATGAATTTTTTTTTCTGGTTCCATCCATTTACCTATGAATTTCATGATTTCATTTTTTAACAGTTGAGTAATATTCTATTGTGAAAATGAACCCCATTTTCTCTGTCTATTCATCTGTTGGGAGCTATCTAGGTGTCCAATTTCTGGCTATTATGAATAGAGCAGCAATAATCATAGTTGAGCAAGTGTCTCTGTGGTAGGATGACGTCTCTTTTGGATATGTGCCCAAGAGTGGTAGAGCTGGATCTTGAGATTGATCAGTTCTCATCTTCCTGAGGAACTGTCACCCACTGATTTCCATAGTGTTAGCCTATTAATCTTAAGTGAGTGAAATTGCCTGTCTCCTTGTCTTAAATGAGCTTTTTAGATGAAGTTTTCATGCAACAATTTATGAAGGCACTGTCTTGAGGAAGAGAATGAGAACAGGAGCGATCCATACACCATTATAATCACTTGTCTCTAGGACACCCATCTTTCCAGACACTGAATGGAAAAGTAACTTTCCCAACCCAACTACCATGACCTCACGAGGGAAGAAACATCAGTTTAAAAACATAAAGATCTCTCTCTCTCTCTCTCTCTCTCTCCCTCCCTCCCTCCCTCCCTCCCTCCCTCTCGTTTTTTGTTTTTTTTCTTTCTCGAGACAGGGTTTCTCTGTGTAGCCCTGGCTGTCCTAGAACTCACTCTGTAGAGCAAGACTTGTCTCTAACTCAAAGATCTGCCTACCTCTGCCTCCTGAGTGCTGGGAATAAAGGCATGAGCCACCGCTGGACTACATAAAGAATTCTTAATGCATATGGAATAGGAAGAAGGGTTCAGAGGAGCATGGGAAAGTCACACTGCTGGGGAAGAGATGGAGAGTCAACCAAATTAAGTGTGTGCGACAGTGCGTGTGAGGTGGGCTGGGGAGATGGCTCAGCCACTAAGGGCACTCGGCTGCTCTTGCAGAGAACTGAGTTTTTGTTCTCAGTGCAAGCAGCTGCTCTTCCAGTTCCAGGAGATCTGATGCCCTCTTCTGGCCTGCACAGACACAGGAAACTGAGGCAGGATCATCAGAAGTTCAAGGACTACCTGACAACTCAGTGAAACCCTATTTCAATGTAAATGTAAGAGTCCAACTGGGAGTGTAGGTCAGGGCAGAGCACTTGCCAAGCACACAGGAGATGAGGCCAACATCCAACCCTCAGCATTGAAAACAACTTTATTATGTTAATAACCACTTGCATTTAAAAGGAAAAACTATACACATACACACACACACACACACACACACACACACACACACAATTTCCGAAATCCATTATCCTAAAGTATAAGATATCTCTTCCAGAATCTAAATTGCTTTCTGAATCCTTGAAGATAATGTTCGATATTGAGAGAAAAAAATAACATCAGAGATATGTGGTGAGAGGAATCAATCTTTATGTGAGAAAAACTCACCTCCTCCCCAAATATCAGATGTTCTCTACCATGTCTCTTGGAGATGAGATGGCCCCTGATCGATTTTTATTGGTCCACTAAAACTTGGCCTCTATAACTCAGGAAGTTACAGCATACATATAATAGATAATGAATATTAAAAGACTGATTTGGGTGC
>CM052712.1:76242772-76270272 GCA_028551405.1 Uromys caudimaculatus
GGCGAGGGATCTTTGTCCCGGCGCTGATTAGGTGTGGGACCCTGTGGCCCAAGCTGAGGTTTCCGGCCGTCGCCGGAAGCTGCTGGCGGTCAGTCTCTGTGGCCTGGTGAGCTGTGGGGCGTGTCTTTGGCCCTCTGCTGGGTCTTGCAATCTCCGGCGAGGGATCTTTGTCCTGGCGCTGATTAGCTGTGGGGCCCTGTGGCCCAAGCTGAGGTTTCCGGCCGTCGCCGGAAGCTGCTGGCGGTCATTCTCTGTCGAAGAAAGAGTTTTTAAGAGTTCAGCTGGGGGCCTGGAGAGATGGCTCAGTGGTTAAGAACACTGACTGCTCTTCCAGAGGTCCTGAGTTCAATTCCCGCAACCACATGGTGGCTCACAACATTTGTAATGAGATCTTATGCATTCTTCTAGTGTATATCTGAAGACAACTGCAATATACTCATATTAAAAAAAAAAAAAAAAAGAGTTAAGCTGGACAATGAAAGCCCTAATTGCAAGTATCATTTAGGATCATTGCTGGGAGGTAGTCAGATAGTCAGATTAGTTTAGGGTTAAGATAGAACATTTGACTGCCCAGATATTGAGGTGAAGTTTTAGAATAAATCTTGGTTGTTCTGTGTTGTTGTCTATGGAGCTAGCTAAGGTAAAGAAAAACAGCTGCCATACTAATTTACAGATTAAACTTATATTAAAAGTTACATTTACACTTACCCACCGAGCTATCCCTTTAGCTCGTTAAACTTATTTTTAATACCTCCATTTTTCACATTAATAGGAGACAGGAGCTACTCCATTGTTGGTGCAAGGGGAAACAGCCCATTGTGCAAACTACATGTTGACCACAAATGCTACAATGAAGACAGATGCTTGGTTAAATGGAACATTAGTGTTACAACACTGAACTCCGGAACACTCAGGATGAGAAAAGTGCTTATGACTGGGGGTGAGATAACTAAGCTGCTAAATAAGAAGGGCGGGGCTCTGAGCAGTGCCAGAGGCTGACTGGCTCTAAAGGTCTTCTCCTGCGTAATAGATGCAAGGCAAAGCTGCTCTTTTATGTAATCTTACTTCTAATGTAGCTAGTTATAACAGACCAAATTGTGAATGACAATGCCTTCTAACAAGAAAGCTTCCCCCTATCCCAGGAAGGAGACCACCCCGAGGAATTAAAATGATAAATAACCAAGAACAAATGCAGCTGCATTTTGGTAGCTGTGACAGCGTTAGGTCCAAGGCAGAGTTAAAAGACTGACCACATGAGCATGAGGACAAAGACAGCACCAGTTTAGGGAACAGTCAGATACCTGCAAGGTCAAGGGTAGCAATGATGGCCGGGACTAGAGAGCAGCCAGCAGAGGTCAGCTGTCAACAAAGCATAAGTCAGAGATGGTCAAAGAAGGGTTTCAAGCACCTCTGACTGGGTAGACGATGTGCAAGCAGCACGTGGTTGGCCCAGGGGAACATGCATAGAGCTTGTGGGTCCCCAAAGCTCAGTTAATGATAGCGCAGAGAGCTAACCAACCCAACAGAAACCTTAGTCTTTGCCCAGCTTCTGTGGTGAGTCCTACAAAACTCCAGAAACAAACCACTGCAGTGGGTTTTCCTCTCAGGTACCACTGCGTTCTAGGGAGTTTCTCTCACTTTAATTTCTCTTAATAAAACTTCACCTTCCTTTGCTTCCTCTAACGCACGTTCAGTTTTTGGTCTTCATCAGCATTGGACACCCAACTGAAAAGCCATTGTCTCAGGTTGACCTTTGGTGGCTGCTGACTTTCCAGCATCCTAAGCTGTTGAGTCAAACACATCCAGGTGAAGAAAGGTCCAGTCATTCTCAAAACCTGATCTAAATACAAACCCATATTGTATGTCTGATATCGACCAACTCAGGTGAAAAAAGGGTTTTTTGTTTTTGTTTTGTTTTGAGATTCAGTATTTCATAACTAATCACTAAAAATGTCAGAATATGACTTAAAATCACTTTGTAACGTTCACCACAGAGTTCAATAATTTCAAGTGTTTTCCACACCAACAAGGAAGGCAGTAGGAATAAATCAAGTGTCAACTCTGAAAGCGACACTCTACTCAATGGAAAGGGCAGGGGGACCCCAGGTGCTGTGTTTGACCTATGCCTGCAGTCCAGCTCTGCCTCCCTGTCCCCCAGAGTCAGCCTGGAGATGGTCATCAGGTTCAAACTGGAGCTCATCTGCAAACGGGTTAAAAACCTTACTTCAGAGATGGCAGTTGAGCTCATTGCACTAAAGGCCTTTCACCCATGGGTTTCCCTTCTCGGAGATGTGTGCTTTGTGGTTATTGCGGCTAAGCGTAACCCAGGGATCAATACTGTTCTAGACATGGCAGCCAAAAGATGAAGGAAAAATGGATCCCTGGACATTGTTTTTAGTGTTTTCAAGTGGTAAAAGTGAAGTCAGAGCCATCTGAACCGCTCAGAGCCGAGGATTCATCATCAACCCTAAGCCCGTGTCTCTGTTCCTTATGTCTCACTGGTCTAAGTACCTTCCTGAATTCTAGAATTTTTGCTTTCAGCTCATTTCCCAGAGTGCTTTCTTCCCACTCACAGAATTCTATTCAAGACTCTTAAAACCTATAGTCAGGGTTCTTTCAGCACTAGCTGACCTTCAGGTTCTAGGCCTGTCAGTATGATGGAGTGAACCACCTTCCTAGAGCATTGCTAATACAGCGCAGTTTTAGAGGACAGCTCCAATTAATAGCAATTACAATATCAATAATGAAAATTCACTGCATGTTTACTATGTGCCGATGGCATGCTAAGTTCTGTTCACATGAATTAATCACTTCAAGCAGATGAATGCCAATAAGAAACAACTACAGTTGGAAGCACTTAAGGCATGAACGCTCGGGTTCATTCAGTCCTGGTCGTGCTAGGATGAAAACTTCGCTTGAAACCGCAAGTCACAATCTTAGTCTTTCTCCTCTGCGTTACAAACTTCTGTGTGACCCCCACAATGCTCCGCAAGCTGCTTCCATCCTTCATATCAAAACCAAGCTTTATTTCCCTCTGCATTATATTGAGGCTGAGCCCTCTAACAGACCATAAACATACCCTGTTTGTTCCATTTCTTTAGTCATGTGTTTTCTCCCTGCCTCAGATCAAGTTCTCATCTTGAGTTAAGATGTTGCTCCAGTCCACAGTGAATGTTGAGAAAATGTTACAGCGAGCACGGATCTCTAATCCTCAAGTCTCTGGAAAACGCCTTCCTGTCTGTACCACACACTTGAATGTTCTATCACAAAGTACTTTGAATTTTTTATTGAACTGTTTTATTGAACAATTGTCATGTATTCATCCCAGAAGAAAATACAGGGCTCTTTTATCACCAGATACTGTATGGGTGCCAAGAATACAAAAGAAGCTAAGATTCTCTCTTTATACTGAGAATTTAACTCAAGAGAGTAACAAACTCGACTATTACAATATACTGTGATTATTGCCAATACTGAAAAATTGCATTGCATAATGATGGCCCAAGTTTTACAGTCACTGGTATCTAAGTATTTTCTGTTGTTTCCTCAATAGCTGAGGATGATGTGGCCTCCCTGAGATTCTGTTCTCTCATTTGCAGTGTAGACACTAACCCTGTCTTCTGATTCAGGTTCTTAACAAAATCAGACAACTATGAAGTCACTAGAACAGTGGTTCTCAACCTTCCTAATGCTGTGACCCTTTAATATATAGATAGTTCTTCATGTTGTGGTGACCCCCAACCATAAAATTATTTTGTTGATACTTCATAACTGTAATCTTGCTACTGTTATGAATAACAATGTAAATCTCTGTGTTTTTAGATGGTCTTAGGTGACCCCCGTGAAAAGGCCATTCAACCCCTAAGGGGTCACAACCCTCAGGTTGAGAACTGTTGCATTGTAGTGTGCCTTTTATGTCATAAATAAGTGTCTCACTACCTCCCAGCCTTGAGCTAGGATCAAGTGTAGGTGTATCCCTCCCTGTTACAGAAGAACTTGTAAATGTACACATTTTCTATGAATTATTCAGTGTGTGCTACATGTTCTTGGTGGAGTACAGAAGACAGAACGAATGAGGTGTGTGGGGGCATTCAGTGAAAACAGGAGACTTTGAGTTTGAATTCCTAGAGAAAGGTTGGATTTGAACAAATTTAAAGGGTGAGAGGAAGTTTGTTAGACGTTGCGATGTGGTTAGGACAGAGGAAGAGGGGCTGGAAAGGTGGTTAAGAGCCTGTACTGCTCTTGCAGGGTTCAGGTGGGTTCAGTTGCCAGAACTCAGGACAGGATGCTCATGAATGCCTGTAGCTCAGCTCCAGAGAATTCAAGGGCTCCCTGAGCACCTGCCCTGAAGTGCACTCACCACACACGGCACAGATGTATAAGCATAGTTAAAACTGAAAGCAGATCATTGTTTCGGTTTTGCTTTGTTTGTTTTGTTTTGTTTTGTTTTGGAGACAGAGTTTCACTAGGTAGCCTTGGCTGCCCTGAGATTCTCTGTGTAAACCAAGCTGGTCTTCAACTTAAGAGAAATCCACCTGCCTCTGCATCCCAAGTGCTATTATCAAAGGTATATGGCACCATGCCCAGCTTAAAAAATATATTTTTTTTAAAGAATATAGAGATCTGAAAAGATGGCTCATTGGTTAAGAGCTCTTGCTGTCATTGCAGAGGACTTGGGTTCAAGTCCCAGCACCCATATGGCAACTCAAAACTGCTTGTAACCCCAATTCTAGGGAACCTGATGCCCTCTTTTGGTCTCCACTGGTATCAGGTATATATGCAGTGCACATACATAATTGCATGCAAAACATTCATACACATAAAATTAAAGAAAACCACTTTTAGAAAGAAAATGGAGAATTTCTTGTGAAATTCTGGAAGTCTGGAAAAGTCACACAGGCACGCGGTAGACAGCACTGTGTCTGTACAATGGACATAATTCCTCAAAGGCTTTGGTGTCAAGCTAGGGATTTTTCCAAAGTCACGGCTCAGCAAATAATACTATCAATTTATAAAAGCACATTGATTTAGCCACATGTTATGATTGTCATAGATGCTATTCTGATGAGTAAGACGGTCATTTGAGGCGCTTCTGAAGTTGTAACCTTGTAGCACGTGACACTCCACTAATAATGAGTCCTAACGCCATTGGAGTATGCGCTACCACACTCATTTGATCAGAGCTCCTGCACATAAGCAGTTCTCCTAACTGCTGCCCCATTGCACCTTGCAAATCCCTCCTCTGAGAGCTCCGGAGCCCCTCTTATGATGTGCATATAAATCCTCTCCTCCTGCAAGGGCTTAGACATTGGTGATGGTGCCAGGCTACCATCTCCAGAGATTTCCTCTTCCCACCACACGGAGACTGAGTTCTGGAAACTTCTTTCTCCTCTGTCCCATCCCACGGGACACCCATTGTGCTGACTCAGTGTAATAGGTGAAATTGCTGAGGCAGCAAATAATTGAAAAGAAGGAAGCATGAAGGAGGGAAGAAGAGAATCTTTAGCTACATTCCCTTCGTTTGTAGCTGAATCGTCTGTATGGAGTGGAATGATTGGATCTCATTTTGTAAGCCAACTTCTCTGAACACATCTCTTTTCTGGTGAGCCACTTTGAGCATGGTAACTAATTCTAAGAGAATGTACAAATTTCCAGATGGAAATGGAATCTTGCTTTCTGTTTCCCTAATGGCTAGTGAGATGGAATAGTTTTCTATTTGTTTGTCAAGCCATTTTAGCTCCTCACTTATAAATTGTCTATTTTGATTGCTTATGAAGTTGGGTATTTTTCTATTTAAGGTAATTTTTAGCTTATTGGTTATAACTTATCTATTTCTTTGTTCACATTTTAGAATTTCTAAAATTGTTGGCATACTGCTTATATAAACACTTAGAACATATTTACCATAAATAAGAAAGATTAGATTTTAAAAATACATTTAGTTTCCTCTGGAAACTGTCTACATTTCTCTTCAGCTTTCTCTGCTGATAACATTGCCACAGTTAAGTACAAATTATGGCTGATATTACTCAAAGAAAACATGTTTTAACTGCTGAGCCATCGCTCCAGGCCCTATATCTGTAATTTAAACTCTTCTTTTATTGCTTTACATTGCTGTGGAATAAATATATGCGTCCCTTCTAAATTCATGTCTCGAAGTCCTAACACTGGATATCATCAAGTTAAGAGGTGGAGCCTTGCTGGGCGGTGGAGGCAAATTCCTTTTCTCAGCCCTTGTTAGACAGAGGCAGGTGAATCTCTGTGTCAAGGCCAGCCTGGTCTACAGAGTGAGTTCCAGGACAGCCACGGCTACACAGGGAAACTGTGTCTGGGGAGGTGTGTGTGTGTGTGTGGGGGGGGAACCAAAGAAAGAAGGGAGTGAGGAAAAGAGGGAGGGAGGAAAAGATGGAACCTTGCTGGGTGTGGTGGCGCATGCCCTTAATGAAGCGCTTGGGAAGATCTCTTGAGTTGAGGTTAGCCTGGTCTACATAGTGAGTTTCAGGGTAGCCAGGACTACATAGAGAGAACCTGTCTTAAAAAAACAAAACAAAACAAAACAAAAATCCAACCAAATAAAGAAAAAAGAGGAACCTTTCATTGGTGATTAGCTCGTGAAGGTGAGGCTCTTGTCGACCCTAGGACTCTTTCAGTGCCTTTCCACCATTTAAGGACACAATAAGTCTGTAGTCTGTGGTCTAGAGTCGGATCCTTCTAGAACCCAATCATGTAATGTTAACATATTAGCCTACTGTGCGACCATAATGACCCCAGGGAAGGATTAAGGGAGCTTCAACCCTGGAAACCTCAGATGAGGATAGCAGGTGTTGACTCCCTCCCCTCTCCCAATTGGGCCCTAAAGTCAGATGCCCCACCATCAACCCTAGAAAGAATTTACCACACTGACAGTTATCAGGTCTCATTCCTTGTTTGACCTTATAAGGTTTTCCCTCCTCCTAGCCCCAGAGTATACAGATGAAATATCTTCCAACACTGCTGTTACGGACAATTGTACAGGGCCAAACACAGACCTTGCCCCAGAGACTGGCCACCTCCTCAGGGGCATGAGTACTTCCCCACCCCCATTGAACCAGTGCTCTGAAGCTGTTCCGGGTATGTATGGTTTTTACCCAGGCACTCACTAAGGACCAAGGCCCTGCATTGCACGCAGCCGCCCTGGCTAAGCTTCCTTCCCTCCAGCCCAGCCAGGTGTGCAGCCACGGCCTGGCCACCCCTACAGGCCAGAGCACAGCCTACTTTATTTTCTGCTTAAAAGAGTTTGAAGTTTTGTGGTAGGATGATTCTATTAGTTGCTTCTGCTGCCTCTTATATAAAGCACTTTATGAATTTTATGTATTTTATGATATTGTGCTGATATTTTAGAAGATTTTTTCTGGGGGTGGGGAACAACTCAGACTTGAGTAGAAAATGACTTTTCTAGAAAGAACCTAAGCATGCTTCTCAATGGCACTTTGGATGTCCCAAATATGTCCCTAAAAGTGTCTACCACTCACATCCTTCCTTATGACGTGTCTTTAACAATCAATCTACCCTTGTTCTGTGTGATCTTCAAAACGGGGAGGTTAACAATGACAGTCCAGCTTACCCTGAACCCTCAGGATGCTTTGCATTTGTGAGAAGCCCATGCTGCAGAAGCCCGTAGAGCCCACAGAGGAAGCCAAAGGCCATGTGTTGGCACTTGAACCTGTGGTGTCAGCCGAAGTTCAAGCTAACAGCCAGCATCAGTCCCTAGACACCGGAGTGCATCAGCTTTCAAAGATTCCAACTTCCTTCCCCCAGCACACACCCGGTCTTCATGCTTCCCTCAGATGGGTACCAGATACCACAGTGCATGCAGACTGCGTCTGCTACATGGTTCTCAGATAGTTGACTCACAGACTTACAAATATAATAATGCATGGCTATCTTTCTGCCAGACTAAACTAGGGTGGGGGAGGGGTGCAGGGTTCTTCCCTGAGACCAGTCTTAGATTACTTTAAACTAAATTCTATGCCTGAAGGTTTAGGGGGATATAGTATAAGCCTGTTTGAGACTTATTTATAACAACAAATTCTCTGTTTCATGAAAATTAAAAACAGCAAAATAAAAACACCTTTTTTTTTTTTTTTTTTTTTAATATATGTTTAAACACAGTCTCACTGTGTAGCCCTGGCTGTCTTGGAACTCACAAATTTTAGACCAGGCTGATCTCACACCCACAGAGATCTGCCTGCTTCTGCAGGGATTAAGGACATAGACCACCATGTCTGGCTAAACCCAAACCAAATCAAACAAACTCTTAATTCGTAGGAGCCTGCAAAATGTCGTCCATTTCACTGTGCCTGTTATGTAACTAGACCTCCATTTCAGTTTGGTTTGGGGCTTATGCATTTATTTTTTTCTCAGTTCTGTGATGCATTTTAAAAAGATGTTTTGCATATTCTAAGTGGAATTTTGGTGGCTTTCAGCAGGTGGCTTGGGCAGGATATGTAATCACCATCTTGTTGGAAATAGATTCTGATGTGAACAGAATTGTGCCCTGCCCCACCCCCACCCCTGAATTCATATGCCGAAGCTCTAACTCCCAGTGTCTCAGAACGTGACTGTAATTAGAGACAAGGTTTGGAAAGCAGTAATGAAGGTAAAATGAAATTATTGGGTGCACTTGATCCAATATGACTGGCGTCTTCGTAAGGAAAATAGGACGCATGCGCGAAGGGAGGGCGGCTCCCATGGACAATTACCAGTTTGCTAGCATCTGGTCCTTGCCTTGGTTAAAACGGCAGTTCCTCAGAGCAGGGGAAGGGGAAATATTAAAATCTGGAACTAGGAGGGGAAGTTGATGTTCACTTCTAGCTGAGAAAGAGGTATGGGTGAGGGGATCGGGAGACTGAAGGAGAGTTTTCTGTGATGGCAAGACCATGTCCTGGCCTTGGGAAAAGCACGGCTGCTGCTGAGGGCTCCCGGGGCTTTCCCAAGTCACCAACTCCCTGGGAGTGCTGTGGTTTTAGACTTCACACCGCAATCCCCTACCCCTGCTAGCATGATTGTTTTCCTGTGAAGATCAGTTCTTCTGCCTCACAATTTGGGCCAAGCTGCTAACAGTCCTTGTTTCCCAGGTCTTCCATTTACCGGAACATCTATTTAATGGATCAGACTACCCACAATGCCACAATTAGAGTTCAAAGCTTTCTGAGGAAATTCCTGGTAGTGGAATTCAGTGCGAGGCCCTCACTGTACCCAAGTGGGGATATTTCTCAGAGATACAATCAAATACTGATAAGAAACTATCAGCAATTTGGGAAGAAGGCGTCCAGAGGCAGGAGACTGAGGAAACAGGAGGGAGAAGCCTTGGCTCTTCTGTCCCCTGGGACCTCTTTACCTTCCATGTTTGGTGAAACAGGAATGTGGGGGAGGCTTTTTAGTTTGTTTTAGTTTTTGAGACAAAAATCTCTCTTGTAGCCCTGGTTGTCCTAGAACTCACTACGCAGGACTGACCTCTAACTCAAAGAGATCCACCTGCCTCTGCCTCCTAAGTGCCAGGATTAAAGGTGTAGTGCACTACCACCTGGCTGGTAGGCTATTCTTATCCTCCCTCCTTCCCTCCCTCCCTCCTTTCCTTCCTTCTTTCCCTCTCTCTCCACCCCACCTCTCTCCTTTCTTCATCTTAAGAGCTACTTTAGTGAAATTTAATGCTTGTAGGGACATAGAAGGGTCAGAAGCGCACACATTCCCCCACCTATCACAGATTAGGAAAGATACATATCACTTCTGCTTCCAGTACCCTGGCTAGAGCTCATCAGATGGCTCTAGTTTAACTTTAAAGGAGGCTTTAGGACTCTTCATTTGTGTCCTAGAAGAAGAGCGAAAAGCCACTATGACAAACACTAGGCACAACCACCATATTTCAATGTCTCTTCCTCCCCAGCACCCAGGCGCCCAACAGTCATGACCCCATGTTTCCAGCTTACTGATTGTGGGTGTCTGTGCTCGATTCTGAAGGCTATTCCAGCAATGAGCTGACTGAGGCAGGTTGGAAACCGAGAGAGGAGAGTTGGGTAGTAGAAGTGATGGAATGGAATTAGGTAAAATTCCTGCCAAGAGAGAAGCCAGCAAAAATCCATTGTCCTTTCCCAAAACCCACTTGCCATCTGCCTCTGCCAAGATGTGACAGATGGCCCAGGAGAGGTCTCCATCTGGCCCTGCCTCTGCCTAATGAGGGCAATGGTGCTGTCTTCCTCAATGAGTGTCAATTTCTCTCACCTTTTGGAGGCATGGTTAACAAACTATGCGAATGGAAGAGCTATCATGTGATGGTGTAACGTGTGTACATTGCAATGATTACCACAAGCTGATTAGCACGTCTGTCTATCATGCATGTGTGTGTTGAAAACACTTAACGATCTGTTCTCTTAGCAAATTCATGTATACGTTACTATCAATTATAGTCACCATACTGTGCATTAGCACCCATAATTTACTCACCCACATGAATAAACTCTATATCTTCATCCATCTGTTTCCCCACCCCCAACCTTTGTAACCACCTACAAAGATTTTTCAGTGAGGTACTTCTGTGAAGCTGATTTTTCAGATTTCACATGTGACGTCACACGCTATTTGTGTTTTGTGACTCACTTATTTCATGGAACAGAATGTCCTCCAGGGCTGTCCAGGTTGTTGCAAAAGGCAGATTTTCCTTGTTATTTATTTAGAGCCATCCTGGAACTTGATATGTAGCCCAGGCTAGCCTTAAGCACATAATCGTCCTTCAACCTCCCCGAATCTGAAATTGCAGGGCATTTTTTTGCACCATGCCAGACTTTCTCCATTTTAAAGGGTGAATAATATTTTACTATGTGTATACATGCGTGTGACATTTCTTTTATCCGTTTATCTGTCAATGGCTATTTAGCTTGTGCCATTTCTTAGCTATTGTGAGCAATGCTGAAATGAATAGGTGAGTTCAGATATGCTTCAAGGCGTCAGGGCTGGTGAGATGGCTCAGTGAGAAAAGGCATCTGTCACCAAGACTGGCAACCTGACTTCGATCCCTGGGGGCCTACAAAGGTTGTCCACTGACTACACATGCACATCCTGGTGTGAGTGTTCCCACATACACACACAAGAAGTAAGTCAAGTAATTAAAAGAAAGAGAGTGATTTTGTTACCTTTGAATACGCACAGAAGTGGTATTGATGGACCACACACTATTTCTAATTTTATTATTTTCTGAGGCATCTCCATACATTTCCCATAATGCTGCACTTATTTTCCCACAGTGCTGTGCTCTTTATGGAATCCTAATCAACCATGCTATCTTTTGAATCTTAAATGCCTTTTCCCCTTTTTCTCTGGGGGGTTGAACCTAGGCCCACACGTGTTAGACAGATACTCTAGCACTCAGATATAGCTCTACTACTGAGCTTCAGTTTCTAAGGAAGGAAATCTGAGTTCTATGTAGTCATCAAGAGAATAGGGACCAATATAGGAAAAATGTTAAAAGAATTTATTTTTACTTTATGTGTATTGGTGTTTTGCCTGAATGTATGTCTCATCAGATCTTGGAGTTACTGACAGTTGTGAGCTGCCATGTGCGTGCTGGGAATTGAACCCGAATTCTCTGGAAAAGCAGGCAGTCCTCTTAACTACTGAGCCACTTCTCCAGCCCCCAGGAAAAATTTTGAAATAGCAAAATTTATCCTTAGAAGTCTATGAAGTTACTTTACTTGTTTCCACGTAGTTTCTGCTCACTGTCCACCTTCAGCTCCACCTCCCTCCCAGATGCCCTCCTACGTCCTTCACTCACTGACATACAGTGCACGCGTGCGTGAACACGCATGCACACGCGCGCGCGCACACACACACACACACACACAGGTGCGTGCAAAGTCAGTTTCAGAAATTCTCTCTCTAAATGAAATTCCAAAACTTCACCTCTTTTTCCTCAAGCGAAACCTTCTGGTGGAGCCTGGAGATTATTCATGAGCTACATGCCTGCCATAACTTGTGGTTATAAAAGCATTTATTAGTTAACCATTTAATCCAGTTGTAATTTATGAGCAATGTTTTAATTGGGCGATTAATTCTATTAGAGGTTTGGGGCTTATATTTCCTGTACAGAAATATTTTTTTGTGTTTTCTTATGATTTAACTCCTTCAGATACAGTTTAATGCCACAATAGTTTAAGCGACCAGTCTCTACCCCTCCAATATAATAGTTTCTTGTGCATAATGTAGCCCCCTAGCCTCATGCCCTCCGAACATGCTTGATGACTGCAAACAGGGAGGAAATAGCTACCAGTCAGTTTCTCTGGAGCTAGGCTTGTTGAAACATGAAAGAACACTAGATTAGAAGATCCTAGAAACATTCTATGGGCTCTTATCTCTATCGGGTGTCTTACATAGCTTTCATACACAGTGTTTAATATAAAAAGAAAGCTATGGGAAAAAATAGGGCCAACAGCACAGATCATCTGGTAAAGGTGCTTGCTTCCAGCCCTGATGGCCTGAGTTTGATTCCCAGGATGCATAGGGTGAAAATAGAGAAAGGATTTCAGCACGTGGGCCTCTGATTGTCAAATATGTGTCATAGCATACATGTGTTCACAAAATAAATAGGAGAGTATCTTTCTAAAAGAGAAAGTTAAAAAGTTGGAGGATGTAACATAGTTGCTTAGCACATGTTATATAGTATTGCTTTAATATTTTTATTATTATTAAATATATCATTTACATTTAATAAGCTTAAAATATTATTTATTTATTACTGCTATTACAATAAATAAAATAATGAGGGAGGTCCCAACAACCACCACAGCCACTAGAATGTTGGTCTGCAGGAGGCAAGAAGGCAGCTGGTTCAACACGACTCAGTAGCTCATAACTTGTAGTTATAAAAGTTGTTGGTTCAAACTTCAAGAGTCTGACCCTGAGCAGTTTATTTTATGCATATTTAAGCACAGCACAATTTGGTGAAAAAAAAATCTTCTGGTGATTACTAATTCAATCCTGTGTGCACAACAAAGTTTAGGACATGACTATATCAAAACTCTTTGTAAAGTACAAGTGACATCTTCCATAAAGATAGGTTCTATAGAGTAACAGAGACAAAGAAGCTTAAGATAAGGGTCTTGGGGAGGATCCAGTGTGGTCTGGGCCACAGAGATAGCGCACAGGCCAGCAGGCTACTAACCACATCCGCTTTCTGGGTGGAAAGCAGGTTGAAGAGACAACTCTGTGTGTTTAACATTCTTGGTTCTCCTAGTGCTTATCTGGGAACGCAAGGGCCTCTGCGCCTCCCACTAAAAAGACAATTATCAAAAGTTTGTAAATCTGAAGTAAGATGTAAGATGTATCATGCACTGATTATTCTTCCAACACTGCAGGCTCTGGGGTCTGGTGGCTTCCCAGTCACTCGGAAACAAAGAGAAGGCTCACATCTCAGGGTTCTCAAATGGCTGTTTGAGCGCACCACCACAGGACCACACTTCCTTCCTCTCACAACTGAGATATAGAGAGAATACAAAATGTACCCAGCACTGAGCTTATAAGGAAGGCTAGACAGGAAGACATGGCATTACTTTTCAAAGGTGCAAAATAAAATCTTAATTTAGGTTGCTCTTGGAAGAAGTTGCTCTACAGATTTAAGAAGCATCTCTTACTTTCTAATCTGGATGAATGAAGCAATTTGCTAAAAACCAATCATAGAGCCCTCTTGGCTGGCAAAGGTGTGTGGCACACAACTCCTAACTGCCCCAGTTGGATCCCTGGAACTTACATGAATGTGAAAGGAGAGAAATTACTATATAAACTTGTTCTCTGACCACCTCATGTGTGCCGCGGATTCACCTCCCTACCATACAAATGACAATAAGTGAGTCAAGATTTAAAATATGCCATTGGCACTTTAATAATCTAAAGGAATACATAGAATGTACAGAATATTTCTATGTCTAAAAATAACTCACCACTCGTCAAAAGCAGCGAGGGAGACGTTGCTGCCCAGCCCTGATCCCTTTTACAGGCCTGGAGCTCATCATCCATTGGCTGTTCAGTGCCATAGATAACACTTCACAGCCGGTAGTGTCTTTCTTCTGACATGTGACTGCCTTTGTGGACCTGCCTAATGAGACTGGTCTGGGATTCATAAAGAGAACTTGTCTCAAAACAATCAATCAAGCAAGGCAAAAATAAAAAAGCAAGGTTACAGCAATGCTCAGTTGTTTACATGGTGCTCTCCTAGGAGCTTTGTTGACAATAGCCCAATGGGTGGTGTCACCTCTTCCTTCCTTCCTTCCTTCCTTCCTTCCTTCCTTCCTTCCTTCCTTCCTTCCTTCCTTCCTTTCAATATTTGTGCTAAGCCCATTGTTCATCTTTTTTAATTGGATATTTTCTTTATTTACATTTCAAATGTTATCCCCTTTCCTGGTTTCACGCCCTCCCCCCCACCCCCTATCTCATTCCCCCTCCCCCTGCTTCTATGAGAGTGTTCCTCCACCCACAATTCACAGACCACATGAAGCTCAAGAAGAAGGAAGACCAAAGTGTGGGTGCTTTGGTCCTTCTTAGAAAGGGGAACAAAATACTCATGGGAGCAAATACAGAGACAAAGTGTAGAGCAGAGACTGAAGGAAAGGCCATCCAGAAACTGCCCCACCTGGGGATCCATCCTGTATACAGTCACCAAACCCAGACACTATTGTGGATGCCAAGAAATGCTTGCTGAAAGGAGCCTGATATAGCTCTCTCCTGAGAGGCTTTGCCAGAGCCTGACAAATACAGAGGCAGATGCTCGCAGTCAACCATTGGACTGAGCACGGGGTCCCCAATGGAGGAGTTAGAGAAAGAACTGAAGGAGCTGAAGGGGTTTGCAACCCCATAGGAAGAACAGCAATATCAACCAACCAGATCACCCCAGGGTTCCCAGGGACTAAACCACCAACCAAGGAGTACACATGGAGGGAGCCATGGCTCCAGCCGCATATGTAGCAGAGGATGGCCTTGTAGAGCATCAATGGGAGGAGAGGCCTTTGGTCCTGTGAAGGTTCTATGCCCTAGTGTAGGGGAATTAGAGAGCAGGGAGGCGGGAGTGGGTGGGTGTCATCGTCTTGGAAGATGAGGAAATGGAAGCACACAGCAGTAAGCAACTTCTCCCAACTTTCCCCACTCCTCACTAAAGGATTTAGAGTCAGGAAATCTGGCTAGGATTCATAATCTGACCATTAAGACACACTGCCTTTTGATGAGGTTAGAGGTTGTCAAGGAGAGTCAAAGCTTAGGATTCTCCAGGTACAGATTTTTACGGCAGGCAGAATGAACTGGAGTACCTGAGAGAACAATTTAGGACATCATGTTGATTCTCACGTAATAGTAACAAACTTCTAGATTAAGTGGGTCAGTTTTTGTGGTGATCCGCAGTCCCTTAAATGACAAGGGAGTTGAAATGTGGGTGATGCTTATTAATATACACGTAAGCGCAAATGTTTTTATTAAAAAGCCCAGCTGACTTTTACAAGATGTTTGTCTATTTGCATTTTAAGAGGATAGAGACTGCATAATGTTGAAAACTCATTTAAAAATATTCCCCTTACAACTTATTTAAAAATTGAAATTGTTTATCGTTTAGAAGATGCTACACAAATATAGGCTTCCCAGGATTCTGCATACCTTGCCTTTGACTTACAGTATTGTTTATTATGCAAAGAGCACAGTATATTAGCTACAAGAGGAAAACTCCAAGACAGCATTACAGTGTGTCTAGAAAACAAGGCTGTCCCTTTGGAATGAAAGCAGAAGCCGGAGTGTGGCTTGTCAGGAGACCATTGCCAAGAGTACTTCAGAGATGAAGCGTACCTTCATGTGTCCTTTCTTCACTTCTTAAGCTGGCCTAAGGTTCCTGTTAGAATCCCAACAAGAAATTATAAGAACTCGAGGGGGCACCCAAACATGGTCCCAACTCTTGGGAGGCTGGAGATGTGCTTGAGCCCAAGCATTTGAAACAAATCAACATCGAAGACTCTGACACAGAAGAAAATCTAAATAAGTAACCAAGAAATTAGGTCTAGCAAGCATTTCTTTTCTTTGGAATGTTATTGTACCGGACTGTAAAAGCCATAGCACAGGGTACTGTTCAGGGAAGGGAAGAGAGGACAGGGAAAGAGAGGAGAGGAAGGTGAAGGAGATAAGGAAGGGGTAAGAGATGACTATGAGGGATTATTATGGGGGACAGCAAATTCAGTTGGGGTAACAAAAGGTAGGCTCTGAGAAGCACACTGAAAGAGGGATGAAAAAGATTTTTCAAAACGTTTCAGCCTAATTGTCCAGGGTCAGAGAGGCTGCTTTGTTTCTTGATTGCTTGTTTGGTTGGTTACAAAGAGAGATCGGGACTGTTCTTTTCCAAGGTGGTATGGTATGGCCTCATTTAGTTACGAGTTGTTTTGCCCAATGCAGTAGAGATAAAGTTTCATCCCTAATAATAACCCCCCTCCACACACACACATCCATTAACTGCCTCCTAATGATCCAGGCTGATGAGACCAACCACTGCCCAATGCCAAACTTTCAGGCAGTAAGGCCTGCCATGAAAATTCCAAGATTTGTATTTCTCCCTTAGCTACTGCAGCAGAAGAGAGTTGAGCTTCCGTTATCATACTATGGCTACTTGTGGCTTCTCTCTCTCTCTCTCTCTCTCTCTCTCTCTCCCCCCCCCTTGTTTGTTTGTTGTTTAAAAGACAGGATTTAGTGTAGCTCAAGATGACCTCAGACTTGCTATGTAGCCCATGCTGGCCTTGAACTCCTGATACTCTTGCCTCTGCCTCCCAAGTGCTGGGATTACTGGCAGGTGGCATCACACCTGGTTTCTTCATGCTTTTTATGCTTCTGTCACAATTGTTAACCCTCCAGCCTCTTTTATGGAGTTATGGTTAATTTTGTAATAAGACTAATAAGGCGTGATCTTATCCCACTTAGCTGGACACACATTTTCAAAAGCTGTGCTGGCTAGTGTTATGTAAACTTGAGACAAGTAGACTCATCTGAGAGGATGGAACCTCAGTTGAGAAAATGCCTCTGTAAGATCTGGCTCAAGGCAAGCCTGTGGGGCATTTCTTAATTAGTGATTGATGGGGGAGGGCTCATCCCATTATGGGTGGTGCCACCCCTGGGCTGGTGGTCCCAGATAAGAAAGCAGGTGGTCTATAAGAAAATAGGCTAAGCAAGCCATGAAGAGTAAGCAAGTAGGAAGCACTCCCCCATGGCCTCAGTGTGAACTTCTGCTTCTAGGTTCCTGCCTTGTTTGAGTTCCTGCCCTGACTGCCTATGATATGACTGCCTATGAACTATGGTATGGAAATGCAAGTGAAATAAACCCTTTCTTCCTGTCTCGGTTAGGGTTTTGTGGCTGTGTTGAGACACCATGACCACAGGAACTCTTACAAAGGAAAACATTTACTTGTAGCTGACTTACAGTTTCAGAGGCTTCATCCATTATTGTTCTGGTGGGGAACATGGCAACATGCAGGCAGTCGTGGTGCTGGAAAAGGAGCTAAGAGTTCTACATCTTGATCCACAGGCTGCAGAAGAAGACTGTGTGCCACACTGGACGTAGCTTGAGCATAGGAGACCTCAGAGCCCACCCCTGACAGAAACATACTTCCTTCAACAGGGACACACCTACTCCAACCAAGGCCATACCTCTTAATAGTGCCACTCCCTATGGCCAAACAAGCACACACGAGTCTAGAGGCTTCTCCTATTCAAACCACCACACCTCCCCAAGTTGTTTTTGGTCATGATGTTTTGTCACAACAATAGATGCACAAAGACACTAGTGACATCAAGAAATGGTGCTTAAACTGCTGGGTTTTCAGTATGACACAAGGCAGGAATACCATACACACCATTACAAAGTGTTCTACTTGGTGGAGATGTGTTAGGAGTGGCTAATGGTATCACAGTGTAGAGAAACTTCCAACTGTCAGGTCCAAAGGAAACTCCATTTCCCCAGATTCCAAAAGGCAGTCCAAACATCCACAAATGTGCTTGTCCTGGACCATAGGGGGCTTTCTGGTGGTTAGATAAAAGCCAGCATTCCTCTGGAACTTGCAAAGCTGTTTCCCATTTACTAGAAAGAGTCATTCCTCTTCACTGGTAGGAGGGACAAATGGCTATTTGTGGTGTCTTTTAGTAAACCAAAGCCCATGCCGACCCCCAGGATTCCTCAGTAACACAAGTACCTGTTACACATTTCAAAGTCCATGCTAGCATTGTGGCTCCTTTCACATCCTCCCTCATCCTAATCCAGCTTGTAGGCTTCTCTCCCGCACCTACCCATTCTCCTTATAACCCTGCTATTTTAGATACCCCCCTCTCTCCCTCTCCTTTTTTTCTATGTTTCTCTCTCTGCTCTGCTCCTGCTTCTATCAAGGTCAGATCCAGTCTGCTGGCCATGTTCGGTCTACTTTCTCCCTCTGCTCTGGACTCTTCCAGATGCCTCTGACTGCCTGCCTCTCATATCTATAATAACCTTCCCCTTAACCACTCCGTGGAGCAGTCACATCATCAGTTTAAACACCAAGCTCGATCATAACTGGTCAGAGGAGACAAGCCTATGTAGGTGTCTGTATCCATAGCACCTCCTGAGACCAAGAAGAGAATTTACAGGAAACTGCAAAAAGACCAAAGGGGCAAAACCCAGGTTATTATAGAAGTGCCAATTGTAGGAAGCAGCTACCACTTTGAAGATGGGACAAGAAGAGAGATTTCAATCATTAAAGCTTAAAAGCTTTAAGCTGGGTGTAATGGTGCACACCTTTAATCCCAGCACTCGGGAGGCGGAGGCAGGCGGATTTCTGAGTTTGAGGCCAGCCTGGTCTACAGGGTGAATTCCAGGGACAGCCAGGGCTACACGGGAAAACTTTGTCTTAACAAACAAACAAACATCAAAGTTTAGAAGCTTTAGTAAAGTCCTGTGGAGCTGACATTCAGGCATGGGCAGATGAGGCACTGCTCAGCCTGGTCTCTGAAGTGGAGCCAAATGAAGATGGTTCTGAACATAAAGGAAAAACTGCAAACTGAATCAAGCTGCCACACGGAAGGAGAAAGGCAGTGCTTCTCAGTGTGAAGAAACGTAAGGTGCTTGTGTTCCTGTCGACAGACTCTCCGATGAACAATCCTAACAAATCTCACTGGGAGAAAAAGACTTGAAAGTAAATGGGGTGAGTTAGGAAGAGGCAAGGAATCGGGGGTGCGATGGAACAGGAGGGGGTGTCGGGTGAATATGATCAACACGAATTGTATACATGTATGAAAATGTTACTATGGAAATGATTATGCATAATGAATGTGTTGGCAAAATATTTTTTTAAAGGAAACAATGCTAGGGTCATGCTCAAAAAGCATGCAGAAATGATACATGAGACAAGTCCTTCTGTTCTCCTTCTCTCTGGCAGCATCCCAATAGCACACCCCATGGACAGTGTAGCAAGGCGGGCGCGTGGTTTGGAAAGCTCCTGAATGGCACCACCAGGTAGCCCATGGAATCATCGAGACACATTTGAAGCTGAGAGATGATAGCTCAGTAACCGACAGTCTACACTCATCCAGCCTCACCCCCAACTAGAAGAACTCTTACCTCCAAACTATTATCCGAGCTTGGCATGGTGGGTGCATCTTCAACCACGGCCCTTCAGAAGTCAAGGCCAGCCGTAGGCCAGAGAGGATCACATAGTGAGAGTCTATTTTTTTTTTAAATTCAATTATACTTGGTATGAATGAAGACTCTTTTTTTTTAACCATCTTCCAAAATGAGAAGACACAAAGCACTAGTAAGGAGTCTGTCTGCAAATTGTGATCCAAGCTTTTGAACCGAAACATAGGCATATCGATTTGGCTTGATTTTGTTTTTCATTGCTATAGTTTTACACTAAATTGTATTACTGTAGACCAAACTACTAAAAAGACCCTTAAAGAATCCCTTGGCTTCAGACACGATGTTTTCTGCTGCTACTGCGTTACCTCAATCCAATTTGTTCTCAGTCATTTGGAATAATCATCCCAGCCTACAATATGAAGAGCCAAAATAAAGATTATGTCATCTCAACTTCCAATTCTATTGAGCCATTATCAGGTCTCCTGGTTAAGCATTCTGCCCATGTTCCCAAGCAGGAAGGCAAAGCTGCTGTGACTGGCCATAGGTATATTAAGGGACCATTCCCAGCTCTACCTTGATTCCTATGTGTTTGGTTACAGAAGAAAGGACTAACTACTGGTTACTGACTCAAAGATTAGTCCATATTGTGTTAGCACTCCATCCCTCACCCGTTATGAATTCAGAAGGCAATTCCACTAGTGCATTAAACCAACTGCTCCAAGAAAAATGTGCCAAGACAAATTCCATAGCAATGAGCCCACTGCTGCATTCCTCTCACTGTGAGATGCAGTATTTATTTGAGCTGGGGTAATATTAGATAGAATGCCACAATGGTGAGCAAGGCATCCTGAACATCCACAAATGGTGACACTTTCAAACATGTTCCAAGGAGGGTAAAGTCACATTCAATAAGTCCTTATTGAAGTGTGGAAAGGTGTCTTGTCTCCTCAGTCATGTGAGGCTCCACTGTAAGCAGTGGCTGGTGTTCCTGAACAAGTTGCTAGTGTTGAGTCTCTTTTGCTGGCCACTGAGGCACACAGCAGCCCAGAATAACCTCTCCTGTTGCCACTCTATATGTAGTACCATAAGCAAACCTTGGAGAAAGAAACATATTGAAAATGGACGGCAGGCCATTTGGAAGTATTCACGTGAATAACAAATGTTCTGGTGCTGTCTGCCCATTTAGAGAGCTCCAGCCACATACTTCTCAAGACCTTTCATTAACCAGCTCTCTGAAAACTGCTTTCCCACTAAGTTCTTCAACACCCCCTAACCTGTTAACAAGTGTCCACGAAATAAAGTCCACACTGGTGGACACTGTGGTGGTTTGAATATGTTTGGCCAATGGGAAGTGCTACTATTAGGAGGTGTGGCCTCCTTGGAGTAGATGTGGCCTCATTGGTGGAAGTTCGTCACTGTGGGGTGGGCTTTGAGGTCCAATGCTCAAGTTCACGTCTCAAGTATGTATGGAAGTCTCTTTCTGGCTCCCTTTGGATCAAAATGGAGAATTCTCTGCTCCTCCCACACCATAGTCTGCCTGGATACTGCCATGCTTCCCTTCATGACAGTAATAGACTGAGCGTCTGAAACTGTAAGCCAGCCCCAATTAAATGTTTACCTTTATAAGAGTTGCCTTATTTATTCATAGCAATAAAACCCTTAGACATCATCCAGCAAAGGCAAAATGAGCAACCCAATGCACTGTTTAAACACCTCCTTTTGTGTGTACTTTATCATTGTTCAAAGACATGCATGTGAAATTATTTGTAACTGTTCAGTCAATTAAACAGTACACTGGATGGATTACCATCTGTCTTCATTACTTTTCTGTCGATATGATAAAATACCATGACCAGAAATGACTTATGGAAGAAAGAGTTTATTTTAATGTCAGACAGATACATCCATCACGTCAACAAGGCAGCAAGTGGCAAGCATGGTGGAAGGAGCAGAAAGCAGAGAGAACAAAATGGAAGTTGGGTGAAGCCTTAAGATCTCAAAGTTCACGCACAATGGCATACCGTTTTAGTCAATGTTCCTTTGCTGAGACGACACACCACGACCATAGCAACTCTTAAAAAGGAAAGCATTTAAATCTCCTCTGCCAGTGCCTTTAACCCAAAACTCTTCAATTGAGTCTCATGCAGACTTTTTGGACAAGGGCCAAAAGGAGCCACATTCTTCACCAAAACATCAGAGAATCGTCTCTAGGCCACATACTAATATTCTTCCCCTCTGAAACTTCTTGAGCTGGGCCCCCATAGTTCAAATCACTCTCAGCACCACTGTCTTTGATGCTTCTACTAGGATGGCCCATTAAGCCTCATTTAAACTGTCCAATCACTTTTCTACTCCAAAGTCCCAATGTGTTTCATATTCCTCCAAACAAAAGCATGGTCAGGTCTGTCACAGAATACCCAGTCCCTGGTACCAACTTCTGTTTTAGTCAATGTTCTAGTGCTGTGAAGAGACACCATGACCATGACAGCTCTTATAAAGGAAAACATTTAATTGGGGCTGGCTTACGGTTTCAGAGGTTTGGTCTGTTATCATCATGGTGGGTAATATGGCAGTGCACAGTGCTGGAGAGTTAGCTGGGAGTTGTACATCTGGAGCAGCAAGCAGCAGGAGGAGAAGGACACAGCCTGGCTTGAGCATTTAAAACCCCAACACTACCCCACCCCCATGACATATTTCCACAAAGCCACATCTACTGCAACAATACTCCCCTCCTAGTGCCACACCCTGATGGACAAGCATTCAAATATTGAGCCTGTGGGACCATTCTTATTCAAACTCATACTTCCTCCAGCAAGGCTACACCTCTTAAACCTCTCCAAACAGCAGCATCAACTGGGGACCAAGTGTTCAAATACCATTGCCTATGAGAGATGTTTCTCATTAAACCCACCATTCTACCTATAAATCAGGACCTTCTTCCACATCTTCATCAACTGGCAATACGAAAGAAATTCCTGACCATGATGTAGCTCAGGTGAAAGAATACTCATGAATATGCATGAAGCCCTGGGTTTGATCCCCATCACCACAGAACCCAGGCATCATGACACAGCTGTGATCCCTGAACTCAGCAGATGGAAGTGTAGGGATCAAAAGTTCAAGACTAGGCCAGTGAGATGGCTCAGTGGGTAAAGGTCCTTGCTGCCCAGTGATGTAAGCCTGGTTGTCTGTGTCAATCCCTGGGACTTACATAAAGGTGGGATGTGAAAGCTCACTCCCCATAGTTGTGTTCTGTCCTCCATGTGTGCACTATGGCATGTGCATTCCCACACACAATAGTAACGAGTAAAATAAAAATTCAAGGCCATCCTCAGATACACTGCAAGAATCTGTCTTCAATTTAAAACAACGTTTAAAAAGGGAAAAACCAAAAAACCAAAACCCTTCACTTAGAGGTTATAGGTCTGCATAGAAGACCCAGACTGGCATTAATGAAACATAAGTCCCATGCTTAGGGAATTCAGTTGTGCCTTCTGGATCTACTGGATATCAGATTCTCATATACGACTCTTTGTATGCAGGTGTTTGCACCTTTGTGGATTTGCACGTGTATGAAGGTGCACATGTATGGTTGTGCATATGGAGGCCAGAGCTTGATATTCAGTATCTTCCTTAATTACTCCCACGTTATTTTTTGAGACAGAGTCTCTCATAGAGACTAAAGCTCATTGAATGGGCTAGGCTTGCTGGCCAGTGAACCCCAGGAAGCCTTCTGTCTCTGTCTCTCCAGTTCTGAGGTTATAGGGGCATGCCGCTACAACTGGATTTGTAAAAGTGGGTGTTGGGAGTCCAAACTCAGATCTTCATGTTTGACAACGAGCACTCTACCAATGAGCCATCCTTGTATACCATACATGAGCCCCATCTCTGCTTGATCATAGGTTACTTTATTCAAAACACCTGACAGAATAACTTGAGGGAGAGTTTATGTTGGCTTGCTGTTTCAGAGATTCTGAAATATTCTCCATTGATTCTGGCACAGAATGAAGTGATGCGGACCAGTATTGAGTGGTGTGCGCACAAGGAGGATGCTATCTCACCACAGATGTGAAGCAAAGAGTGAGATAGGAAGGAGCCAGGGACAGGAACTCACAAAGTGAGTCCCCAGTAATCTACTTCCTCCAGCGAGGCAACACACCTTAAAGTGTCTAGAACTTCCCCAGATAGCAGCGCAAACTGGGGACCTAGACTTCTACACATGAGTCTGTGGGGCACACATTGTATTCTAAATATTAATGGAAATCTGGGGTTATATGTAGGATTGTTTGGTATTAAAATCAAGGCAGAACTGCTTTTGGAAAGGACAATAGCTGTAGAAAGGGAAATCATTTGCTCCAAAACCCTGAACTCAGTGCTGCAATTCTTGTTGCTACTTGGTGATCACCAGAGACTTCATTAAACATTTCATGTGCTAGAGATGCTTCATAGAGTGTCATTGGGTCTGCAGGGTGCCAAAGAGCAGCTTAGACTCCGGCTACCCTTCTCTAGTTCCCCTAGAACTGGCAACCTTACAAATTACTTGTAAACCGGGTCTAAGTAGCATAAACAAATGTAACATACATTGCCTCTAGAAACCCCAGAGGGGATTAGGGGTGTAACGCAGTAGTAGAGTAACTGGCCAGCATGTGAGATGCCCTGGGTTCCATCTCCAGTGTTCCCCCTCCCTGCCCCAAACCCCAAAGGCTCACTGGTGCCTCTTCTTTAGCTTCTTTAAGTGGTAGACTGTGTATGCAAGGCACACAACTTATCTCTTACTTGGGAAGAGATATCTTGAGATGTCCCATATCATGTGGCTCTCAGAAATTTCATCCTGGTAATGGGATCCATGGGCTTTTTCAGGTTTATCTTCTGAGATTCTCACATGTCTTAGTAACTTGACTGAAATTAGGTGTTGCTTCCTATCCAGGATCAGAGCAGAGAAATCCAATGCTAGTAAGTGCCATGGTGGACCAGTGTGGTTTGATGAAGACTGCCAATATCTCATAGGCTCCAGACACATTCTGGGAAAAAGCAGGAGCATTATTGTCACGGTCTTGAATGATGTCAGGTCATAATGACCTGTTACTGGTGATTCTTGCAAACTGGCATGGAAAAGGAAACTTCTGTCCACTAAGAGCACCTTAGAGAGTTATCTGTAGCCTTTGGTGTGTCCAGGAAGTAAGACCACACCTAGACAATGGCTGCAACTGGAGTCAGCTGTTGAGTTTCACAGTGATAGTTATTCTCCAAGGTCCATCTGACTTCTGTAGAGGCTAAAGAGGCAAACTGAGAGTGACAATTGTCAGTATCTCTTCTGTCAACCTTTATCACTAGAGCTAATAGCTTTGAGGTTCTATCCGGGACTTGACACAGCTTATCTATAAAATCTTGGTAATGGCAACAGTTTCCAGGGGCTTCTGCTTGACTCCCCTACACTCTCATGATTCTTAGTGGGTGGAGACTCATTACGACAGCCAGCCAGAGAACAAGTCAATTATCCCACCTGTGAGCTCTGCCCCCTGAGTGAGGGTAGGGCCGGGTTATGTATCCACCCAGTGTGACACGGAACAGACTCCAGAGTTTGGGTACCATGAACATAATTGACTATAGCTATGTGGATGAGACAGTGTTTAAATTTTGTTTTGAATATGTTGAAAAGTTAATGCTATTCAAAATGGTGTTGGATCAGTGAGTGTAAAATCCAGGAGAGTCGCTCACTCCATCTTCACACTCCTTGGGCTCTGTCATAGCACTTGTGACATTTTGTTTCAGTGTCCTGTTTATGACCTTGGTTTTTGAGCAGACCATAAAGGACTCTGTGTGTGTGTGTGTGTGTGTGTGTGTGTGTGTGTGTGTGTGTGTACCTTGCATATACTTGCATACAGTGATTCACTTAGAGTTCATTAAGTTGCAATGAATGTTTTTCTGTTTGTCAATGTCCTCATGCAGAAAAATCTCCCAGAAAAGGTTCAGTGACATCTGCTACATGACAAGAGAGTATTAAGTGCAGTTTGGACATTGGCCTTGCACCTCATAAATCTCAATAAAGCTGTCTTTGGCAGTGGGAAAAACACTCTCCCGAGGGAAAATTGCAGTGGTTAGAGTCTATAATTAATTTATAGAGCATATGCTAATATATTTTTATATTAAGATACTATGTGATATAAATGCATTTAATTGCTTGTCTTGCATCCCCAGTGGAATGCTAAGTCACTTATTGACACCATATACAACTCCCAAAGCTTAAAAATTGGCCAATAATATTCATAGAGTATTTATAAACAATAGTTTATCAACAGTGAGACAAAATATATGAATTGCATATATTCTCAAATATGAAATTGGTTATAACATCAAACTTATGCATGGAAGGAAACATTGCTTGCTTTGAAATATCACAGGTATACATTTTGTAGCCATTAAAATTTAATGATCGTGTTTCCTCAGTTGTGTTAACAAACATGTACTTGTGTAACTGGTTGGGATAAGATCAGAACTTATCATGATTCAGTGGCTTCCGAGAACTCACAGAGAAATAAAGCAATAGCTACTTGGTGTACATTATTATGGTTCTGTGTACCACATATTACAATACATCAAAAAATTCTGTATGTTTTAACTGATTGACACCTCTATTTTTTTTTTTTTCCCAAAATGGGCTCACATAAAGAAGTAATTTCATTTAGAGGCAGACTTGTACTATAGAGCTTTCTGGTTTCCCAGGCACACAGTGGATCTGAATTTGGGTCATAAACAGCTAGGAGCTGTCTGACCTCAAGGGTTGTAAGGCCAAATGAATCTGGTGTGTGTGAGGTAACACTTGGCCTTCTCCCTCGTGACCCACTTTGATTGCTTCTCAGCACAACATGGAAAAAAGCCAGATGGATGGTGATAGCCAAGGCTACTTGGTTGTAGAAATGGCTGATGAGGAAGCACAGGGCACAGATTTGGAGGGACAAGGCGATTAGATATGCAAAGCAAAAAGAAAGAACTAGGTCACCTGGAAGTGGCCTTATGAGAAATAAGCAATGCCAATTCTTATTCAAACAAATCCTTGGTGAGTGTGTTATTCCCGGGATTGGACTGATGCTGATCCTTGGGCTTTGCAACCAGACTGTTAGCGTGTGAAATCAGTTTGTATAGTTTGCATCTAGATTGGTCCATCCAGTTACCTAATAAGGGCAAGGTTCAGTTTCCATCTTGGTTGCTGAGCTTTATACACAGAAAAAGATCCATCCCAAGCTGTAGCTTATATGGTATTCTGTGTGCGTCTTTCCCAAGCATAGATCATGTGAATAATTTTAGAGTTACAGTTACCAACGCCTTTCTAACCACATTCACTGCTCTTTAACAGTTTCTGTGACTTGTCTTCTTTAATCCTCATGAATCTGATATTTTAGGTAAAGAAATGTGCTAAGTGTGATAGTACATGTCCTTAATCTAGTACTTAGGAGGCTGAGGCAGGAGGAGCATGAGTTTGAATTTAGCCTGACCTGCAATATGAGACTTACTCAGGAGAGTCAAGGAGATACGGATGTAGCCTGCTTGGGAGAGTCCTTGCCTAGTATGCACATAACCTGTGACCCTGGTTTCCATCCCAGTACTGCATAAATTAGATGTGGCGGTGTATGTCTATAATGCCAGCATTTAACAGGCAGAGGCAAGAAGACCAGAAGTTCAAAGTCATCTTTATCTACATAGATTCATAGGGATTTCATAACCAGACTGGAGCACTTGAGACCCTATCTAAAAGAAGAATAAGAGTTAAGTAATTTACTATTGTAAGTCATGTAGATATTAGAAATAAAGCTGAAATTTGAATACAAATATATTTAGCACTTTATGGTCAACC
>CM052712.1:76272772-76277605 GCA_028551405.1 Uromys caudimaculatus
CAGAAGGCCATTGGTGAAGGTGCAGCCTCAGTTGTAATTGATGGCCCAGGATTGAAGGGATCATGCAAAGGAGTTGAGGCCTGGGCACTGTGAGAGGCTGCAGAAGGCCATTGGTGAAGGTGTAGCCTCAGTTGCAATTCTAGGACTGAAGGGGTCATGCAAAGGAGGTGAGGTTTGGCACCATGAAGAGAGCCTATGAGAAGCTGTTTGTAAAGCCTAGTTGCAGCGGAAGACAGCAGTGTTTTGGAGATGCCAGTACCATGAGATGACCACTAAGAACAGCAGCAGCAGTGGAGTACAGGCATCTGGAGCCTAGAAGACAAGGTGTGTGCTACAAAGGGCGGAGCTGGAGAAGTGACTCAAGCCCTTGGAGTAATCCAGAAGATCGTGAGTGGATCCCAGACTGGATGGTTGGAGTTTGGTTTTGCCTTTGATTGTGACTGTGCCCTGATATATTTTCCCTCCTGAAGGAAGAAGGCCCACAGTTAAGAGACTTTTATTGGTAAAAAGACTTTGAATTCTAAGAGACTGGATATATTTAATAGGACTGAAATTTTAATAGTAAGAATTTGCAAGGACTGTGGGACTTTTAAAGTTATTAGATCTTGGGGATGAATAAGAAAGTAAGGGTTGAGGCTTAATAGTGATATATTTGTGTGTCAAGTTGACAAAGGGTCAACTGTACTGGCTGGTTTTGTGTCAACTTGACACAAGCTGGAGTTATCACAGAGAAAGGAGTTTCAGTTGAGAAAATGCCTCCATGAGATCCAGCTGTAAGGCATTTTCTCAACTAGTGATCAAGGGGGAGGGCCCCTTGTAAATGGTACCATCTGTGGGCTGGTAGTCTTGAGCTCTATAAGAAAGCCAGCCGAGCAAGCCAGGGGAAGCAAGCAAGCCAGTAAGAAACATCCCTCCATGGCCTCTGCATCAGCTCCTGCTTCCTGACCTGCTTGTGTTCCAGTTCTGACTTCCATTGGTGATGAACAGCAGCATGGAAGTGTAAGGTCAATAAACCCTTTCCTCCCCAGCTTTCATCTTGGTCATGATGTTTGTGCAGGAATAGAATCCCTGACTAAGACAGTATGTTTAACTTGACGTGTATAGAAATTTAGAGTTGAGAACCTTTAGTTAGTGGTTGCAAATGATAAGCAGTAAAATGGACTCCTATATTCACATGATAATGGAGTCTATCTATTCACATGAGAAGTGTAAGGAAGTGCCATATTCATGACACACGTGCATGCATATGTGTGCAGCTGCGATGGACATGTGTATGAGGTAATAAAGTTTCAGAATGTCTCTTTGGCTGAAGAAGTACTATTGAAGCTGTGTATGGGTGCACATGCCTGTAACTGCAGAACTAGGAGATGGAGACAGGAGGAACCTAAGAGCTTCAGTTCTGTGAGAAGCAGTAAGGTGGAGCGCAATAGAAGAGAACACCTGAGTTCTAACACTTTTGTGTACACAGAGGGGTGAATGCATGTGCACACTCATACACATTTTACACACGTTGTGCATGCAGAAACACACACACATGCGTGCACCACAAGTGCTATTTATTTGCTTCTACTTTTTGTTAATAAATAACATGCCTCATGATGTTTCCATATAAATGGTTATGTATAAAATATTCTTCTTAATTTATAAAATTTAATTTAAATGTGAAGGAAACTTTGGGCCTGTTGCATAAATAACTATTGTATGTTTAAGGACAGTTGTACTAGCTGAGTGTGGTAGCACATGTCTTGTAATCTTGGCACTTCAGAGGTGGAGGTAAGAGGTTCAGGAGTTCAAGGCCAACTTGACTATGTAGTGATATTTAGGTCAGCCTGGGCTATATAAAAATTTGTCTTTTAAAAAAAGAAAAAGGAGAAATATTTGTCTTTGAATTGATGCAATATTTTCCTTTAAGTCCAGCAACCAGCTGGAAAATGTTTCTTGAATGCCTGTTCTGCATCCAGCTGCAGGTGTATAAAGAGCAGGGCACACAGGACTCTGTCATTCTAGTCATTGTTTTCAAGTATTATTAATGTCGTCCCCACTGTCTAGCTTTCATAGTGCTGGATGGGTCTATGAAGAGACTGCTGGAGGAGAAATGAGAATAAGCTGGACCTTGCAACAAGATATACCCATTGGTGCAATAGTGGCATGGCTGTTAGAGGAGCAACCAATTGCTTCCTGACTGGATTTGAGGCTGCTCCATAGGCGGGAATTCACACCTGGTACTGAAAACCTAGTCAAAGGCCCATGGTGGGAGAGGTCATAGGCCCTAGAGGGGAACCTACTATTGTTGTTTTAGTAGATGGACATGTTGTCAAACTGCCTTGTAACTATTTATGTTTATACCAAAGATCAATGTGGCTTTCTGCCTTGGTCAGAGAAGCTTTCTGTGAAGGGGCAGCAGTTAATGCAGAGAATCCTAACAGACTGAACAAAGTATTGAGAGTTAGAGACTGTGATTACTCAGCCCTAAATGGGGTATCAATATTACCAGCCCTCTCCCCGAGCTTAGGGACCAGTGATAGAAGAGGGACTAGAAAGAATGAAGGAGCTAGAGACAGGAAAGAGTGATGTGACACACTGTCTCCTGGATGTGACTTACTGTTACACTCATGAGCTCACCGCAGCTGGGGTCCCCTGTACAAGATCAAGCCAGTTAACCTTCCAACAGGGCTGGAAGAGGGACTCATGAAGCCCTACCTCTAGCTGAGGAGCTGTTAGCAGTTGATGGCTGTTGGGGAAGATTCATTTTTCTTTGGGGGCCTTTGACTAGGTTTTCAGGTAGGTAGGTTACCCATCCCCCAATGTGAGGGGGGTGGCTAGAGAGATGACCCAGCAGTTAAAAGTGAGTACTGCTTTTTCAGATGACTAGAATTCCGTTCCCAACACCCAGGAGCTGTAATTCCGAACTACCTGTAAAACTCCCAACTATCTGTAAAACTCCCAGTGACCTGTAACTCCAACTCCAGGGGGTCTTAGATCCTTTTATGATCTCAGCAGGCAGGAGTGTGTGCGTGCGTGTGTGTGTGTGCGTGTGTGTGTGTGTGTGTGTGTGTGTGTGTGTGTGTGTGTGTGTGTGTATGTGTGTCTTTTTTTGAAAAGAACAGACATGAAATTAGGAAGGAGACCTGTTAGGGATATCTGGAGAAAGTTGAATGTGGAGGGAGTGAAAGTGGATCTCATCAAAATACTGTGTATCAAAACATGGATGAAATTCTCAAAAATATAATAAAAAATATCATACAAAAAATACCAAAAAATTTAGCATAATAACATTAACTGTGTAGATTGTTTCTGGGTGATTTTTCCGTATACTTTTGTAATGTAATTTTCATAATTTAAATACGTAATTCCTTTACAAGAAATAACAATATTTTGACTTAGCCAATAATTTATGATCCAGAATCATAAATTCCATGAATCTGTGGGGAGCGTAAACTCTAGGAGAGAGCCCTCTGAAGACGAAAGTTCTGTCAGCATGGCCTCTTGGGTAGCTTGGATCGTGCTTGAGGAGGAAGTAGCTCACTCCTACAATGAATGTACATTTTTAGTTGAAGAGAGAAGACAAAGTCACACAACAGAAGCAGCTTTTTAGAAGCAGCCAAGAAAAGGTTTCTATGCGTTTATCTTCCTCTCTTTTCTTTCTGTTTTACTATCAAACCTTGTATACATGTGTATTTTTGTACAAATCCCACAGTAATGTTGCTTGTTGGCTCTTTGCCACTGGCCTCTAAGTTCCCCGAGAAGTCATTTTGCATCTTTGTTTCTACCAGAGACATACTGTGCCTAGAATAGACCCACATATTTTTATATTAAGTGGAACAAAAGACACAGAAAAAGATTTTATAATGTAGTAAAGCACACAGCTAGGGACAACTGAATACCTTAAAAGCGTGATTTTCATGGATGGTGGATCCATGAGTTTCTATTATATTTAATGTAAAATATTAAGAGACTATATTCCTATGACTCCTAAAACCTAAAAACAGGGGCCAGTGAGATGGCTCAGTGGGTAAAGGTACATGGAGTTTGATCTCCAGGACCTACACGGTGGCACAGTGGAAGGAGAGAACCAACTCTTCTCTGACCTCCACATGCATTCTGATTACATACACATGTTCTCTCTCTCTCTCTCTCTCTCTCTCTCTCTCTCTCTCTCTCTCTCAAATTAAAACAACTTACAAACATTCAGCAGCACAGCAAATGCTGTGACCTGGTGACCTCTGGCTTCCACCTACTCTGTGCATACCACTTTTGTCCTCTCTGCTCTCCCAATGCGCAGTGTGTGGTGTAGGACTTAAGCTTGCTATTTTTAGCACTGAATTATCAGAGAGTTTTGGACTCAGTGGAGCCATGCTATGCAGGTTCTGAGATGATGGTGGCAAAGCCAGCCACTGAAGTGGAAATTTCTGGTTTCTTTGGAGGCTCAGTTGCACCATGTAATGTTTTTCTGCAAGCTGCCTGGGAAAACGGCATGTGATGTTTTGCCAGAGCGGATGCTTGAGAGAACAGATGGAAAGGTTATAAGTATAACTCAACAGACAGTGGATACCACTGTAGCATTGGCTTGACTTGCCACTCTTTGGTGGTTTTTGTTGGGCTTTGCTGACACTGGCCTTCGATGACGACACTGTGCCATTGGTCTGTCTTGCCTTCTCCACTGACCAGCATGCATGGGTGAGCATGTGTACACCCCTACACTGCATGCATGGGTGAGCATGTGTACACCCCTACACTGCATGCATGGGTGAGCATGTGTACACCCCTACACTGCATGCATGGGTGAGCATGTGTACACCCCTACACTGCATGCATGGGTGAGCATGTGTACAC
>CM052712.1:76277705-76304921 GCA_028551405.1 Uromys caudimaculatus
GAGCATGTGTACACCTCCTACACTGCATGCATGGGTGAGCATGTGTACACCCCTACACTGCATGCATGGGTGAGCATGTGTACACCTCCTACACTGCATGCATGGGTGAGCATGTGTACACTCCCTACACTGCATGCATGGGTGAGCATGTGTACACCCCTGCACTGCCCCATAACACACTTGAGACATTACAGACTCCTGATTTGATTGGACACATGTTAGACAAGCACTCTATGACTGACCAGGACCCCAACCCTAACCCTTCCTCCTCCATCTTCTGTAAGTGCTTTAATTAAAGAACTAAAAGGTAAGACATACAAAATGGACTATGAAGGAAAAGTGAGGAAAAATATATGTGTTCAGATATCAAGAACCAGATTTTTTTTTTTTTAATTTGGGAAGGGTGGAGGAAATTTTTTGAGGGAAGGGGGTTTTCAAGACAGGACTTCTCTGTGTAGCTCTGGATGTGCTGCTGCTCACTTTATAGTCCAGGCTGGCCTCAAATTCCGAGATCTGTCTGCCTCTACCTCCCAAGTGCTGGGATTAAAGGCATATGCCAGCATGGCCAGATATGGAGGGTAATTTTAAAAAACACCATCATTCTCTTTAAGAGGGAAAGAAGTAATCTGGATGTGATAGGGCACTGAAATTCCTGTGCTCAAGGACCTGAGGTGGGAGGAGCCTTTGGGCCCCATTCACTCAGCACTCAGCTGAAGCAATACAGACCTTGTATGAAGGGGGGGAGGGGCAAGGAGGGAGGGAAAGAAGAAGAGGAGGAGGAGGAGAAGAAAGAAAAAGAAAGAAAGAAAAGAAAAGAAAAGAAAAAAGAAAAGAAATTCATAGTGGAACTACTGGTAGGTTCCGGATTCTGTGGGAATTAATGAAGAAGAATGAAAAACCATCTGGAAAAAAAATATCAAGGGATTTCTTGGCTGTGTGGTTTTTGTCATGATGGATGGTCACTACTTATGACAGAAGGTGAAGCTAATTGATCACAGAATGAGGTGCCACATTCAGTACTCATCTGGCATTCCGCTAGAGCCATCTCCAAGCCACGGGAAGCTGGAAAGACCACATGCCGAGTCCACATGTGGAAGTATTCTGGCCGCCAGTTTCAGCTGAGTCTCTGCCCACATCAGCCTCTGAGCTTTAACGTGATTACACATGATTACACAGCCCCAGCCACCATCCTACTGCAAGTTCCTAAGAAACCCTGAATTAGGGCTGCCCAGCTGAGCTCACCCAGTCCCCAGAGTTACAATAAAGTTATGAGTGTTTTAGCTCACAACATTTGTTTGGGATTCCATGCACTTTAGCAATAGATAGTGGGAACAGCAAATATATGACAACTTTCACAGATTTATAAAATCTATACATTCTCCTAGATTCATCTCGGGTTAAATAAATGCTGACTTTCATATGTACTTTTATATTTGTAAGTTATTTTTTTCTCCTTAAGGAAAGCCTCTCCAAATAATCAAATTCCCCCTACTCTGGTTTTGTTCCCACTTGTAGCCATAATTTCTTTTTCATAATTAAGGTTGAAAACTTGCTGTATGCAATTTAACAGATTTGTGATCCTTAAAACAATCTTTCTTGTTGGAATTTGAAAAAAAAAAAAAAAACCTCTTCATTTGCAAAACACTTTAAAATGCTAACAAAAGCAAATTTTAAGCTTGCATTCTTTATTCACATCACTTTAAATGTCAACTGCCTTTCCATTTGAGAGCTAAACGAGAGGATCTTGTTTGTATAGAGCGTGAAACTTCTTTTTGGAATAAGATGATATATTCAACAGATGGCTCCTAAATAGCTTTCTGCTGAAAGTGGCAACTTTACATAGCATTGTGATAGCAAGATAAGACAGGAAACATTTGACTTATGTTATGGTTCTTGGAACAAATTAAAAGGGGGAAAAAAAAGACCAAAGGGAAAAGATATATTCTATAATGTACAGCCTTCCTTAATAGAGTCTGGGTCTCTTTAAGCATAACTTTGGAAGCTGATATGTGTTTTGAGTCTAGTTCCAGCTTGGTGGTAGGCTAAGACAGGAGGTCATCGACAGGCCGGGCATTATATCGGGGCACAGTCTCTTAGAAAGAATATCTGCTTTGGGGTAGATTCACTATTCTGAGACAATCAGCAGGATTATCTGTTTTCTGTTCAACTCTTCTTTGCCAGCTCTCTACGTCATGTCAAAGCCACTTTGCTTATGTCAGTTGGCTTTTAGCCTAACAGAAAGGGTCCTGGATATTAAATAATAAACTTGTTGACACTCATCAAATGAGTGTTACTCAAGGCCAACTTACTTGTGAGCTAATGGAACTGGGGATGCAGAACTGGCTGTCTACAGTCACTGGCCCTGTTGCTTTTGGTCCCCAAGGTGTGGATGACTCCCATAATTTAGGGGCTGAGTATATCAACATCTGGGAATTGGCTGTGCTGTGATTATCACCAGCCCTTCCAGAGGTTCATAAACACTTCCCCAGAATAAGATAGACAGCATCCACTTTTATTAACAGAAACAATAGAATATCAACATGGTCAGTCGATGGCACACCTGAGACTCTTGCCTGTTACAAAGTCAGAAAGGAGACGGTATGAGGTGCCTCTTTGATTTGTCCTGCTGATCGTTTGAGGAAAAGGCATGGATAATAATCTATTATGCATATTATCTGTTTTTCCAGGTTATGAGCTCTTGGTTGAACAAAGCAGAATCACTTCAAGATGGCATCCTGGCTTGGATTATAAGTTCCCTGTTTCTCTCTTTCTGGGACAGACATTCCTGTCTCCTTTGTGGCTTCTGCTAGCCAGAGTTAATCTAAACAGGAAGTTTGGGCTGCAACCATTTTCAAAGCAGAAAGGAGCCAGGCCTGGAGCCAGAAGACTAGGGCCATGGGGAGGAGGCACATAAACCTTCAGCATGTAACCCGGGCCCTCCGGTTTCTGCTTGCAGAGCTGCTTCCCATCAGATTTCTTTGAGGTCAAACATGATTCTTTGGTAAACATCATGAAAAATCTTAATGGCTCATTGTGTAGGCAAATTGCTTCCATGAACAAAGTAGTCATAACTATCACACACACGCTTGCCATTAGGAAGCTGATGTTCAGGATAAAGTGAGCTATTGAAGGTAGTATCTCTAGAGAGTAGGAAAGCTAGAACTCAGAGCCAGCCTGGTACTTGGGGTAGCATTTCTGCCTGAGTGTAGCTGCGTTAGGACAGAACCTAGGGCCTTCTTTTACTTATTTTTGTATTTGTAAAACACAAATTAGTGTATATTCATTAAATGCTTGTAGTATAGGGTTTAGAGATGGGCCTTGATGTCGGAACCCTATCCCAAAACATGCAAGTCCCTAGATTCGATCAGCAGCATCGCCAAAGTCCTTCAATGTGTCTGCTGAAGCAAAGGTTGAGATTTGCTGGCAGATTTCATGAACCGTAGACTGGCATCAGAGTCATTATATCGGTAAAGATGATCATGCACCCTGGTCTTCCTGCCTCCCCAGCCATGGATTGCTGGCATGTGCTGCCACTACTGGCACAAGCCATTATTTCTGAGGAGAAAGATGCTGTTTGAAAAGCTATAAGAATTCGGTTGCCCTCATTCAGTCTAGAGATGCTCGGCTATGACTCACTTCGATGAGCCTTGAAGCAGCTCTTTGGGACTCTCAGTTTTCTTTTTGGTTAGAAGCTGGCTGGGAGCAGTTTCAAGGACATCCTTCAGTATCAAGAATGGGCTGCATGCTGGCTTTGTTGTTGAGTAGCTGCTGCTGCTGCTGCTGTTCCCAACCTTCTGGTTTCAGTCTATCTCTGTTCTTTGCTATGCCTTCAGATGGGTCATTGCTGATAACGCACCACCTAGTCCTAGTCTTCTAGAACTACCATACCTTACCAGTGAGAAATCACTCCATACACTTGAAAATTAATAAAGGAAAAAAAAATCTCTAGTATAGTGAGTGACTGACTCTGGCTATTGCTCAGAGGAGCCAGCAAAAAATAAAAGATTTTAACTAGCTTATTTACACCTTAGACATATGCATTCCACATATGCTGTCAACCTTAAATTTCTTCCAGGTCCCAGGTCATACTTTGAACAGAGACAGGAGACTGCAAGTCTGGCCTCTTGATCAGACAAGAGATTTACATTACAAAGATATTGCCGGAATTATTTAAGTGTTATTTTCAAACAGCTGTTATGAAGGTTCATCTTACCCATCAGTCAGAACTATACTTTTTCTGATAAGAACACAGGGGACTTCTGGTGGTTGTGACCCTGTTCTGCCCTCTTGAGCTGCCTCTGAGAGGCAATGTCTTTGATATGGGGATGGTCCTAATGGCCAGTTGAAAGTCAGGGTTGTCTCCTTTAGTTGTGGAAATGGAGCCTCCTCGAGGCCAATCTTGGTGAACAAACATTAGCAGAGACTTTTGCAGCAACCCTTAACTTCAGTTATGGAACAAAGCTTTCTTTCTTTCGATTTCTAACGAGCCCGGTTACTACACTCCTACCTCCCCATCACACTGGAGGCAGCACCTCTTTAGATACACTCTGCTTTCTATAACTTAGTATGTCTTGAGAAAGTTTATTAGTTTATCCTTCGTTGTATCAGTTTTCCCAAGCCAAGTTCCTCCTGCTCACGACCACATCCCTATCCCTGCGCCGAAGAAGACCCAGCATCTTATAATAAAGGGAATTCCCTCTATCATTTTTGGGTGCTGAAAGAGTTTTTATTTTCTTATTTTATATAAGTGATTGTCTAGGAATGTGGTCTTCAAGAATTGCTCAGGAAAGGCCAAGATAAACCTAATGGGTAGTCTGATCAGCACGGGAAGAATGTCTTATTTTAATAAATAGCACCTACAGGTCTGGTGCAGCTAGCTGAGAGATAAGGACAAGGTCAGTCTGCAGAAAGACTCATTTAAGACAGAGGCAGAGGCAGAGGCAGAGGCAGAGGCAGAGGCAGAGGCAGAGGCACAGGGAGGGAGAGAGAGAGAGACAAAGACAGAGAGAAAGAGACAGAGAGACAGACACAGAGAGAGACTCAGCAAAGAGAAAATCAGGGCAATTCTTTCACTTCCTGGAAAGTATTAAAAAAAGATGTTGCAGTGGGGAGACGATGTAATTTGAGGCCAGTATTTTAAAGGAATGCTGTCTTTTAATATTAAAAAGTAAAATGGACGGAGATGGAAAGTTAGTCTCTTTTGTGCTGAGCAGTGAATTTACCAGTATGAAGCGTCTCACGCTACAGGACTGTTCACATGATGTAAAAATCAACATATGCTTTGTATAGCTTCGTACCCTCTAGTGGGCTAAGGAAAGGATAATTTCTTAGATCTTTCTCTTTTCTTTCTCTTCCCCACCTCCTGACGAGGTCTCACTCTCTAGCCTAGGCTATCCTTGAATTCACAGCAATCCCCCTGCCTCAGCCTTCCAAGTGCTGGGTTTGCAGGCATGAGCCATCACACTTGGCTGGCTCTCTTCCTTTTGGTCTCATACGGCGTGTTATTTATAAAATCGGCCACATTCTTTTACACTTCCTCTTTCACATCACTTATTTTATAGCCCGGGCTCCTTTCTACCTCTGTCCATTGGAAAACAAAACTCTCCCCAGTCTTCATGTTCAGCTCCTAAACTTCTCTCATGTATCATTGGGTCATTTCTCTCTGTGAACCCTATTAGCCGAGCTTTTCCCCTGTTGCAAGCAAGATGTATGTTTGAATTTTAACCATAGCTCCATTCTCTAAACGAGTCGCTGTGTGAGTTTATTAGCATGGACTTTCATCCAGATGTACGTCACTAAAGTAATAATTTAAATAATGCTTAAAAGATCAGCCACACCTTGGGTAAAATCGTGTAACCTGTAAATCATTTATAAATGGCATGCTAATTTTATTTTATGGTCTGAAACCAAGAAGGCCACGCCTCTCTGAAACAGGTGTGCTAGCTAGCCCTTTAGCATTCTCTACCCCTGTTGCTCCGTGCTCCAAACAGATGTCTGAGTCCTCGGTTCAGCTAATACACAAAGCCATCTATTTAAGTAATTCTTCAGCTGTTAAAGCTGTACTATGTTTTCTAGTAGTTTGAGCTCCAAAGTGACTCACAGACAACACACAAAAGAGCGAAAACTCATTTCTGAGAGGCTAGCTGTTTAGAACTCATGAAGGCGCTAAGTTAAGATTTGCATGTTTGGTAGGAGGTAGAGATCTGAGGAAACAGAAAATAACCCTAAACCTAACAAAACAAAATAACCTAGGGACTTTTCCTACCCCCCTACAGATAATCCATTCCGTGTGAAAGTTAGCCCTGCCTAAGGCATCTAGTTGGTTTGGTTTTTGCTCTGCCTTAGGAGAGGTGTCAGCTTAATAACAACGTTAATTATAATAGACAATTAATGATAATTTATGGGCGATCAAGAAGAATCAAGCGGCTGTGGGAGCCTTCATTAAAACCGAAAGCCAACAGTACAAACATAACCTCTAGAAGCACATTATTATACCTATTAGATATTTATATACCCTCATCAATCTGCAGTTTTTATTGAAAAGTCCCTCCTTTGAACTTTTTATTATGGAAAAAAATTTTCAAGGTGCACAAATGCATTAACAATTCTGTAATGCAGTCTCTACTACCAGCCGCCCAACTTCAACAAATCAGCTGTGTAACCAACTAGTTGAATCTAGCTTTTTTTTTTCTTTCCTGAGTCAGTTTTTTTTTTTTTTTTTTTTTTTTTTTTGGTTTTTCAAGACAGGGTTTCTCTGTGTAGCCCTGGCTGTCCTGGAACTCACTCTGTAGCCCAGGCTGGCCTCGAACTCAGAAATCCGCCTGTCTCTGCCTCCCAAGTGCTGGGATTAAAGGCGTGCGTTTTGTTCTTTCTTAAAAAAACAAAACAGATATCTCGGTTAACCTCTCGAAATGATATAGCTTGACCGCTTATTGCAAAATAGACCGGTGGTACAACTAAGAAGCTCAGGACGCCCTTCTGTACTCGTGGAAACGCTGTTACAGAGTTATGTGATCCCGGATTTTCGGGGGTGTGACCGGAGGCGACGGTCTCGGGCCTCGCCTGACCGAGCTAGAGCCGGTAGGCAGCTGTGGACCCCGGCACGTAACCGAGAGCCACAAATACCACCCACCCAAGCATGCGCAATCCACACCCCGGAGTTGCTAAGGCCCCCCCACCCCCGGAGAAGATAAAAGACTCCCAGGATATAATGAGAGCCAATCAGAGGAGGCAACAGCCAATCGGCCAGCCAATCCAGATCCGAGATTAAATCAAGTCCTCAGCAGTCGGCTTGCCCCACCCGTGTCCAATCAGGGAGCCGGCTACTTTGGGCGGACTTTTCAAAACAGCGAAAACAAAACAAATCGGGGACATTTAAAAGGTGTGAAGCGTCGAGAAGAGGTCTCCTTCCGCTCTTCGGCCGGCTCGCTCTTCTTTGCTCCCTTCCGATTCCATCCTGAAAGGAGGCTGGAATCCAGATTCCACTCCCCACCCTAGATCCGGGCTCGGCAAGGCCAAGAGGAACAGAAGGGGCTAAGGGAGGCTGGGTACTGAGGCTTGGAGCAGGGACTCTTTTCCAGATCCACCGAGAGGACGAGAGAGGATCCCTCCGCGCGGAGTCACGCGCCCCGCCCCTTGGGGGCGTCGCAGACTCAAAACAAAAACAAGGGGTTTGCTCAGCTCGGGAGGCTGCGGCGGAGCCGGGAGGAGGTGGAGGTGCAGGGCGGGCGCAGCGCCCCGCTGTGGAGCAGGATGCGACCGGGGCTGTGAGGCTGGGCGGCGGCGGGGAGGTCGGATGCGGGTCTTGGGGCGCCGCTGAGGAGGCTGGTCCCTGACCTCGGAGACGGGTCCGGACGCCCCCGCCGCGCCGGTCCGCGACGCCGGGGCCGACACGGTGAGTGAGCCCCCGGGTGGCTCCGGGTTTCGTGGCTCCGAGTCTGGATCTCGGTTTGCTACGACGGTGGAGTTCCCCAGCCGCAGCCGAGGGACTGACAGGGGCTCCGGGATGTTCTGAGGCTACACGGGGGTTGACAGCCCCGGTGAGCCGAAGTATTAGGCTCCTGCTCGGCGCGGGCGGACTGGACTCCCTCTGTCCCCCCACCCCACCCCGAGCTAGAGGGCCGCCCTGTCTCGAGTTGTGGGGCTCGTCTAAGCTGCAGAAGCGGAGGGGGCAGCTTGGAGGTGGGCTCCCGGGGCGGGGCTCCGAAGCCTCCTTCCAGTTCTTTGTTCAGTCTCGAGACTCCCCCTCCCTTCTCTCCTATTGTGCAACGCCCCGCCCCAGAACCCGCTTCCGTGGCTTCAGTCTTCCGGTCCCCCACTTTCCTCTAGGGCCCTAGAGTCCAGGCAGAAATCCCTGCTGTGCTGTCCAGGTGATGCGGACAGTAGGGGACATTACGCTCCTTGGACTGTTTTTCTGTTTGTCAAACGCCGTCGGTCAGAGGGCTGGTCAGAACTAGCCCTGGCCAGCGGAGGTGACTGAGATCCTTCCCCCCATGCCACGCCTCCTTGTCTTTAGGGGAGGATTCCCCTGAGGCTGGCCGACGTGACCGATCCCCTCACCCGGTTCTGGCTTGTGTGAGCTGGGGCGCCCCTAGCAGGAGGGATCGCGGCCAACTCTTTCTGCTCTCACTCCCTTCATATCCGGATTATATTCTTAACTGGCCGCGGTATATTTGCTGCAGATGAAGGATTTGGGGGCCGAGCACTTGGCAGGTGGCGAAGGGGTTCAGCTTTTCGGGTTGTTGAACTTCTACCTGGAACAAGAACAGAGATACCAACCTCGAGAAAAAGGGCTGACCTTGATGGAGGCTACCCCAGAGGTAATTTTGAGAATTGATAGGACTTGGGGGAAGGTAACTTATTGTTTTTCCTCGGTTGAATCAGTACCAAAAGGCTACAAAGTTAAATCCAAAATTGTCCTCCCTGTGCTAAGAGAAACCTGAAACTACACAGGGTTATGCTTTTGTCTTTAGTGAATGTGGAAGTTATACCAAGTGAACTGTAGAGGCGTTTCTTCTGGTAGTGGGAAATAACTAGGGAATATTTCTAATGAGATCTTAAATTATTTTAGAAAACAGAAACCTCATCAAGGAACCCGCATTCTACTGTAACTGCCTGGAAAGGGGCAACACTTCACCTTATATTGAGTTGATAAAGTTCTGTATTGGATAAATTTTAAAAGCAGCATTTTATCTGTTATATCTCAACGTACTGATAGCTTTAGGAGGCCACTCGTAAAATGGTGAAAACTGAAGGGAGAGTAGTTTTTGAACCTCTCTATTCCATTCTAAGAAAATAAACTTTGATTCTTGGTTTTTAATTTCAGAATGATAACACTTTGTGTTCAAGACTGAGAAATGCCAAAGTCGAGGATTTAAGAAGTTTAACTAACTTTTTTGGATCTGGCACTGAAACTTTTGTTCTGGCTGTCAATATTTTGGATAGATTCTTGGCCCTTATGAAGGTATTTAATCACTTTTTTAAAAATCTACATTATATTTTGTATCTTTAATTTTACTTTTGGTTTTTTTTGAGACAGGGTCTCTGTGTAGCTCTGACTGTTCTGAAACTAGCCCTGTAGACTCGGCTGGCCTCAAACTTCATAGTTCTGCTTGCCTCTGCCTCCCCCTCCCAAATGCTAGGGTCAAAAGTGTGTGCTTCCACTTCAGACAAATCGACATGTCTTCAATGGCCAGTGTCTGACACAGTCTGACACATACAGAGCTCAATAATATTTGTTGAGTGAGTGTAATAAAACCTATTCATAAACTCAAAGTCATCAGATCTGTGATCATTCATACTAGACAGACTGAAAAATTGTGTTTCTGGATCTTCAATAAGGTTTTGTTGTACCTCTCAAATGTGTTCTCTTGACAGACATTACAGGGGGAGACCGCTACACTGTAAGTGCTCAGATAGTGTTTACAAGGGTTTGGGGATGTGAGAAGAATTAATTAAAATTCACTTTGTGAAAAATACCATAAATACTCATTTGGAAAGTACCCAAACTGACATAAAAGAAACCAGACTTTTTATAAAAATGAAATACTGCGGGGTGTGAGTGTCTGTGTGTGTGTGTGCGTGTGAGTGTGTGTGTGTGTGTGTGTGAGAGAGAGACAGAGAGAGAGAGTGTGTGTGTGTGTGTGTGTTTGAGAGAGAGAGAGAGAGAGTGTGTGTGTGTGTGTGTGTGTGTGTGTGTGTGTGTGTAACGTTTTCATTTGTTATCATGTTTCCCTTGGAGCCTGCATGGTTTTAACACTGAAGGACGACTAAGTACAAAATTATGCTAAAGTTGACCTGCTCCCTTTCCCATAAGGCCTTCACAGCAGGCAGCCACAGTCTTATTAATAGTCAGCAGCACTGTTAGAAAAATGAAAATTCTCTGGCCAATAGGACTAGTCAGCTGCTGGGTCACTTTTTCGGGCCCTGAGAAGAAAAGGGCAGTTATGTGTTCTCGGCAGCTCTACATGTGCCCTCCACCATGCAGTTAATGGGGTGCTTCTCCTGGGCAAGATTACATCATGTAATGGTAGAGTTTTGTACAAAAAGAGAAGATGCAGAATAGTTTCCCTTTATCCAAGCAGGAGTATGTGTGGTGTGTGTTCAGAGGGTTATTTTGAGGGAAGATGTACTATTCTCAGTTTTTCTAAGTCTGAAATACAAACTATAATTCAGTGCCAGAAAGCAAGCTTTCGAATCAGCTTTGGGATTTTATTTTTTAACCTGCATTTAAACTTAATAAGTGCTTACATAGCCATTTTTTCCTTGTTAAAGGGAGGTTACAGTGGTCTAAAATGTAAAAATAATTGTGGGTAGGGGAGGCAGAGGCAGGTGGATTTCTGAGTTCAAGGCCAGCCTGGTCTACAGAGTGAGTTCCAGGACAGCCAGGGCTTAACAGAGAAACCCTGTCTCGAAAAAACAAAAAAGAAAAAAAGAAAAAATAATTGTGGATAAAGGTGAGAGCATCTAAGAGTAACAGCATGACATTATTTCAAGCGTCTTTGGTTGCCAAATCAAAGTGCTGATTGGTTCCTTGTGTTCTGTTTTCTAGGTGAAACCGAAACACCTGTCCTGTATTGGAGTCTGCTGCTTTTTGCTGGCAGCCAGACTGGCAGAAGAAGAATGTGATGTCCCCCCCACGCACGACGTGATCCGGATCAGTCAGTGTAAATGCACAGCGTCTGACATAAAACGCATGGAGAAAATCATCTCAGAGAAACTGCACTATGAGCTGGAAGCTACCACTGCCTTAAACTTTTTGCACTTATACCACGCAATTGTATTTTGTCATACTTCAGAAAGGTGAGTGGGGCTCAGCGGAGCGTCCCCAGGCCTTCAGTGTGACTGCCACCAACGGGAGAAAATTAGATCGCCAACAAATTGATGTTTTTATTCTGTCCAAACTTTCAGCTTGGATTTGAGTTCTTAATAATCAATTAACTTTTCTGAAGGTTTAATACATCTTTCTCTTTTGCTCTGTACAGGAAGGAAATTCTGAGCCTCGATAAACTAGAAGCTCAGCTGAAAGCTTGCAACTGCCGACTTGTCTTTTCAAAAGCAAAAGTGAGTCTGTTTCTTGTTTACAAATATCTTACAGATCCTATTTTGATTTTCTCCCTAATGCTTGTTTATTTTTTTGTAGCCATCTGTATTAGCTCTGTGCCTTCTCAATTTGGAAATAGAAACAATAAAATCTGTTGAATTGCTGGAAATTATCCTGCTTGTTAAAAAACATTTGAAGGTAAATATCTTTAGGCCTTGTTTTTTAAAGCAAGCATCTTTCCTGGTGTTTCCTTTTTTTCCTTGTGGTGTCTTAATTATTTTATATAATCCTTTGTGAAATTCTCAATGTCTTTGTTCATTTTTGTCTTGTATGTCAGGTGTTAAAATTTTTTGACCCAGACAATATTAAGCCAGAGGAAACTCTGACTTAGCTTCTTTCTGCATGTAGGTGCTCATTCTGGGGACTTGTGCCCTATCCGGGATAGCTGTCCTTGTCTCAGCTATGCGCTGCAGTGTACTCTGAGTACACTCATACCAACGGCAGGCCCAAAGGCAGAAGAGCTGTACATGTTCCCAGCGACTGTTCTCAACTATGACTAGAAAGTACACTAAATACACTAAGTTGATGGAGGACATCCCCTCATATCTGTCTCTGTAGAACTGAGTCATTATAGTAGTACTGCAAAGGTCATTAGCAAATTTTTAAAAAGCTCCTTAGGTGGGCTACTTCTGTAAGTTTCTGCAGTCGAGAAAACCAAATCAAAAGCACAGTGCTTTTCCTTACTTAAACTAATAGTCTGGTTAAGGAATGCAAACATTGACATGAACGGTCTGCTTGTTATAGTGTAACTTAGTGTCAGATAATGGTGAGTGTGAGAAGCACTTCGGGGTTATTAGCAAAGACGTAGGCAATCCAGGATAAGTGTGCTGACTAGGAGCCTGGACCACCATCTATGAGAACGGAGGTTTGGACTGCAAAGGCTTATGCTAAGAGATGGGTGGGCTAAGTAAATTGGGGAAGTCACTTTCCAGTGGACATGTAGGTTGAATATCTATCTGGGCTGCAGTCCCAAGCAGGGCAAGTGGCAAGTGTATCCAATGCAGATGGTAGCTCTAAAGAAGCCAAGTATGTAGATGAATCAAGGAAACATGGATAAGCATTTCAGTTCAATACCCAGAGTCCACAGTGAGAGAACTGACCTCACAGAGTTGGCCTCTGACACACACGCACTCACACACTAGTAACAATAGAGTTTGTCCTGAGTTTTGATGAAAGGGCTAATGTAAGAAAATCATAGATCATCGAGGACATAAGTATAGAGAGTGAGGAGGGACTGGTAGCTGCCATGAGACAAAGAGCTAAAGGTATAGCCAGCTTCAGTGGAAAATAGAGACCAAAATGGTTTGAAAGAGTCCATTTTTACATCATGTGATGGCATACACTTGTAATCCCAGCACCCAGGAGGGGACTGTGAGATGGAAGTCAGGATAGTCTACACAGTGTGTGCAAGGACTTCTTGGACTCAGTGATCCTGTGAACAAAAGCCTTGTGTTAGCGGGAGATGTTAGCTTCTGTCTGTCACAGCTTTCTCTCTCTAAACTGGAGCATGGCAGTGATACATGAAACCATCTTCATGTTTGGTGGAATCAGTCCAAACAGCGTTCTCCAGGTGGGGAGGACATGCTCTTCTTGGGAATTTCTTTGATAGTGCTACCTTTAGTTTGTATTTTCTGTCATAATAAAAATGTATATTATAAGCAGTTAAAACTGATTTGTTTAAGAAACATTTATTACAGAAAGAAAATTTTTATAACAGATGGGTATGTGGCTTTAGGTCGGTGTTTTCTTAGAATAGGCAGAATTTTTTTGTGGATTGATTCCTGTGTAAATAATACTTGAAGTGTTATTTCAACCAGTAGTTTCCATGTTTTGGCTGCACATTACAGTGATCTTTAGGACTTTAGAGACAGTTAGTACCCAGGTCATATTCTTATCTGTTAAATCAGGATACCTGCCACCAATTACTGTATGACTTCAAGGGGCAGCAAAATGTGAGAACCATTGTCATAACATCTTCATCTTTATACCCAGATCAGCGACGCCGAGTTCTTTTACTGGAGGGAACTGGTTTCTAAATGTCTAGCAGAGTATTCTTCTCCTCACTGCTGCAAACCTGATCTGAAGAAGCTGGTTTGGATTGTTTCGCGGCGTACTGCACAAAACCTCCACAACAGCTACTACAGTGTCCCTGAGCTGCCCACTATCCCAGAGGGGGGCTGCTTTGATGGAAGTGAAAGGTAAGCAGCATCTTCCACAGACGAAACGTAATGATGGGTTTTGTTTAAAAACAAAAACAACTATAAGGGCCAGCAGGATTTCTCAGCAGTTAAGGCTACTTGCTGACAGGCTGGAGTTTGAGTCCCAGAACCCACACAGTGGAAGGAGAACCAATGGCCACAAGTGATTTTTCTCTACACGTGCTGTGACGCACAATGCACCTCTCCCTCTTCCTCTCTGTCCCCTTCCTGTCACCAGAGATAAGTAAATATATGTAACTTAAAAATTAAAAGAAAGAAGACCTGGGGTGGAGCTGGAGCTCGGTGGTGGTCCGTAGATGCGTGAAGTGTGGATTTTGATCCCCAACAGCGTTAAACCAGGAGTGGACACATTCTTGTCGTCCCCGTACTGGGATTTGGAAGTAGGAGAGCCAGAAATCCTTAGGTGTGCCTGAGTTCAAGACCATGTTACATGTGAGATGCTATCTCACAGAGAATAAATAAAATCCCCTGTGGTGGTAGAAAGAGAAAATCCTTCCTCACATGGCAGTGGTTTTTCAAGCCAGAAAATTAACTGGTAGTTTTAAAAAATAGACAGTTTGGCCGGGCAGTGGTGGCGCATGCCTTTAATCCCAGCACTTGGGAGGCAGAAGCAGGTGGATTTCTGAGTTTGAAGCCAGGCTAGTCTACAGAGTGAGTTCCAGGACAGCCAGGGCTACACAGAGAAACCCTGTCTTGAAGAAACCAAAAAATCAACCAACCAAACAAAATAGACAGTTGGTAAACCTCACCTCAAAGGATACTTTTATTTTCTCATTTTACTTACTTTGGAGACACAGTTCGATTATTAAAACAAAAACAACAGAAGCAGTATCCAGGCTTTCCTGGTTGGCATGGTTGGATCCTGTGGGAGGACTGGAACACAGGAGCCGTCATTAGCCACGCAGACTCCACACCACTTATTTCTGTAAAGTGAATTTTACTAAATTTCATTGTTCTATCCGCTAAGGACCAGAAACTCCAGTTTCATAGTGTGCTCTTGCTTTGGTGTCTGAGGGAACCAGTGAAGGAGTGACTGATACAAGGAAGACCTTTAAACAGACCACAGTTAACCTGCAGATACGCAGAATTATGTGGTTACTTCTGCTACAGCTAATGGTACAGACATAATAGATGGCACTTTGTGCAGCTCTCTTAAGAAAACTATTGACCAGACATGGTAGTACATTGCATTAATCCCAGCACTTGAGAGGCAGAAGCAAGCAGATTTCTGTGAGTTCAAGGCCAGACTGATCTACATAGTGAGTTCCAGGACAGCCAGGGCTACATAGAGAAACCTTGTCTGTGAATGAATGAATGAATGAATGAATGAATGAATGAATGAATGAAAACTATTGTTAAAGAATATCTTATAATGAGAATAGACTTGACTTTAAACTCAATTCAGCTGTGTAAATGATTATTAACTTTTGAATATAATATTTATGTAAACTGCAGCAGGCTCAGTTTTATTTTGCCTACAGACATGTGTGTTTTAAACAATGACACCATCTTGTCTTTTTCCTTTCAGTGAGGACTCTGGTGAAGACATGAGTTGTGGAGAGGAGAGTCTGAGCAGCTCCCCTTCCAGTGATGAGGAATGCACCTTCTTCTTTGACTTCCAAGTGGCACAGACAGTGTGTTTTCCGCCTTAGCGTTTACACGTCTTGTGTCAGGGTTTAAAGTGTGTGCACCTGTTTCAGAGCAATACATGGGGGGAGGAGGTAGTTGTCTAGTCCAGCCCCCGTCTAGACAGGAGTTTCACAGACTGGAATACCTACCTTCTATTTATTATTCAGATCAGATCTGGCCTATTTTCATATTTAATCCTAAGCCATCAAATGGGTTAGTGCCTCTGAACAGTACTTTAACATTGGCACTTTATTTTCTTGTTGACATTTATCTTGGGGAGGAGGGAAGGTGCTGATACCTTCATTCCTTTTCAAGACTTTTAAAGATGAATAGTGTAGCCCGTCTGAAACTGTAGAGCCTTCAGGTGTCTTTATTTAACAGACTGGCAGTGTGCAAGGGCTTCCTTAGCAGGGACAGAGGCCAGTCCTTTTGTGGTTTATCTTGGATTTCCTTCTCCCCATGCTCTCAGAACACAGACTACAGTACTCTTGATTCTGTTTTTCTAATGGTGGTGTATTGTCTGAATCAGATTCTATACATGAAGAATTATATTGACATGTGTGTGAAGTTTAGCTTATAAATGCCTCGAGCTTTCTGCTGAAGCAGAAGGTGCCATCAAGCTAGGACTGTTAGTTGCATTCTTACTACCTAAGTACTGTCAGACTGTAGTGTTATTTTAGTGTTACCTACAAAGTTCATAGTCTGCTAGCCTTGCATGCACCTGTGTGAAAGCAGAACAGGAAATGGAATAGACATGAACAGAGCAGGAAGTGGAACAGATAGGAACAGACCAGGAAACGGAACTGATAAGTGCTGATTTAGCTCATCTCACTTTCTTGTATTAAAACTATCTGCATGATTACTTTCTAATTGTTTTATAATTCACATTTCATAATGTATTGTATATGGGTGCCAAGATGTGAATGTGAAGTGGAAGACCTCCAGTGTTTGTAGTGTTAGTTTAAAGCAGTTCTGTGTGGTGATACAGCCATCAGGATGAAGATGTGTACGCTCTGTACACGGAAGATTTTGTACAGAGAATTTTTAACTTTATAAACCTATGTGAAAATGTAAATCTTTTAAAATGTACATAAAATATTGTATTTTTTTACCTTGTGTGTGTGATAATTGGTCAGTGCATGTAAATATAATTTATTGTGTATTCTATATTATGCTCAGACATTGATGACTTACTTTTTATTAGTAAGTCAACACCCAATGAGGTGTTTTCCAAAGTAGATTTTTTGAATTCAGAATAGGTCATAATTCAAAATAAAAACAGTAATGAATTCTCCTTACATGTATTCATATTTCAGTTTTTAATTGATTTTTGGTAAAAGTACTTGGTGCATTTTAATATAAAGGCTTGAAGTGAGGCTGACAGATCCCATATAGCTTTCTATCTGCTGACCAGCCCCCTGGATTGTAGTTCTTCATCAGTTTGGCCCTTAGTTTTTAAATACCAAAAAACACTCTAGCACTTGAGAATTGACCTATCTCCAGGTGGATTCATATTAAGCTTTCAGGAATGGCACATTAAGTCAAATGTCTTCATAGTGGAAAGCCAATGACAAAACACCAAGTAGGCCAGTCTGGTGTACCATACGATCTCTGGAGTGCTGCTGGGTGAATAAGCATGTCATGGTTGGTAATGGAGTCCACTAGTTTCCTAGCACGTTGCTTTTGGTATCTCCAGTTTTTAAGGTTTACCTTTTAGGTTTGGGGTTTTTTTGTTTTTGTATTTTTTAAAGATAGGGTCTCTATACAACCTTGACTGCCCTGGAACTCACTGTGTAGACCAGGCTAGCCTCCAACTCACAGAGATCTGCCAGCCTATACTTCCCAATTGCTGGAATGAAAGTTATGCACCACCACATCTGACCTCTCCTTCAAATTACTGAGTATAATTTGCTCTCTCTGCCCTGGAGATAATGGGCATGACTTGTGTCTTAGTCGGTGTTCTAGGACTACAGCAACTCTTATAAAGGACATTTCATTGGGGCTGGCTTACTGTTTCAGAGGTTCAGTCCAGTGTCATCATGGCAGGAAGCATGGCAGCACACAGGCAGACTTGATGCTGGAGAAGGAGCTGAGAGTTCAACATCTCGATCAGCAGGCAGCAGGAGAGAGTGACACTGGGCCTGGCTTGAGCATCTGAAACCTCAAAGCCCACCCCCATGACACACTTCTTCTAACAAGGCCACACCCTTGAATGGCCACTCCCTGGTGACTTATGAGTCTACAGGGACTGTTCTTACTCAAATCACCACAGCTTTCTACTTTCCCAGTGAGGCACCTGTTCTGGGGTGACCCTTACTAAATAGCTTTGGCAAGCTACAATATGCTCTGCTTCCAATTTGGATTTACCGTGAAGTGTTCGTGGCCTATTCAGTCCCTCGGATTGTGTTGCTTTTCTCATTAGCTCTCGCTGGGTGACTCTGGCCATGCCTCTTCTTCTACTAGATATATTTTTGATATATTTAGTTTAGACGTCTCCACTGAGCTTATTGGTCACCTTGGCCATTCTCCTGGGGAGTCTGATTACTCCTAAACATGTTCTTCTCTGCATCTGTCTCACAGAATCAGAATTCTACCTGTTCACAGTAAAAACCTGGCTAATATTTCTGCCTCCTGCTTGTTTACTGGAGAGTAACTACCCTCATTTGGAGGATGTCATTTATATTGTTTATATCTCCTTACTGACTCTCCTTTGCTACCACTTGCTGGGTTTACACATAAGCAAGTGCGCATCCATGTGCACACAGACACACACAGACACAGACACACACAGACACAGACACACACACACACACACACACACACACACACACACACACACATCCTATAACAGTGGTTACTATGCTATTCTTGGTATCTTTTATTCCAGGTTTTCTTGGTTCTGGTCCCTACCTGCTTCCTATTTAACCTTTTAAGACATGCCAGTAACACTGGCATGAAAATTTGTTCAAAAAGACCCACTCAATAATAAGGAAACCAAGTCTCCTATTCTGAACCTATTGCTGGCCTATTGCTGGCTTGTTTTCTCTTGCCATTTCCTGGGGCTAAAAAATGGTAAGATGGCTGGCAAGCTGGCAGCTATGTGGTAGATGGGCTGGAGTGTGTGAGTGTGCATGTGTGTATGTACATACACGTGTGTGTGTGTGTGTGTGTGTGTGTGTGTGTGTGTGTACATGCGCTATTACTAGGGGACTCACACGCTTGCTGTTACTCAGTCAGGCACCTTTCTCAAAGGCGTTGAGGAGTCAGATTAAGACCCAGGCATCTACACGCATGACCACGGTGTGAGGAGAGGCTTCTCTTTGACCTCATTCTTGATCCACTCCTTTGAGTTGGCAAAACATTTGGCTCTTTCGGTTTGGTTGTTGTGGGTTATGGGGTATGCTGGGTGTGTTTTGCTGTTGTGCTGGTGAGGTGGCTTGCTGGGTCCTGGGTCTCCACCATCTGACCCTACTTTCACCTCTTGTCCTAGGATGTGAGATTATGTAAGTATTGTGTTTTAGTAAACCCCCTCGGGCTTAACAGAGTTACATTGAAGTTAATTATGCAGATGTTGGCTGCAGAATTCTCATGGCAACTTCAACCATTCCCTTGGTCTGGGATATTTTTCCCTTCAACTCCTGCCATTTAAACACTAGATTGTAGCATGATATGCCCCCTATATCCTATCTCCTACACACAGGCAAGCTAGCATGTGACACAGGCAGTCCGTTTATATAGAGATTAAGACACTCGCTTCGTCCCTTCTGTTATTTTTGTTGGTTTGTTTGTTTTGAAATGGTGAGGTTGAATCTAAGATCTTGTACCTGCTAGGCAAGCCCTTTATCCTGCAGCCTCTGTTCCAAACTCTTTGGAATACAGTTTTCCTGTAAATACCGAAAATATCCAACAACTTACTGTCTGTGCTAGTCAGTAGACAGTAGACATCAGACAGGTAAGTAGTCTCCCAAAATGGCAGCCAGACACTCTTCCCCCCATCCCGAGTATCATGATGTTCTTTCTGTCAACGCATGGACCCTCTTTCCCTGTCATTTTGGCTGCTCTTGTGTTGGCTTGTTGGCCTACTTTAAAGTGCAGCAAGAGAAGCTTAGCGTGTGTGTAAGTGTAGGCTTTAAGAAACTGGTGGCTACTTTTTTTGCCCTTTTTTTAAATTAATTAATTTATTTTTGATACTTTATTTACATTTCCAATGTTTCCCCTTTTCTAGGTCTCCTCTTTGGAAACCCCCTATCCCCTCCCCCTCCCTCTGTTTTACCACAAAGGAGTTTGCACTAGGCCTGAAAGACAAGAGACCACATGGAAGGGGTTTTAAGAATCAAAGTCATCTTGATGTTCTGGGTTTTCAGCTGAACGCCTGGGTCCTCAACTGCAGATCGAGCCCCTACAATTGGTCCTGATCCACCCCAGACTCATTAGAAAGCAGTCTCTTGAAGCCACTAGGCTTTGGGATGGTTTGTTACAGAGAAATAAATAGCTGAATCAAAATATCCACAGCCATAAGGTGATTACATGAATGTAAAGTTTTTATTCTTGAAATGGGTTTAAGTCATTGGTGTTTTACATAATACAGAGTGAACTGTGAACACATGCACTGATTATCTCCTTCCTTTGATGAAACCCTTAACAGATTCTTGGTTTCTTTTGTTTGTATATTCATTCACTGGATGGATGTCTGAACAACTGTGTGCCAAAACCAAAGTAAGTGCTTGCTATGTAACACCAAACTCAACCCCATCCTCAGGGAATTTAAGGGTGAAATGCAACAAATCCTTTAATTTTAAAAGCCTGTGATAATGCTTCCTTTCAAGAAATCCTCCCAGAACATCCTGACTCTCCCTTTCTTGTCAGTGCCATGGGTTGTGCTTATAAAACTTTAATTTGCCTTCTCTCAACAGTTTTCTGTCGCCTTTGCCTACTCTCTTCACCTGTCTGTCCCCTGGAGGGAGAGCTGTTGGTGTCTCTTTTCTTTGCCGAACATCCAACACTAGGTAAATCATCCGATCTCCACTTTTTCTCCAGCTGCTGCACTGCTTTAGTACAGGTAACAGGCAACTTTATTGACCACTTACACCACGCCAAATGCCTGACATGGATTATTTATGCCTTGTTCCAAAGCTATCCGACAAGTCATGGTACAAGTGCTAGGCCCATTAGAGAAGTTAGATTCATCGACCTAGCTGTGGTAGGGAGGTCTATGATCCAAACCCATCTGCCTGCCAGACACCGTGCTCTTAATTTCAGTGCTCAACAGCTGCCCTAACTCTGATGCCATTCAGACTGAATTAGCGGCAGAATTCATATAAACAGTATTGGGAATACCAGTGACATCAAAACTGCACTCTTTCCATTGTTTTTAAGTGTTTTTGCCCATAGAAAGAAAAAGCAGTTAGGATTCAGAGCTAAGGTATCTTTACTTACTCCGGAACCAGATTAGACCAGAAATGGGATGGTCCAGGGCAGTCTAGTACCAAAGCAGTAAGGACTCAAAGGCAGGGGTTTCTGTGTTGGTGCTAGGGTTGCATCCAGTGCCAACCCGTTGGCCTATTCACGCTGCACATTCACGTTAATTACTGAGCTCAACCCTAGCCCTTAAGCGAGGAATTTTAATTTGACCCCAGACCTTGTGGCACTTAGGCTTAAGAATCTTTCCAAACACACACCCATCCAGTTCTTACACTGATTTTATAGTTGATGCTTTATTATTATATTCTGGACCCAAGACCTAGAGCAGCTCAGGCTTAACTAGAGTGGAACTCTGTAAGATGACTGTCTTATTAAAGGCTTGCTTACTCTTTACCTATATTCTTATTACCCAACATAGCAATTACCTCTGGAGTACGTCCAGTAATTATTTCACAGGGCTATGGATTGTTCTTTTCCCTTAATTGGGAACTTTTTGTGGGAAGAGATGATATATTCTGTTTCCTTTTTTCTCCTTCAACCTGCCCAACATAATACTGGGTACGAACATATTCCTGTGTTGATAATTATGCCTGGTCATGCCTTTGCCATTCTTGGTTACAGCTATTCATAATTTGCAAAGTAGACTTTTATGCATGTAAGGACAAATTCAGCTTCTCTAAAGCCAGCATTTCAATAGAGCACATGGCAGGTCCCAGCCTACTGCTCTAGATACTGCCCTGGACTATATCAAAGGTAAGGTGTGGAGACAAAGACCAGCCGGCATTAGACTCCAGCAGCTAGAGTGTCAGGAGCTGTGTTAGGTGAAGTGTTGGTGCCTCAGTTTCTTCTAGGTATAACAAAGCTATAGTTATAGTGGCTATTTGTCAAGGAGAGCTAGGAGAGAGGCAAGTCTGCGGCAGTCTGAGGAGTCCCCCTAACCTGTTAGGGACATTGGCACAAGCCAAACAGATTTGCGGCATAGGTGCAGAAAATTTCACAAGTTGGCGGTATGAAGTTGACGTTTAATAAAGATACTTTAATATAGACTTTAGCATGAGGTTAAGAAAAAAAGAGGGGTACTCAGAAGAAAAATGAGACATATCCAAGGCTTCTCAGAGGTGAGCTTGCAGTGTCTTGAATGACATTTTAAACATAAACTATTAAGCATGGATGCTGGGAGTGGGCAGGTGCTGTTAAGAACAAGAGATGGGACTGGAGAGATGGCTTAGTTGTTAAGAACACTTGTTGCTCTTGCAGAGGACCTAGGCTCAGTTCCCAGCACCCACCCGGTGGCTCACAACTGTGGGGCAGTGATCTATGTCAGGCAGTCTAACACCCGGTTTGAGCATAGGCTAGAAGCCCTGGGAGACCCGGTGAAAAATTCCACGAACAGTGGAACCTACACAAGGAACCAGAATTCATGCTTCTGGCCAACGCTCCCGGGAGATTCCCCATAGCAATCACGACCCCTGTATAGAGAGAGACCTGGCGTGTGAAACTTTTGTAGAGAGCAACCCTGAGTCCTGGGCAAGGCAAGTGAGGCAACAAATAGGGCCCCCAAGCTGGCCAATGGAAAGTATCAACTACCAAGCCCCGTCCCCTCCTCTCAGAACTATAAATAGAACACCTTGACCCGAGTAGCTCTCTCTCCTTCTCCCCTCCTTCTCCACCCGCCTGCCCCGGGAGCACTGCCCGCCATCCAGAACAACTAAAGATAAAAACTATTTTGGTGTCGGAGAACTTTTGTCTACAGGAGCTGTGACTCTTGGGTTCTCAAGGAGACCGGCTCGGCGGCGTGCGGCGACTTGGGCACCGACTCGGTGGAAGCTCCTGCACTGGGGACGCTACACCTCGATGAGGAGGGCCACTGCAGTGAGCCCTGAAGCCTAGGGCTCTTGGACCCAACACCAGAGCCAGGGGACCCGTCCACGCCTGCACTTCCCCCAATGTGAGAGAGTATGGCACACAATCATCCATAACTCTAGTTCCAGGGGATCCAATGCTCTCTTCTGACTACTGTGGGCCTTGTACATGTGTAGTACACATACCTATAGACAAACACACACACACACACACACACACACACACACACACACACACACACACACACACACACAGGAGAAAAAAGAACAAGAGATGTTAGAGAAAGTGAAAGACACCCATGGTGCCGGTTTCCCAAGAGAAAGTTTCTATAGTTGTATGTAGGATTTGGGTGGCTTCTGAAGCTATTGTCTTCCATCTTGGAGAACCTATGAGAGATGAGATGGAAGGGGGTGGCATCTTAGAGCGCTTACCCTGGATAAGATCACAGGGATGTAGGATGATGTCTTTAAACAAAGCTAGTAGTCCTGTGTTTTGAATTTCCCAGAAAATGTAAGGGGGCGGGCAGAGAATTTGACCCTACCTAATATCATACATGGCTCTGACACTCTCTCTGCTTTGAAAAGATGTAAACATTTGGAAAAAATAGATGATGCTTAAAAGGCCACTTGTCAGAGATACTGCTGTCGACTGGAGTGTTTATCTTCACTTTATTGCTGTGTGTGCGCGGGCGCATGTACATGCCACAGCATGCCTGTGGAGATTAGAGGACAACACTCAGGGGTCGATTCTTTCCTTCCACCTTATGGGTTCTGGGGATTGTACTCAGGTTGTCTGGCTTGCATAGCACTCATGTTTATCCACTGGGCCATCTCCCTGGTTCTCATTTTAGTCTGTATGAACATATAAACGCTGGAATCCTCGGTCTTTACATAAGCAGACTCCTACTCTGGATATCCTACATTCTAACTTTCCTGTTTATATCAGGCCAGTATGCACTATGCAGCTTTGCTTTTAGTGGCTACAGCTCATCTCCTTATATCCTGGCGTGATCATTATTTAATTGATCCTTTTCTAATGGATGCCTGTGTCATTGCCCTCTGTTCTGTCTTTAATACAGCAGCAGGAAACATTCTTGTGAATGCACTTCTGCATACTTGTGTAATCCCTTCTTTAGAATGCGGTTCTAGAAGTGAAAACCTTGGGCCTACGAGAACACACGTTTAAAATGTATGTTTTTTGGCCGGCTCTCTGGGAAGCAATGCTGTTCCGCATCCCTATTGATAGCAAAAGTCAGTGAGTTTCCTTTACATTCATGCCAGAGATTTTGGACAGGGATAGAGGAGGGGGACTCAGAAAAGCAAATGAGCTCATTAGTTTCCTAAAGGGCCAGGAAGAAGATGTCACTGAAAGGGATGGAAGAAAAGAAATACAGGTCCTGAGAGGCTAGGCTCAAAAAGCAATCTGTGCATGTCTACTTTCCATTTAGTCCCAGGTTCCAGCTCGCCCTATGTTGGGCAACACCCATCGTAAGCCACCAGAACATCCAGAGTCCTTTGTGGGTTGTAGCAGGCAAGTAGCTGGAGCCAGCTGCTGCCCTTGGGCCTGGGCAGGCCAAAGCCTCTCAGTTCAGCCTTGGAGAAAGGCTTGCCTGCAGCTTTGCTTGCCCAGTGTGAGCACTTGTCCTGTCTTGTACATTAGAGGAGTGCTGCAGACTGGAGACAGAGATCAAAGGCTAGCCAAGCTGCCAGCTCTCAGAAGCAGTGCCATGCCTGAACTTGGGGCCTGGCTCCAGCAGCAGATATGCATCTCGGTTGCTTGAGGGAAACAGTCCATGACATTTAGGGGTGGAGCATCAAGGAAAGAGAAGAGTGACAAGGTGCTCTATATGGCCTTGTATCCGTATTATACCAACGGCTACAATTCTTCCCGTTCTCTTTTTATTTTTATTTTATTTTAGTTGAAGAGGTTTGAGTGTAGAATATTTATAGGGAAAATGGTTAAATACGGTCCTAAACCTCACCCACCATGCATCTATTTGGACGCACAAATGCCTTCGTGGTACCTGCCAACTGTCTTCTCCAGGGTTTGGACTTTCCACAGGGATTCGGGAGGCTTCTTTCTTTCCTGAGCAGTTTATATCGCACACTGGGGCAGCTGTTTAACAGCTGTTGCCTGGACTTAGGGCGGAATCCCTGTTTCGGCGTCAGTGATGTGGCGCCTTTATGTAGTTTCCAGCTCGTTGTATCTTAGAGACAAACAAGGCTGCTGGATAGACAAGAGGAGCAGAGAGAAGTGGGCGTTGGCCCCGCCCACGGCTAGCTCTCCTTTAGCTTGTCTTCTCTTGATGCTGTTAGAACATTCGAGAAGGCAGTAAGGGAAGGTCAACCTAGTCATTCATTTCCTCTGTTCTAACACACACGACTCCAGGTTTGCTGAAGCCAATGAATCAGACTGTGCTCCTAGAGCAAATTTCCTGTTGCACTCAAGACCGTACCTTTGTGCCCGACAGGCGCTTGCTATTTTATCAATTCAAAGAAACCAGAGAAGGCCCTGAAACTTTAGATGGTTTCTTAAAGTCCCGAGGGCCTCTATGTAATCATTCCCAAACTTATTTTGCTACCCGGAAGTGCTTCAATACTCATTCTGGGGAATTCAGCAGCGCTGTTTTCTGTTTTCCAGTAGCACTTCTGCGTGTGGATCCTTCTACGCAGAAGGTCTGAAACCCCAAACATGCCACGGTCTGAAAACTTGAAGTGCCAACCTGAACATAAAAATGGACCACTTCATACTATGAATATTTGTTTTATCTATAAAATGATTAGCAACTGCATATAAAGGCACCATCAGGTTATGTATATACGGTAGTTATATGTAGCTTAAACGAAGCTCATGTTTGCACTTGGAGCCCATCTCTGAGGTAGTTGACTGTGTATAGGCTAATATTAAAAAAGTCCCTCCTCACCCAAACCAAAACAAATCCTAAAACAACTCAAGACCAAAACACTTGAGATTTCCCAGCAGTCTGACAATGACTCCTTCTAAGGTAGATTTATAGGACTGAGATTTTAAAAGATCTCATTTTTTTTTTTTTAAAGTACTGAGTATAGACAACCAAAGACACAAATACCAGTTTCCTTTTTTTTGCTAATTGAAAATTACAAAAAAACTGGGCTGGGCAGTGGTGGTGCATGCCTTTAATCAATCCCAGCACCTGGAAGGTAGAGGCAGGTGGATTTCTGTGAGTTTGAGGCCAGCCTGGTCTATAGAGTGAGTTCCAGGACAGCCAGGCCTACACAGAGAAACCCTGTCTTGAAAAATGAAAAAAAAAAAAAAAAAAAAAAAAAAAAAACCCCAAAAACCCGAACAAACAAAAAAAGTTTACATAAACAGAGAAACAATACAGACTGACAAGAATGTTTAAAAAAAATCCTCTGGGGGAGGAGAGGGAGAGAAGGAAGCTGTGTGTGACAATATGGGATGAAAGCAATAAGGATGAATGCCAATTAGAAGATGGAAGGGCAGAATTAGCTCTGGAAGCCAGCGAGACCAGGCAGGAGCCAGGGAGAAGCAGTGGCTGGAACCAGCCATGGCAGGGTACAGGAGGAGTCTTGCCTGTAGTCCCAGGTTTGTCGGACCTAATAAAGTGACCTCACTATTCTGGAGCTAATTGTATTAATTTTATTCTTTATGAAATAAAGACTTGGGATAGCAACTATCTGAGGTGCATTATGGCTTTGCCATTCCCATTCTAAATCTTAGGAAATAAAACCTTCTAAAGCACCTAAGGCGTCTCTGGGAAAGGGCTTCTTAAATGCCAGACTAGAAGACTGTCATTATTTCCAGTTATAATCTGCTTAAAGATTATATCCAGTCTGTGATATAGTTAAGTCTGTTTGGAGGTTTGCTAATTTTTACTTTCGAAGAGGAGGGCAGATAAGTGATTCATTACTGTGGTGAGAAAATGGACTGGCAGGCACTGGTAAATAAGAAGGAGCACATTCAGCACAAATACATTCAGAAACTGATACGAAGATGGTAGAGACTTAACATGGGCATGAGTGTGCCACAAGTGTGCCTGGTGCACATAACCGCTGTTTGGGCAGCTCTGTGGTTTTCAGGCTCTGGTGAGAGTCACCATCTCAGGAGGCAGCTATCAGCAGAGGGTGGCACCACACTGTGACAAACAGCACAGCTTAGCAGACAGTACTCATGCTCATACTTAATATCTAGTGCACGTAAGAATGGCTGTGCTGGTCTGAACGTCTCTCTGTGCTTCAGCATAACATCTATGGGCTGCAGAAGAGTCTGATGAAATGAACCTCTTTGGTTTAAACCGTAGCGCTTCTGACTCCTCATTTTGTTTCACATCAAAACAGCAGAAAACCAAGTAACCCTATCAAAAAATGGGGAACAGAGCTAAGCAGAGAATTCTCAACTGAGGAAATTCGCAGGGCTGAGAAACACCTAAAGAAATGTTCAACTTCCCTAGTCATCAGGGAAATGCAAATCAAAACAAGTCTG
>CM052712.1:76305421-76326679 GCA_028551405.1 Uromys caudimaculatus
GCCCCATGGAGGGAGCAAGAGTGTCTATGGGCCTGACCCTCCCCCTGGTCAGCCTGGAGTTCAGACCACTAACCAAAGAATACACATCTATTGACCCATGGTTTGGAGTACATATGAGGCAGAAGAATCACCTCGTTGGCCATCAGGGAGAAAGGAGAGGACTTTGGGCCTGCGGGTGCTAGAGGCCCCAGTAAAGGGGAATGTCAAGGTGGGAATATGGGAATGGTTGGGCGGGTAGGTGGGAGGAGGAATTCCCTCACAGAGGCGGGGAGGGGGAGGGGATACGGGGTTTCTAAAGAAAAGGGGAATCATCGGAAATGTAAATAAAATATAAAAAAACAAAACAAAAAAAAAAACAATGCAAAAGCAGTAAGTCATAGTCACTGGTGTGTGGTCCCCCCCCCCCCATTACTGCTTTAAATGAGTTCATCTTTAAAACTAGCAGGCCATAGCTTCCCAAGTAGGTTATTATTTCCTAACAAAGACAAGAAGACCTGTGGCATGGGAAGTGGAACACAGCAAAAGGTTACGTGCGCTCCCCTCGCCTGCTTTCCCACATCAGCTACATGTCCCAGCAAATGTTCAGCGTTTTTAGGCAACAGGAAAATAAAATAAAATAAAAAATAAATAACAAAAAAAAAAAAAAAAAAGAGTACTGACTGATCTTCCAGAGGATGTGGATTCATTTCCCACCACCCACATGGCAGCTCACAATTGTCTGTAACTCCAAGATCTGACAACCTCACACAGACATATATGCAGGCAAAATACCAATGCACATAAAATAAAGGTAAATAAATTGTTAAAAAATAAAATGAATTTGATGGTACCTTGACCTTGGGCTTCCTAGTTGCTAGAATTGTGGTAAATAAAATTACACAATTTATAAGCCACCCATTTTAGTGTGTGTTTGATGTAGCAGCCAAATGGATTGAGACTTGGGCTATGTAAAGAAATGATTTTTCTGAAGAATACAGTCCTCAAAATACAAGTGGGAATTAGACAGGTAGATGGGGAAGATAAGAGAAGGACGAGCTGGGCAGTGGTGGTGCATGCCTTTAATCCCAGCACTTGGGAGGCAAAGGCAGGCGGATTTCTGAGTTCGAGGCCAGCCTGGTCTACAGAGTGAGTTCCAGGACAGCCAGGGTTACACAGAGAAACCCTGTCTCAAAAAAACAAAACCAAAAAAAAAAAAAAAAAAAGAAAGAAAGAAAGAAAGAAAAGAAGAGAAGGATGGCAGAAGGAATAACACTGAAAAAAGTGCTAGGCAGATGAACTGAAGGGGTTCAGAGCCTTGATGGCATTTGAGTGATTGCTTATCAGCGGGTTGAATTTTGTTTTTATCATGAACATGATGGGAGCCAAGGAAGAGTTTTGGGTTTTAAAAGTCTCTCTAGAGGCAATGTACACATGATAGTTTAGAAAGCTGGCCCAGAGGTCATTGTCTTAGATAGGGTTTTATGCTGTGAACAGACATCATGACCAAGGCAACTCTTTTTTAAGGACAACATCTAATTGGGGCTGGCTTAGAGGTTCAGAGGTTCAGTCCATTATTGTCAAGGCAAGAGGAAGGCAGCATCAGGCAGGGATGGTGCGGGAGAAGCTGAGAGTTCTACATCTTCCTCTGAAGGCTGCTAGGAGAATTCTCACTTTCAGGCAGCTAGGATAAGGGTCTTAAAGCCCACACCCACAGTGACACACGTACTCCAACACGGCCACACTTCCTAATAGTGCCACTCCCTGGTCCAAGCATATACAAACCATTACAGTCATGAAGACAAAAGAGGGTAGAACAAAAGAGCAGGCGGGAAATAGGCTCACAATCTAGGGTACCAACAGAGCATATGCTGAGGCAGGAAGGACCATGAGCCTCTTTCTGTTGGGTAGCAGCATTGTTGTAGAACATACAACAGTTATTTTCATTTGAAACATGAATATAAAAATATATTCTTAGAGAGAGAGAGAGAGAGAGAGAGAGAACACAGATCTAGCTCTCTTTATTCTAATGAGGCACACACATTCTGCAGTTGAGTAAGATAGAATAAATATGATTACACGTTTGCATATGTAACACCACTAGCCTCAGCCAGATGGAGGACTGGACAAATATGCATTCTAATTTCCAATGGGCAGAGCCCAGGCAGTATTTTCCTACTGTGTGGGGCAGTACGACCATCCACATGCTCCCTTGGCTGCTGTGTTCTATGTCAGCAAGCCTAGGATCTGGCTGCCGACAGAGTGCATTGTGGACTCCTAGAATTAGTCAAGCTCATACCCAGTTAAGGAAACAAGCTAGAACTATTCTATGTGTAAAGCACATTTCTCCTCCTTCCTTCCTCCAGTGGCTCAGTTTGTGGTGGAGAAAAAAAAAAAGACAGGGGAGAAAAAGATGGCTAGATTAGTATTTTAAAGCAGCTTGCCTTGGCTCGAAGCTATGAAATAAAAAGTGGATTGGGTTTTCCTCATGTCTTGGTGCTTCCATCCCTAAGATAACTTCCAGGGCAAGCACATCCCTCAAACCTGACTTTTTTGGAGGCCCCAGCAGGACTTTGGAATTCTGCCAAACACAGGTTTGGTCCTAACTCTGCCTTTTGCCAGCATTAGTTATTTTCTCTGTTGCTGTGATAAAATATACTGATAAAAGCCACTTAAAGAAGGATTTATTTGACTCACAGTCTGAGGGAACAGTGCATCATGGGAAGTCTCAGCAGCAGGAGCTTGAGGCAGCTGGTGACATTACACTCAAAGCTGGGAAATTGTGATGTCTGCTAGGACTCGGTCCTCTGGTTTTCATTCAGTCCAGGACTCCAGCCTTTGGAATGGTGTCACCCAGTTTTAGCCACCCCCCCCCCCAGGCTAATGAGGTTAATGCCTAGGAGCTTGACTCCCTCATGATTCTAGGTCCTATCTTGTTGACAGTATTAACCATTACATTGGGAAACCTCATCACTTTGGCCCAGAGTTTTCTCATTTCCAACAAAAGGCTGTTAAACTGTTAACACAGGTGAAGAGGCAGCTAAGAGTTCTGATAGAAGGCATTCAGAGGGTGGCACCTTTGAATATTTAAGCAGCAAATTGAAGATGGAATAGTCAAATTAGGAGCCCAAGCCAAGTTTGTACCTTGTGTAAGCCATCTACTTAGCCCGAGAAGCTATGGAACCTTCAAGAACATTGCCTCAGGCTCCTCCTAGTGCCCTGACCTTTGGCCATGAAGAATGATGACTAACTGTGGAATGTGGGCTGGCTCTTCTCCACTAAGGCTTGTCTAATATGTTGTTCTGAGCTGGCCTATCTGGTTTCTGAGCTTCCTATCTAGGAAGCTAACTGGAAAGTCCTGGGATAGCCGAGATGGGAGTGGGCTTCTCTCATGTATATAAAGCTGAGATGTGATGTTAGGTGTAAGGTCTCACTGCCCCTTGGTCTGCAGAGGCAAATGCAATCACTCCTGGCAGTCACTCAGGAATCTGGTAGAGTTCCAGGCTTGTTTCTAACCCACTGCTCACTCAGCCCTCTCTGTAGAACTGACCTTCAACCCTCCGGTTCAACCTTTGGGAATTTTTTTCCCCTTTCATTTTCATTTTCTTTCCTGATAACAGAAATTGCAATGCCAAGCAGTCTGCCAAGAGAAGAATTCTAGAACCATCTTGCTTGGGTTTAGGCTCTGTCACCCTGAGCTGATTATTCACCTCCTTGTGGCTCCGACTCTTCAGGTGGAGCCTGAGGACTAATGAATTGGATCGTTGTTTGCATTGAGTCAGGATGTAGATAGACCTGCAAAATAATAAGAGCTCTGTTTGTTCTGTGAGCTGTTCAATAGCCACACGCCTCACCACAGTCCTATGAGTAAGCCCTATTTTTATCCCCATTTTATAGATGAGGAAAATGAAGCTTAGACAGGTTATGTAGCCAGTAGGTAGAGACCAGAATAAAACCCAGATTTTTTTTTTCTCCACTTACAAATATCATGTTCTTAATCCCTGCTTACAGGGTCTCCTGTAGTGGGTGCTTTTAAAATTTGTTATTAACTTTATTTTGAACACATGCCTCTTTAGCTTTGTGCGTGTGTGCATGTGTGTGTGTGTGTGTGTGTGTGTGTGTGTGTGTATACCAATCCTGTGGGTGCCACCTGGCTTCCAAAGAAGACACCTTTTCTCCGAGCACAGGCAGGTGAAAACTCAGAGGGAAGTGAGGCTCTGGGGTCAGAGTTATTTCCAGAAAGCACCAGTGGTATCACAAGAACAGACCAGATCAGCTGGCCTCTCCCCTCTGCTCTTTACTCCAGGTTGAGACTCATCCAGCTCCTCTTGCAGCTTTTTGAGCTTTTGCTCGAATTAATTCTAAGAGTGGATCTGCAGTTGGTGGCATGTGTTTGTTTCCTCTTCTATTTTTTTGTCCCCCCTCCATCTCCCAGACAAAGTTTCTCAGTGTAGTCTTGGCTGTCCTGGAACTTCATCTGTAGACCAGGCTGGCCTTGAGCTCAAAGATCTGCCTCCTAAGTGCTGGAATTAAAGGCTTGCACCACCACGACACCACTGCCTGACCAGGAGATGACATTTTTTTTTTTTTTTTTTTTTTTAAACAAGTGGGATAGCACATAAAGTTCCAGGGACAATCCATACTTCCTTCACCAGTTATCCCTTAACCTTCACATCTGATCGCACCAGGATCATTCACAAACCCGAGACATCTCTGCTTGGTCCATACTATGAACTAAACTCTCATTTCTATCTCCACAGGTTTCCCACTGATAGGCTCTCCTGTTTGGGACTCCAAGCAGGCACCACACAGCATTTAGTCAACAGAGCTCCTTAGGCTCTGTTCTAATCAGGTCACTGTTGCTGTGACAAAACACCATGCCCCAAGCAACTTGGTAAGGAAAGGATTTATTTGATTTATGCTTCCACATTACTGTTCATGATGGAAGGAAGTTGGGGCAGAAACCTGGAGGCAGGAGCTATCATGGAGGCCATAGAGGAGTGCTGCTTACTGGCTTGCTCCCCATGGCTTGCTCAGCTGGTTTTGTTATAGAATCCAGGACTATCTGCCCAGTGGTAGCCCTACCCACAATGGAGGCTACCCTTCCCCGTCCATCACTAATTAAGAATGTCCTACACCTTGCCTACAGCCCAATCTTATGGAAACATTTTCTGAACTGAGGCTCCCTTCTCTCTGATGAGTCTAGTTTGAGTCAGGTTGCGATAAGTAGGCAGCACAGTCTATTTGGTATGTTTCATTTGCTCTGCCTGTCTTTATTTTTCATGACCTCAATTCTTTTGAGCCAGAGTCTCACTGTGTAACTTAGTCAGGCTTTGAGCTTGTGGTCTTCCTACCTAAGCTTCCTCAGTGCTGGGATTACAGGGCGTGCCACTGCACCCAAGTTTGAAAGGGCTTCATTGAAGAGAGCTGTTTAGGAGCTTGTACACTGTCAGCCTATTTGGTTATGTCTGGTGATTTCCTCGTGATTGGTTAACAGAAGCATGCATACCATAGGGTGAGGTATTCTCAGTATGCCATATCAGGGAGATCATAACAACAGTCTTGTCACTGGGGAGGCTGACCTGGGTCACTTGGCTAATGTGTTTGCTGGGTTTCTTCACTGTAAGGTTGTTCCCCCCTTTTAATTATGTTTTATTGTGAGTCATTAGGCCTATATATACTGAATGGAAGAGGAATTAAATTTTACCTCCTGGAGGGGGAAGTACATTCATTTATTGTTTGAAAGTCCTCTGTTACCTATTATCTTGTTAACTTCTTTATTTTAAACTTAATTTTTATTTTATGTGTATGGGTGTTTTTCCTGTCTATATGTCTGGGCACCACCTGTGTATACCTTGTGCCTACAGAGGCCAGAGAGATCCCCTTGAAATGGAGTTATAGGCAGTTATGAGCCACCACCTAGGTTCTAGGAATTGAACTTTGGTCTTCTGCAATAGCAGCCAATGCTCTTGATCACGGAGTCTTCTCTCCGGCTCCCTAGATTATTGCTTTATATTGGTTTGGAGTAATAGTGTCTTATTATCAACCAGTGCTTTTCACCTCCAAATGTACACACAGGATCCAGCCATTCGGAATCCTGTGTGTGCTGGGGACTCTCATAATTCCTTCATGCAGTCTCAGAAGCAGACAAGACCTAAATCTTACTGGGTTCCTTCCTTGTTGAACCATAGGAATCAATAATGCATTTAAGTACATCAATGAATGAATGACACACAGGTGAGTGACTGTGTCCTTCAGCATTGTCTGAGGTTAAGGACATTTAACTCTCAGCACCAGTCTTTGGTGACTAGATACTCATTCTTTCTTCTGAAATTCTTGGGGGCATACTAAAAATCTTCTATATTATGAATAAGGTGCCAGAGGGGAATTGAATTCAGCAGCCTTTTAAAGGTGACTGAATTATTCCCTTAAAATACATCTCCAAGAACACAGGAGTCTTCCCAATGCTGGGAGGAGAGCAATGTCTCTTTAAATCATGAGCTCATAACTGCCTAAAGAAAGCCCTGGCACTTTTGGAGGCCTGGTTTCACCTTGACAGGCAGGGGCAAACTGTAGAGCCCACAGGCATTCTGATTGGTCTGGACCTAATTAGAAGCGGGTGATTTGGTGTCTGAAGGAGTCCTGTGGGCTGGATTGTTGATGCTGATGGGCTTGGGCTGGTCTGGGTGACTCTGATTGTCTTCTCAACTTTTTGAGGCTCTTCTGTATTAAAGGGGTTTTGTTAGGAGGAGCAAATGGAAGGACCAAGCTTTGGCTGGGTTTGAGGGTGGCTTTGAAGCTTCAGCCAGCTTACTTGCAGAAGTGAAACAAAGTGGCCGGGGAACCTGTGCAGGCTGGTGAAAGGCCTCAAAAGAAGGGGAACTAGTCATTGTTGCTGTGGAAAATGCCCCGGAGGAGCTCACAGTAGCTCCCGGAAGTCATATTTTTAGGCATTCCCCTTCTTCTAGAAATGCAGATGGAGGAAAGTCCCTAGTAATTGTGACTTCTGAGGCCTTGGCTCTTGGAGAAGCTGCCATTGGATTTCCTGTTAGAATATTTATTTATTTACATTGGAACCTTAATTTTGCAATTACCTGCAAGCGTGTCTTATTTCTGTTTAATTTCAAATTTTCACGCGAAAGAGGCTTAGAGATCCTATGGTGAAAGCAAGTCCAGTACTCTTTATTCTTTGTTCTGGACCAGGTTGTAACCAGGTTTCCATCCATCACTTGGAATTCTAAAGTCTTTTGTTAAAGTCTAGAATGATGATAGAAAGTGTCTGAAAGCTAACTGCTCCTCTGTCCTTCAGAGACCAGCCTGATGCCTGGGAGGGAAACCAAGATTGCTTAGATTATCTGGAGGGAAGGCTGTGTCCTTTGTGCTGCCTGAAGAATGAACTCCAAGCACCAATGTGGCTTTTAAGCTTCCCTCTACCTTCCCAGAGATTTTAATTTTAGAAAGCAAACGTTTGGCTGGAAATACTAATTATATAACCTGTTGGCTAACACCTTCCACCTGAAGGTAGCAGAGATGTATTTATTTCATCTTGGGCTGTGAAATTCTTGGCAGGCTCATCTGAATACAGCAATCCTTACGAACACCAGTGCTTCAAGAGCCCAGATCTCATTTCCTAGTGATTTTACAGTAAGAGAATTGCCAGGCAAGAGTCCTGCATCTGTTTAACCTGATTAATGCATCTGAACAGAAATGCCCTACATAGAAGAAACAGAGGCTTTTGTGCATTGGATAGTAAGGACGTTCCATTTGGTTCAATACATGGAGTAACCTGTTAGAGTAACGTTTTTGCCCACTGTGTGAAGGTGTGTCTCTGTCCTTCCTCGCCTGTGTAAGGCATTTTCTAATTGGCTTTAATAAAGAGCTGATGGCCTATAGTTAGGCAGGAAAGGAAGGTGGGACTTCCAGGAAGAGATAGGGACTCTGGGAGAAGAATCATAAATAGGAGATTCACTAGCCAGATTTGGAGGAAGCTGGACATACTGGGCCATGTGGCAAATTCAAATTAGAGTAAATGGGTTAATTAAATTATATGAGCTAGTTGGGAGGTAGCAAGCTAAGGCCTAAGCTTTCATTAATAAATTTAAGTCTCTGTCATTATTCAGGAGTTGGTGGATTGAGAAAGTCGGGTGATAGTAACCTGGAGTTCCTCAGAGTGTTATAACACTTCCTTGGTTTTATGAAAAATCTGTTCCAGGAAATTGGCAGGCTCCTTAAGAACATACTTTGGACATGTTTATTATCTAGATTGTGTCTTGGTTACTATGCAGCAAATTAAGTATCTCAGCGTTTGAAGCATTGGTACCTGAAGCTTTGCTCAAAGTTAAACAGAAGTAGAAAGAGCTCGAAGGTAATTGCTTTAAAAGTAAGAGTTCAGTATAAGGCATCGAATTTCATAGCTTGGAGAGATGGCTCAGAGTTAAAAAGTAAAGGCTCGAGGTTCCTTCCGGTCTGGGCCTGCCCTGAGCAGACCTTGAGCACAAACTCCTCAGTCAGTCCCACAACACCCAGAGGAAGCTCCACTCCCAGATGCTCTAACATGCCCAGGATCATAGGATCAGAGGTGAGGTGGACACAACATCTGTCCTAACACCGGGAATAACTGGGACCAGCAGGATCCAGAGACTCAGGAACCCCACCAGACCAGTGGCATGGGTTCCTTCAGGTCTGGGCTGGTGCCCCGAGCAGACCCTGGGCACAAACTCCTCAGCCAGTCCCACAACACCCAGAGGAAGCTCAACTCCTAGGTGCTCTAACATGCCCAGGATCACTGGATCACAGGATTCCAGGAGCTTGGTCACATTAGGATATCAAGCTTGTAGAGGCAGCTTGACCCCAGGACCTCTGTTATACCCAGGATCTCAGGATCCCAGAATCCCAGAATCACAGGATCCCAGAGACAGATGGTCTCTGAGGAGTTCTCACACAACCAGGATCACAGGAAGGATAGGCTCCAGTCAGATAAAGGGAAGGCAGGTAGCACTAGAGATAACCAGATGGCAGGAGACAGCTGCAAGAACATAAGCAATAGAAACCAAGGTTACCTGGCATCATCAGAACCCAATTATCCCACCATAGCAAATCCTGGATACATCATCACACCTGAAAAGCAAGATTCGGATCTAAAATCACTTCTCATGATTATGATAGAGGACTTTAAAAAGGAAATAAATAACTCCCTTAAAGAAATACAGGAGAACACAGGTAAACAGCTAGAAGCTCTTAAAGAGGAAACACAAAAATCCCTTAAAGAATTACAGGAAAACACAACCAAACAGGTGAAGGAATTGAACAAAACCATTCACGATCTAAAAATGGAAACAGAAACAAAGAAATCACAAAAGGAGACAACTGGGGGGGGGGGGTTGAAAACCTAGGAAAGAGATCAGAAGTCAGAGATGCAAGTGTCACCAACAGAATAAAAGAGATAGAAGAGAGAATCTCAGGTGCAGAAGATACCATAGAAAACATTGACACAACAGTCAAAGAAAATGCAAAATGCAAAATGGCCCTAACACAAAACATCCAGGACACAGTGAGAAGACCAAAGCTAAGGATAATAGATATAGAAGAGAGTGAGGATTTCCAACTTAAAGAGCCAGTAAATATCTTCAACAAAATTATAGAAGAAAACTTTCTTAACCAAAAGAAAGAGATGCCCATGAAGATACAGGAAGCCTACAGAACTCCATACAGACTGGATCAGAAAAGAAATTCCTCCCGTCACATAAAAATCAAAACACCAAACACACTAAACAAAGAAAGAATATTAAAAACAGTAACGGAAAAAGGTCAAGTAACATATAAAGGCAGACCTATCAGAATTACTCCAGACATCTCACCAGAGACTATGAAAGCTAGAAGATCCTGGGCAGATGTCATTTAGACCCTAAGAGAACACAAATGCCAGCTCAGGCTACTACATCCAGCAAAACTCTCAATTACCATAGACAAAGAAAACAAGATATTCCATGACAAAACCAAATTTACACAATATCATTCCAAAAATCCAGCCCTACAAAGGATAATAAATGGAAAATGCCAACACAAGGAGGGAAATTACACCCTAGAAAAAGCAAGAAAGTAATCTTCTTTTAACAAACCCAAAAGAAGATAGCCACACAAACATAAAAATAACATCAGAAATAACAGGAAGCAACAATCACTTTTCCTTAGTATCTCTTAACATCAATGGATTCAATTCCCCAACAAAAAGCCATAGACTAAGAGACTGGATATGTAAACAGGACCCAGCATTTTGCTACATACAGGAAACGCACCTCAGTGACAAAGACAGACACTACCTCAGAGTAAAAGGTTGGAAAACAATTTTCCAAGCAAATGGTCCCAAGAAACAAGCTGGAGTAGCCATTCTAATATCGAATAAAATCAACTTTCAACCAAAAGTTATCAAAAAAGATAAGGAAGGACACTTCATGCTGGTCAAATAAAAATATTTAAGGGGTAACTTCAGCAAGTGTTATAGATATCTGAAGAATCTCAGTGTAATAGCCTTGGGAAATGCAAAGGAATGGTGCTCTTTGCTCAGAGTGAAGCTAACATATCTTCAAGGGAGAACACTGGAGGTATTTGAATTTTATGGTCACATTAGGGAGGTGAGTCTTCTATATTTTAGAAGACTAATATTTATTTTCTCTGAATTTAGTCAGGAGTTGTCAACTTATTTCTAGTTGAGTGTGACAGTAGTAAGGTTTTCAAAACCTACTGAAAACAAGTAGCATTAAATGTGTGATTTATGAGATTAGGTTGTGTGCTATTTTGACTGAAGTCAACTTTACTTTGTCATTTCAAAGGAGAAAAATGAGTGGACTATAAAATTGTAAGAGTTAATCTGTCAGAAATAATTTCCAATTGCATAATGTTTTTACAAAGTGGTTTAATTTATTTTAATCATATTTATAATGTGAAATTATAAGATGATGATAATATTGGCTTCTAAAGTTTTAGCCTAGAAAATAGTATTTTAATTATTATAGAAATGTCTATAAGTAATTTCATAATTTATTACTTCTGTATTTAATTTTGACATGTTTCTCATAATTCACCATTGCATATAATAAATACTGTGATAGATATCCCACAGTACATACATATTTCTGTTAACATAAATTCCTAGAAATAAGTTTACTAGATAAAATTTTATGCACAATTTAAAAAAATAGATAAACTTACCAACTTTATTCATAACTTCAACTCTTCCCATTGATACTCTGTACTCACAAAGACAACTGAGAGTTTACCAACCTTTGGCTAGAGAGTATCAATCAGTAAAAAATTGTCAATTTGTCAACAGGAATATAATTACCATTAGAATGCATTAAGCAAAAAATTTAAGTATTTTATGTTTAACAGATTATATTCTAACCTCCGACAACTAGATAAAGAAAAAAAACTTTCACAATAAGTTGAGATATAGTTCAAAGATCACTGACTTTGACTGTTTTTTGTTGTTGCTGGTTTTATTTTATTTTATTTTTTTGGTTTGGTTGTTCTTTTTGTTTTGTTTTTGTTTTTGTTTTTGCTAACTCTAATGGATAGTTTTCACCTGAACTCAATAAAACTACTCTTAAAAGAAAAAAAAAAAAAGTAAATGCTCCTCTTGAAGAGGGCCTGAGTTCAATTCTCAGCGGCCAAGTTTATTGGCTTACAGCCAACTGTAATGGGCTCTGATGACCTCTTCTGGTGTACAGGTGTACATGCAGACAAAGTGCACACATAAAAAATATAATAAACAAACCTTTAAAAAAATAAAAAGAAAGAAAGAAATTGAATTGGAAATTCAACTTTAGCTTCTCCAAGAGCCATGCATGCTCAGAAGTGAAAGTTACCTCCAGGAGCTCATGGGCAAAGGAGGAGGTAGGCACAGGAGAGTCTCCTGAAGGATGCAGCTCAGAGGGAGAAATGCTTCACCATAGCTTAACACTGCATGCAGTTTGGATTAGTTATCCTGTAGTGTTCTCAACCCTCTGACAGGTGGACTGGTCCTAAAAATTCTATAAATAGGTATACGGATGACAAATCTGCCAATTGATAATTTTTGTCAGATTTAGTATAAATTCTAACTTAACACTGTACAAAACAACTGTACCTAACACAGCTAATCAATTAGATCAACTACAGGGTTTGCTGTGTGGAGTGGCACATGCCTTTAGATATCAAACTTTGACAGGCTTCACAGATGAGTTCATAACTTGATGCTGAAAAGCACCTCAAGTCAGCCTTTAAGAACAAGTCCGAGACGTGGCTCAGTTGATAAAATGTTTGACTGGCATGCAGGAGACACCAGCTTTGGTTCTTAGCAACATACGTGGTGTTACGCACCTGTAATCCTAACACTTGGGAAGTGGAGACCAGAGGATCAGTAGTTAACCACTGATAATCTGAGGCCATCCTGGCTATATGTGACACTGACTAAAAATAAAGACCCCCCCGAAAAACCCAGAAATCCTTGCTGTGAGTCCTGTCCTTGGTGCATGGTTTTCTTTCCTTGTAATTCATCTCCTTTTTCTTGGTTTAGAGACCACTAACAAACCCTTGATCCATAAAGAAAATCCAGCTTGCTTACAAACAGTTCTCTCTGCGTCTACCTTTGGCATTTGCTTCAGGGAACGAAGTCTTTGGAAAGAAGAAACCTAGCAGAATGTGGTGGCTTGTGCCTTAAAAGAAAACAAAAACAAACAACACGAAACAAAACCAACACAAAACAAAAAAACACAAGAAACTAACCCCCCCTCATCCTATGGACAGCTATGTGGCCTAGGATCAGGTATGCTGAATAGTTTACTGTTCTCCACCTCCCAAACAAAGGCAGACTCCAGTCTAGGTCATGAAGCAGGCAGAGGAAGCAACCAAATGGCAGCAAGGGGTCCTCTAGGAATTTTCTTTTCCAAGAGAGTGGGCAGAGACAAGAATACACACACACACACACACACACACACACACACACACACACACACATATATATACACACACATACACACACACATATACACACACACATATATACACACACACACATACACATACACACATATATACACACACACACACACACACATATACACACACACATATATATACACACATATATATACACACACACACACATATACACACACACATACACACACACACACACACACACACACACACACACATAAGCTTGTACACATTCTGGAGAGCAGTCTCACCTGCTGGGTGTGTACAACCTACTTTAGGCAACACAAAGGCTGAGCTGTGGCTCAAGGCACTTAATCAGTGGCCACAGCCATTCTGTAGGTTGTGTTAGGAAATGCTGGCTTGGGAATTAGAACTCTTAAGCCTGACTCCCCCCATCCCCCGAGGTAACTTTTAATATCAATATAGACCTAAATGTTGGCCTAAAGTCATTACACAATTTGTATAAGTTCACACATGTAAACTATGTAAGCTGTGCAAAATCTAGCTTCATGAGAGAAAAATCTTGAGCGTTCTCTGAGATGTATGAAATAATGAAGCCGCTTTCCAGTAAAGGAAATCTTTTAGCCGGTGAGGAAATGTTCCATTTCCACGTATGTTATTTTCTCCTGGTGACAAAAACCATTTAAGCAAGGGTTTATTTTGGCTCACAGCTTGAGGGTACACAGTTCGTGACTGGTAAGAGTTAGAACCAGAGTCTGTATGCTGGTAGCCCTCCCAAGGTTTGCCCATGCATCCACCCTCAGATAATCCAACAAATAGCCAATCAACAGTGAAAAGCTGAGGCTGTATTTGATATGGTCACATTGGGCAGAGGGATAAGGATTTAAAGACACTTCCTCACCTCTTCTCCACATGCACATCTAGGTCTATTTTCATGTTCCTAACATGAAGGGTAAGGTTTAAATGAAAGCCAAGAATGTATTCTGGCTGAAACATGGTTTCTCCTACCATCATCTCAAAGCCAGCTCTGAGGATAGCTCAATGGTAAAAAAAACTATGTGGGTTTGATTTCTAGCACCCATGGATCTTGACCTTCTATAACTCTGCTCTAAGGGGATTGTTTTTTTGGCCTCTGCAGGCATTGCATGAATATAGTACACAGATATACCTACAGGCAAAATACCCACACACATAAGATAAAAATAAATGTTAAAATAATATATATCTCCCAGTTTTCTCATCCCACCTTCTAAATGATAGTGTTACCTATTCTGAGAGGAAAATGTTACTATAACTTTGAAGGCTCTGTTGAAACTCATTAAATGAGAGGTATTTCCTTCTGGTCGAAAGAATGGAATTAACTTCTGGCCTTGGACAGAGACCTAGTATTTCAAGCTACACAAAATGTAAGCACCAGACAAGTTGGGCCTTGTATCAAGGCTCTCAGAGTAACAGAACTCTTAGAATGAATACATCCCTACACACAGAAAGAGGGTTTATTAGAATGACTTACAAGCTATGGTCCAGCTAATCCAACAATGGCTGCCTATGAACAGATCAAAGCATTCAGTAGTAGTTCAGTCCATGAAGCTAGTGTCTCAGCTGGTCTTCAGTATATGCTGGCATCCTGAAGAAGTGGGCACTAATGCCGGGGGGGGGGGAGGGGCTTGCTGGTGAGGTGAGAGTAAGCAGTCAAAAAGAAAAGCTTCTTCTATGCTCTTATATGGGCTTCTAGCAAAAGGCATGGCCAAGATTAGAGGTGGGTCTTCCTACCTCAAAGATCCAGACTAGAATTTGATCTCCCTCCTTCAAATTAAGCAAATATCTCTCACTCGTGTGCTCCTCCATTTTTAGGTTTATTTAATTATAGATGTATTTAGGTTTTACTTTATTAGAGATGTAGTTAAGTTGGCAACCAAGACTAACCTTTGCAAATCCACCCCTTATCTTGACACACAATCATGTCATGATTAATTTACAAATGAAAATAAGTCATAAGTCTGCCTAAACATGATATAACGATCCCATGTACAATCTCAAAAACATTATATATTTAACTAGGTCATACTTATACTTAACATGATATAACTATCCTCTGTAGAACCACAAATGTATTGTAAATTTAGAATAGGTGGCAGATGTTCCTTGAGAGACATTCTTTTAGTAGTTCAAACTTAAGTGTGGCAACGATTGATATTGTTTTAGTTGTTGTTGCATCTCACAATAAATAAATTGAAGAAAGAAAACATGAATATCTGTACAAATGCATTCTTAACAAAATATAACAGAAACACTCATGCCAATTATAATCTTTGTTTCTGCAACTGGTCACATGGCCTTAGCTAGTATTTATAATTTCCTTTCTCTACTACTCATTCTGCATTTCCTCCACTCTTGGCAAACACCTCAGCAGGTCTTGGCTCTTTTCGGGGAGGATTGACCTTCATTCCTGACCAGTCCATACCATTTGTTATCCTTCCTGGATTAGGTTGTTACAGTTTCCCATTGACTCTAATCACGGGTAGCACCAGGAGACACCCAGAAGGATCTCCCACACTCCAGACATAATCTTTCTTACTTTCACTGTAGAGAAGCAATCCAATTTCCCTTGGTAATCTTGATCAATTGCCCCTTCCCATACTGTTGTTCCTTTCTGAGCCTGTTGGTTTAAGGACATTAGAAACCCAAAATAGCTAGGGGGAAGTCCAAGTTTCCAGTTCAATGCAGTATTTGTTGTGGCTCCTGGCAGGAACACTGCCTGCTCTGGAACCAGAACCTCTAGACCATCAGAATTTGAAGTTATGGAAACAGAAAAGCAAATATTTTCCTGGTGGGTCACTAGGTCAGTGATAGTGAGTGGAACTATTATTCACTTTTCCACTCTGTGATTCCTGGACCTGTGGATCTTGGCTATGGGAGAAACTATACCATATATTGGAAGCTGACTCTAAGTATATACTGCCTTCTGGAAAACCCTTCTGTAGCCCTCTGTCCTTCTGCCATCTAACTGGCACTGTAACCATGTCTTCAAGGGGTTATTCTATCTTTGCTCATGCCAGCTGCTTTAGGATGGTGGGGAACATGATCTTGGGTCCACTGTCACACCTCTCTGGCTGTGAAGTAAGTTATTTGGCCACACTGGGATAAAGGATATACATTTTTTTCTTCATAATCTATCTTTGTGATCCCAAAATGAGGTTTAGTTTTAAATATAAATAGAGGGCAAAAGGAATGTACAACAGAAGGAGGCATCCAAATCAATGTGTGATCCATCACTGCCTGTGTTCCAGTCTGCCCTGCAAGGTACCTGGCAAATTGTCAGAAACACATGAAATCTGTTTGCCAAAGACAAGCTGTTCTTCTTGTCACCAAGCTCAGCCTTTTCCTTCTCTCAGAATGAAATTCCTGGAAAAATGCCAATTTGATGGAGCCCATTGTCAAAAACCTCTGATGGCTAAAGGGAAGGCTAGGTGTGTCTCTAGACTGTCTTTGTACCTGCCAGGATAGTCACAGAGAGGAAGCTTCTGGTCTTGAGAGTTCAAGAGTGTCTGTCCTGAGGACTGCATCACAGCTCTGGGGAGGGTGAAGATCAGGAGAAACACCAGGTTCTAGGGCCAAGCAAGGTCACAGTAATTGACGGTATAGGGATCGAACCACACTTGGTCCTCTCTAGGTAAGTTGGAGAGAACACAGACCCCTTGTCATACCTATACAGGTCAGAATTGTTAAAGAGAGGTCCATGTCTCTGCTGAGGTAGCTTGTTCAGGGACTCTTGGCCAGTTAGACATGATTGAGACCTAAAGATAAAGAGAGACGCTTTAAATGGGAGATGCTTGCTGTCGTTAGCAGTCATAGATATGAGCCAACAACTTGGATGTTGATCAAGGCAATTTCATGTCTAGTCCTGGGCAGCAGGATCCTTGGTAACTTCAGGCTTATTTGAAAGTTACTATTTTTAATAGGTAGAACTCTTAGAAAAGTTGTAGTTCGTTAGTTTGTCCTTCCTTCCTTCCTTCCTTCCTTCCTTCCTTCCTTCCTTCCTTCCTTCCTTCCTTCCTTCCTTCCTTCCTTCCTTTCTTTCTTTCTTTCTTTCTTTCTTTCTTTCTTTCTGGAACAGGTTCAAATCTCTGAATTACAAGCATATGGATCATAAATGTGCAATTTTTTTAAACTTTTAAGATAGATTTTCAGTGTTTCACCCAAGCCAAGTTTTGAGTTTAAGCCCCTACTCAAGTGAAAGAAATCGTATTTAAGATGAATCTGCAAATGCCAATCATCACTTCTTGAGGCAAGCAAGCATCACTTCAGAGAAAGAAGATGGCCTAAAAGATTAGATGCTCACATGTAGCCTACTGACAAAACCCGTTCTACATTGAGTCTTGTGTGAGCACTGTTGCCTGTGGAAATAAGCTGATTTTGATGCCTAACCGGAGAAGCAGTAAAAGGACCAACACTTGGAGTCATTCAACACTTAAAAAAGAAAGAAATACACCCTGCTATCTCAGTTGTCAGTTTGTTACCTGGAGATGTAATGATCCAACTAATATTTGCTTTATCTAAGAGTGTGGAAGACTTGTCTGAATGGGTTCTTCTATAGATAACAAAAAACCACAACCACAAGTCATAGGGCACAAGTTGAAAAAAACCCCCACTGCATGGACATTTTACAGGAATGGTTTTACATCTACATTATTAGATTGCCTGCATTTCACTATCTTGGTAGCTCTTGGATCTCTTTGAGAATATTCCCAAACAGATGGATTGGCTCAGTTATAGCTAACGGGGTCCTAGTAGTTGTGTGCTAGTCTGTTTTTTTAACTGCTAGTATTTGTAAGATCTGGGGATTTAAAAATATTTAAAGTTCCTATACATCTTCTAGGGGTGAGGAGGGTTCATTAGAGGAATCCATAGAAGTCACAAGTGTCCAGGTGAGCCAGGACGTAGAATGACTGTAAGCATGCCATGGGCACTCTAGTGAGCTCTCATGTCTCTTTATTTGTTTTACTTTTGTGATGCTGGTGATTGGGTCAGGACTTTACAGGTAACTAGGCAAGAGTTTTAAGGAGCCATGTGAGCCGTGTCTCCAGCCTGGGTGCTGACAGTTTGCATAAATGAAAAGATTAGAAGGACAGATCCCTCTATATCCAGTGTTCTCAGCAGGGATACCCCCAGTGTGGAGAGCTGCTTTCTGTTCATTATCACTGGCACTTGCAGCTGACTATCCTTGCCTTTATGGTCCCTTCAAAGCAGATCTTAACAGCCTAGCTCCACTGCAGGGACCTTTTTTGGTTCTGTTTTCCCTATCATTCTCCTGGTTCTGTTTTCAAGTTTAGTTTGTGCGCATGTCTAATAGAATAGAACTTGCAGGAAACTTTAATTTTTTTTTTAAAGCCTTAAAATGAGCTGGATTTGAGAGAGGTTTGGAGCCTGAGACAGGTGGAAGGGCCATTGATTGGCAGGTGGATGGGAGGAAGGAGGGTGGGCCACTGATTGATTGGCAGGTGGATGGGAGGGAGGAGGGTGGGCCACTGATTGATTGGCAGGTGGATGGGAGGAAGGAGGGTGGGCCACTGATTGATTGGCAGGTGGATGGGAGGAAGGAGGGTGGGCCACTGATTGATTGGCAGGTGGGAGGGAGGATGGGCCAGTGGTTGGCTTTTCATTCTTGCCTGACTTCATTCCACTTTCTCCCAACTTGCTCTTGTCATCATAGGTTAGGGTTCTGGTCCCTACTAATTTTGTTCTTACCACTTTGCTTTAGACTAAAGTGAAGCTAGATGCTTCTGATTCTCCTGATGGCATAGACATTCTTAGTTTATGTACATTTTAATTGGTTCCAAAATGTAGGGCCATGGTGCTGATTATAAGAGAAGCAGATCAGGGTCACACCTGATGGTATAAAGTGTATGTGTATGGAAAGAAAAAACAGTAGAACATAGGTGCTGAGCCTAGGTGCTCTTAATCTGAATTCTCATTTCCTGCATCAGTATTTTCACTAGAACAATCATAGAAAGTAGTTACTATCACAGAGAAAAAAGTGAGAGCCACAGGTTATATCACTTTCTTACTCTTGATGGCTATGAAAAAGGTTCATTTTTTTAGATCATTTTGAAAAAAGCTCTGTATCCAATTCAAGAGCCTTTACAACTAACAACTCTCTACCTGATGTGGTAGTAGAGGATTAAGTATTATTTTCAAATAGCAAGAAGCTATGCCTCTACCTGTAGTCAGGCTGACATTACTCTTACCTTGCTCAGCAGGAAGCTAGGTATGTTAGGGATATAGTCACTTCCTGTAGCACAGACGCCCTTATCTGACTATTATAAATGCTGACTCTTACGTCAACTGGGAAACCAGGGTTTCTACTATGAACACAAGTATGTGGTGTGGCAAGATCATATATTGTCATGAGCTGAATCATGCCTGTGTTTGCATAAGTCTAAATGATCAATAAAGACATAATAGGGTGGAGTAGGTCACCCAGGACTTTATTGTGTCTTACATCTGAGATGGTATTTAAGGAATAAGGCACATCTCTCAACTGCTTAACCTGAAGTACCTCTGTAGATGATAAATAAAAGGTTATGGGATTTGAGCCCAAGATCTGGTTCTGCTACAAAAATGAGAGAAAACCATTCTGGAATCTCTTCCCCCTGATGTCATCGGCATTTTTAGTCTACGTGCATGTTAAGTGCTTTAGAGTACATAGGAACCTGTTGGCACATGTGATTGGCTTGATATTCTATTCTACTTCCTCTTGATATGTGGTTAATATCTTAGGCATTGGCTTCCTAATGGGCCCAGTCGTCTAACTCACCTTTCTCATTGTTTCAGCCTTCACTTCTATTAAGAATGTTGTCTTCAGACCCCCACCTATTGATCATTTGACCTGATCATAATCTCATCAGCTCTTACCTTATGCCCTTTTCTTTTATTCCAGTACCATCTTGCAGCTCTCATTGTCTCTCTGATGAACTGCAGCCCCAATGAACTGAGTTATCTGCTGTCCTGACCCTTGAAAACTAGAGCTTGGCTGAAAATCTTTGGAAGGTTCAAGCCATAAAACTCACCACCGGCTTGGAATTCAATTCTCTCAGCTGCCAAATACCGCAGAGGGGAGGTGGGGAGGACGCAGACAGTCATTCAGTAATCTCTTAATAAATGTAGACTTTCTGAAGCTAATTTTGCCTCTTCTTGTAATTCATTTCCCTTTGTCTTCTAGATTATAAACAAAAATTAATTTACTATATGAGGGAAGTTGATCAATTGCTGTTGGTCTGACATGGTTTCACCAATTACTGCATCATTAAATAAGACAACTGAGCAGCAGATATCTCTAAGATGGGCTCTAGTCTCCAACTCCCTCATGTTCCTTTCTCAGTCTATTCCTCTGGTGTTTCTGATTGGGAGATTAGAAGTCATGTGACTTTCTCTTAGTTACATAGACTCTGAGAGAAGAGTCACTGTGGTGATGGGACTCCTGGGGACACTCTGAAAAGCCTTCAAGGGATTTTAGAAGTCAGCATGCAGATGTGCACAGCTGTGATGAAGAGCTTGTCCTGCAAAGGAGGGCTGGGAGAACTCATGTTTTTGAAGAGAGCTCAGCTGACAAGCACAGATCACTTGTGTTGACTCTGTGAAATTGAGAATCACCTTACCTTTTTGACTAGAAATGGACCCTCTGTCCCTGGGGTATGCACCTGGGGAACATCCACATTGCAGTTCAATTTTTAGACTATTTTGCAAGAGCAGTTCTGGCACGCTGTTTTGTTCCTGTGGTTTCCAGGTGCCCTCTATTGGTAGATGCATTTAAAACTCTAATGATCTTAGAGCATAAGCCATTGGTGTTCTGTTCAGGAACTTTTCCCCTGTACCCATGTATTCGAGGCTTTTCCCCACTTTCTCTTCTATTAGATTCAGTGTAGCTGGTTTTATGTGGAGGTCCTTGATCCACTTGGACTTGAGCTTTGTACAGGGAGATAGGAATGGATCAATTTGCATTCTTCTGCATGTAGACCGCCAGTTGAACCAGCACCATTTGTTGAAAATGCTGTCTTTTTTCCACTGGATGGTTTTGGCTCCTTTGTCGAATAAAAATCAAGTGATCGTAGATGTGTGGGTTCATTTCTGGGTCTTCAATTCTATTCCATTGACCTACCTGCCTGTCGTTGTACCAATACCATGCAGTTTTTATCACTACTGCTCTGTAGTACAGCTTGAGATCAGGAATGCTGATTCCCCCAGAAGTTCTTTTGTTGTTGAGAATAGCTTTTGCTATCCTGGGTTTTTTGTTGTTCCAAATGAATTTGAGAATTGCTCTTTCTAAGTCTATGAAGAATTGAGTTG
>CM052712.1:76327179-76348781 GCA_028551405.1 Uromys caudimaculatus
GGCTGGACCACCAACCAAAGAATACACATGGAGGGACCCATGGTTCGGACCACATATGTGGCAGAGGAGGGCCTTGTTGGCCATCAGGGGGACAAGAGGCCCCAGTAAAGGGGAATGTCAAGATGGGAATATGGGAGTGGGTGGGTGGGTGGGTGGGAGGTGGAATTCCCTCATAGAGGTGGGGGAGGGGGAGGGGATAGGTGGTTTCCAAAGAGGAGACCTAGAAAGGGGGAAACATTGGAAATGTAAATAAAGTATCAACCCCCCCCAAAAAAAACTCTAATGAAACTGCAGATGGGAGATGCTTTCTCCCATAGCCTTTGCCCTGCCTTAGTTTTATTCTCTGGGCTTTCTCTCATCTCTTCTAGAGATATGTTTCTAGTCTCTGGCATCAATAGTTAACTGTAACCATCCTCCCATATTGCCCCTCTGAGAGTAATTTCCCATTTGAAAAAGCATGGAACTGGAAAATTTGGGTTAATCTTAAAGAAAAAAATCATTTCTGAGCCCTCCTTGAAAGACATAAAAGGTCGTTTATTCACCACCCTCTCCCCATCCCAAAAGCGAGGTTGTCGCTGGGGTCTGATTCTGCATTTAAGGTATCCAGGCATGTAATGCACTAGACTGGACTGGAAGAAATGAAACTTAGCCGGGTGGGTAGGTTACGTGACTACCTCAAGGGTGGTAGGGATGGGGCAGAAGGGATATGTGTGCTGGGACATGCAGGCTCAGAGCAAGGAGGAAACAGTCCTACCCCTGCTGGTCTCAGCATGAGATTTTCAGGGTTTGGATATGTCTGAACTCACTCTTGCTTCAGACCAGTTCCCCAATTGTACAGCTTTCTGGGTCCACAAAAGGTGATAGACAAAATACAGATTCTTACAAGCCCAGCTAGGCCAAAAGAATGAGCTGATGTCCCTCAGAAAACTCCTTCAACCTCCTCCTCCCACCTCTTCATTTTAAAATCACATCTTATAGATTACAACATTTCTGAGATTCATATAGCTGTCAGGAGGGGAGGGTCTTGTGAGAGTGGCCCTTTCCTCCTTTCTGGAAAAAGAAAGTTTAACAGGCCTATTATCCTTGACCTTGTCTCCTGCATACCAATGTTGTCATTCAGCAGATTTGGGGTTCTGTTATAGCTTGGAGACTGGGAAGATTATGGTTGGTCTTTTATGTGCTTGTCCAAGAAGAGTACAGGGATTGGGGTTAATGAGCAGGAAGCAATTTATGGCACACATGGATTTGTGTTGGAGAGCCACCCACCTAGTAAGTCTTCTCCCTGTCACTGTGGAAGGTGTAGTTGGTTAACTCAGGGGATCATTTCTTCCAAGCTTGGCTTTCTGGGCTCAGTATGGCTTTAGTTTGATCTTTCTCACTTGATCTGGGGTCCAGGTCTGACATTTCCAAGAAAATCAAAGCTATTAGTATTTAGAAGAGGGTTTATGTGACATAGTCTGTCTTAGTCAGGGTTTTCTTGCTGTGAAGAGTTACCACAGCCATGGCAACTCTTATAAAGAACAACATTTAATTGGGGCTAGCTTATAGTTCAAAGGTTTAATCCATTATCTTTATGGCAAGAATCATGGTGGTAAGCAGACATAGTGCTAGAGGTGCTAAGAGCTCTACATCTTGATCTGAAGGAAGCAAGAGACTACCACACTGGGCCTAGCTTGAGCATTTATGAGACCTCAAAGTCCTCCTCCATAGTGACACACTTCCTCCAAAAAGGCCACAGTTCCTAATAGTGTCTCTCTCTATGGACCAAATATTCAAATACGTGAGTCTATGAGGGACTATTTCTATTCAAACCACATAGTCCTTTATTTTTCATCCTGTTTGTATGGTATCTTGACTAACATTAACCCCCAATGCTATAACAGCAAAGATCATGGAGAGTTGCCTGGGTCACTATAGATTCAACAAGGCAACTGTCAGCCCAAATGTGAATCTAACCTTACTGGTCTGGGTTTCTCTGTCTGCCTGAGTCTTGGATGCTTAATGATGAACCTTTCCTTAAGGAATGGTAGAGATGTCGTTGGAGGTCATGAGCAGATTGTGAGGCCCAGGAAAATCGTGAGTTAACCTGGGTCAATAGCAGCAAGAAATCCTAGCTGGGAGGTGGTGGCAAACATCCTTTTAATCCTAGCTCTTGAGAGGCAGAGGCAGGCAGATCTCTGAGTTTGTGGCCAGCTGGTCTACAGAGAGAGAGTTCCTGGATAGCCAGAACTACACAAAGAAACCCTGTCTCAAAAACAAACAGATAAAACAAACAAACAAACAAACAAACAAAAACCAAACCAAAACAAACAAAAAACAAAAAACCCCCAAACCAACCAACTCCCCCAAAAAACAACCAACCAACCAAAAAAATAAGTATCCCCTAAACAAAAAAACAAAACCAAAGAAAGAAAGGAAGGAAGGAAGGAAGGAAGGAAGGAAGGAAGGAAGGAAGGAAGGAAGGAAGGAAGGAGACCATTCAGTGAGAACTAGAGCTCTGAGGAAAGCCAGATCCGTTTTTTTCTAATCAGTGTTTCCTGAAAATACTCTACTCACAAAGAATGGCGGAAAAATTAGACCACTCCTCTTCTTACTCCTTAGTTCCTGGACCCACGTGGCCTCCTGCTGGCCACATGGTAATGTATAGATGTGTCATCAGTGCACATAAGTCTTAATTGGCGTTCCTACTGCTGTGATAAAATATGACCAAAGAAACTTGGGGAGGGAAGAGCTTATTTGGATTACATTTCCGTATTGATGTTCGTCCCTGAAGGAAGTCAGGGCAGGAACCCAGAGGCAGGAGCTAATGCAGAAGCCACAGGCGGGAGCTGCTTACTGGCTTGCTCCCCATAGCTTGCTCAACTTTTTCCTTATGGAGCCCAGGACCACTAGCGCAGGGATGGCATCACCCACAATGAGCCTGACCCTTTCCCATTAATCGCTAATTGAGAAAATAACTTACAGTGGGATCTTATGGTGGCATTTTCTGAGGCTCCTTCCTTTCAGAAAACCATAGCTTGTGTCAATTTGACATAAGACTAACCATCACAATATACAGCATCCAGACTGGGGACGTGTTAAAACATTCAGGGTGTTAAGTTAACACTCTTGTTTTCTGACACCTGCATGGAAACTCTGAAAGCTGCCAGCTCTAAATGATGTGCCACACATTCACTTGGTCTTCTAGTAGGTCACAGACATGACATAAAATTCTACAAGTATATCCCTATGCCCTTCCTCGGCCTCCTGGCCTGAGAATTTTCAGAGCTTTTTACAGCAGACAGCTGATGAGACAGTAGTCCACTGGACACTGCCCAGGCATTGGCAGTGTCCCACCAGGCTCCAGGCGCTGGCAATGCCAAGGCCTATTGGTAGACCTCATGTACTTATGACAGGTCATGGAATGAATGGCGTCTGCCAGAAGTTGTAGAGGTAAACTCCTGGACCAAATGGAGATGTCCCAACTCCTTCCTAGACAGTGATAATCCATGTCTTCAGGATGGGATGGAAATCTGTAGCAACGAATTGCATTTGTTGTCTTATAGGCTATAACAAAGGCAACCCTGTCTTGAGTTTGGTATGAGTATCATCTCCCCAAATTTTCAATAAGATTCCTGAGGTTAAGACAAAGCACACAGTAGGAATGTGCAAGTACTCTTGTGTTTGGAGACATACAACATACCTATCTATGTCCATGGCCTTGGACATGGGGTCCTGATTTGTGCAGAGTTGGGAGCATCCCCCGTGAGGCAAGAGTTCCAGCAGGTTCTGATTCAAAATCATAAGTGCCTTGTCTCGCTGAACTATGACACCCTAGACATTCCTGGGCGAGCAACCAGTGAGCCATTCCTGTGCTGTAAGGAACAGAGTGACATGTTATGCTCACTCTGTCACAAGGCTGTGTTGCCACATTTAACCTCAAATTGGTCCCTGGTACAATTAGGTCTGTGGTACAGGTTTGACTGTTGCTCTGCAAAATGGGGAATATGGGGAAGGATTAGTGTGGGGAACCCATAGGGTCAATAGAGCTGTGTGTTTAGGGAATTCCACATAGAAGCTTAGTCTTCAACGCACTATCACTCAGCTGCCTCAGCCATCCATAACTGGTGGAAGAGTCACAGCCTGGAAACGTATGTGACAAGTCTGTGCCCAAAGGTTAAAAAGTGTCTGTGGAAGCTGTCGCTTGTCTATTTGACCAGCTGAGGTCCAAAAAGTAGAGCATTTGGTCTTCCTTTTTTTTTTTTTTTTTAAACTTAAAGGAAGATAATTTGGTCTGTAAGATCTTCTCAAATCCATAGAAACCAGCTACTGATTATGCTTTTCCTATCTCTAAAGATACAGATTGGGGCTGAAGAGATGGCTCAGCGGTTAAGAGCACTGACTGCTCTTCCAGAGGTCCTGAGTTCAATTCCCAGCAACCACGTAGTGGCTCACAACCATCTGTAATGGAATCCTATGCCCTCTTCTAGTGTGTGTCTGAAGATAGTTGCAGTGTACTCATATAAATAAAAGCAAATTAAAAAATGCTTAAAAAAAAAAAAAAAGATACAGGTTGTTCTGAGTAGGCTTTCTTACCTTCCTGGACTGCAAGTTGTAGGATAGGAGGTCCAAGGGCTGGAAAAGCATCTTGTGACTGAGATTAGCATGTTGGCCAGCAGGTGGCAGCAATTATACACAGAGCAAAGCTGTATGGTCCCTGGGTTAGTTGGACTGTGCTTAAATTGGGAAGCTTCCCCTTTCAACAGATGGAAATTCGTTGGCAATAAAATCAATAAAAATTGAACTTCGACCACTTGAAGTCGTTTGAAGACATAGAACTACATGTATGAGAATACATGCATCTCAACTAGAGATCAAGATGGGGGGATCTGTACTGAGGGTACTCCTGGAAATGGAAAAGGAGCTACAATAACCTTACATGTCTTCAAGATTGTTCAGCCTGCCTGAACTTCGCAGCAGTTTCCCTTTAATTGAAAATAGATCACATCCTCCAATTTGATATATCCGTATTATGGTTTTTCCTCCCTTCTCTCTGCTCCTTCTAAAACCGCCACCATTCAGATCCACCCACTTTCTGTTACTCAGCAGAAAACAAACAAGCTTCAATGGGATAATGATAAAGTAAAATAAGAGAAGATGAAAAAACCCGAACATTTGAATATGACAAGACAAACAGAAGAAAAAGGCACAAGAAACAGATCTAGAAGAGGAGAACTTCTTGTTCTCACACTGCTGGCCGTGAGTCTGTTCCAAGCTCCAGTGAGGAAGGCATCCGCCCACTCCGGGCTTCTCCTGTGCAGTCTGCCCACGTGTGGAGCCCTGCTCTCTGGGAACTCACCTCCCCGCTCCGGAACAGTCTGGTTAGGGCCACGGGAGGCCCCAGTCTCAGACCTTCCCAGGGGCTGAAGAATGACGAACACTCAACTCACTCAACTCGTGGCCCCGCTGATGAGCTTCCTGTGTGTGCCCCATCTTGTTCTCATATTCAGGAATCCCACGAAAACACAAAACTGAAAACCATAACATATATTCAAAGGACTTGTAAAGTGTGTGTGTGTGTGTGTGTGTGTGTGTGTGTGTGTGTGAGAGAGAGAGAGAGAGAGAGAGAGAGAGAGAGAGAGAGAGAGAGAGAAACTAGAAAAAATTAAGTTAAAAAAAAGGATAAAGATTTTAAAAAGATGCGGAAAAGAAAAAAAAAAAAAAAAAAAAAGGCCCTGACAGGATATTATGAGACAAGGAACCACCAAAGAAGCCATGGAGTTCTTTTTGTGTTGGACTTTGTTTCTCCAGGGAGACTCTCTTAAAGGAAACTATGTTTTCTTCCGTGAGGGATTATCGACTGGAGATAGCTTCTTGGTTAGGGACAGAGGCTTGTATACACTTCTCTTTTCAGCTCTAAGACTCCATCTCATACAGACCAATGTAGGCCATGTGTATGCTGCCTCGATCTCTGAATTCTTAAGTGCACCAGCCCTGTTTTCTTTAGAGGGCCTCGTTTTCTTGGTGTCCACCATCCTGTCTGGTACTGACACTCTGCCTCATCTTCAGCAGGGCACCCTGAGCCCTGATGGGAGGGATTTGATGGAGACATCCTTTGAGGGCTGAGCGTTCCAAGGTCTCTCATTCTCTGCATATGGTCCAGCCCTCACACTGTTTTTATTCCAGCACCTTTTCTTCTTTTGGCTTTCCTGCATTTCCTAGTAGCATAACTGGTACTTCAGAAAACCATTTACAAGAAATATCACACTCTCTTTTCCTCACCCTAGCTTGCTGTTTCCCCATTCACAATAACCATAGCATTCTCTTTGGGGTGCAGGTCATTGTGGCTCTGGACAGCTGAAGGCAGATCTCAACACAAATTACCTCCTCCTTATGGCTGTGCAGAGCAAGAGGCCATGTCCAGAACTCCCTCCACCTATGTTGTAGACAAGGTTGTTGGGAAGATGATGCTTGAGATTATAAACAGGGAAGGTAGTTTGGGGCCTCTGATGGTCCAGTATATCATGGTGGGTCCTATGGCAGGAAGAGCTGCATACTTCATGGTTGCCAGCAACCAAAGAGACAGTAGGGGCTGAAGTCACACTCCCCTCTTAAAATACATATACCCTTAATGACTTAACCTCCTCTGAAAACCCCTCCCCCTTTAAGGATTACACAATAGCTCAGTAGTATATTGGGTTAGCGTCTAATCCTTTAACACATGGCCTTTTGGGGACATTACTTGTGTGTATGTTTTCATACCTGTTCCAGAGCTGACCATTTGGTGTTGGATAACCAACAGTTTTCAAAATTATTTTATTTTGCCGGGCAGTGGTTGCACATGCCTTTAATCCCAGCACTCTAGGGGCAGAGGCAGGTAGATTTCTGAGTTCGAGGCCAGGCTGGTCTACAAAGTGAGTTCTAGGACAGCCAGGGCTATACAGAGAAACCCTGTCTCGAAAACAACAACAACAACAACAACAAAAAAAAAAAAATCAAAGAAAAAAAAAAGAAAAAAAGAAAAGAAAAAGAAAAATTATTTTATTTTGCATGCTGTATGTTGGAGTTTACCTGCATGTATGTCTATGTATCAAGTACATGCCTGGTGCCAATGGATGCCAAAAAAAAGGCATCACATCCTTTGGACCTGGAATAATAGATAGTTGTGAGATGCTATATAGGTGCTGGAAATCAAACCCAGGTTCTCAGCGGTTTTAACCCTGAGCCATCTCTTCAGCCCCAATGGTTGTTGATTGAAGCTACTAAGTCTTTGTTGTTTTTATGTAGGACTAGTTGGATAAGAGGACCTCCTTACTGTGTTCCATCTGGGGTCCGATGTGTAAAATTCCTCCTGCCATAAAACCTAGAAGCCCTTAGAAATGTATTCAACATTCCCTTGTCCATGTGGACAGAGGCCTAGACCATTAATCAAATGCTTGTGTATAGGACTTTGAGTGCAACTGCATCTGGGAGTGAAAATAGAAATTTCTAACATCTCATGTCTTGATATTGCTAGCTTCAGACCTTGACAGTTAAAGCAGTTAAAGCTTCATTTGGTCCTTGAACTGACAATTTTAGTCAATTCTAGTGAGTTACTAGCTATCCTTCTACTTAAAAATTTTCCAAGTACATTTTGCTTCCTACTGACAATTTCATGAGTTGGGAAATATTCTCACATAACATTTATCTCTGTTTACATGGGCCACTGGGTCAATTTCCTGCCCCCTCCCCCAACTGGAAATCATTCACTTGGAATCCCTTTGAAATTTGTGTGATGATCAATCTCTGTTGTCAACTTGGTGTGATCTAGAATCATCTGGGATAAACCTCTAGAAATGCCTGAAGGAAACTATTTTGCCTAGATTAATTGAGGTGAGAAGGCCCACCCATGCTAGGTGGCACCATTCCTCCATCCCGTTAGGCTGGGATCCTGAACTGTACAGAAAGGAGTGAGTGAGCTGAGCACACGTATTTATTACTGTCTGTTTCCTGACCGTGAATGAAATGTGATTGGCTGCCTCAAGCTCCTGCTGTGATGTCTCCATGATTGACTGAACCTCAAATGTGAATCAAAGTAAACTCTTTCTCCCTTACGTTGCTTCCTCAGAGATTTTATCACAGCAACAGGAACAGAATCTATGTCAGCTAGCCTGAGATATGCAGATATGGACAGTCCACTACTTTATGATAAAGTTACATTGAAAAGAAGGTACAGGAATACCTTAGAAGATCTACCTCTATACTATTAGCCTTTGAAACATAAACATATCTCAATTCCGATATTGTTGCAATCAACAGAAATCATCATTTGCACCTTTAAACTGAACACAAGTTACAGACAAAATCTTCCTGGCCTTTTTCATCAAGAATGACCAGGATTCAAACTTTCATTTTATTAATATTCTCTGTCTGTCTCTGTCTTTGTGTGTGTGTGTGTGTGTGTGTGTGTGTGTGTGTGTGTGTGTGTGTGTATGTCTGAGAGATGGGAAGCAGATGCTTTTCAGTTCTTTAGAGCTAGAGGTGATTGTGAGCTGCCCTGGTGCTGGGAATGGAGCTTGTATCCTTTGCAAGAGCAGCAAGCACCCCTAAACACAGACTCATCTCTTCAGTCCCTTGAATTTTATTTTAATCTTTTTAGATTTGTGGTTTGTAAGGTTTTTTCAACATAATATTTTAATTGACTCTGAGAATTTCACAATATGACTCTGATCACACTCATTTCCTAGTCCTTCCATGTCTGATCCCAACCCTGAGGCCTTCTACCCCCAAGTGGTTTTTAAGTTTTGATTGCTCTCATATTATCCTATATGGAAACCTAAACCCACAATCATTAGCGGGGCACTTAAAAATCTTGGATTGCCCCGGGGTCACTTAAATTTTAATCTCAGAAAATCTTGAGTCAGAGAAGAAATTGGCTAACTACCAACTTCCCCATCTCTTGGTCATCAGTTGTCTCCCAATTAGTTTGATGTTCAACAGACCGAAGACCCTGGATAAGGTTCAGTTGGCATCGTTCTAATCTTTGTATCTCTCACATACATCATGGCTCAGTACCAAGATGGAGGCCCTCATCTCTCATCTAGATTACAGTAACATAAGAGCCATAGAACTTCATGACAGAAGGTAGGCCTTCTGTGACATGGTCCTCACTTCCCATTGTAGTTTCTGTCAATCTCACGGTAAAGACTTCTGACCACATCAATCATTTTCAGAACACTGAGCCCTTCTACACAAAGCTCTTTGACTCTAAAGCCTTTCTCACCGGCTGAATATCTACATATCCATCAAGTCTAATTCAATAACGCATGCTATGTGACCCTCCAAACGGACCTGGCACTCATTTCTGGAAGCCCTGTTATGCATTCAGTCTTGTTTCTATAACACAACATCTATTCCCCCACTTCACTGTTGTTCAGTGTTGTTATATTCCCATGTCACAAGCTAGACTGGTAGAGCACTCAAATGATGTCTTTGGAGAGTATGGAGGAATGAATTAGAAATGAAAAGGAGGAAGAAACAAAGACTCTGAAGTCCCAGGAGCTCAATCCTATTCTGAAAAAATATTTCAAGTGTTCATTCTGCCAAGAAATGTCCCTGACATTTAAGAACCATATTTATGAAGAATGACAGAATGAAATGATATAATAATTACTGCCTTGGTGGAAACATTATTCTGAAACAATGTATCCATCATACTAACAAAGAAGACTCCTTCTTCCTTAGTAACAGAACTAGCAGAACAGCAGCTGACAGGAGATCATGGACATTTTATGACTGTTGGCAAGAGTTATGGTTTGAATCTGGCCTCAGATAAGTTTCTTGCCCTCTGGACCTAAGTTTCTTGATTTGATAGGATTTTCTTGCTCTGCTACATAACCTATCAATAAAAGTACTTACAAAATTATATCAGGATATAACTCATTTCATTGAAATGGTTACAAGAGCTAAAACTGAGCAGCAAAGATTTCGTTACATGGGAAATAATTTTTAATTATTAGTTGTTTATGCCATCCTGTTTTAAGAAGTACTAAATTATATTTACTGACTTGGAAATTGTTCATGACAGTTTTGTGGGAAAACATATTGAACATGTATAATCATAACCCTATTGAATATTTTGGATTACTATCTATTTGTACAAAAAAGTTAGAGCAACAACTGCCAAAAGTAATGATTTTAATGAAGCAAAGCATGAGAAAAACATAATTTTTTTAAAGCTTCAGGCTAGGTTAGTCTACATTAGACTGACTCAAAAGTAAAGAGTATGGAAGGGAGATCCAGCTACATCATCTGTAAGCTAGTGACCCAGAGCTCCCATCTCCTGTTCAGGTCCTCACCCAAAACTGGATCTAGAGAAAATAAACCAGAGATGCAGAAGGACTTGGCCCCACTATGCAGAATGCACTCTGTCCCTGCTGTAAGTCACTCCATTCCCTTACACTGGGAGTCCCGGGTGGCAGCCTGTCATGAAGAGCCTTCTTACAGTGTCCTCTCCTTTCTACAGATGAATAGCTCGGAAAAGCAGGAGATGCTCCTTGAATGGTTCTAATACCTGTTCCCCTTCCTCAGAGAATGTTGGTCTGTGAGGACTGACTACTGTATGTAAACCATAAAACAATGGAGGCAGAAGATGTGTCACTGTGCATCTTTGCCTGGGGACATTCATCTTGAAAATAACTATCAAATAATCTCAAATTCTGTTTTCTGGAAAATCACTTCTGTTCACATTTCTAATTCTTTCCAGAGTGAAAGCTTTCAATTGATTTACAGATGTTAGACTAATAACAATGACAAAAACCCCAATTATAGTATATATTTTAAAAAAACAGTAAAGAACTAAAAGTATGAGCAAAATCTTTTATTATCACTATATTGAGTTCATAGAACAGGGTATAATTACTTGAGGACCATTAAAGAGACAAAATAGATATAGATTACAATCAAAGTGTTAAAATACAATTATTTGATCCATTAAGTGATTTAAGATACTTGAAAGACTTCTGTTTTGTGTTGGAGACCTTTATATACCATTAGCCACCCAGCATATAGAGGCCCAGAAGAATGTGGCACCATAACCATGTGGCATGCAGGGTGGACATGGTGGTCCACGTTGGTAATCTCAGCAATTAGGAAGCAGAGGCACAATCGGTAAGCAAAGAAAGACTTCCAGACCAGCAGGTGGTGGGTGCTTGGCACTGAAGAACACTTACTTCTCCTTCAGAGGAGACAAGTTTTGTTTCTCACCCCATGTCAGACAGCTCACAACTGTCTAACTCCAGCCCTGAAGATCCACTGCCTCCAGCCTCCTATGCTGCTGGCACTTACTTGCACTAGTATGCAGACACACTCATATAATTAAATGATGGAAAGAAAAATTTATAACAGAGTTCAAGACTAACAGGCTACCTGGCAATTTTAAAAAGAAAGACACAAAACAGAGTGAACCCTGCAGCTTCAGGTCCATTCCCTTTGCTCTGTGTCACTTTTCTTTGGCCATATTTGATGCATACACAGTGCCTCCTGGCCTGAGGATCCTGGATTTCAACAGTTTGTAATTCCTCAAAACCTCCTTCATAGGAGGGTGTGTCTCCATTGCTCACTTCAGTGTAACAATTCTGGACACATAAACCACTGAACAATTCTGTACACAAGTCCCTGAATAGACACACAAGGAGAATATAACTAATGGCCAAAAGGCAAAGGGCATTTTCCAATTTTTTTTTTGCAAAAAGAAGCAAAGTATGGTCTCCTTGTCATACACACAAGATCTATTACATATTTCACAGGCTATTTTAGCAAAGAAGACCCTTTTGGGCTGCCTCATAGCCCTGATTGTTTTCATGAGCTTGAACAAATTTATGTAAATCTCCTATAGACATATTTCCTGTGACCATAGCACTCTAGGGCAACAGGGTACAGCTCCTTAAAAATCTCTTCTGCAGGTTCTCTGAGTGGTGCATAACTTCACTTAGGACATGCATGAAGATTTTTCTCATCATAGAAATTGACATTAGTGAGTTGGGAGAATTGTCTGAAGGTAGGTACAAGGACATTGATCTGAGGCAACACTGATCTGTTCTCTCACACCCCAGAAAATCCGATGTCTGCAGAATGTCTGTCACATTCTGCATGAACATTTTCAGAATCTTAAGACACAAAGGGAATCAGACACGAATCATGTCCAGACATTTTAGTTGCCTTAACTTCACACTGGGACAATTGATCCGGATATGCTATATAAATGCTGGTAGAAGTGATGAAGTTCTCAACGGGAGTAATCAGGTTCCTAGGCAGAGACCAAGGGCTTAGTTCTGGTCAATGATCTTGGAGAGCACGTGTGCTGTGTTTACAGAGTTAGAAGAGGCCACACATCTCATGGTCAGCTGGACCAAATGATAGAAGTCAATATCCAAGATGCGGCCTGTTGGATTTTTTTTCTGTACAAGTCACACCAACAACCGCCACTATCACTGTGAGGTGGTGTTGCAGGATATTTGATCACACTGTGAACTTTCAGAGTGTGGTGTTTACTGGAAAACTCTATTTCTAGTTGTGGTGTGGCTCAGTCCTTGCAGAGATCTGTAATCTAAGAGCTTTCTATTTATTGTGAAGTTACCAGTTGACAGGGAGTGAACTTAGGAAAAAACCCAGAGAGCAAGAGGAAGGCAGGAAGATGGAGAGAGATGCACATGAATTAATAAGGAGGGACATTCACTCTGAGGGGTTTTTGAGACAGCATGGAGAAGGAGAATTTCCTTTTGGAATGCTGGCTGAAGAGGAAGTTCAGCTTGGTGCTTTCTCTCCCTCACAGAATGTCAAGGTTGTTTTTAAGAAGGACATGACAGTTGTTGGGTATAAACTGCCCTACCTTTAAAATGATTAACTGACAAACATGTGTGGTTAGAACAATGGCCTTTACTGTCAGAAAAATTACAGGTACTAGAAGAGCTGGTGCAGCCTAAGAATTACCCTGTATTTGTTATGAAAAAGAAATCAGGAAAATGGTGGGTGATGTTAACAGATTAAAGAGACACAAATAAGATGATTCAGCCAATGAGCTCTTTACAGCCTGGACTCCCAATGCCTTCTTTATTACCTAAACCATGATAGTAATTGTTTAAAAATATTGCTTTCTAACAATTCCTTGCTTTAGCGTGATAGGGAAAGGTCTGATTTATCAGTATTTCCTTATAATAATGTTTGTCCAATAAAGAGATATCATTAGAAAGCCTTAACACAGGAACGATAAATAGTCCTACCTTGTGTCAATATTTTGTAATAACAGTCATTAGAAATAATTCATAAACAGTTTCCTCAATCTAAAATTTAGCACTATATGGATGATATCTTACTGGCTGATTTAGATGAAGATAACTTAGGAAAAAATATTTGATGAAATAAAGAGATATTTGCTCTTGATGGGGATTACAAATTGCTCCTGAAAAATACAGAGTAGATTCTGCCAATTATCTAGGATATAAGATTAGTTTCCAGAATTGTCTGGCTACTGCTCTGCCTGCCTTTACCAGGCCTGCTGCACCAGGAACATCCAAGGTTAGATTAGTTCTCCATGAATCTCCCCTGCCTGCCAGGTCTCCTGAGGCATGGACAGCAGCCTAGAGACATGTACTGCCCCCTGAATATCATTTTTCAGCCCAAGGCTATCCACCTGAGTCCTGGTGCACCAGAAACATCCAGTTTTGTCTTGCCTTCTCAAAGACCTGCTACAGGAGGAACATCCAAGGACAACTGTGTAGAGCACAATCAACAAAAGTCAGGGAATATGAATCCGCTAGAGCCCAGCTATCCTACTATAGCAAGCCCTGGATAGCCTAACACAACTGAAGCACAAAAAAATGACCTTAAATTCAATCCTATAAAGATGATAGAGGCTTTTAAAGAAGAAATTAATAAACCTCTTAAAGAAATACAGGAAAATATACTGAAACAGGTCAAGGAAATAAATAAAACTGTTTAAGACAAGAAAATGCAAATAGAAGCAACAGAGAAAACAAACTAAGGGAATCCTGGAGATGGAAAATGTAGAGAAGAAAATAGGAACAAGAGATTCAAGCATCACCAACAGAATACAAGAGATGAAAGAGAGAATCTCAGGTGTAGAGATACAATAGAAGAAATTGATACACCAAAGAAAATATTAACTCTGAAATATTCTTGATACAAAACTTCCAGGAAATCTGGGATAGTATGAAAAGAGCCAAACTAAGAACAATAGGAATAGAAGAAGGGGAAGACTCCCAGCTCCAAGGCCCAGGGTATATTTAACAAAATCATAGAAAAATTCCTCAACTTAAAGAAAGGAATGCCTATACACATACAAGAAGCTTACAGAAAACCAAGTAGATTGGACCAAAAATATCTTCCTGGCACATAAGGAAAACACCAACTGTACAGAACAAAGAAAGAATATTAAAAGCTTCAAGGGAAAAATAACATACAAAGGCAGACCTATTAGAATTACACTTGACCTTTCAACAGAGACTCTAAAAGATAAAAGGGCCTGGACAGATGTCTTGCAGCTTCTATGTGACCACAGATGCCAACGTAGACTGCTATCCCTAGCAAAACTCTCAATTACCATAGAGGGAAAAGATATTCCAAGTAAAAAATAAATTTAAACACTATCTATCCAGAAATCTAGACCTACAGAAAATTTTATATGAAAAACTGAAATCCAACAGGTTAACAACACTCCAAAAAAGTCACAGGAAATAGTTTCACTACAGGAGAACCAAAATAAGGGGAGTACACACAACTCCCACCTCTAACACACACACACACACACACACACACACACACACAGAGAGAGAGAGAGAGAGAGAGAGAGAGAGAGAGAGAGAGAGAGAGAGAGAGAGAAGTTGACTGATGAACTTTACCAGGTCCAAGGTGGGCAAGTCCTTCATGATTCCTGCTTCACAAAATAATCTCTCACACTGGGTCACAAGACTTCAGATGGATAGTCCAATGTTATAGAGAAATTTTGGGTAGTTCTTCATGTAGCCAGTTGCCTGTCATTTCTATAGTTTTAGAAGCTGCTTGCTCTGCACTTCTTACATACTAAGGTAATATTCCTTCTAAAATCTCTGATCCTGAGTCTTTTTTGATAAAAATCAAATGCTTGAGATTTTTGTTACAAATAACTCAGTGTACCTTTGTCAATGACACTAAAAAATCTGAGGCAACCTATGAGCCAAGTGAGCATACACATGCAGGTCCATGAAGGGCCTGGCAACATTGCAGCACATCTCTGGCAGAACTCACCACCCTCCTCCTGTAACCATCACCATGGTAATTCACACAGTCTGAACCTTGACCCTGAACCTCAGCCTCCTCACTGTCAACTATTACCTATCTTCTCATCCCCCGCAAGGGATCACAGCATTTCATACATGAGAAGTTACAAGCAGCATGGCGGCTGTTCACACAGATATGATGCAAACCACCCAGGGAACTATACAGGTATTATTCCACTGTATATTCAATTCCCACTAGCTTAGACAATCTTCCACGGAAGAATGTGCAACTCACCCACACTAGATCTGGCCAACACATCTGATTTGTGACATAGTACATATGTTCTGCTGCAGTTTAGTCTTCTGTGTCATGAGTGGTCCTGTGAGACCTTGATTCACTTAGCAAGGAAACAAAACCAAGCTTAGGTATTCAAATGACTCACTATTTATTCTACACCAACCAGCAGATACAATCCCTAAAGTAAGAGAGGAAAGTTTGTTCTGGTAGCAGAAGCAGCAGTCACACTTGCATAATTGCATGACTATTGTGTGAGTATTTTACAAAAAGACATTGTCATGTAGAGATGCTAGGAAAATGGTTAGTTTGGAGAACTGAGAAATGAAGATTCTGGCACACTTCTTTGTGCCTGTTCTTGGATTAACAATGCTGATAAACTGTGTCTTTTGTTCTGTGAGTAAGAATTGGTAAAGTTTTTTCATTGACCCAGAAAAGTTGCAAAGTGCACCATAACAGATTGATTCCAACTTATTCTGATATCTAACTGCTGGGAGCCAATGGATTTGCAGCCTTCTTATTAGCCTGAGTGAAGCCATTTTGTGTTAAAGTTAGGCTTGGAAATAACAGTAGGCCAAGGGTGCTGTTTTCTGAGCTTCGGGATTTTGTTTTGGTTCTGTCTCTCAAGAGATGGATTCTTGGGCTGGAGAGATGGATCAGCAGTTAAGAGCTCCGACTGCTCTTCCAAAGGTCATGAGTTCAAATCCCAGCAACCACATGGTGGCTCACAACCATCCGTAATGAGATCTGATGCCCTCTTCTGGGGTGTCTGAAGACAGCTACAGTGTACTTACATATAATAAATAAATGAATAAATAAATAAAATTAAAAAAAAAAAGAGATGGATTCTTTCCCAGGTCAGGGTGACTCCTTTGAGGTTAGGTGGCTGGCAGAATACAGGTGGTTGCGTTGGTAACATGTCCATGTCCTTGTGGCTAGGAGTCTGTAACTCCTTGGATTTTTCCCATCCCTGTTGCTTTGTCTAAGTCTTGGCTATATTGTTTAAAGTTCCTTTATCTTTCTTATTATAAATTGATGTATGGGAATTAAAGGTCTTTGGAGCTTGAACGGAGAGACTCTGTCTTGCTCCCAGGTATCTCTGTCTCTTGTCTCTTTTAGCCGTCATTTGCCTCCTCAGGACCATACTGAATACCCTGTGGGCTGGGGCATCCAACTCCTTGCCATGCTCTGGAGGAAAACTGACAGAACTTTCTGGAAAGAATCTCTATCATTTCTAACTAACTAACTAACTAACTAACTAACTAACTAACTAACTAACTAACTATATATGTGTATGTGTGTGTATATATACATATATACACACACACATACACACACACACACACACACACACACACACACACACACACACACATATATATATATTTATCATTCCTATATTCATTCTCCTGGAGTCAGAGCCTCTGTCAAGTAAGACATCTGGACAAGATTTGTGTTCAGTTCCCTTTATATATGAGGCTTTCAGAGAATGTAGTAGATATTCTGCAGACACTGGACTTTCTGGGGTGTAAGAGGACGGACTCAGATCAATGTCCTCCTACCTTCCCTTAGCCAATGCTCCTAACTGACCAATGTCAAATTCTATGACAAGAAAATAAAATATGGACAACAATGAATGTTAGAGATGAACAAGAGGAATAATGAAGACTTTAGAATTCATGGAATGCCACATTTATCACAACCACCATGGGTGTGCCTTGGAGAGGCAGAGCCCTGAGGAGTATGTGTCCTGAGGAATTCAAGCTGGTGTGGAGTTTTGCTCTACTTCTTGCCCTCATGCCCCTCCTGTTCTAATGAGTTCTATGAAATCTCTAAGGAAGCTTCCAGCCCCTATCTGGGCAATATCATTGTCACTTACAATAATAGTTAATGATCTTTTTTTCAAGCCTCACTTTGGAGAAGATTGATGATTTAAACACCACCCTCAGAAAAGACTTAGAGATGTTGATTGTTAGCAACATCAATCACCCTTAGAAAGAATCAGAAATGGTGATTGTTAAATAAAGTTAGGTTAAGATGTTTTTGCTAGTGGCTTTGATGTAGAAAATATTACTGAATGCTACCCAAATTCCCTGACTGCTGGCCCCTCAGAGCAAACTCAGTGTCAGGGAGTTCTTCCCTGACCCCTCTGCAATCTATTTCTTGGGCCACAGGTCCTTCTGCATCCTTGGAGGACTGGGACAACCAGGTGATATTCTCAAGTCCAGAACCCCTGCCTTCTGAGTTCCATGGCAAGCCTAGCAGCCAACAATCCTGACATGGCCCTCTGTGGTATACCTTCTGGTCCACACTTCTGCCTGTTAATCCAGAGGTCTGAAGCCATCAGGGACTACCAGCTCTGCCTGCATCCCTGGAAGCTTGCTACCACTGAGACCAAACAGCTCTACCTGTAATCCCAGAGGCCTGATACTGTTATGGATAGCCCTGGGGCTGTTTGTATTCTGCTAATTCTGCCTCCTGGAAGGGGCTTCAGAAATGGGGTGAGTTACATACTCACGTGACTTCTTGTGAACCAATCCCCTAATGAATAAAGGAGCTGATCACTGGGTGAGGAGGAGGGACTTCAGGGTAGGAGAGGTGAAGAGAGGAGGAGGAGAGAGAGGTCTTTTTGTAACAGGGACAGCAGATAGGTAAGATGTAGCTACTAGAGTCTTCTGGTATCATGGCAGATCTGCAAGGATTCACCACCAGAGGAATCAGATTTGGTAAGGCTTACAAGGTTAGGTTTTAGTTGTTGTGCCCAGAGATTGAGTTACTATTGTTTCTGAGCTAAGTTTGTGTTGCATTTTCCTTCACATGGCAGCTTGTCTGGGCTCTAGAGAGAAAGGTACAGTGGCAAAGTGTGGATTTATCTGATGTGCACCAAAGAGGCCATGGGGGTATTGAAGCATGGGGCTGGCATGGTAGTGACCCACCAGTGGAAACCTAGTGAGCTAGGTGGAGAGATTGTGGCGCTCCAGAGCTCCACAGGATAAAAGCAGCTTGGCCATTGCTTGCTAATACATGACCGGCTAGGCCGATGGGGCTGAGAGAACCAGGGAATAGCACAGGAACATGCTATATTCCTTCTTTTTTAATATTTCCTGCATCAGGGACTTCCAGATTCGCTAACAAGAGGGACAACCAAATGGCTGAAGGTCAGCATAAGAACACAGTCAACAATAGCCAGAGCAATATGCCACCAGCAGAACCCTGCTGTCCTTCAGCAAACACTGGATAACCCAGTATGCCTGAAGTGAAAAATAAAATGACCTTTAACCTTATGAACCTAATAAAGGACTTTAAAGAGAAATGAAATCCCTTAAAGAAATATAGATAAATACAGCCAAATAGGTAGTGGCCCTTTCCAAACTGTTGCAGGCCCTTAAAGAGGAAAGAAATATAAGGAAATACAGGAAAAATACAATTAAATCAGATCAATAAAATGAATAAAACTGTTCAAGACCTGAAAATGGAAATAGAAGGAATAAAGAAAACATTTCTATCTTGTAGATAGAAAACCAATGGAAGAGAACAGGAACAGACACAAGCATCACTAACAGAATACAAGAGATGGAAGAGAGAATATCAGGTGTAGAAGAAGATATAAGAAATCAATTGATCAACAAAAATGATAAATCTCCAAAGTTTCTAACAAAAAAAATCCAGGAAATTTGGGACACTATGAAAAGACCAATCTGAAGAACAATAGGTATAGGAGAAAATTCCTAACTCAGAGGCCAAGAAAATATCTTCAACAATATTATAGAAGAAAATTTATTTCCTCTAAAGAAATGGATGTCTATAATCATACAGGAAGCTTACAGAACACCCAATAGATTGGCAAAAATATCCTCCTTCTGCCACAAAATAACCAAACACTAAATGTACAGAACAAAGAAAGAATAATAAAAGCTGCAAGGGATAAAGGCCAAGTAACATAAAAATGTGGACCAATTAGAATTACAAGAGACTTCTCAGATGAGACTTTAAAAGCCAGAATGTCCTGGGGAGATGTCTTAGAGTCTGTAACAGGTCACAAATACCAGCCCAGACTACATCCAGAAAAACTTTCAAATCACCATGGACATAGAAGACAAGGTATTCCATGACAAAACCAAATTTAAACAATATCTTTCTACTAATACTGCTCTACTGAGGATACTAGATGAAAAACTCCAACAGAAGGAGGATAAGTACACCCAAGAAATAATTCCACACCAACAAAACCAACACACACACACACACACACACACACACACACACACACACACACACCACCACCACCACCACCAAAATAACAGGAAACAACATTCATTGGTCATTAATATTTCTCAACATCAATGGACTCAATTCACTTAAAACAGGTTAACAGAGTGGACACATAAACAGGATTCATTATTCTGTTGCATATAAGAAATATAGCCCAGCAACAAAGATAGGCATTACCTCAGAGTAAAGGTTTGGAAAAAATTTTTGAGCAAACGGAACCAAGAAAGAAGCTGGAATAGCCATTGTAATATCCAGTAAGACTTTCAGCCAACATTAATTAAAAGAGATGAGGAAGAACACTTCATACCCATCAAGGAAAAATCTACCAAGATGGTGTCTCAATTTTGAACATTTGTGCCCCCAAGGCAAGGGCATCCACATTCATAAAACATACATTACTAAAACTTAAATCATACATCAAATCCCCTGGAAACTTCAACATCCCAATCTTACCAAGGGGCAGGTCAACTAGAAACTAAACAGAAATAATGAAACTGATGTTATGAATCAAACTGACTTAACAGACATCTAAAGAACATTTCACCCAACCCCCCAAAAATATTATGTTCTTCTCAGCACCTCATATTAACCTATATTAAAAGCTGATCATACATTCGGTTATAGAGCAAGCCTCAACAGATAAGAGTGAAATAACACCTTGTATCCTATCATACCACAATGGATTAAAGCTGGAAAATGACAGAAATAACAAAGCTTACAAACTCATGGAAACTGAACAACAGTCTAAACAATTGTCACTGGGACAGGGAAGAAATAAGGAAATTGAAGACTTTTTATAATTCAATGAAAATGAAGGCAGGACATACCCAAACTTATGGGACCCAATGAAAGCAGTACTAAGAGGAAAGTTTGCTGCACTAAGTGCTTTCATAAAGAAATTGGAGCTCCAGAGAGACCCATCTGGAATCCTAGTACACAGTGACTGAGGAGTGGTCTTCTGGTTTCTTTCGGAGGCCAGGGAGCTGATCCTGTGACACAGGGCTCTGTCCTCAAATAGTGCCAGGAGAGAGCTGGTATCCCAGGAGTGCTGACACACCTTCGAGCACAGGCAAGACCACCACTTCTGTTCAAATTCACTAGATCAAGAGGGACCCTTGTAGAGCCATCAAGACACAGGAACCAAGGGACAGCTGGGGACAAGATCCTTTTGGTTTCTGTCTGCACCCCAGAGCTGACCCTGTGCCACAGCTCTCCAAACCCAAATTCCTCTCAGAGAGAGCTGGTCTTAAAGGAGTATTGATACAGAGGCCTGCAGGAGGGACAAGCCATAGCCAGAAAGAGTAAGATCAGCTAACACCAGAGTTAACCAGATAGCAAAAGGCAAGGGCAAGAACATAAGGAACAGAAACCAAGGCTACTTGGCATCATCAGAACCCAGCTCTCCCACCACAGCAAGCCCTGGATTCCCCAATACGCCAGAAAAGCAAGACTCAGATTTAAAATCATTTCTCATGATGATGATAGAAGACTTTAAGAAAGAAATTAACACCCTTAAAGAAACACAAGAGAACAGAGGTAAAGAACTAGCCCTTAAAGAGGAAACACAGAAATCCATTAAAGTATTATAGGAAAACACAATCAGACAGACAAAGGAAATGAACAAAACTATCCAGGAGCTAAAAATAGAAATAGAAACAATAAAGAAATCACAAAAAGAGACAACCCTGGAGTTAGAAAACCTAGGAAAGAGATCAGGAGTCATAGATGCAAGCATAACCAACAGAATACAAGAGATAGAAGAGAGAATCTCAGGAGCAGAAGATACCATTGACAACATCGAC
>CM052712.1:76349281-76370042 GCA_028551405.1 Uromys caudimaculatus
GACATAATACTACCTGAGGACCCAGCTATACCTCCCCTGGGCATATACCCAGAAGATGCTCCAACATGTAATAAAGACACATGCTCCACTATGTTCATAGCAGCCATATTTATAATAGTCAGAAGCTGGAAACAACCCAGATGTCCCTCATCAGAGGAATGTATACAGAAAATGTGGTACATCTACACAATGGAGTACTACTCAGCTATTAAAAACAATGACTTAATGAAATTTGCAGGCAAATGGATGGAACTTGAAAATATCATCCTGAGCGAGGTAACTTAGTCACAAAAGAACGAACATGGTATGTACTCACTGATAAGCGGATATTAGCCCAAAAGTTCAGAATGCCCAAGTTTCACTTTACATTAACCGCTGGACTGAGAGTGAGGTCTCAGATGGAAGAGTTGGAGAAAGGACTGAAGCAGCTGAGGGAGTTTGCAGCTCCAAGGATGGAGCAACAGCATCAATGGGCCTGATCCCCCCTCTGGTCATCCTGGAGTTTGGACCACCAACCAAAAATACACATCTATGGACCCATGGTTCTAACCACATACGTGGCAGAGGATGGCCTTGTTGGCCATCAGGGAGAAAGGAGAGGCCCTTGGGCCTGAGGGTGTCAAAGGCCCCAGTAAAGGTGAATGTGAAGGTGGGAATATGGGAATGGTTGGGCAGGTGGGTGGGAGGTGGAATTCCCTCATAGAGGCGGGGAGGGGGAAGGTATAGGGGTTTCCAAAGAGGAGACATTGGAAATGTCAATAAAGTATCAAAAATTAATAAAAAAACATAAAAAAACCATGAAAAAAAAAAAGAAAATGCAGATGATTTAGAAGATTGATCCTTACTGGCTGGGAGTGAAGGTGGTAGGATCCTTAAGGCTAATGACCCTGAAGCAATTCTGTGACCAAGATCAAACTGTTGGCCAATAGGGGGCAGCATTGACACATAGTAAAATGGTGCTTGGGGTAGTTGTGTGTCTCACCAAGGCCTCAGCTGAGGAGTCCTTCACCCCCACCTCCTCCCCAGCTCTTGCAAGCATGATTAATTTGTATTTGAAAATATATCTCGATGGAAATTCATTTGAAATGAAGCTAACAAAAGCTGAGCTTGTACTGATCCTTCTGGCAATGGGAAATGGGCTACAATGTCCTCACGTGTCTACAAGGTTGTTCGGCTCACATGGGCCTCAGAGAGATTTTATTCCTCATGTTTTCTTCTTTTGGTTCTTCTGCCTTTCCTAGCAGCATAGCTTGGTCCTTCAGGAAACCACTGATAAGAAAAGCCAGTCTCTCTTCCTCATGCTTGCTCAATACTCCCCATTTCACAGTAACAGGAACTTCATGTTTAGAGTACAGCTCATGTGGCTCTTGGCCATGTGAGGGTACAGGTAACATGGACTACCTCCTCCTTGGCTCATGAGACCAAGAGGCCATGGGTGGCACTCCCCACACTGATGCTTTGGGAAAAGGATGCTGTGATGATGGTGTTTACTGATTCTCTAAACTGTGGGCCCCTGTGAAAATCAAAGTTAAATGAAATACTTTCCTACTTCAAGAGGAAAGAACCAGAGCACAGTCACAAGCAGATTAGAGCAACACCAAACTGCAATTGTGTAAATACAAAAATATCCCCCACTCCTTCTGTCTCTGGAGACACACATAAACTCCTCCTCAGAGATGACAGCCAGACAGGACAAAACAAGACACTATGAGACAAGGGAAACATCTCCATGTTTCACCCGTTCATTAATTTACTTCATGTCCTGGATTAATTTAGTTAGTCTACATTGAGATCACAGCTTCCCCTCCCTCCTCTCCTCTTAGTCCCTCCCTCTTACTTCCCAACACTCTACCCCCCTCACTGTCTCCTCAGAGAATGGGAAGCCTCCCATGGATAGATGTTGGCTGATCAAGTTGTGTTTTTTTTTTTCTGTTGAGGCTAAACAAGGAAGCCCAGAAAGGGGAAAGAGATTCCCAGGCAGGCAAGAGTCACAGACAACCCTTGCTCCTTCTGTTCCAGGTCCCACATGAAGGTCAAGCTGCCCATCTGTTACATATGTGTAGGTGACCTAGGTCTGTTTCATGCATGCTCTCTGGTTGTTGGTTCAATGTCAGTGAGCTTCTATGGGGCTAGATTCATTGGTTGCTTCTTGTCTTAGTCAGGGTTTCTATTCCTGCACAAATATCATGACCAAGATGCAAGTTGGGGAGGAAAGGGTTTAGTCAGCTTACTCTTCCACATAGCAGTTCCTCATGAAAGGAAGTCAGGACTGGAACTCAAGCAGGTCAAGGAGCAGGAGCTGATGCAGAGACCCTGGAGGAATGCTTCTTACTGGCTTGCTTGCTTCTCCTGGGTTGCTCAGCCTGCTTTCTTATAGAACCCAAGACTACCAGCCCACAGATGGTACCACCCACAAGGGGCCCTCTGCCCTTGATCACTAATTGAGAAAATGCTTTACACCTGTATCTCATAGAGGCATTTTCTCAACTGAAGCTCCTTTCTCTGTGATAACTCCAGCTTGTGTCCAGTTGCCACACAAAACTAGCCAGTACAATTGACCCTTTGTCAACTTGACACACAAACACCTAACCATTAAGGCTCGACCCTTACTTTCTTATTCATCCCCAAGATCTAAATAACTTTAAAAGTCTCACAGTCTTTGTATATCTTACATATTAACATTTCAGTCATTTTTAAATACCTTCTTTTTCACGAGGAAAAAAATATCAGGTCGCAGTCACCATCAAAAGCAAAATCAAACTCCAACTGTCCAATGTCTGGGATCCACTCAGAATCTTCTGGATTCCTCCAAGGGCTTGAGTCACTTCTCCAGCTCTGCCTTTTGTAGCACACACCCTGTCTTCTCTGCTCCAGATTCCTGTACTCCATTGCTGTTGCTGTTCCTGGTGGTCATCTGATGGTACTGGTATCTCTGCTGTCTTCTGCTGCAACTAGGCTTTATCATGGTGCCAAGCCTCACCTCCTTTGCCTGACTCCTTCAGTTCTGGGCCATCAATTGCAACTGAGGCTGCACCTTCACCAGTGGCCTTCTGAGGCCTCTCACAGTGCCCAAGTCTCATCTGCCCTTAATGACTCCTTCAAGCCTTCAAAACCAGTACCACCTGGGTGACTCTTACACATAACCAAGTCCAGCCACCACACAAGGTACAACCCTGGGTATCTCTGGAACACAGCCTCTGTGCTCTCAGAAAACACTTCTCAGAAGATTCCACCCCAATGATGCTGGTCTCTTCTTAACGACCACTAATACCTTAGCTCCAGCTAACCAGCATCAACAGTCCCAGCAATGCAATGGTTTTGCTTTAGTAGTTCTGGTATCTTGTTAATCACAGCTTATTTCTTCAGCCCAAGTAACCAAAACCACAGAATCTTACATCAAACTAGCAACATACCTGTTAAGAGTCTTTAATCTTCCCTCTGAAATTTCACAAGTCAGGCCTCCATCTTCTGCACTGTTCTGAGCATTATCTTCCAAGCTCCTACAGAACATGCCACAGAGCAGCCCAAAGTTCCAAAGTCCTTCCACAGTCCTCCCCAAAACATGGTCAGATTGTCACAGGAATACTCCACTGCGCTGGTAACAATTTGTCTTAGTCAGGGTTTCTATTCCTGCACAAACATCATGACCAAGATGCAAGTTGGGGAGGAAAGGGTTTATTCAGCTTACTCTTCCACATTGCAGTTCATCACAAAAGGAAGTGAGGACTGGAACTCAAGCAGGTCAAGGAGCAGGAGCTGATGCAGAGGTCCTGGTGGAATGCTGCTTACTGGCTTGCTTCTCCTGGCTTGTTCAGCCTTCTTTCTTATAGAATCCCAGACTACCAGCCCACAGATGGTACCACCCACAAGGGGCCCTCCACCCTTGATCACTACTTGAGAAAATGCCTTACACCTGTATCTCATAGAGGCATTTTCTCAACTGAAGCTCCTTTCACTGTGATAACTGCAGCTTGTGTCAAGTTGACACACAAAACTAGCCAGTACACCTCTGTAGGTTTTCTTGTGGTGTCCTTGACCTCTCTGGCTCCTTAAATCCTTCTCCTGTCTGTTCCATAACATTCAGTGAACTCTGTCTAATATTTGGCTGTGGGTCTCTGCATTTTTTTTTTAATCAGTGGATGTCGAAAGCTCTCACAGGACAGTTATGCTAGGCTCTTGTTTGCAGAATATCATTAATAATGTCAGAGCTCTTGAACTCATTGTAAAAGGTGACCACTTTATGAACAGAACATCCATAGCTCAGGTGCTAAGGTCAACAGTTAGTAAATGGGACCCCAAGAAAATGAAAACCCTGGTAAGGCAAAAGACAGCATCAGTAGGTAAAAACAGTAGCTTAAAGAACGGAAAAAATATCTTGAACAACTATATATTTGGTAGAGGGCTGATACCCAAACAATATAAATACCTCAAGAAATTAAACATCAACAAAACAAATACCCCATCATAAAATGGGTACAGAGGTCAACAGAGAATTTTCAACAGAGGAATCTCTAATTGCCAAGAACCACTTAAACATATTTCAAACATTCTTAGTCAAATGCAAATGCAAAGGACTAGGAGTTTCCATCCTATACACATCAACTTGGCTAAGATCAAATTGCAACTGACAGCCCATGCTGGTGAGGATATGGTGCAAGGGAGTTAGTCCTCCATTTCTGTTGAGTGTGTAAACTTGTACAGACATTTGGAAATCAGTCTGGGTGTTTCTGACAAATAATTCTACTTCAAGACCAAGTTATACCACTCCTGGGCGTACACTCAAAAGATGTTCCACTTAGCACAAGGACACTTGCTCAACTACATTAATAGCAATTTTATCCATAATAACCAGAAACTGGGCAACCCACCTGTGCCTCACCCCTAGAATGGATAAGGAAAATATTCTACACTCATGCCATAAAATACTAATTCATCTACACAAAAATAAGGAATAGTATGTAATTTTCAGGCAAATGGATGGAACTGGAAAATATCCATTCTGAATAAGGTAATTCTGGCCCAGAAGAACTTGCATGGTATGTACTCACTTATAAGAGGATATTACCCATAGAGTACAGGATAAGCATGCTACAATCCAAACACCCAAAGAAGCTAAGTAACAATTGGTCACAAGGTGAGATGATTGAATCTCACTAAAAAAGAGAAATAAAATCGATATCAGTATTGGTTGATTAGAGGGAACTTTATGAGAGAGGGTAATGGGGACAGGAACATTTTGGGGGATAAGTTGTGGTGGGAGGAGCTGTCATTCTAAGGCAGGAAGAGAGAAAAGCAATCCAAGTGGGGGCATCTCAAGGACAAGCCAGAGACCTGGGATGTGGCAGGCTCCTGAGAGGATTTGGGAGTGACCCTGTCTGAGACCCTGGCAGCTGGGAATAAGGAGACTGAAGTGATCACCTCTGGGAGGGAGGCAGGATTTCCTGTGGAGGGAGGGGACTCCAACCCATCCACAAAACCTTCCATCCAAAACTTTCCCTGTCTGCAAGAAATGCAGGAATAAAGATCGAGCCAAGTTTAAATGAATACCCAACCAATGACTGGACAAACTTGAGACCTATCCCATGGAAGAGAGCCAAACTCTGACACTCTTGATGATACTTGGTTGTGCTTAAGGACAGAAGTCTTGTATAACTGTCATGTGAGAGGCTTCATCCGGCTCCTAATGGCAATAGAAAGACACGCACAGACAAAAAGTAGGCAGGATGCAGGGAGTCTTTGTGGAAAAGTCACAGGAAGGAATGAGGAAGGCAGATGGGGTCAAGATACCAGAAGGAGACCCACAGGGCCAAGTCAAATGGACTTATTGTGAGCTCACAAGACTGAATTACAAACTAAAGATCATGGATGTTCTAGACCTAAGCCTCCTACACATACGGAGAAGATGTGAATCTTGGTCTTAATGTGGGTCTCCTAAAAATCAGAACTGGGGTTTTCTCTCATTGAACTTTGTTGCCTTCCTTTACAAACTTTTCCCCTAGCTGGGCTGCCTTGTCTGCCTTCAGTGGGAGAGGATGCATGTAGCCCTGATGGAACTTGTTGAGCCTGGGCAGTGTGATACATGGTAGGGGTGGGGAGTGGGTGCCTTTCCCTCTCTCTGGAGAATGGGAGCAGGAAATGAAGGGACAGGGTTGGAGGGTAGGGCTGGGAGGAAAGAACACACAGGATGTGATCAGGTGGTAAGGTGAATAGATAATGAATTAATGCAAACAAAAAGAAATGATCAATAGGAAGCTAGATTTAACATTTAAACGTTGTGCATTGCAAACTGAATAGAAACACAGGCTCCCTGAATCATGTTAGCAACATATGTTTTCTTTGCAGACTGATAATTACAGTAAAAATTCATTAAGTACACAAATTTCTTGGTATAATGTAGTTGTGCGCAGTGTTGTGAACTTGGTGGCTATACTTAGTGTGTACTTATAAGTGATAATTAGCAGATGTAAATTATACAAACAACGTTGTTTCAGTCAGACATCAGCCTACAGATATAAATAGGTAAGGTTATATTTATTTTAGTTTCCTATCTCCCTCTTTCTGTACATTTCTTCTTTCTCCAGTCTTATCAATATATGCTGTAACCTTACACTATAGAATTTGTTTAGGTATATATTATTTTGATTTTTATTTACTTATTTTTCTCAGCTTTTATTTCTATCCTGAGGAGGGATAAGATGACGTCAAGAGAGACAAGAAGGAAAGTGCTGAGGGACTCTAGCTCCATGTCAAGAGGAAGTTTCTTGAATTTTCCTATTAGGTATTTGGACTAAGAAGATAGAATGATATCAATTTTCTGCTCTGAAGTCTCAACCTGTAGAGTGCTGAGATAACTGTTCTATAGTATTATACCTGTTTAATAGGGTTCCCAGATCCAGTGAATGGATAGGTAAACACTCTCTGAAGTGAAGCACATCCAGACCTTTTTTGAATAACTCAGGATATTGGTTTGCTTTGGTTGTTCTAAATAGTGAGTATCTAAGAAATAAACAAACTGGCAAACACACAAGTACACAACACGTTTGAAGTGTATGAATTGAAGCCAATGCCAACTGGAAAGCTTTTATGCAAGATAGACACCTGATGCCTTGTGATTCTGTTTGCATGAGTGCTTTTTACATTGTCAAACATGGGACTGGAGAGATGATCCCTCCAGTAATTGAGAGTCCTGGCTGCTCTTTCAGACAACCTGAGATCAATTCTAGACAGCCATCTGGTAGCTCACAACCATCTATACAGGGTTCTGGTTCCTTTTTCTGTCATGCAAGCATACATGCCAATAGAACACAAAGATACATAAAATACACACAGAAAGAAATGCTGTACATTGACAAATTCCTAATTTCGTCTCAATCATCCATGGTACAGGAGCTCAAACTCTGGAGCCCAGAGCACAGGACACTATTGCTCACCTACTGAGCTCAGTGGACACACCTGAAACTCCACCTGCTCTCTACACAGAACAACACAGCTGCTACTCATCAGCATCCCTATTTAATTAGTTGGGTCATTTTTACTCCTTTGTGAGATTAAGTCCTTTTTATATTTGAAGAGTTCTTCATTTATACCTTCATGTGTATTATGTGGATTTGTGCACGTGAGAGCTGGGATCCACACAGGCCAGAAATGAGGGTCCTATCACCTGAGCCTGAGTCGCATTTGAGAGCCACCTGATTATTAGCTCTGAAACCAACTTTTGTTCTCTGCAAAAGCAGCATATGCTCTCAACCTGTAGGCAATCTCTGTCAATCTATGGGTTGTTTTAAGAGTATGAAATCATGTTAATTGTGGAAAAATCCCAGGTGAGTTCACTAATCCCAAGGAACATAGGCAGGGTACTGGACACTCAGACAGGGAGACAGGCTGTGAGGTAAGACAGAAAGAAGGATCCTGAGTGAGGTTTGTTGTTTGTATGTTTGTTGTCTTCCTCTGTACCTTAGGCCAGCCTAGATGTCCTTACGTATCCCACCATAGCTGTCCCACTTTATCCACCTTCCCAAGATTGTGAATTGTGACATTTCTGGCATCACTGTGTACATTTTGACTTCTCTCCAGAGGGCATTTGTTGCAGACTCCTAAAAATTTAGATACTTTATTTAATTCAGACAATAATAATGATATTTAAAGAAAGCACTCATGTTTGACGTGTTCAATAAACACAGAGTAACAAATTATTTTATTGATAGTTCACTATACAGAAAGGGGGTATAGTAACTAGGCATACGGAGTGTTTTTTCTTTTGTTCTTTTTATTACAACCGAAGACATAAAATACAATTTTTTTAAAGTAAATGCTTTATGTAGTAGAGGGTCCAGCATAGTTTTGAAAATCTTTATATCCAATATGGATACTTCATAGATTTGGGGAGTCCAGAGGAATAAGGCTCTAGAGGCTTGTCTCATAAAGTCTGGATATAGACATTGCTGGTAGTCATCTCATTAAAGTATGACAAAAAGTTCAAAGTACAAAGCCAGACTAGAAAGGATGTTTACTTTGCCCTATGTTGTCTTCTTCCATTTATGCATCTCTGATGGGTCCAAGGTGCCTTGTGGTCTGAGTGTGGTGATTTTGTCTGTGATCCTTTTAATTCTCCTTCATAGGAAGTATGTCTCTGTTGCTGACACTGGTTTATATGTTCTGTGCACATAAGTCATCAGCCACACAAGAGGGTTGTATGTGTAGCCCAGGCAAAGGACAAGAAGAAAACAAGTGTCAGAAAACTCTCATTTTATCCATGCCAATTACACCTGGAACTTGGCTTCACTCATGAAATAACAGTGTCTTTCCATTCCTGGACCCGTTGAACCTTCCCAACCAAGAACCTGGTAGTGAGGTTGGTAAGAGTCAAATACCTCAGAGAGAGAATATCCAGGTTTATAAGTACACAACAAAGCATCTAGTCAGTCTGTCCAGGCAGAAGCTACGTACCAATGCCAAACTGTGTTTTTGCCTCCACAAGGACCCTGTTCCCGCAGTCCATCCAACTGTTCCCCATGTCAAGTTTAGCCTCCAAGATCCTAGTCACTGTACATCCTTTTGTTTCCACCCATGTGAGCAGTGTCAGAAGCCACAGGCTCTGAGGTCCCTGGGTGACAGATGTGTACCAAGCCTGTTGTTTATTCAAATTCAGAATTCATATTTCCCAATTTACTGCCAGAAAGCACAATTCTGGACATCTGGTGATAGACACATTAGTCATCACATGTTTGGCAGATATCTGTAGCAAAGGAGATATTCTTGGGATGCCTTATTGCCCTCGGTGTATCCATGAGCTCAGGGCAAAGTTGGGCAAATCTTTATACAGAGACTTGATCCAACACATCACAGCACTCCAGAGGGACAGAGTATTATTCCACATTCATCTTGCTCCAGTTGGCTGGGTGCTAAAAATCATCCTTCAGGATGGGCATGGAGAAGTCATTGTTGTTGAAGTTGACATTGGTGATCTAAGGGCATTTTCTGAGTGCAGGTAGGAAGGTACTGAGCTGGGAGTCCTTCAGCCAACACTCCTGCAAATCCAGAGTCTTAAGAGTGTTTTCCACTTTGTCTAGGAGACCTCTCAGAGGCATAAGAACCAAATCATATAAGATCACTCCTCTCAAATCCAGATGTTTTAGCTGAAAGAGTTGCTGAGAGCAGGGGAAGGAATCCAAGTCTTTCTGTGAAATCAGTAAATGATGAAGAGGGTCTTCAAGGGCGTCCTTGGGCACTTTTGGATAGACTGGGGGATTAGTTCTGGAAAATGGTGTTGTATAGGTTTACCTGGGCTATACCGAGTGGTAGAAGGAACCAGGGTGCCCCAAGGTCAATTTGATTAAGGATCAAGGACATCGTCTATGATGCTTGCTGTTGGAAACTGCTCAGTCATGTAAACCTGACTGTTCATCTACTGACCTCACTCTCAAGCTTAAAATCAGTTCATCCCCTAAGCCCAGAAAGCACAGAGAACTTTCATTTAAGGAAAGTCCTGACAGGATCTCAATATTTGCTGTGGACTCAGTGACTCTGCATTCTATCATTCTCTCTGCAGTCATGTTTGCTCCCATTTACAGCCCAAGCTGTATGCCCTGTCCCATGCAGTCAGTGCTACTTGGGCTCAAGAATTATCACCCATGGGAATTGGGGGAAAATTGAAAGCTGTTCTCCCAGATCTGTGCATATAGCTTATGTTCACTCTGTGCATATAGCTTATGTTCACACTGTGCTAGTGAGTCCCCCAACTCCTCACTCCACACTTCCCTTCCTGTTCCCTTTCCATTTGATTGGGTGGGCGGGATTCCAGGAAGAATTACAACGCATACTTACTCCATCTGTCCTATTCTTTACCCCAAATCACTTCTCTACTTCATGATGGGCTTATTTGTAACACTGATTTAACTTGTAAAATTTCCCTTGTATGCCTTAATATACATGGAAACAAGACATAACTTCCAGATTATTATGAGTCTCTAACTGTTTTCTCCTAGTGACTGTCTGGCATCAGGCACCACTGATCCTTAAGAGAGGAGAGACAGATTTGCTTTGATAGGTGACCCAGATCTCTATTTTATTACCTTAGGACCTGATTCATCTGGTCTCTCAGAAAATAGATGCAGAACATGAAGAGATGCTGGAGACAGTTGAATTTGGAGAACTGAGCAATAAAGTTCTTGATACACTTGGCTTGTGTGACTCTGGTTGTATGGAAAATAGGGAGGGTAATCTTGTAGAAGGCTGCCAGGAAGACTTTGCCAGATGTTTTCATCTACCCGAAGTAGGGAGCAAAATGTGGCAACTCCAAAAGCATCCAGTCTGTATTCAGTTCTAATTCTGTGATGTGCTCTCTATCAAAAACATCCAAGATCTTCTGATAACTTGGACTGGCATAGCTCAAATCTTCATCAATGTACAGCAGAAATGTAGGGAGCCCTTTCTCTGCAGTGTCCACTTCAAGAAGCATGTTTGTGCTTCATCGAGGCAGGACCTGACGCACAGGTCATCTATGACCTTCAGATGCTGCCTCAGAACATTTCTGGGATGGACCTTTATGATTTGCTTTTTGTGCAAGGTCTCTGCTGAACAGCCTCTGCCCTCTGCACCAGTCCATATGTTCCCGAAGGCTTAGTGTACATTTCTCAGGTCAAGATCCTGAAGTTTTGTCCTCCTGTGTGTGAAACACATGAAAGCCAGCATACCCTGTATTAGCTTTTACTACATGTGTATAAACTCCACTCTCCTACCAGAAAGATTTTAATGCACCTGATATTCGAGGGGGACTCAGGCATGCTACAGAAGCTTTGTCAGGTTTCTATACACTTGATTACTTTTCTTTCACTAAGGTGCACTTTGTTTCTCCTTAGTCACATTATTAGTGGTTGTGGGAAGGCCAGCGATATGGTCATTTTATTGTGAGGTTATATCTACTCTAGTCCGTATTCGACTCTAATCCATATGCAAATGTCCTCTGTACAAGTAAACAGTAGCTTGCAAGGATGTTGACTTTTTCCCTGATGATGCTGTCAGAGCATCTAATCCACTTATGACAAAGCCCACCTCACTTACAATGTCTGCTGTGTACTCTTTGTGCTTCCTTCTACAGTACTTGGATCTTGTTTACCTGGGTGAAACTCTGTCTGTCATGAGTCTATAGCATCTAGCACACCCTGCAAGGTTCCCAGGTTAGGTATCTCAATCAATGCTCCCACAGGGAAAAAGGGGAAAGGCCACCCTCCAACCAAGCTTTCACAAGCTTGGTATGACTGCCAGCAAAGGCCTTCTTGAACAGTGCTTAGAATAGCCCAGGGGGCAGCTCCTCCAGAGAGGACATGACAAAAGCCTCAGTCTGACTTGCTCTCTTCTGGAGTGTGGGTGGGGTCTGAACACTCATCCTCTAAGGTCTCCAGTCTGAAGGCTCCTGGGGAAGGATTGAGAAAAGGATATACTTTCAAGACAAAGTTTATAAAACTTTCTCACTATCACACCAACTATTAAGTTTCTGAGTTACTCTTCTGGTAATGGTAGAGACCTCAATTTACCTCTTTATCCTAAACTGGTGATGTAAAGACCGACTTCCATGCTGGCATCATGGGAGCCTCTCTATCACTCAAATGGGCATATAATTTGTGGTATAAAATATTTTGTGTGTGACCCTTTCTTTAAAAAAAAAAAAGAATGAATTAAAGAGTAAGAAAGATAGAAAAATGGGAGAGACTACCTGAGGTCATCGAGGATGACAGAAGCTGAAATATGCGGCAGAGAGGAGATAGAAACTGCAGACACCACTCCCAGATGATAGGCATAGCCCCCATTTGAAGGAAGGGGCCACTCAACCGTCTCAAAAGTTTTAACCTAGAATTGTTCCTGTCTAAAGACACAGACAAAAGTGAAGCAGAGACTGAAGGGAAGGCCGTCTACAGACTGCCTTCCTTGGGATTTATCCCAACAGCAGACTTCAAACTCTGACACTATAGCTGATGCCAAGATGTGATTACAGACAGGAGCCTGGAATGGCTGTTCTCTGAGATGCTGTGTCAGCACCTGTCTAAGACAATTGCAGACACTCACAGGCAACCATTGGAATGAGCCTGGGGACTCCAGTGGAAGGGATAAGGAAGAAGTAAAGGAGCTGAATGGGATTGCAACCCCATAGGGAGAACAACAATATCAACTCACTGGACCCCTCAGAGCTCTGATGGACTAAACTACATACCAAATTATATACGTGGGTGGGTCCGTGACTCTACATATATATGTAGTAGAGGATTGCCTTATCTGGCATCAATGGCAGGGGAGATGCTTGGTTCTGTGGAGGCTTGTTTCTCTAAGGAAGGGGTATGCCAAGAGGGTTGAGGGAAGACTGTGTGTGTGGAAGAAACCTTTAGAGTCAAAGGGGATGGAGGATGGAAGTGGGGCCTTGCTGACAGAAGACTGGGAAGGAGGACAAGAATTGAAATGTAAATAAATAAATAACAAAAAAAAAGGAAAAAAAGGAAAAAACCACCAACCAACAACAAAAAATAACACAAACAAACAAGCAAGCGAACAACAAATCACGAAAAAAGCTTTGTGTTGTGGATCAATATTTAATTCACTAATCATGATAATGACAATGAGTTCCTATAATTTTCAGGGTTTTCTGGGTCCCAAAAGTAAACAATATCCAAAAATAAAGCTATGTGAAAACGATGCAAAGGAAATCCTAAGGCAAGACATGTGAGTAACTCACAAGTGTAATTCTAGCTATTTTGAGTTAAAGACAATCAAAGGTACATGGTCCACAGGTCTACACTGTGAGCCAGTGTCTCACAAAAACAAACACAAGCAAGCATTTGAGGGAATGGAAATATGAGGGAACATGCTAGTAATCTTAGCACTGAGGAGGCCACTGAGTCAGGAGGATCCTGATTTCCAGCCTACCCAGAGCCACATGGCCATTTCTAGGATAGCATGAACCACAGAGAAAGACCCTCTTACAAAATCAACCATAATAATGAAATCAACAGCTAACACATATGTTTGAGATGAAGCTAAAACGTCATTTGAAATTAAATCCAAGATCTTCAATGTGTTCATCTAAAGAGACAGATATGAATATTTATTGTCATATCCTGGACTCTGTCTACATAATACTACATGAGCTAAGGGAAAATCATTATATACCAGTTGTGAACTAGTTGTCTATATTTATCATCCTCCAATACTCTCAAGTCCAACTGGTAACAGACCTCAACATGAAACTGGTAAACAACATCTAATACAAGAGAGTGTGGGATTAGACTTTAATGCATTGGCACAGGAGACAACTTCCTGAAGAGAAACGCATAGCTCAGGCAATGAGATCAACAATTAATAATGGCACTTGATGAAACTGAAAAGCTTCTGTAGGGCAAAGTATTTCATCTGCAGGCCAAAATAGGCCTAAAGACTGGAAGGAGATCCTCAGCAACCATATATCTGACATAGGGATGATATCCAAACACTATAAATTCAACAAAATATAAGATATTCACAAACCAAATACCCCAAGTTAGAAATCAGATACTGAATTACACAGAATATTTCAACAGATGAATGTCTACTTGCTGGGAAGCACCTAAATAAATGTTCAACATTCCAAATCATCAGCGAAATGTAAATCACAATGACTCTGAGATTCCATCTTCCATGCATCAGAATAGCTAAGATCACAACCTCAAGTGACAGCTCATGTTGGGGAGGTGATAGGACAAGGGGAACACTTCTCCATTGCTGGTGAGCATGCAAACTTTGACAACCACTTTGGAAATAAACCTGGCATTTTTTTTAAAAAATTGAAATCGTTCTACCTTCTAAATCCAGTTTTACCACCCTAGACACATTCCCAATAAGGACCCACAATACCACAAAGACACTTGTGAACTATGTTCATAGCACCTGTCCTTCGACTGAAGATGCAGCGCCTTCTAAAACACAGCAGAACTGTTGCACATAGGAACTCAGAGAGCCTGAAGCAGGGTGCAAAGGGCCTGCACCACATGACATGACAATGATGAGTGAAGTAGATACAAGTTCCAATTCCTAACCTAGAAGCTATCTCCAATCCATAAAGACTTGCAAATGAAACTCCCAACTCCCTTCAAACAGAGTCTCCTTTTGGATGTAAATCCCTCTTTTAAGGGGAGGCTAAGTGACCAGTGGTGGGTGCCAATACAAAAGAAACTCAAGTGCATTTTGGCAGCTCTGTGTCTAAGAGGCATGTGTCAGGCCCTTCTTTTTATTTATTTTTGATTTGCTTTTAGATTACAATTCTTTTGCTTGTATATTACCCTACAAATTTACCGTTTTTGTTAGATTCCTCTGTCTTTGTATGTCCTCTGTATCTCTAATATATTTTTGTTTTTGGTTGTTGTTTTTATATATTTTTTAGTTTTGTTTTGTTTTGTGGTTGTTTTATGGTCCCGTTTTTTTCTGTTGGGTTGTGTATTTTGTCTTGTTCCAAATTGCATGCTTTTTGTTGTTGTTGTTGTTTTTCGTCTTGTGATTTAAATTTGTTTGCCATTTTATTTATTTGCTTATTTCTTTGTTTTCCAAGACGGGGTCTCTGTGTAACTCAGGCTGTTCTGTAACTCACTTGGTAGACCAGGCTGGAGGTCTTCCTGCCTCTTCCTCTCAAGCGCTGGGATTACACTTGTGTACCACCCCACCTGGCTCTGTCTCAGGATTCCTTAAGTGGCTGTTTCTTTTCTTAGGAGAGACACAGTTGTTGTGTATTGAGATGGAAGAGAAGGGAGTGATGATCTCAGAAGAGTAGGGGGGAGGAGAAGACTAAATCACAACATACTGTATGAAAAAAAATTATTTTCCGTAAAGGAAAAGCAAAGAAAAGAGGATGGAGATATGACTGAGCAGATAAGAGCACTGACTGCTCTAACAGACAACTCAGGTTCATTTCCCAACATTCACTTGACAGCTTCTGTGTGCTGTATCCACAGGGCTCTTAACTGCTGAACCAACTCTTCAGCCCACATTAGGAAAACCTGAAGAAGGGTCAGCTTGGCATACTGTCTACAGATGATGCCACCAAGATAGGAACTAGAAGGGCTGAAGGCTCATACTACACAAGGAGGCAGATGCAGGGTCTTCTTTAGTTTGCATGTAGCCAGCATTATAGATAAAAAACTATTTCATGGAGGCAGCAATAAAGAATGGGTGCTGGGGTTCAAAACAGGAAAGGATCTCAATATCCAGACTTAATAAGTGAGAAAGTACAATTCTAGAAGCTCTGACGTTTGGTGTTGTAGCACCCTGGATCATGATCGAGCCAGCAACATGGAGAAGGCTAATGGCTCCTTAAAGTGAGGCCATGCTTAAGGACAGGTTGTTTTCAAACTTGTAGCTGGCAAGCATTTCCAAGATGTGCCCTGGACTAGAAGGCAACTGATCTGTGTTCTATACTGCCACAGGGATCTGGTGTGGTTGATGCTGTCTCCCTGGAAGAAGTGATACTGAAGTGACCCCTGAGGTTACCAGGCACATCTGGCAGAGATTTTCTAGATTTGCAAAGGTTGAGGACCAACCCTAGATGTGACCAGTGTCCTATAAAAGCCAAATTTCTCGAGAAAATAAAATGGAAAAGCCAAGCTCAACAGTTCTTTGGATTCCAAGTCTTCATTCTCTGGCCTGGGCCTGTTGAGTGCAAATGCCAAGGAAGGAAGAAAATGGCTGCTTCTGCATCGGGGCAGCAAACAGGTGTTGTTCTTAGGCTCACAGTTTTGCTTCTCAGTTCCTAGTATGGAGGCTCAGGGGTGACAACAGAAGGGAATTGTGTGTGTTAGGAAGATGTGAATGTCTCGTAATAAGGGCACAGCTGTGAAGTAGCTGCTACACCTGCATAGGAAGTCTAGGGAAGCAAGCTACCAGAATAAAAGCTCTGAGCACCATACCAGCAAGGGGGCTTGAAGTTTCATCACCAGATAACAGGGCTTAGAAGCAGACTCTGAACCTCAGACAGGTCCAGAGAAGAACCTCAATCTAAAGACAGATGTCAAAACACAAACAGACAAGCAAACAAACAACAAACAAACAACAAAACCTGCCAGGCCCTCTATCCACCTACTCTGAAGAGCATGGAGCAGAAGATCAAAGTCAACTGGCTAGCGCTCCTAGCACCTGGATGAAACCATTAACCACCAAGCCGAAGAATCTACTGTGTTGCACCATTTGCATGGAATTCCTCAAGGACACCCTGGACAAGGTCCCCAGAGGGACACAGGTCAATGAAAGAAAAGCTCTAGAAAAAGGCTTCCAGGAATATAGCAGGATTAGGGATCTATCCGCTTACATTGAGCCCAAATCCCGAATCTGAAGAAAGTCCTTTTCCCACCACTGGTATTTAGAAAGAGACCGCCATGCCCTCTGAGGCTTGAAATATTTCCTGCTCACTAAAAAGGGAGTCATAGTCTTTATCTCGGGACAAGGCACTTGTAGCCCTTCTATTAAAACCTGTAGTGCCTAATACCTTGTCAAGGTCAATGCTATGCCCTAGGCTCCCAATTCTCTGCTCATGAGTCTCACCAAGTCAAAGTCTCCTTTCTCTTGGTCCCATTTCACTCTGAAAATCATCCTTTCCACTGTTGATTTCTCCTTACTTTCCTAGGAGTCATGCTTAGCAGTTTGGAAGAAACCCTTTTTCTCTTGACCCAAAGATCTTGGAATCTTTACTGCAGACAATTTCATTCATGAAGCCCAGGACAAGTGGCTGAGCTGACTATTTAACACCCAGCTCAAATTGTTGGTACTTGGTTGGGTGAGACAGAATTTCATTATATAGTCTAGGCTAGACTCAGTTTGGGGCTATCCTTCATTAGTCTCCTGAACTGTCACCACCACCATGAATCAGCTCTCCTGCCGTTTTGTACATGGTGACTGTATTAGTTCATTTGTGTATTGGTGTGTCAGCAGGGGAGCATGCGTGTAGAGATGGTAGGACTTGAATTGAAGTGTTTTCTCTCAGTGCACCTGAGGGCCCCATTAATGAATTCAGGGTTGGCTGTAGGTACTGTTATCTCGTGATCTCACTGGCTCTGATGCTCTCTTAAGGCTTTTATTTAAGTATGTTGTTTATTTTGTATTTTGAGTTTTTATGTTTGCATGCTTATATTTTTGTTCTTCTGTTTTGGATTCTTTGTTTTTGTTTTTTGTTTATTTCTTTCTTTTGACAGTGTTTGTCTGTTTAACAGCTCTGGTTGTTCCTGTACTCACTCTGTACACCAGGCTGACCTTGACCTCTGAGGTCCAGCTGCTTCTACCACCCTAATGCTAGGTTTAAAGCCTGTATCTGCACCACCTCATAAACTATACTTTGTTTGTGTCTTTGTTTTTTATTTTTAATTTTGTTGTTGTTTTCAGACGGGGTTTCTTTGTTTAAGAGCCCTGGCTGCACCACAAACCACTTTGATGACCTGTCTGCCCTGGACCTCAAAGATCCCCCTGCCTCTATCTCCTCCTTGCTGGGATTAATGTCCTGTGGCACCTTGCCCAGCTCTGGTTTAATTTTAAGACATATCCGCACTCCACAGGCATCACTGGTTGGGAATCAGTTATTTAGATAATGCTAGCCCTGAACACACTGAGCAGGTCAACCTTCGACTCCAGAGTGCAGGGGTTAAATGTGTGTGCCACCATTCCCAATAGAGATCTACTCTTTTAAGAAGATTTATTCTATGTGTAGGGGTGTTTTGCCTACAAATATGAATGGGCAGCCCTCACATGCATGCTGCCCAAGAAGGTCAGAATGGGCTTTCAGATTTACTGTGACTGGGGTCACAGATCATTTCAAGGCACCATGTAGGTGATGGGAATAGAAGCCTGACAGGTGCTCATTCTCACTAAACCAACTCTTCAGCCCCAGCCCCACTCCAGATTTCATCACTGTGAGGAAGGCTGTTGGGCTGGTCCTACCTGACCTACTCTCAGTTTCCTGGGGAGCCAAGGGTAGCATCCCCCTCAGATCCTCCTTTTTGTGTTTGCTTTTGTCCATTTAGAAAGCAGATCTCGTAGGGATCGGGCTATACTTTAGCGTACAATGTCACTGAACATGATCTTAAACTGAGCCTCCTACCTTCCAAATTTGAGCATACCAGCTGCATAGAGAGTTGGAGAGAGGACGCCCCTTATGCTGGATGGATCCATCCCAGCTGAGCGCACACCCAACACACTGGCTACATTAGTAATGGAATGAAGCCATGCTCCTGTCCCACCATTTGAGGGGCTGCTGTTGTAGTTTATTGACAGAGCATCCAATTCAGTCCTTGAGCTCCATTATCTATTACTGTCTCTGACATGGTGTTTTGTCACATATTCAGTAAAACAGAATATCTTTGAATTATTTTATGTCTCTAATGGGCAACAAATTAAACACTATGCTGAACAAACTGGGGATGACTCTGGTCACATGACTAAAATCCAACTGGATATGGTTATTCACAACACTAGTCCTAGCACTGGGAAGGGTTCTGAGGCAGGAGGATTGCTAAAATTAAGCTTCTAAAATAATCTTGGCCTCAGAGCATGACATGGTCGCTGGAACAAATTGAAAACTAGGTAAACCTTAAGCAAATGAAGGAGCCAATCAACACCCTTGGTGTTGTATGATTAACTAACAAGTGGAATGTTGTCTTTATCCATGGGCATGAGTGAGGAGTACGTGCGAACAAGTCCCTCTGATCCAATCCATGAAAATATTTGATATCTGATTTAGAATGTAAAGGGTGGAGATTGACTCAGGAAATCCAGTTCCAGTTTAGGTTTGGTGGGTGTGGCTACAATAGGGAGGGGACAGCAGAGAGGTATATAAAGGCTTCAGTGGAGTCACAGAACACACTCAGAGACCTGCATCCTGGGTAACTGCCTGTTTAGGTTGCTCTCAGAGACCTCTCTGCAGTGCTCAACTGGTATGTATTGATTTTCCCTTGGGGCCTGCATTTGGATGTAGAGAAGTTTAGACTGTTTTAAAGGAACATATTAAAGACTTTGCGTTTCATTCCAAGTGAATTTTTAGCCTCGTCTCCAATATATTTCTATAATAGCTTGGATATTTCCTCTTTTTTTTGTTTTGTTTTTTTTTTGTTTTTTGTTTTTTGTTTTTCGAGACAGGGTTTCTCTGTGTAGCCCTGTCTGTCCTGGCTGTCCTTGAACTCAGAAATCTGCCTGCCTCTGCCTCCCAAGTGCTGGGATTAAAGGCGGGTGTTACCACTGCCCGGCCCGGATATTTCATTAGTGTGCTTCATATAATTTTTTTGAGACAAGGATTCTATATGTTGTTCAAAGTCTCCTAGAAGTGGCCATGTGGCTCTGGGTAAGCCAGAAATCAGATCATTCTAACATGTTCCGTCGTATTTCCCTTCACTGAAATGATGGTCTTTATTTGTTTTGGAGAGACCCAGTCTCACACTATAGACCTGTAGACCATGTATCTTTGATCTCCTTCAAATCCCAATAGTTGAAATGGCACTTCTGAGTTACTCCTATTTATTGCCTTAGACTTTACTTTGCATAATTTACACATAGGTTTGCTCTGTGGACACGTACTACTTCCCAGACCAAGGTATCAAGGTAACCCTAAAAATTGTAGAAATGCACTGAAGTCATTCTGCTTTCTGGGAATCAATATTGGTCCATATCACAAGATGTTTTGTTTGTTTTGTTGGCTTGGTTGGTTGGTTTGATTTGGTTGGGTATTGTTTTTTCTTTTTTTAAATTTTGTTTTTGATAAAGGGTCATACAGAAAGTATTTTGATCTGAAAATTATGTGCTCATTTGGTTGATAGAAAGATCCCAATGTTACCATTGTAGGAATCTGTCTTTCACCTCCAATTTAGGAAGAAGAGGTGATTTGATTTTTGTGTTGCTGTCAGAGCAGTAACTCATAAACTTATGAGTTTATGAGTCCTTGATCTGATGGTGAGGAAGTTTTATAAACTTTTTCTTGAGCATATATTCTTTTCTCACTCCTTCCACAGGAGTCTTCTGACTGGAGACCTTAGAAGATGAGTGTTCACACTCCACCCACACTGCAGAAGCTGGCAAGGCAGGCTCTGCTGAGAGATGAGGCTTTGGCCATATCTTCTCTGGAGGAGCTGCCTCCTGGGCTCTTCCCAGCCCTGTTCATGGAGGCCTTCAGTGGCAGACATACCAAGCTCGTGAAGGCAATGGTGGCAGCCTGGCCTTTCCCCTGTCTCCCTGTGGGGGCATTGATGAAGATTTGTAACCTGGATACCTTCCAGGC
>CM052712.1:76371146-76395948 GCA_028551405.1 Uromys caudimaculatus
AAAATTTCCTGAACGTTGTATAAATCACACCTCTGTATTTCAGTTTCTCTAAGGTTTGTTAGCTGTCCTCAAAGCTAGGTGACTCAGGAAAAGTGAATTGATCTCAGGACAGGGTCGCAGGAGAGTCTGACTTTCCTTCCCTCTCCAGGAGGTTTTGAGAACAGACCCATTTGACCTTGGTATCTGAAGTCTAGTTCTGTTTTGTGGTGTGACTTCAGGTCAAGGACTGCTGAAGGTCACCACAGCTGCAGCTGTTCCTCATGGCATCAGGGACATCCAGCTCCTCAATGTTGCACTGAACAGCTTCACTATAGGTTCACAATACCTTCCTGTTCCTGGATGTCCCAGGCCCCGAGTCTAGTGCTGGGGTGTAAAGAGAAAGATGATCCATCCTCCATGGTACTGAGAAGCCCTGTCATCAAGTGAGTTCCAGTGTCTGCCTGAGACTCATGCATCAGATTAACTGATGAAGAAAGAGCTGAGATATACTCTGTCAAAAGTAGTGCTTTCATTCATGTTCTGAGGGTTGCTGTGTGAAGACAGAAAAATGGCACCCATGTCTAGTACATGCAAGCCATGGCTTTTGCTCTGTAACTTGTGTCAGTCTGGACCACTGAGCAGATGGCAGGCTGCTGGTCATGGTCAGGGCTCCATGGAATAATAAGTAGCTTCTGCTGAGAATATCTGCTGTTTGGTTCTAGAGAAGCAGCTGGAGTTACAATTCAACACCTTTCCTGCCCACAGCCCTGAAGCTGCTTTTGCCTTGACTCTCACAACCATAGAAAACAGACAAGGTGCTGAGGGGTAAGAAGCTATATCGTCAGCAGTCATTCAGGCAACATTTGTTATCTATATTTGTTTCAGTGCGTTTTAGTGATGGTGAAAGCTTTTTAAGGCCTTGCTGAATGTTGAAAACATGTCAAAATACACCTTTGTATCTCTGCCCTTGTAGTAGGAGTGTGAGGTAATCATTTTTGTTCAATATTGAGATTGTTTTAATCACAACATTTTCCCTCCCCCTCCCAAAACCTCCCATATAATTTTCTCCACTTTCCTTCAACTTCATGGCCACATTTTTGCTCAGTTTTTATTGCACCCATATATGTATTTGTATATCCATATGTATTCTGAAATATAACCTGTTGATTCTTAAATATAACCCTAATGATGAGCAGGAATTTGTTGCTCTAGAGGGTAGAAATGAATCAATATAGAAATCTAGTTCTTGCCATAAGTGCCTATTGTCCAGTATCTGTTGGAGCCAACTCTACATTTAGACTGTCCAGGCCATTATTGCAGACTTTCCCTCTGAATGCACAACCTTTGCTTTTCACTGTGCTGCATAGATCTGTTTCTCCCCATATGCTCAGAGCAGTGCCTCCTGGTCTGGCCCAAGACAGAGATTGACAAAGAGGAATGTCATCAGGGATAGAGACCGACAAGAGGGATTTGCAAAGGAAAGTGGTCAGGTTTGTTCTTGCAAAGTCCTGTCATCAGGGTCTTTCCTGCTTCACTTCTTTTATCTCCCAGCCTCCCCTACCTCCACATGCTTCCCTTGCAGCCATCACCGCAGCTTGGGGTTCATGTACTCATGTTGGTCACCAACCCAATATCTTCTTGAAGTGTGCCATATAAATGATGAGCTACAATAAGAGAAGGAATTTACAGCGAAAGCTTGAAGACAGAATTCCCACAAGAGTCACAGCTATTGTACCATTAACCTTATAATGGCCTGATGAGTAAACTCAGCTCTGTCTCCTTTCAATCACTGAGCATTTCTTGAAACAAGACTCAAAGTGTAGCAGAGGCTTAGTGGATATGATGGGAGAGCATAGGGCTTCTGTTCTTACTCGGTAGTCCCTGGACCACATGGCTTCTCTATAAGGGATATAGTAACATATGGGTACCTTGTCAATGTAGACATGTCATCTGGGTTTGGGACATCCTGTCTTAGGCAGGTTCCTGCTTTGTGAGAAAACATTCTGATCAAATCAACTTGAGATGGAAGGATTTCTTTCCTCTTACAGCTCTCAGGTCCCAGTCCTTAAGTGAGGGACATCAGGGCAGGAACTCAAGCAGGAACCTGGAGGGATGGACTGGAGCATGTACCAAGGAGGAAGGCTATGGTGAAGTGTTCCACAGGGCTTGCTATGCCTAAGTTCTCAAACAACCCAGGGCCACTTGCATATATATGGGTGACCCTATTCACAGGGAGCTGGCACCACCCACAGCAGTCAATCAAGAAATTACCCCCCAATACTTGCCTACATATAATCTGAGGGAGACATTTTCTCAATAGAGACTCTGCTTCCCAAATAACTCTAGCCACATCTGTGCCAAGTTTAGTAAACAAGAACAAGAACAAGAACAAGAACAAAAACAAGAACAACAACAATAAGAAGAAGAAGAAGAAGAAGAAGAAGAAGAAGAAGAAGAAGAAGAAGAACAACAACAACAACAACAACAACAACAACAACAACAACAACAACAACAACAACAACAGTGTGTTAGCATTCAGAATATTTCCAGTATTACCCCTCCTGCTTTCTGAAGTCTGTGTGAACAGTCTAAGAGGCACCATGTAGTACATGATTGACATGTCCTAAAATTTTTACCCTACTGCACTGGCAGCCGAACTTTGTAGTTTAAGAGTCATTCAGGTGGTAATTTGTTTGGAAGGAATGAAGGGTTCTGGAGAGCATCTGAAGCTTGGTACTATATGAAGTCCTGAGAGGATATTGGTGGAGGTAGAGCCTCAGTGATAGTTGAAGGCCCATGTTTGAGGGAGTCATGCAGAGAAGTTGAGGGTTGTCCCCATGAAGAGAGCCTATGAGAGGCTATTGCTGAAAGTGTAGCCTAGCCGCAGCAGAAAACCCAGTGTGTTGGAGATGCCAGTATCATAGGATGACCCCAAGAACAGCAGCAGCATTGAGTATAGCAAGCCAGTAAGAAGCACCTTCCATGGCCTCAGCATCAGCTCCTGCCTCCAGGTTCCTGCCCTGTTTGAGTTCATATCCTGACTTCCTCCAGTGACTCCTCTGACAGTTGCCTGCCTTGAAATCCCTCTCCCCTAAATGGGCTGCCTTGGCTTTGTTCAATAGAAAATATGAACCTTGATATGCCAACGTATATCGATTGGAGGCCTCTCCTTCTCTGAGGGGAAGCCAAGTAAATCTTTCCTCCCAAAGTTGCTTTGGTCATGATTTTTCATTGCAAAGGTAGACACCCTAAGTAAGATAATTAATTTTGTCTGTAAGATCTTCTCAAGTTCATAACACAGTTATTAATGGATTGTGATATTTTTTTCTTGTCTTAGAAAATACAGATGATTTCCAAGAATGATCCTTACTGGCTGGGAGTGAGGGTGGTAGGATCCTTAAGGCTAATGACCCTGAAGCAATCCTGTGACCAAGATCAAACTGTTGGCCAATAGGGGGCAGCATTGACACATAGTAAAATGGTGCTTGGGGTAGTTGTGTGTCTCACCAAGGACTCAGCTGAGGACTCCTTCACCGCCACCTCCTCCCCAGCTCTTGTAAGCATGATTAATTTGTATTTGAAAATATATCTAGATGGAAATTCATTAGAAACGAAGCTAAGAAAAGCTGAGCTTGTACTGATCCTCTGGCAATGTCTACAAGTTTGTTCGGCTCACATGGGCCTCAGAGATTTTATTCCTCATGTTTTCTTCTTTTGGTTCTTCTGCTTTTCCTAGCAGCACAGCTTGGTCCTTCAGGAAACCACTGATAAGAAAAGCCAGTCTCACTTCCTCAAGCTTGCTCCATGCTCCCCATTTCACAGTAACAGGAACTTCATCTTTAGTGTGTAGCTCATGGTGGCTCTTGGTCATGCGAGGGTACAGGTAAAATGGACTACCTCCTCCTTTGCTCATGAGACTAAGGGGCCATGGTTGGCACTCCCCAAACTGATGCTTTGGGAAAAGGATGCTGTCATCATGCTGTTTACTGATTCTCTAAACTGTGGGCCCCTGTGAAAATCAAAGTTAAATGAAATGCTTTCCTACTTCAAGAGGAAAGAACCAGAGCACAGTTATAATCAGATTAGAGCAAAACCAAACTGCACTTGTGTAAATACAAAAATATTCTCCACTCCTACTATCTCTGGAGACACACATAAACTCCTCCTCAGAGATGACAGCCAGACAGGACAAAACAAGACACTATGAGACAAGGGAAACATCTCTATGTTTCATCCGTTCATTAATTTACTTCATGTCCTGGATTAATTTAGTTAGTCTACATTGAGATCACAGCTTCCCCTCCCTCCTCTCCTCTTAGTCCCTCCCTCTTACTTCCCATCACTCTACCTCCCCTCACTGTCTCCTCAGAGAATGGGAAGCCTCCCATGGATAGATGTTGGCTGATCAAGGTGTGTTTTTTCTGTTGAGGCTAAACAAGGAAGCCCAGTTAGGGAGAAGAGATTCCCAGGCAGGCAAGAGTCAGAGACAACCCTTGCTCCTTCTGTTCCAGGTCCCACACGAAGGTCAAGCTGCCCACCTGTTACATATGTGTAGGTGACCTAAGTCTGTCTCATGCATGCTCTCTGGTTGTTGGTTCAATCTCAGCGAGCCTCTATGGGGCTAGATTGGTTGCTTCTTGTCTTAGTCAGGGTTTCTATTCCTGCACAAATATCATGACCAAGAAGCAAGTTGGGGAGGAAAGGGTTTAGTCAGCATTCTCTTCCACATCGCAGTTCCTCATGAAAGGAAGTCAGGACTGAAACTCAAGCAGGTCAAGAAGCAGGAGCTGATGCAGAGGCCCTGGAGGAACGCTGCTTACTGGCTTGCTTGCTTCTCCTGGCTTGTTCAGCCTGCTTTCTTACCGAACCCAAGACTACCAACCCACAAATGGTACCACCCACAAGGGGCCCTCCGCCCTTGATCACTAATTGAGAAAATGTCTTATACCTCTATCTCATAGAGGCATTTTTCTCAACTGAAGCTTCTTTCACTGTGATAACTCCAGCTTGTGTCAGGTTGACACACAAAATGAACCAATACACCTCTGTAGGTTTTCTTGTGGTATCCTTGACCACTCTGGATCCTTAAACCCTTCTCCTGTCTGTTCTATTATATTCCCTGAACTCTGTCTAATATTTGGCAGTGGGTCTCTGCATCTTTTTTTTTTTTTTTTATCAGTGGCTTGTCAAAAGCTCTCAAGAGACAGTTATGCTAGGCTCCTGTTTGAAGAATATCATTAATAATGTCAGAGCTCTTGAACTTTTTGTAAAAGGTAACCACTTAATGAACAGAGAGTCCATAACTCAGGCGCTAAGATAACAGTTAGTAAATGGGACCCCAAGAAACTGAAAACCTCTGTAAGGCAAAAGACTGCACCAGTAGGTAAAAACAGTAGCTTAAAGAATGGAAAAAAATATCTTGAACAACTATACATTTGATAGAGGGCTGATACCCAAACAATATAAATACCTCAAGAAATTAGACATCAACAAAACAAATACCCCATTATAAAAGGTCAACAGAGAATTTTCAACAGAGGAATCTCTAATTGCCAAGACACACTTAAAGATATTTTGAACATTCTTAGTCAAATGCAAATGCAAAGGACTATGAGATTCCATCCTATACACATCAACATGGCTAAGATCAAAAGTTCAAGTGACAGCACATGCTGGTGAGGATATGGAGCAAGGTAGTTAGTCTTCCATTTCTGATGAGTGTGTAAACTTGTACAAGACATTTTGAAATCAGTCTGGGTGTTTCTCACAAATAATTCTACTTCAAGACCAAGTTATACCACTCCTGGGCATACACTCAAAGGATGTTCCACTTAGCATAAGTACACTAGCTCAACTACATTAGAAGCAACTTTATCCATAATAACTAGAAACTGGAAGCAACCCACCTGTCCCTCACCCCTAGAATGGATAAGGAAAATATTCTACACTCATGCCATGGAATACCAATCAACTACAAAAAAAAAAAAAAAAAGAATTAGTATGTAATTTTCAGGCAAATGGATGGAACTGGAAAATATTCACTCTGAATAAGTTAATCCTGGCCCAGAAGAACTTGCATGGTATGTACTTACTTAAAAGAGGATAGTACCCATAGAGTACAGAATAAGCATGCTACAATCCAAACACCCAATGAAGCTAAGTAACAATTGGTCACAAGGTGAGATGATTGAATTTCCCTAAGAAAGAGGAATAAAATCCTTATCAGTAGTGGTTGATTAGAGGGAACTTTATGGGAGAGGGTAATGGGGACAGGAACAGTTTTGGGGGTCAGGTGTGGTGGGAGGAGCTGTTACTACAAGGCAGGAAGAGAGAAAAGCAATTCATATGGGGACATCTCAAGAACAAGCCAGAGACCTGGGTTGGGGCAGGCTCCTGAGAGGATATGGGAGTGATCCTGTCTGAGACCCTGGCAGCTGGGAATAAGAAGACTGAAGTGGCCACCTCTGGTAGGGAGGCAGGATTTCCAGTGGAGGGAGGGGGACTCCAACCCACCCACAAAACCTTCCATCCAAAACTTTCCCTGCCTGCAAGATATGCAGGAATAAAGATGGAGCCAAGATTGAATGAATACTCAACCAATGACTGGACAAATTTGAGACCTACCCCATGGAAGAGAGCCAAACTCTGACACTCTTGATGATACTTGGTTGTGCTTAAGGACAGAAGCCTTGTATAACTGTCATGTGAGAAACTTCATCCAGCTCCTGATGACAATAGAAAGATACCCACGGCCAAAAAGTAGGCAGGATTCCGGGAGTCTTTGTGGAAAAGTCACCGGAAGGAATGAGGAAGCCAAATGGGGCCAAGTACACCAGACGGAGATCTACAGAGCCAAGTCACCTGGAACTATTGGGAGCTCACAGAGTCTGAATCACCAACTAATGATCATGGCTGGTCTAGACCTAGGCCTCCTACCTACACATATGGAGCAGATGTTAATCTAGGTCTTAATGTGGGTCTCCTAAAAATCAGAACTGTGGTTTTCTCTTATTGAATTTTGTTTCCTTCCTTTACAAACTTTTCCCCAGCTGGGCTGCCTTGTCTGCCTTCAGTGGGAGAGGATGCATGTAGCCTTGATGTAACTTGTTGAGCCTGGGCAGTGTGATACATGGTAGGGATGGGGAATGGGTGCCTCTCCTTCTCCTGGGAGAATGGGAGCAAGAAATGAAGGGTCAGGGTTGGAGGGTAGGGCTAAGGAGGAAAGAACATGCAGGATGTGATCAGGTGGTAAGGTGAATAAATAAATGAATTAATGCAAACAAAAAGAAATGATCAATAGGAAGCTAGATTTAACATTTAAACATTGTCCACTGCAAACTGAATAGAAACACAGGCTCCCTGAAACATGTTAGCAACATATGTTTTCATGGCAGACTGATAATTATACTAAAAAAAATTGAATATGAAATTTTTTTGGTATAAGAAAAAGTTGTGAGCAGTGTTGTGAAGCTTGGTGGCTATACTTAGTGTGTACTTATAACTAATAATTAGCAGATGTAAATTATACAAACAATGTTTTTTCAGTCAGACATCAGCCTACAGATATAAATAGGTAAGGTTATATTTATTTTAGTTTCCTATCTCCCTCTTTCTGCACATTTCTTCTTTCTCCACTCTTATCAATATATGCTATACCCTTATAATTTAAAAATTATTGAGGTATTTATTATTTTGATTTTTATATACTTATTTTTCACAGCTTTTATTCCTATTCTGAGCAGGGATAAGATGAAGTCAAGAGAGACAAGAAGGAAAATGCTGAGGGACTCCAGCTCCACCCCAAGAGAAAGTTTCTTGAATTTTCCTATTAGGTATTCAGACTAAGAAGATAGAATGATATTGATTTTCTACTCTGAAGTCTCAACCTGTAGAGTGCTGAGATAACTGTTCTGTAATATTACACCTGTTTAATGGGGTTCCCAGATCCAGTGAATGGATAGGTAAACACTCTCTGAAGTGAAGCACATCCAGACCTTTTTTGAAGGATGTTGGTATTGCTCTGGCAGATCTACGTAGTGACTATCTAAGAAATAAACAAACTAGCAAAGACACACGTACACAACATGTTTGAAATGTATGAATTAAAGCCAATGCTTTAGGGTTTTTTTGTTTGTTTGTTTGTTTGTTTTTTGTTTTGGTTTCTTCGAGGCAGGGTTTCTCTGTGTAGCCCTGACTGTCCTGGAACTCACTCCGTAGACCAGGCTGGCCTCGAACACAGAAATCCACCTGCCTCTGCCGCCCAAGTGCTGGGATTAAAGGCGTGCACCACTACTGTCACAAAAGAACGAACATGGTATGTACTCACTGATAAGTGAATATTAGCCCAAAAGTTCGAAATACCTAAGTTTCACTTCACAGTAACCTTTGGACTGAGTGTGAGGTCCCAGTTGGAGGAGTTGGAGAAGGGACTGAAGGAGCTGAGGGAGTTTGTACTCCTTGGGGAGGGAGCAACAGTGTCAACTGGCCTGACTGCCAGGTGCTCCTGGAGACTGGATCACCAACCAAAGAATACACATGGAGGGATCCATGGTTAGCACCACATATGTGGCAGAGGAGGGCCTTGTTGGCCATCAGGGGGAGGAGAGGCCCTTGGGCCTGAGGGTGTTAGCGGTCCCAGTATAGGGGAATGCCAAGGTGGGAAGATGGGAGTGGGTGGGCGGGTGGGTAGGTGGGGGAATACCCTCATAGAGGCAGGGGGAGCATTTTTCTGTTGTTCTTTTTATTAAAACTGAAGACTTAAAATACAATTCTTTTGTAAAGTAAATGCTTTAAGAAGTAGAGGGACCTGAATATTATTGTACACCTTTATAAAAGTATTGATACTTCATAGATTTTGGGTGCCATAGGAATTTGGATCTAGAGACATGTGGCATAAAGGCTGGATATAGAGGTTCTTGGTAGTCATCTCATTAAAGCATGACAAAAAGATCAGGAGTACAAAGCCAGACTGGAAAGGATGTTTACTTTGCGCTATGTTGTCTTCTTCCAATTATGCATCCTGATGGGTCCAAGGTGCCTTGTGCTCAGGATGTACTGGCTCTTAATTGTCTATGATTCTTTTATTCCATCTTCATAGGAGGTGTGTCTATGTTGCTCACACTGGTTTAAAAGTTTGTACACATAACTGATCAGCCACACAAGAGGGTCATGTGTGTAGCCCAGACAAAGGACAAGAAGGAAAGACATGACAAGAAAACTTTCATTTTATCCGTGCCAATTACACCTGGAACTTGGTTTCACTCATGAAATAGCAGTGTCTTTTCATTCCTGGAGCCAATGAACCTTCCTTACCCTTAACCTCGTAGTGAGGTTGGAAAGAATCAAAGATCTCAGAGAGAACATCCAGGTTTATAAGCACACAACAAAACATCTAGTTAGTCTATCGAGACAGATGCCACATATAAATGCCAAACGGTGTTTCCAGAGTTCCTACAGTCCATCCGAGTGTTCCCCATGTCAAGTTCAGCTTCCAAGATCCCAGTCATTGTATATCCTTTTTTTTTCCAGCCATGTGAGCAGTGTCAGAAGCCACAGGCTCTGAGGTCCCCGGTTCACATGTGTGCCAAGCCTGTTGTTTATTCAAATCCAGAAGTCATATTTCCCTAGTTACTGTGAGGAAGCACAAAGTCTGCACACATGGAGAAAGATACAGCACTTACCACATGTTTGGCACCTATTTGTAACAAAAGAGATATTCTTGGGATGCCTTATTGCCATGAGTGTATTAATGAGCTTAGAACAAAGTTGGGCAAGCCTTTCTCTGAAGACATGAGCCAACTCATCATAGCATTCCTGAGGGGCAGGGTATTGTTCCATACTCATCTTGCTCCAGTTGGCTGTGTGCTGCAAAAGGTCCTTCAGGATTGGAATGAAGAAATCATTGTTGTAGAAGTTGACATTGGTGAGCTGAGAGCATTGTCTGAGTGCAGGTAGGAGGGCATTGAGCTGGGAGTCCTTCATCCTACAACCCTGCAAATCCAGAGACTTAAGAGTGTTTGCCACTTTCTCTAGGAGACCTCTCAGAGGCATAAGATCCAAATCATATAAGATCACTCCTCTCAAATCCAGATGTTTTGGCTGAAAGAGGCTCTGAGAGCAGGTGAAGGAATCCAGGTCTCTCTGTGAAATTAGGTAGTAAGTGATAGAGAGGGCCTCCAAGGGAGTCATCAGGGACCTAGGGATAGACCATCGGGTTAGTTCTGGCAAATGATATTGTAGAGGTTTGTCTGGGATATACAGAGTGGTAGAAGGAACCAGAGTTCACCTAGGTCAATTTGACTAAAGGATCAAGGACATCATTTATGATGCTTCCTGTTGGAAACTGCTTAGTCATGCGAACCCCACAGTTCATTTACTGGCCTTACTCTCCAGCTGAAAACCAGTTCATCTCCTATGCCCAGAAAGCACACAGAAGACGTTCCATCCAAGGAAAGTCCTGACAGTATTTCAGTATTTGCTGTATTGAATCTGCATTCTATCATTCTCTCTGCAGTTATGTTTGCTCCCAATTACAGCCCAAGCTGTACGCCCTGTCCCATGAGGTCAGTGCTACTTGGGCTTAAGAAACATCACTCCTGGTAACTGGGGGAAGATTGTAAGCTGTTCTCCCAGATCTGTGCATATAGCTCATGTTCACACTGTGCTAGTGAGTCCCCCAACTCCCCACTCCCCACTTCCCTTCCTGTTCCCTTTCCACTTGATTGGGTGGGCAGGATTCCAGGAAGAATTACAACCCATACTTATTCAATCTGTCCTACTCTTTACTCCAAATCACTACTCTACTTCATGCATGCTCATTTGAGACACTGATTTAACTTGTAAAATTTCCCCTGTATAACTCAATATACATGGAAAGAAGACACAACTTCCAGAGTTTTATGAGTGTCTAACAATTTTCCCCAGTGACTGGCTGGCATCAGGCACTACTAATCCTTAACAGAAGAGAGACAGATTTGGTTTGATAGGTGACCCAGGTCTCCATTTTTGCTTACCCTAGGACCTGATTCATCTGGTCGTTGAGAAAATGGATGGAGAACATGAGGAGATGCTGGAGACAGTTGAATTTGGAGAACTGAGAAATAAACTTGTTGATACACTTGTCTTCTGTGGCACTTATTGTCTTGGTAGAATGGAAGGTGATCTTGTGGAGAGATGACAGGAAGACTTTGTGAAGATTTTTCATCCTCCCAAAGTAGGGAGCAAACTGTGCCAACTCTAACAGAGTCCACTCCGTATTCACTTCTAATTCTAGGATGTGGTCTGGATCAAAAACATCCAAAATCTGTCTGATAACTTGGACAGGCACAGCCCAGACCTTCATCTTTGTACAGCAGAAATGTAGGGAACCCTTTCTTTGCTGTGCCCACTTCAATAACCATACTTGAGCTTCATCCAGGCTGGACATGATGCACAGGTCAACTATGACCTTCTGACGCTGCCTCAGTGCATATCTGGGACAGACTTTCATGACTTGCTTTTCATGCAAGGTCTCTGCTGAAGAGCTTCTGTCCTCTGCACCAGCCCATAGGTTCCCGAAGGATTGGTGCACATTTCTCAGGTCAAGAACCTGAAGTTTTGTTGTCCTGTGTGAAACATATGAATGTCAGCATACCCTGTATTAGCTTTTACTAAATATATCTAAACTCAGCTCTCCAACCTGAAAGGTGTACCTTTTTATGCACCTGATATCCAAGGTGGACTCAAGCATGCTAGAGAAGCTTTCCCAGGCTTCTCTACACTTGATTGCGTTTCTTTTACTAACGTACACTTTATTTCTCCTTAGTCACATTTTTAGTTGTTGTGGGAAAGCCAAGATTAGCTCATTCTACTGTCAGGCAATGTCTACTGCAGTCCATATTCAACTCTAATCCATATCTAACTGTCCTCAGTACAAGTAAACAGTAGCTTTCAAGAACCCTGCATGCCAGACTGAAGATGCCATCAGTAGCATCTGATCCACTTATGACAAAGCCAGTCTCTGTGACAATGTCTACTGTGTACTCCACATGCTCCCTTCTATAGTAATTTGATATTGCTTACCTGAGGTGAAACACTCTTGTCTGTCGCATGACTACTCCATCTAGCACAGCCTGCAAGGTTTCCGGGTTAGGTGTCTCCATCAATTCCCCCACATGGAGACAGGGGAAAGGCCAGTGTCCCACTATAGCTTTCAGGAGCTTAGTTTGTCTGCCAGCAATGGCCTCCTTAAACAGTTCTGGAAAGAGCCTGGGTGGCAGCTCCTGCAGAGAGGACAAGGCCAAAGCCTCATCTCTCAGCAGAGTCTGAATGGCCAGCTTCTGGAGTGTGGGTGGGGTCTGAACACTCATCTTCTAAGGTCTCCAGTCAGAAGGCTCCTGCGGAAGGAGTGAGAAAAGAGTATACTTTCAGTACAAATTTATAAAACTACCTCATCATCACATCAATCACTAAGCTTTTGAGTAACTGCTCTGGTAATGTTAGAGACCTAAATGTACTTTTTCATCTTAAACTGATGATGGAAAGACAGACTCCAACACTGGCATCATGGGATTCTCTTTATCACTCAAATGAGTATATAATTTTTAGTATAAAATATTTTGTGTGACTCTTTCTTTAAAAAGAAAAAGAAAGAATGAAAGAAAGATAGAAAAGTGGGAGAGTCCCTCAGTACTCAATGGGGACCACCCAACCTGAAATTTGCCACAGAAGGGAGACAGAACCTCAAGAGACCACCCCCAGAGGATAGGCATGGCCCCCATTTGAGGGAGTGGGCCACTCACCCATCTCAAAATTTTTAACCTAGTATTATCCCTGTCAATAGGAAAAACACAGATTAAAAAAAAAAAGAAGCAGAAACTGAAGGAAAGGCCACCCAGTGACTGCCTACCTCAAGATTCAGCCCATCAGCAGACACCAAACCCCAACACTATAGCTGATGCCAAGATGTGCTTACAGACAGGAGCCTGGCATGGCTGTTCTCTGAGATGCTGTGCCAGCATCTGTCTAAGACTATTGCAGACACTCACAGGCAACCATTGGAATGAGCCTGGGGACCCCAGTGGAAGGGATAAGGGAGAAGTGAAGGAGCCAAAGAGGATTGCAACCCTGTAGGAAGAACAACTATATCAACTAACTGGACCCCTCAGAGCTTTGATGGACTAAGCCACAAACCAAAAAGAATACATGAGTGTGTCCATGGCTCCAGATACATATGTAGCAGAGGATTGCCTAATCTGACATCAATAGCATGAGAGATGCTTGGTTTTTGGAGGTTTGTTGCCCCAGGGAATGGGTATACTAGAGGGGTGAGGGAGGACTGGGTGTGTGGTTGGGGAAGTAACCTCTTAGAGTCAAAGGCGATGAAGGATGGAAGTGGGGCCTTGCAGAGGGAAGACTGGGAAGAGGGACAAGAATTGAAATGTAATTAAATACTTAACAAAAAAGGGGGAAAAAGAAAAAAAGTAAAACCAAACCAACCAGCAAAGAAACAAAAAATAATACAAACACACAAGCAAGACAACAATAAAGCACAAAAAAGCCTTTTGTTGCGGATCAATATTGAATTCCCTCTAACCATAATGATGACAATGGGTTCATACAATGTTCATGGTTTCCTGGGTCTCAAAAGCAGACCATGTCCAAAAAATGAAGCTTTGTGTAAAAGATGTAAAGCAAAGCCTATGGGAAGGCATTTGAGTAACCCACAAGTGTAATTCCAGCCTTTGTGAGTTTAAAGGTCATCAAAGATACAAGGTCTACAGGTCTAGAATTTGAGCCAGTGTCTCACAAAAACAGACACAAGCATTTGAGTGGACAGAACTATGAGGGAGCATGCTAGTAATCTTATCACTGAGGAGAGTGCTGAGTCAGGAGGATCTTGATTTCTAGTCTACCCAGAGCCACATGGCCATTTCTAGGAGAGCTTGAACAACACAGAAAGACCTTCTTACAAAATCAACCATAATAATGAAATCAACATGCTAAAATAGATGTTTGAGTGAAGCTAAAACTTCATTTGGAATTAAATTCAAAATCTTCAATGTTTTCACCTAAAGAGACAGAAATTAAAATTTCTTGTCATATCTTGGAGTCTAAATGTGTCCACATCAAACTGCATGAACCAAGAGAAAATCAGTACATACCATTTATGAGCACTGAAGATAGTTCTTCAAGTCCCAGCCAAACCAGGCAGATAAAGGGGCTCCAGGTCTCTGAATGTCTTTTCTGGCTCCACTGAAGCCTTTATATAACTCTCTGCTCACCCCTCCCTATTGCAGCCACACCCACCAACCTCAAACAGGTATTGGATTAGATGGTTAAACTCCACCCTTTTAATTCTATATGTAACATTCAATCACTTCCTTGATTGAATCTGAGATCTCGGTGAGAATATATCCAAACCACACCATCACTCAAACATTTTACTTGTTAATTAACAACATATTCCAGAATTTGTGGATTTTCCCCTTTGTTTGCTTAATTACTACATAGTTTTGAGTTTCGTTTGATGCAAGTGGGTCTTGCTGTGAAGCCAGGGCTGTTTTAGAACTCTAATTCCTAGCAAACCTCCTGCCTCAGCATCCCTCTTCCTGCTAGGATTACTGTTGTGAATCACTGTACCTTGGTGAATTCTATTCATGTGTCCAAAGTCAGTCTGATTTGCCTTAAATTAGCGTTTATCTGTTGGTGATAATACACAAAAAATAATTCATAGATATTAAATGTCAGTGGTTCTGGGACAAACAGGTTTTAATAGTCTGGAATATGTTCTGGAGCTTAAGGACTGAATTGGAGGCTTTTTCAATAAACTGCAGCAGCAGCCACTCAACAGGGCACTGTAGAAACATGGTTTGATTCCATTAATATTGTCCCAGGGTACTGGGTGTGTACTCCATTTGTAGAGAGCTACCCAGCATATAGGAAGTCCTCTCTCCAGCATTCCATGCAATTGGCATGACAGCCATGCCCCTAACCTCACAATTCAAAAGTTCAAAGCAAGAGGATCAATTCAAGCCACCTTGAGGCATATTATAATAGAAGGATGTCTTGAGGTGTACATTTGTGTCCATTTCAAAATGGAAAATGTTAGTGACTCACTCACATATACTGTGGAAAAAGGATGCTGAGAGGAAGCTGTTGACCCAATCTCTTTACTGTGTGCTCCTGTAAAATCAGAATTAAATAAAATATTTTCTTTCTTCAAGAGGAAAGAACTAGAGCACAGTCACAATCTTATTAAAGAAAAGCCAAACTGAAACTTTGTAAGTAGATAAATATTCTCCACTCCTACTATCTCCCCATCCACACATACTCTCCTCCCCAGAGATGACAGCCAGGAAGGAGGAAAGAAGACACTCTAAGACAAGGCATACATCTCCATATCAAGGTTGTAGAGGCAACTCTACATGAGGAAAAGAAGGTTGGGTATGTGTCATTCATTCATTAATTTACATTACATCCTGAATTAATTTAGTTAATTTACATTCAGATCACAGCTTCCCTCCCTCCTCCTCTCTCTGTCACTCTCTCTTCCTTCCCATCACTCTACCTCCCCTCGATTTCTACTCAGAGAAAAGGAAGCCTTCCATAAATAGATGTTGGCTGATCCAGTTGCATCTTTTTCTGTTGAGACTACACAAGGAAGCCCAGTTAGGGGAAAGAGATACAAAGGCAGGCAACAGGTGTTGCCTGCTTTTCCAGGTCCTATAGGAAGTTCAATGTCCAAATCTGTTCAGTGTGAATAGGTGACCTAGGTCTGTCTCATTCATGCTCTTTAATTGGGGGCTCAATCTCAGTGCACACATATGGTGCTAGGTTGGTTGATTCTGTAGGGTTTCCTGTGGTGTCCTTGAACTCTCTGGCTCCTTCGATCTTTCCCCCTCTCTTCCACATGATTCCCTGAACTCTGTCTAATATTTGGCTGTGGTTCTATACATCTGTCTGTCAGTGGCTGGATGAAATCTCTCAAAGGACATTTATGCTAAGTACCTGTTTGCAGAATATCATTAATCATGTCAGGATTATTGAACTCATAGTAAAAGGTGACCACTTCCTGAAGAGAACATGCATAGCTCAGGTCCAAAGATCAACAGTTAATAAATGGGACCTCAAGAAACTGAAAATCATTGGTAGGATAATAGATAGCATCAGTAGGTCAGAACAGAACAGAGAGGAAGAGAAGGAATCCAAGTCTCTCTGTGAAATCAGTAAATGAGGAAGAGGGTCTTCAAGGGCGTCCTCAGGCACTTATGGATAGACTGGGGGATTAGTTCTGGTAAATGGTGTTGTATAGGTTTGTCTTGGATATACCAAGTGGTAGAAGGAACCAGGGTGGCCCAAGGTCAATTTGACTAAGGATCAAGGACATTGTCTATGATGCTTCCTGTTGGAAACTGCTCAGTCATGTAAACCTGACTGTTCATCTTCTGACCTCACTCTCCATCTGAAAACCAGTTCATCTCCTAAGCACAGAAAGCACACAGAATAACTTCAATCCAAGGAAAGTCTTGACAGGATATCAATATTTGCTATGGACCCACTGATTCTGCATTCTATCATTCTCTCTGCAGTCATGTTTGCTCCCATTTACAGCCCAAGCTGTATGCCCTGTCCCATTCAGTCAGTGCTACTTGGGCTCAAGAAATATCACCCCTTGGAATTGGGGGAGGAAAGAGGGCTGTTCTCATAGATCTGAGCATATAGCTCATGTTCACACTGTGCTAGTGAGTCCCCCAACTCCTCACTCCACACTTACCTTCCTGTTCCCTTTCCACTTGATTGGGTGGGCAGGATTCCAGGAGAATTACAATCCATACTTACTCCATCTGTCCTACTCTTTACCTCAAATCACTTTTCTACTTTATGATGGGCGTATTTGTAACACTGATTTAACTTGTAAAATTTCCCTTGTATGCCTTAATATACATGGAAACAAGACATAACTTCCAGATTGTTATGAGTCTCTAAATGGTTTCTCCTAGTGAGTGTCTGGCATCAGGCACCACTGATCCTTAAGAGAGGAGAGACAGATTTGCTTTGATAGGTGACCCAGATCTCTATTTTATTACCTTAGGACCTGATTCATCTGGTCTCTCAGAAAATAGATGCAGAACATGAAGAGATGCTGGAGACAGTTGAATTTGGAGAACTGAGAAATAAAGTTCTTGATACACTTGGCTTGTGTGACTCTGGTTGTATGGAAAATAGGGAGGGTAATCTTGTAGAAGGCTGCCAGGAAGACTTTGCCAAGACGTTTTCATCTACCTGAAATAGGGAGCAAAATATGTCAACTCCAAAAGCGTCCAGTCTGTATTCAGTTCTAATTCTGTGATGTGCTCTCTATCAAAAACATCCAAGATCTGTCTGATAACTTGGGCTGGCATAGCTCAAATCTTCATCAATGTACAGCAGAAATGTAGGGAGCCCTTTCTCTGCAGGGTCCACTTCAAGAAGCATGTTTGTGCTTCATCGAGGCAGGACCTGACGCACAGGTCATCTATGACCTTCAGATGCTGCCTCAGAACATTTCTTGGATGGACCTTTATGATTTACTTTTCATGCAAGGTTTCTGCAGAACAGACTCTGCCTTCTGCACCAGTCCATATGTTTCCCTAGGCTTGGTGCACATTTCTCAGGTCAAGATCCTGAAGTTTTGTCCTGCTGTGTGTGAAACACATGAATGTTAGCATACCCTGTATTAGCTTTTACTACATGTGTATAAACTCAGCTGTCCTCCGTGAAAGGTGTAAGATTTCAATGCACCTGATATTCAAGGGGGACTCAGGCATGCTACAGAAGCTTTGTCGGGTTTCTGTACACTTGATTATTTTCTTTCACTAAGGTACACTTTGTTTCTCCTTAGTCACATTATTAGTGGTTGTGAGAAGGCCAGGGATATGATCATTTTACTGTGAGATTATATCTACTCAGTCCATATTCGACTCTAATCCATATGCAAATGTCCTCTGTATAAGTAAACAGTAGCTTGCAAGGATGCTGTCTCCTTGTCTGATGATGCTGTCAGAGCATCTAATCCACTTATGACAAAGCCCATCTCCCTTACAATGTCTGCTGTGTACTCCTTGTGCTCCCTTCTACAGTACTTGGATCTTGCTTAGCTGGGTGAAACTCTTGTCTTTCATGAGTCTATACCATGTACCACAGCCTACAATGTTCCCAGGTTAGGCATCTCCACCAATGCCCCCACAGGGAGACAGGGGAAAGGCCACCCTCCAACCATTGCTTTCACAAGCTTGGTATGACTGCCAGCAAAGGCCTTCTTGAACAGTGCTTAGAATAGCCCAGGGGACAGTTCCTCCAGAGAGGACATAACAAAATCCTCATGTCTCAGCAGAGTCTGACTTACTATCTTCTGGAGTGTGAGTGGGGTCTGAACACACATCCTCTAAGGTCTCCAGTCAGAAGGCTCCTGGGGAAGGAGTGAGAAAAGGATACACTTTCAAGACAAAGTTTGTAAAACTTTCTCACCATCACACCAACCACTAAGTTTCTGAGTTACTGCTCTGGCAATGGTAGAGACCTCAATTTACCTCTTTATCCTAAACTGGTGATGTAAAGACCGACGCCCATGGTGGCATCATGGGAATCTCTCTATCACTCAAATGGATATATATTTTTTGGTATAAAATATTTTGAGTGTGACCCTTCCTTTAAAAAAAAAGAATGAATTAAAAAGTCAGAAAGATAGAACAATGGGAGAGACTCACAGACGTCAATGAGGATGACAGAAGCTGAAATATGCAGCAGAGAGGAGATAGAAACTGCAGACATCTCTGCCAGATGATAGGCATGGCCCCCATTTGAAGGAAGGGGGCACTCAACCGTCTCAAAATTTTTAACCTAGAATTGTTCCTGACTAAAGGAAAACACAGACAAAACTGAAGCAGAGACTGAAAGGAAGGCAATCTAGAGACCACCTTCCCTGGGATTTATCCCAACAGCAGACTTCAAACCCTGACACTATAGCTGATGCCAAGATGTGCTTACAGACAGGAGCCTGGAATGGCTGTTCTCTGAGATGCTGTGTCAGCTCCTGTCTAAGACAATTGCAGACACTCACAGGCAACCATTGGAATGAGCCTGGGGACCCCAGTGGAAGGGATAAGGAAGAAGTAAAGGAGCTGAATGGGATTGCAACCCCATAGGGAGAACAACTATATCAACTAACTGGATCCCTCAGAGCTCCGATGGACTAAACCACATACCAAAGTGTATATGTGGGTGGGTCCATGGCTCTAGATATATATGTAGTAGAGGATTGCCTTATCTGGCATCAAAGGCAGGGGAGATGCTTGGTTCTGTGGAGGCTTGTTGCTCCAAGGAAGGGGTATGCCAAGAGGGTTGAGGGAAGACTGTGTGTGTGTGGAAGAAACCTTTAGAGTCAAAGGGGGTGGAGGATGGAAGTGGGGCCTTGCTGATAGAAGACTGGGAAGGAGGACAAGAATTGAAATGTAAATAAATAATTAACAAAAGAAAGGAAAAAAAAAAGAAAAAAACAACCAACCAACAACAAAAAACTAACACAATCAAAACAAGCTAGCAAACAACAAATCATGAAAAAAGCTTTGTGTTGTGGATCAATATTGAATTCCCACTAATCATGATAATGACAATGAGTTCCTATAATTTTCAGGGTTTTCTGGGCACGAAAAGTAGACAATATCCAAAAAATAAAGCTATGTGAAAAAGATGCAAAGGAAATCCTAAGGCAACACATGTGAGTAACTCACAAGTGTAATTCTAGCTATTGTGAGTTAAAGACGATCAAAGGTACATGGTCCACATGTCTACACTGTGAGCCAGTGTCTCACCAAAACAAACACAAGCAAGCATTTGAGGGAATGGAAATATGAGGGAACATGCTAGTAACCTTAGCACAGAGGAGGCCACTGAGTCAGGAGGATCCTGATTTCCAGTCTACCCAGAGCCACATGGCCATTTCTAGGATAGCATGAACTACAGAGAAAGACCTTCTTACAAATTCAACCATAATAATGAAATCAACAGCCAAAACATATGTTTGAGATGAAGTTAAAACTTTATTTGAAATTAAGTCCAAGATCTTCAATGGGTTCATCTAAAGAGACTGATCGGAATATTTATTGTCATATCCTGGACTCTGTGTCTACATAATACTAAATGAGCTAAGGGAAAATCATTATATACCAGTTGTGAGGTAGTTGTCTATATTTATCAACCTCTAATACTCTCAATTCCAATTGGTCACAGACCTCAACGTGAAACTGGTAAACAACATCTCATACAAGAGAGTGCTGGATTAGACTTTAATGCATTGGCGCAGGAGATAACTTCCTGAACAGAAACCCATAGCTCAGGCAATGAGATCAACAATTCATAACGACACTTGATGAAACTGAAAAGCTTTTGTAGGGCAAAGTATTTCATCTGCAGGCCAAAATGGGCCTAAAGACTGGAAGGAGATCCTCACCAACCGTATATCTGACAGAGGGATGATATCCAAACACTATTAATTCAACAAAATATAAGATATCCACAAACCAAATACCCCAAGTTAGAAATCAGATACTGAATTACACAGAATATTTCAACAGATGAGTGTCTACTTGCTGAGAAGCACCTAAATAAATGTTCAACATTCCAAATCATCAGTGAAATGCAAATCACAATGACTCTGAGATTCCATCTTCCATGCATCAGAATAGCTAAGATCACAACCTCAAGTGACAGCTCATGTTGGGGAGGTGATAGGACAAGGGGAACACTTCTCCATTGCCGGTGAGCATGCAAACTTTGATAACCATTTTGGAAATAAATCTGGCAATTTTTAAAAATTTTGAAATCCTTCTACCTTCTAAATCCAGTTTTACCACTCCTAGACACATTCCCAAAGAGGACCCACAACACCACAAAGACACATGTGAACTATTTTCATAGCACCTGTCCCTCAACTGAAGATGCAGGGCCTTCTAAAACAGAGCAGAACTGATGCACATAGGACCTCAGAGAGCCTGAAGCGGGGTGCAAAGGGCCTGCACCACATGACATGACAATGATGAGAGAAGTAGACACAAGTTCCAATTCCTAACCCAGAAGCTATCTCCAATCCATAAAGACTTGCAAATGAAACTCCAACTCTGTCAAATGGAGTCTCCTTTTGGATGCAATTCCCTCTTTTAAGGGGAGGCTAAGTGACCAGTGTTGGGTGCCAACACAAAAGAAACTCAAAGGCATTTTGGCAGCTCTGTGTCTAAGAGGCATGTGTCAGGCCCTTCTGTTTATTTATGTTTGTTTTGCTTTTAGATTACAAATCTTTTGCTTGTATATTACCCTTACAAATTTACTGATTTTATTAGATTCCTCTGTCTGTGAATGTGCTCTGTATCTCTAATATATATATATTTTTTTGGTTGTTGTTTTTATTTTTATTTTTAGTTTGGTTTGGTTTTGTGGTTGTTTTATGGTCCTGTTTTTTCTGTTGGCTTGTGTCTTTTGTTGTGTTCCAAATTGCATGCTTTTTGTTGTTGTTGTTGCTGTTGTTGTTGTTTTTCGTCTTGTGATTTAATTTTGTTTACCATTTTGTTTATTTGCTTATTTCTTTCTTTTCCAAGACAGGGTCTCTATGTAAATCAGGCTGTTCTGTAACTCACTTGGTAGACCTGCCTGGAGTTCTTCCTGCCTCTTCCTCTCAAGCGCTGGGATTGCACTTGTGTACCACCACACCTGGCTCTGTCTCAGGATTCCTTAAGTGGCACTTTCTTTTCTTAGGAGAGACACAGCTGTTGTGTATTAAGAAGGAAGAGAAGGGAGGGATGATCTCAGAGGAGTAGGGGGAGGAGAAGGTTAAATCACAACATACTGTATGAAAAAATTATTTTCCATAAAGGAAAAGCAAAGAAAAGAGGCTGGATATATGACTGAGCAGTTAAGAGCACTGGTTGCTCTAACAAACAATTCAGGTTCATTTCCCAACTTTCACTTGGCACCTTCTGTGTGCTGTATCCACAGGGCTCTTAACTGCTGAACCAACTCTTCAGCCCACATTAGGAAAACCTGAAGAAGGGTCAGCTTGGCCCACTGACTACAGATGATGCCACCAAGATAGGAACTAGAAGGGCTGAAGGCTCATACTACACAAGGAGGCAGATGCAGGGTCTTCTTTAGTCTGCATGTAGCCAGCATTATAGATAGAAACTATTTCACAGAGGCAGCCATAAAGAATGGGAGCTGGGGTTCAATACAGGAAAGGATCTCAATATCCAGACTTGATAAGTGAGAAAGTACAATTCTAGAAGCTCTGACATTTGGTGTTGTAGCACCCTGGATGATGATCAAGCCAGCCACATGTAGAAGGCCAGTGGCTCCTTTCAGTGAGGCCCATGCTTAAGGACAGGTTGTTTTCAAACTTGTAGCTGGCAAGCATTTCCAAGAGGTGCCCTGGTCTAGAAGGAAACTGATCTGTGTTCTATACTGCCACAGGGATCTGCTGTGGTTGATGCTGTCTCCCTGGAAGAAGTGATACTGAAGTGACCCCTGAGGTTACCATCTAGGCACATCTGGCAGAGATTTTCTAGATTGCCAAAGGTTGAGGACCAACCCTAGATATGGCCAGTGTCCTATGAAAGCCAAATTTCTCAAGAAAATTAAAAGGGAAAGCCAAGCTCAACAGTTCCTTTGGATTCTAAGTCTTCATTTCTGGCCTGGGCCTGTTGAGTGCAAATGCCAAGGAAGGAAGAAAATGGCTGCTTCTGCATCTGGGGGGCAAACAGGTGTTGTTCTTAGGCTCACAAGTGTTGCTTTTCAGTTCCTAGTGTGGAGGCTCAGGGGTGACAACAGAAAGGAATTGTGTGTGCTAGGAAGATGTGAAGGTCTCCTAATAAGAGCACTGCTGTGAAGCAGCTGCTACACCTGCATAGGGGGTCAAGGGAAGCAAGCTACCCGAATAAAAGCTCTGAGCACCAGATCAGCAAGGGGGCTGGAAGTTTCATCACCAGATAACAGGGCTTAGAAGCAGGCTCTGAACCTCAGTCAGGTCCAGAGGAAAACCTCAATCTAAAGACAGATGTCAAAACACAAACAGACAAGCAAACAAACAACAAACAAACAACAAAACCTGCCAGGCTCTCTATCCACCTACTCTGAAGAGAATGGAGCAGAAGATCAATTTCAACCAGCCAGCACTCCTAGCACCTGGATGAAACCATTAACTCCAAGCCGAAGAATCTACATGTTGCACCTTTTGCATAGAAATCCTCAAGGACACCCTAGACAATGTCCCCAGAGGGACACAGGTCAATGAAAGAAAAGCTCTAGATAAAAGCTTCCTGGAATATAACAGGATTAGGGATCTATCCACTTACATTGAGCCCAAATCTTGGACCTGAAGAAAGTCCTTTTCCCAACACTTGGTATTTAGACAAAGACCTCCATGCTCTCTGAGGCTTGAAATATTTCCTGCTCACTAAAAAGTGAGTCGTTGTCTTTATCTCTGGACAGAGGCACTTGTAACCCTTCTATTAAAACTGTAGTGCCTAATACCTTGTCATGGTCAATGCTATGCCCTAGGCTCCCAATTCTCTGCTCATGAGCCTCACCGTGTCAAAGTCTCCTTTCTCTTGGTCCCATTTCACTCTGAAGATCATCCTTTCCACTGTTTATTTCTCCTTACTTTCCTAGGAGTCATGCTTAGCAGTTTGGAAGAAACCCTTTTTCTCTTGACCCAAACATCTTGGAATCTTTATTGTAGACAATTTCATTCATGAAGCCCAGGACAAGTGGCTGAGCTGACTATTTAACACCCAGCTCAAATTGTTGGTACTTGGTTGGGTGAGACAGAATTTCATTATGTGGTCTAGGCTAGACTCAGTTTGGGTCCATCCTTTATTAGTCTCCTAAAGCTGTCACCACCACCATGGATCAGCTCTCCTGCTGTTTTGTACATGGTGACTATATTAGTTCATTTGTGTATTGGTGTGTCAGCAGGGGAGCATGCATGTAGAGATGGGAGGACTAGAACCTGAAGTGGTTTCTCTCAGTGCACCTGAGGGCCCCATTAATGAATTCAGGGTTGGCAGTAGGTGCCATTACCTTGTGAGCCATCTCACTTGCTCTGATGCTCTCTTAAGGCTTTTATTTAAGTATGTTGTTTATTTTGTGTTTCCAGTTTTTTGTTTGCATGCTTATATTTTTGTTCTTTTGCTTTGGATATTTTGGTTTTATTTTCTTTATTCTTTCTTTTGACAGTGTTTGTCTGTTTAACAGCTCTGGTTGTTCCTGTACTCACTCTGTACACCAGGCTGACCTTGACCTCTGAGGTCCAGCTGCTTCTACCACCCTAATGCTAGGTTTAAAGTCTGTATCTGCACCACCTCATAAACTATACTTTGTTTGTGTCTTTGTTTTTTATTTTTATTTTTGTTGTTGTTTTCAGATGGGGTTTCTTTGTTTAAGAGCCCTGGCTGCACCACAAACCACTTTAAGGACTCATCTGGCCTAGACTTCAAAGATCTCCCTGCCTCTATCTCCTCCATGCAGGGATTAATGTCCTGTGGCACCTTGCCCAGCTCTGGTTTAATTTTGAGACACTTCTCAATCCACAGGCCTCACTGGTTGGGAATCAGTTATTTAGATAATGCTAGCCCTGAACACACTGAACAGGCCAACCTTCGACTCCAGAGTGCAGGGATTAAATGTGTGTGCCACCATTCCCAATATAGATCTACTCTTTTAAGAAGATTTATTCTATGTGTAGGGGTGTTTTGTCTACGAATATGAATGGGCAGCCCTCACATGCATGCTGCGCAAGAAGGTCAGAATGGGCTTTCAG
>CM052712.1:76396448-76415944 GCA_028551405.1 Uromys caudimaculatus
ACTTGACATGTTTCACTCTCCTCAGGGGAAAACTTCAGGTGCTGGACCTGAGGAATGTGCACCATGCCTTCTGGAACATATGGGCTTTTGATGAGGACAGCAGTTGTTCTTCAGAGACCTTGGATGAGAAGCCAGTAGTGAAGGTCATTCCCAGATATGCACTGAGGAAGCAGCTGAAGGTGGTAGCTGACCTGTGCCTGAGGCCCCGCCTTGATGAAGCACAAGCATGCTTCTTGAAGTGGGCCCAGCAGAGAAAGGGCTCCCTCCATTTGTGCTGTACAAAGATGAAGATCTGGGCTATGCCCTGGACTTTATCACAAAGATCTTGAATGTCTTTCATCCAGAGCACATCGAGGAATTGGAACTGAACACTGAATGGAATGTGTTCCAGCTGGCCCAATTTGCTCCCTGCGTCGGGAAGATGAGAAATCTTCGGAAATTCTTCCTGGCACCCCTTTACAAGAACGTCTTCAAGATTGCCAATAGGACAGGAGACAGAGAATAAAAGTGTGTCAAGGAGTTTACTTCTCTCTTCTCCAAATTCAATTACCTCCAGCATCTCTATATGAGTAGCGCACACTTTCTCACAGACCACATGGATCAGATCTTCAGGTAAGCAAGAATGGAGGGCTGGGTCACATAGCAGAGCAAATTTTCCTCTTCCATTTTAAGGATTAGTGGTGCAGGATGCCTGCCAGTCAGACACTGGGAACAAATATTTAGGGACTCCTTAAAGTATGGAAGTTATATGTAGTAACTCAAAGTCTCCCCTGGGCACTCCTGAAGCTGAGGGCTGAAGGGAGGTAAGGAGCAGGTCAGATCTGGAAGGGATGGGTTGTAAATCTTGGAATCATGGCCAACCAGTCAAGCAGAAAGGAAATAGGAAGGGGAGCATGTAGTTAGGAATCAGAGACTCACCAACAAGGTGAGGAGTTGAGCTGTGGGCTCAGATCTGTGGGGACAGCCTTCTCTCTCTCTCTCTCTTTCTCTCCCTACATTCCATCAGTGAAGTGTTTTGAGCTCCAGTGGGGGTGAGTACATAGGATAAGGGGAGAGTGTCGTCCTCTGAAGGATAGGAAGAGTGCCTGTGCAGAGGCTAGGATGGAATGCAGCTTTGACTGAGCCCATAAGTAATGTTCCTAGTACCTGTCAGGACTCTCTTGGCATGGAACTTCCTCTATGTGTTTCCTGATCTTATGAACTAAATTGGTTTTCTGCTTGAGACAGAGGCCAGAAGATAAATGGTGGGTTTCACTTGACTAAGCTGATTCCAAAGGGAAGCATCTTAAATAATATCTTTGATCATTTGGTCATACTGAGCTTAGGGCACCTGGTCCATTCTAACACTGTGAAAACCCCACCCCATGCTGTCAATAACCATTTGCCAGAACTAATCCTCTGGTCTCCTCTATTTCTAGGTGCCTGATGACACCCTCAGAGACCCTCTCCATCACTCACTACCAAATTTCACAGAAAGACATGGATTCCTTCTCCTGCTGTCAGAGTCTCTTTCAGCTAAAACATCTGGAGATGAGAGGTATGTTCTTACTGGATTTGGATCTTATGCCTCTGAGAGGTCTCCTAGAGAAAGTGGTAAACACTCTTCAGACTCTGGATTTGCAGGGCTGTAGGCTGAAGGACTCCCAGCTCAATGCCCTCCTACCTGCACTCAGACAATGCTCTCAGCTCACCAATGTCTACTTCTACAACAATGACTTCTCCATGCCCATCCTGGAGGATCTTTTGCAGCACACAGCCAACTGGAGCAAGATGAGTGTGGAACAATACCCTGCCCCTTGGGAGTGCTATGATCAGTTCGGTCGTGTCTCCACAGAAACATTTGCCCAACTTTGTTCTGAGCTCATGGATGTACTCAGGGCAATAAGGCAGCCTGAGAGCATCTCTTTTGCTACAGATGTTTGCCACAAATGTGGCAAGCGCTGTGTCTATGGCCAGGGGGCGAGATTTTGTACTTGCTGGAGGTAAACATGGATACAGAACTTCTGGATGTGACTAAATGACAGGCTTGAGAGACATCTCTTATCTGGAGAGCTCAGAGAGGGTGACTTCAGACACTGCTCAGATGGTTTCGAAACAAAAGGATTTACAGTGACTGGGATCTTGAATGCTGAGCTTGACATATGTAACAGTCAGATGGACTGTGAGAGAATAGGGGACTTGTGGAGTAAGAAAAATAACCTGGGAGATTTGAGTAGCTTCTCATAGGACTGATTAACTAGATGCTTGTTGTGTACTTGTAAACTTTTTGTTCTTCCATGAAATATTTAGTGACTAAATAGAACATGGGTTCTTTGTTTTGATGTTCTTACTCTTGTCTGAGTGGAATAAATTATCTAAATTTAAGGATTCTGTAGCAAATACCCTCTGGAGAGAGTCAAATTGAACACATTGATTCAAAGCATGTCACAATACAAAATCTTAAGTAGGTGGATGAAGTTATTAGCTAAGGTGGTTCACATATGTATATCTAGTTACCCTATGGTACAGAAATCATAAAATGAACCTCTATGTCTCCCACACTCCTTTCTTCTTCCTTCCCCCACACCCTCTCTCACTGTCTGCCCAACCTGGCTAGAATTTTCTTGGAACTTGTTAACCTGCTGGAGGCTTCCTCACAATAAACTCCTTTCATGCTCTTCAGACAAATAAACAAATAAAAACCACCCAACGAGCCATAGATGAATGGAGATGACTTATGTTTTAAGAACACATGTTGCTTTAAGAGAGGACCAAAGTTTAATTTCAGAACTAATATCACTATGTGTGTCTCAGCTGGAACGCCAACTACAGGTAGCAGGCCCTTTTCTTCAGTCCTCTATCCATCCCAGCTCATACATGAACAGTATGCACAATACCTCTACATATTCCCCTAATTTAGGAAGTCTTTAAAAGCACCCTGCATTTCACGAAGACTTCAAAACATGGACTAGTTAATTAAAATATTGGTGGTCAGTAGCAGAGTACTTGCCTGACTTTTGTGTGGCTCCAGTGTTATTCTCCTACACCACACAATGAAGAGAGGATGTGGAGTTTCAGGTGTGTCCATTGAGCTCAATTGGTGAGCAAAAGCCTAGTTTGCTCTGGGATCTAATTTGAGGCCTGCACAATGGATGAGTGAAATTATACAGGTTGTTTGTCTTAGAACACTGTCTGTCTGTCTGTCTGTCTATCCATCTCTGTATCTAGACATCCATCCATCCATCCATCTAGCCATCCATTTATCCATCCATTTATCAATCGGTCCATCCATCCATCCATCCATCCATCCATCCATCCATCCATCCACCCATCCATCCATCCATCTATCCATCTTTCCATCTATTCTATGAGGTCACAGGCATTCTGATACAGAGACCATACATCAACGAGTCAAGAAATAAATTAGATTGAATATTTGACCAATTTTCCATATGAAAATTGATACAAAATACTAAATAAAACACTGGAAATTCAAATCCAAGAACATATCAAAAACATGCTTTATCATTATCCCGTAGGCTTCATTCCAGGATGTAGAGATGGTTCAACATAGGAAAATACAGCAGTGCAATCCACCATACAAACAAACTGAAAGAAAAAGGAAACATGGTCATCTCATCAAATACTGCAAAAGCCTTCGACAAGATGCAGCACTCCTTCATGATAAAAGTGCTGTACAGACCAGGGATACAAAGCATTTCCTTAAACACATTAAAGGCAATATAAAGCAAGTTGATAACCAACATCAAATTAAATGGAGAGAAAGGTAAAGCAATACCACTAAAGTCAGGGACAAGACAAGGCAGTCAACTATCTCCCTACCTATTCAATATTGAATTTGATGGTCTAGCTAGAGCTATAAGACAGCTAATGACAACTGAGGGGAAACAAGTTGGAAAGGAAGAAGTTCCAGTACCTCTATTCACAGAAGAATTGATAGTATAAACAAAAGACCCTCCAAATTCTACCAGATAACTGCTACAGCTGATAAACTCCTTCAGCAAAGTCGATAATTCAGAAGCCCTCCTTTACACAAATGATAAACAGGATAAGAAAGAAAAGGGAAACAACACCCTAGAACAGAGCAAAAATAATATGAAATATATTGGCGTAAGTGTATCTGAGCAGGCAAAATACCTGTATGAAGAGAACTTTAAGTTTCTGAAGGAATATATTGAAGAAGCCATTAGAAAATGCAAAGGTCTCTCAAGCTCCTGCATCCCCAGGATTAAGGAAGTACAAAATGACATCTTACCAACTGCAATCTACTGATTCATAGCAATTCCCACTAAATTCCAACACAATCCTTACAGACCTTGAAGGAGGAATTCTCCACTTCACATAAAAAAATAAAAAATCCAGGATAGCTAAAACAATTGTCTACAATTAAAGAACTTCTAGAAATATCACTATCGCTGATCTTCACATTGTTCTACATAGCCATAGTATAATAAAAACCGCATGCTATTGGCAGGAAAAAAGAATGGTTGATCAATGAAATACAATTTAAGACCGGGAAATCAACCCACACTTGGTTTTAACAGAGAAGGCGAAATAGACATTGGAAAAAAGATAGCATCTTCATCAAATGGTGCCTGTGTAACTGGATGTTTGCATGTAGAAGAAAGCTAGTTGCTCTATATTTATAATCCTCTAATACTCTCAAGTCAAACTGGTCAAAGGTCTCAAAATAAAGCTGGATAATCAACATGTAATACAAGAGAAAGTGGGGGATTAGCTTGGAACACATTGTCACAGGAAATAACTTCCTGAACAGAAGCCCATAGCTCACGCCATGAGACCAACAATTTATAATGGCTGCATATGAACCTGGAAAGTGTTTCTAGGCAAAGGAGTGCTTCATCAGGCCAAAATGGCAGCTTAAGTATTGGAAGAAGGTCCTACTAACCCTACATCTGACAAAAGGATGATATCCAGACATTATAAATACAACAAAATATTAGATATTCACAAACCAAATACCCCAAGTTAAAAATGGTGTACTGATTTACACTGAACATTTCAACGGAGGAATCTCTACCTGCTGAGAACCTCCTAAATAAATGTTCAACATTCCAAATCACCCAAGAAATGAAAATCACACGGACTCTGAGATTCTTTCTCACACACATAACAATGGCTCAGATCAAAACCTCAAGGGACAGCTCATGTTGTGGAGGTTATGGAATAAGGGGAACACTTCTCCACTGCTGGTAAGAGTGTAAACTTGGGAAACCAATGCGGGAATTTCTCAGAAATTTGAGAATATTCTAACTTTAGACCCAGCTATACCACTCCTAGACATATACCCAAAGAGTAGACACAGTACCACAAAGACACTTGCTCAACTATGTTCATAGCAGCTGTCCCTCAACGGAAGACACCAGGGCTCCCAAAACACAGCAGAACTGAGGCACGTATGAACTCTGAGAATCTGAAGCAGCATGCACAGGGCCTGTATGAGTTGATATCACATGATATGACAGTGTTGAGAGAAGAATAAGACACAGACTTCCCTTCCTAAGCCAGAAGCCATCTCAAATCCCTAAAGACTTGCATATGAAACACTACCCCTGTTAAATAGAATCTCCTCATGGATGCAAATCCCACTCTTAAGGGGAGGCTATGTGACCATCATTAGGTGCAAACACAAAACAAACTCAAAGACATTTTGGCAGCTCCTTGTCTTAGAAGAATGTGTCAGGCTCTTTATTTATTTTGTTTTGTTTTAGATTACAGGTCCTTTGCTTGTATAATAGAGCTACAAATTTCTGGTTTTTATTGGATGCCGGTGTGTTTGAATGTGTTCTGTGTTTCTAAGGGGTGTTTGCTGTTCCCGTAGTTGTTGTTTTTATTTTGGTTTTTTTTTTCTTTTTAGCTTCCCTTTTTCTGTTTGTTTATTCATTTTGTCCTGGTCCATCTTGTGTGTTTTTTCTTCTGTTTTGGTTTTCTTTTGATTTCTTTCTTTCATTCTTTCTTATTTCCTTTTTTGTTTATTTGTAGATTTCTTGTTTTACAAGTCAGGGTGTCTGTGTAACTCAAAGTTTTCTGTATGTAACTCACTCGGTAGACCAGGCTGGTGGTCTTCCTGCCTCTTCCTCCCAAGTGCTGAGATTACACTTGTAGAACCACACACTAGGCTCTGTCTCAGGAATCCTTAAGAGGCTGTTTCTTTTTTTATCATAGACAAAATTGTTGTGTATTGACAAGGAAGAGAAGCTGGGAGTGATCTTAGAGGAGTTGGGAGAGGAGAAGGCAAAATCACAACATACTGTATGAAAAAAATTATTTTCATTAAAGCAAAATGAAAGAAAAGAAGCTGGAGATATGCCAGAGCAGTTGAGAGCACTGGCATAACCGACAACTTAGGTTCATATCCCAACATTCACTTGGCAGCTTCTGTGTGCTGTGTCCGCAGGCTCTTAAATGCTGAACCATCACTTCAGCTTGTATTAGGAAAACTTGAAGAAGGGTCAGCTTGGCGCATTGACTACAGATGATGCCCCCAAGTTAGGAGCTAGGAGGGCTGAAGGCTCATACTACACAAGGAGGCAGAGACAGGTTCTTCATTAGCCTGGGTTATACATGGAAAGTATTTCACCTAGTTTGCCATAGAGAATGTTCTGCCAGAGAGGTATTAGTGATCCTGGAAAAAACAGAGAGGAGCCAATCTGATGCAACTCTCAGCAGGGTCTTTATTCTTCTTGAGCTAGCTTGGACTTCATCCCCCACCCCCAGCAAAACTGCCTGGGGTGTTGTTGGTGCATCGGAGAGGGGGCAAGCTAGCTCAATTAGAATAAAAACTCTGCTGTGAGTTTCATCAGATCAGCTCTTGTCTGTGTTTGGGCGATCACTAACTTTTCCCTGGAACAACATTTTGGTACACTGGCCAGGAAGTTCCCCATGAAGCACAGGACTATCGAACTGGGGGGTCTTGAAGAGAGCAAAACTAGTCTAGTTATCTGTGTCTTTATGTTTGTAACGGTGTGCTATACTTCCTTCTTTTTCCGTTTCTGTGTGCTGAACTTGTCTGAGCTTTCCATGTGAGATTTGCAGAGCAGAATGGAAGCAAGCTTGTGAAGAGGTAAATGTGTTAAGTCTTCCAGTCCTGCAGAGATGATTTATTTTTGTGGAACCTGGTAGCTTCTGTTGCCATGGTAATTCTTCTAGGTTTGAGGCATGCTGAGGAATGTGTCTGAGTGTCAGAGTTTTCTGTGTGGACGGAGCAGGGGAGTACTCGCACATTGGTACAAAGGCTTGTAATTTATGTGCGTGAGCTAATTAGTCTGAATATTAGAAACTTTCTGTGAGATCCACAGAGCATAATGAAAACTTGTGTAAAGATCAATGACGTATGTTACCATGGTGATTGTCTTAGTCAGGGTTTCTATTCCTATACAAGCATCATGACCAAGATGCAAGTTGGGGAGGAAAGGGTTTATTGAGCTTATACTTCCATGCTGCTGTTCATCACTAAAGGAAGTCAGGACTGGAACACAAGCAGGTCAGGAAGCAGGAGCTGATGCAGAGGCCATGGAGAGATGTCACTTACTGGCTTGCTTGCTTGCTTCTCCTGGCTTGCTCAGCTGGCTTTCTTATAGAGTCCAAGACTACCAGCCCATAGATGGTACCACTCACAAGGGGCTCACACCCCTTGATCACTAATTGAGAAAATGCCTTACAGCTGGATCTCATGGAGGCATTTTCTCAACTGAAACTCCTTTCTTTGTGATAACTCTAGCTTCTGTCAAATTGACACACAAAACTAGCCAGTACATTGATTTTTTTTCCAGGTATGAGTAAACATTTGTGCAGTACAGAGGGTTGCCTTATGTGTGATCAACACCCTCTGGTTGGTTCTTGTTACTGTGTGGGCTGTATCCTTTTCTTGCAGGTCTGAGTGGTACCACATTTGTCTTCTGTGCGCGCCACCTTCTGGTTGTTTCCTGCTACTACAGGCTGAATTTTTTCTATGGTTTTGGTTATTGTTTCTGGTTGTCTCTGGTTACACATTCTGAGTGGCCCCACATTTGTCTTGTGTGAGCATTACCTTTTGGTTGATTTTTGTTGCTACAGACTTTATTTTTTCTGGTTTTGGTTGATTTTTGTTTCTGGTTGTGCCTTTTTCTAGTCACTGATTCTAAACTTTGTTACATCCTTTTGGATACAAAGCCTTGAATTTGTTTTTGTGGCCAGTTCCAGTTACGACAAACTTGTCTGGAAGCCATGGCTATGGCGGGGCCATGAGAAGTCTTGAGCCTTGGTTTGGGTGGGCTTGGGCTCAGGGGAGCAGAGAGATGCCCACTAATCTTGTTCTTTTCTTGTGGGTGTGCACCAATTTCTGGTTGTTTCTCATTTCTTCCTGATAGAGAGAAAACATTTGACTTATGTTTTGGGTGGCAAAGACAGGTCTTTTTATGATTGCGACTTTCTGGTGGTTTTATGTTTCTGCTCCAAAGACAGAGAAGTTTTTATTTGTGTTTTTGTATGTTGTCTTTGTGTTTCTTGTTTCAAAATTACTTTACTGAGATGACATTGACAGGAAAATATTGACAAGATGACTTTGACGAAGTGACTTTGAATTTGATGTACATATTAACCTGAGACCAGCTACACCTACTGCATACTATAGTTTCCTTCGGAACAGAAGAGGCCAGGAAGCTGGTTCCTGTCCACACAGGGGAGCACCCTCCCCAAAATGCTTGCTTTCCCCTGACTTACCCAGACTGGGATTTTAACACCGCTGAAGGTAAGAAGAGGCTCTTAGTCTACTGTCAGGCTCTGCTGGTAGGACTCAAGGTGGTCACAAGGTGGCTTACAAATTTGGCCAGAGTGTATGATATTAGGCATCAAGAAAATGAAAGTTTTTTAGAGAGGGTCATTGAGGCATATCGACAATACATCCCCATAGACTCTAAATCACAAGAAGCAAAGGCAGTCATTGCTCTAGGTTTATTAATCAGGCCACACCAGATATTAAGAAAAAGCTCCAGAGGATTGAGAGGTTAGGAGAAAGGAGTCTGAGAGACCTAGTCATAGTGGCAGAGAGAGTATTTAATGGAAGAGAGACAGCACAGAAGGAGATTAGAGAGAAGCAATAGGTTCGAGACCTGCCAAAGATCCTGTTGCCAGCCCAAGGCCAAACCAGAAGACTCTAAGAGAGGACCAAAACAGCTTCAGAAGAAGGAGATTAGGGGTTCCTAAAGATTAAAACTGCCCCCTTCCCAAGCTCAGGATAACCACAATAGTAAAAGGGGAACCCACTAGCTTTTTTGTTGATAATTAATACAGTTCACTATTCTGCCTTGCTTAAACCTAAAGTCTCTTTATCAATTTAGACATGATTTTTCAGTGTCAACAGAAACAAAACAAAACCATAGGAACTCTTAGATACCCAGAAAAAATTGGACTACTTGAGCCTCCACTAAAAAGGCATTACTCTGGCACATACAGGTGACCTCCTTAGACTCGGGGGTTGTGTACTCAGACTTTGGGTCCTGGCCTCAGTCAATGGCCAATATGTTACCAACTGGCAGAAGCTGGCTCCTGCCCTGTTTGCACATCAGTGAAGCAACAACATCCTTGTTAAAGATGATGCCAGAATGAGTCTTTAGCAGCCTCCCTTCTTGAATGTCCTCAGGATAACTTTTCAGCTGCCCTGCTGCCTGACTGTGACTTCAATCAACCGGCATCTTTCTGATTGCTCCGATGGATGTAGAGATAACATGGCTCACCAATGGCAACAGCCTCATTCAGAATAGACAGAGGTATGCTGGGGCAGCGGTGGCTGAAACACAAAGATCCTATGGGCAGAGCCACTCCTTGCAGGAATGTCAGCCCAGTAAGCTGAAATTGCAGCTCCGACCATGTCATCAGAGCTGAGAAAAGAAAAGAGTCACAGATAGATGGTATGCCTTTGCTACAGCTCATATCTGTGGGGCTATTTATAGGGAGGAAGGCCTTCTTGTGGCAGTTGGCAGGACTAAACTCCATCCCAGAGGGCAACAAGACAGCCCAGAGGGTGGCCCTAGAAATTGGGCCCCTCATGTCCTTAATTGCAGTCAACCCAGGAGATCCCACACTCTAAGACTAGACAGAAGATGTGATCTTGGTCAAAAATCTGCCCATGTCTCAATGTCATAAGAGATGATGGAGGATGCCAATTTTTAAACAGCTGAAATTGTTTTAAACCCAAAATTGTTAAGTTCTGTCAGTTGGCTAATGTGGTTGCCAATGAGAAGAACGCTGGTACTCAATACTGGAGCACCCAGCCAGGAGTCTGTCAGGAAATGGAGTTCACAGAGATAAAGGCAGGAAAATTCTGACACAAATATTTTCTGGGATTTATAGATACCTTTTAGGATGGACTGAGACTTTCCCAACTAAACATGAGACTGTGTGGTACAAAAGAAACTACTAAAAGAGGTTCTTCCAAGGAATGTCATTTTTAAGTGTATCAGGTCAGACAATGGACCTACATTTGTGACCCAGCTAAGTTAGAGATTAGCTAATATTCTAGGGATTGATTGGAAACTTCACTGTGCTTGCAGACCCCAGAGTTCAGGACAGGTAAAGAAGATGAATAGAACCCTAAAAGAGACCTTAACTAATTTGACCTTAGAGACTGATGGTGACTGGGTCACTCTTCTCCCCTTCATCCTTTATAGAGTGTAGAACTCCCCAGCCTAGATGGGACTCACCCTTTTTGAAGTTATGTTTGGTTCACCTACTGACAGAAGTTATTACAGAAACAAGCTATTGCTAATTATTCCACAATCTCAAGGGTGTTCAATGGGTACAAAAATGTGTATGGCTTAATCTTTGTGCTTTCTATTAAACAGGTCTACCTCTTGACATCGACCAACTTTAGCCCAGAGATTGGGCTCTAGTCAAGAGTCACTGCCAGGGGTCACTACAGCTTCACTGAAAGGATCCCTGTGCTACAGGGTTACAGCATGGATCCATCCAACCTCTGTTTACAGTTGAAGAGGACCCTGGCCAGTAGGAGGAGAATTCAGCCTTGAGACTCCCTCCTTTCTCTCACTGATGGGCCCCTCCCCATGCCCCAGTGACATTACAAAGACAGGGCCCTGTTGGGTTAAGTGGGGTCCTGATTCCAACCCAGGGCTCGGGTCACTGGGGGAAGTGAGATGAGGGTAATTTGACTGTGCTCACCCCACGCCATTGCCAAACTGGTGTTGGGCTGTGAGAATCCTGGGACACAGTCCATGGGTGGGGGAGCATGGCCTGGGCTCCCAGCAACTATATGGAGCTCCCAGGCCTTCTACAAAGTTAGGACCATCTGGTTCTCAGGCTCTTGGGCATCCCAGGCACTGCTGGATGCTGCAGGAGATGAGAAAGGAGTTGATGCCCACAGACTGGATCTAGCATGCAGCTAAGGGGAAAAGGCAGGAAGGAGCCCAGATGGGTCTGACTAGGGACCGATACCTTGGGTTGTCTTCAGGTGGCTTGGCTTGGTGGAGGATGTACCTGGGAGCTCTAAGAATCCTTCTGTGGGAGACTAGTTGCAGCTCTCTAGAGTAAGACTTGTTCCATTGTTCCCCACTGTGGATCCAGATGAAAAGAGACAGTCCATGGTTTTAAGGCATTTATTGTCATGCTGGAGAGTGGCAATGAGTAAAACTGTAACCCAATGTCTCAGGGTGTGCCTGAGGTTAAATACCTTTTGCATGGAGGAGGGTCTGGGAAGGGTGTTTATTGACTAAGCTTCCAGTCCTTTAGGTACCTCATTAAAATGGAGATCTGTCTTTAGGCTACACGACCCCATATCCTCCACCTGTGCAGGGCCTTGAAGCATTGCAGCTAAGTGACTGATGGCCACATACCTATGGAGAGCTGCAGCCTTGTGTCAGGATCCTGGGGTCTAGGAGCATGGCAAAACACCTATAGTCCCTTGCATGGATATCCCCTGCTGGGGATCCCCTGCTGGGTCACCAGGGTTTTAAACCTTAGCTCAACCAGAAACCTGGTTGCCTTTCATGGTCCTACATAGCCCTGTTACTGTTTTCATCAAGCTTCAGAAAATCCCATGGTTGAAATTTCTTGTCACAAGAGAAAGTGGAGGATGAGAGGCAAATCTTTAAATTCAGACTCCATTTTAGAGAACCTGATCTAAGTTTCCTTCCTTCCTTCTTTCTTTCTTTCTTTCTTTCTTTCTTTCTTTCTTTCTTTCTTTCTTTCTTTCTTTCTTTCTTTCTAAATAGGGTTTCTCTGTGTAGCCTTGGCTCTCCTGGAACTCACTCTGTAGACCAGGCTGGCCTCGAACTCAGAAATCTGCCTGCCTCTGCCTCCTGAGTGCTGGGATTAGAGGTGTGCACCACCACTGCTTGGCCTGATCTAAGTTTCAACTCAGGTGAACTAACAGGATCATACTGAGCATTAATTTTCAAGTTGTACCCCAACAAAACCAGAGCCTAGCTCCAGTCTCTAGGTTAATCCTCGACAAGACCATCATCGTTTTCTGCTAAAATCCTCAACCAGACCAGTGTTTCCAGGTTATTCTCCCAACAAATTGCACCCCCAGGTTACAAACCCACCCCCTGCCTAATGACCACCAATGCAGAAGGGAGCAGAAATTAAGTTTGGGGTATGACTCCCAGCACCAGTCAATTATGTTAAAGGCCACAGTAGGTTTCCAGTTAGAGTCTACCACATGTACTCCCTGCTTGCTGTGAAGTCTTGCCCCAATAGACATTTGATACTTCCCTATCCCCAAAACCTTCCTGTGTTATGGTGGTATGTGTGTGAGCAGGTAAGGTGGCTTGAATAGAATAAAGACCCTCCTGTGAGTTGCATCAGATTCGCTCCTGTCTTTGTGTTTGTGGACCACTAACATTATCCTGGCACTACAAGAATGGGATTCAATCCAGGAAATGATCTCAATATCCACACTTGGAAAGTGAGAAAGTACAATTCTAGAAGCTCTGAAGTTGGGAGAAGTAGTACCCTGGAAAATGAGAGAGCCAACAACTTGGAGAAGACCAGTGGCTCCTTAATGTGAGCCACAGTCTTGAGGACAGGTTGTTACCAAATTTGTAGCTGGCAAGCTTTTCCAAGATGTGCCCAGGACTAGAAGGCAACTGATCTGTGTTCTACAGTGTCCTAGGGATCTAGTGTGGTTAATGCTGAGCAATGGAGACAGTCCTCCATTTATGGTGACTGTGCAAACTTGTATAAAAAATTGGAAATTCATCTGGGTATTTCTCAGAAATAATTCTACCTCAAGACCCAATTCTACTACACCTGGGAATATACTCAAAAGTTGCTCCCCATAGTACAGGGCACTTTCTTAACTACATTCATAGCACCTTCATAATAACCAGAACCTGGAAGCAATCCATTTGTCCTTTAATTGTAGAATAGATAAGGAAAATCTTGTGCATTTATGCCATGGAATACTAATCATCTATTAAAAATATGGAATATTATATAATTTTCTGGTAAATGTATAGAACTGGAAAATATCCATTCTGAGTGAGGTAACCCAGACCCAGAAGAACTTGTATGGTATGTTCTCACTTATAAGAGGATATTACCCCGAGAGTACTGGATAGCTATGCTTAATCCAAACACCCAAAGAAGCTAAGTAACAATAGGGCCCAAGGTAAGATCATTGAATCTCCCTCAGAGGGGAATTATAATCTGTATCAGCAGTGGTTGATTAGAGGGAACTGTATGGGAGAGGGTATGAGGACAGGAACAGTTTTGGGGATCAGGTGTGGTGGGAATGGTGGTGGGGTGAGAGTGTCAGGAGAGAGAAAAGCATTTCATTTGGGGGCATCTCAGGGACAAGCCAGAGACCTGGGATGGGGCAGGCTTCTGGGAGGAAATGGGAGTGACCATCGGTGAGACAGCAGCACTTGGGTATAAAGGAGACTGAAGTGGCTACCTCCTGAAGCCAGGCAGGATTTCCAGTGGAAGGAGGGGGGACACCAACTGTATTGACTCCTTTTGTGTGTCAACTTGACACAAGCTGGAATTATCACAGAGAAAGGAACTTCCATTGAGGAAATGCCTACATAAGATCCAGCTGTAAACGTTTTTTCAATTAGTGATCAAGGGCTGGAGGGCCCATTGTAGGTGGTACCCTCCCTGGGCTGGTAGTCCTGGGTTCTGTAAGAGAGGAAGCTGAGCAAGCCAGAGGAAACAAGCCAGTAACATCACTCCATGTCCTCTGCACCAGATCCTAATTTCCTTTGGTAAATGAACAGCAATGTGTACGTGTAAGCTGAATAAACACTGTCCTCTCCAACTTTTTTCTTGGTCAGGATGTTTTTTGCAGGAAGACACCATCCCACCCACAACACCTTCCACCTAAAATTTGCAGAGCCTATAACATGTGCAGGGATAAAGATGGAGCAGATATTGAAGGAATAGCCAACCGATGACTAGACAAACGTGAGACCTGCCCCATGGAAGAGAGCCAAACTCTGACATTTCTGACCGAACTTGGTCATGCTTAAGGATAAAAACCTGGCATAAGTGTCATGTGAGAGGCCTCACCTTGCACATGATGGCAACCTGGATACCCATAGCCAAAAAGTAGGCAGAATTCAGGGAGTCTTGTGGAAAAGTCAGAGCAAGTATAAAGGGAGCCAAATGGTGGCCAGTATAGGAGAAGGAGACCCACAGAGCTGAGTCACCTGGACCCATTGGAGGTTCACAGAAACTTAACCACCAATCAAAGAGCATTCATCATCTAGACCTGGGCCTCCTACACAAAGGGAGCAGATGTGAAGCTTGGTCTTAGTGTGGGTCTCCTAAAAGTCCAAACTGGTTTGTTTTTTATTGAACTTTGTTGCCTTCCTTTGGAACCTTTTTCCCTAGCTGGGCTGCCTTGTCTGGTCTCAGTGGGAGAGGATGCATTTAGTCCTAAGGCAACTTGGTGTGTCAGGGTGGTGTGGTAACTGCTGGGGATAGGGAATGGGTGCCTCCCTTCTCTGGGGAGAATGGACCAGGAAATGAGGGGAAAGGTGAGAGGGTAGGACTGGGAGGAAAGGAGAAGCAGCATGTGGTCAGGTGGGAAAGTGAATAAATAAATGAGTTAATGAAAACCTAAAGAAATTATAGAGAGTGAGCTAGATATGTTTAACATTATTTAAACTTTGTCTGCTGAAAACTGAATTTATAGATGTTCTCCCTGAAAAATGTCAGCAACACCTTTTCATGGCCACTATAATTATATTAAAAGGTCAAGAAACATGCAGTTTCGTTGCTATAAGATAAAGTGGTGAGGACTTTTGTGAAGCTTGGTGGCTATAGTTAGTATGCACTTATAACTGATAGTTATCATGTGTAAATTATACAAATATTGTTGGTTCAGTCAGTCATTTCTTTACAGTCATAAATAGGTAAGGTTATATTTATTCTTAGTTTCTTATCTCCCTCCCTCCAAGCCTTTTCTCCTTTTCCTCTCTTATCAATATATACTATAATCTTACAGTATAAAAGTTATTCAGGTTTTTTTATTTTTATTTCTTTCTTTCTTACAGCTTTTATGCCATTCCTCAGCAAGGTAAGATGAAGCCATGAGACAGTAGAATGAAAGTGCTGAGGGAGTCTAGCTCCACGTCAAGAGGAAGTTTCTTGAATTTTCATATTAGGTATTCATATATGTAGATAGAGTGATTGAATTTCTTCTCTAAAATCTAAACCTGTAGTGTGCTGAGATAACTCTTATGTAGTATTATACCCTGTTTAATGGGGGTTCCCAGATCCAGTAAACATTCTATGAAGTGAAGCATATCCAGACCTTTCTTGGAATGACTCAGGACCTTGGAATTATTTTGATAGAACTATATAGTGACTTTTAAAAAACAAGCAAAGATGCAAACCATCAACACGCACATGTACAGAAAACATTGAAATGTAACAAATAAAAGAAAATTCAAAACACATATTGTGCCTCACACAATAATCTTGGGAGACTTCAACACACCACTCTCATCAAAAGAAAGATCATGGAAACACAAACTAAACAGAGACATAGTGAAACTAACAGAAGTTATGCACCAAATGGATTTAAGTCGTAGTTAATCAAGAGAATATACCTTCTTCTCAGCACCTCATGGGACCTTCTCCAAAACTGATCATATAATCAGTCAGAAAACAAACCTCAACAGATATAAGAAGATTGAAATAACCCCATGCCTCCTATCAGATCACTGTGGATTAAGGCTGGTCTTCCATACCAACAGAAACAACAGAAAGCCCACATACACATGGAAGCTGAACAACACTCTACTCAGTGACAGTTTGGTCAAGGAAGAAATAAGGAAAGATATTAAAGACTTTCTAGAATTTAATGAAAATGAAGGTACAACATACCCAAACTTTTGGAACACAATGAAAGCAGTGCTAAGAGGAAAACTCATAGCTGTGAGTGCCTCCAAAAACAAACTGGAGAGAGCATACACTAGCAGCTTAATAGCACCCTTGAAAGCTCTAGAACATAAAGAAGATAATATACCCAAGAAGAGTAGATGACAGGAAATAATCAAACTCAGGGCTGAAGTCAACCAAGTAGAAACAAAAAGAACTATACAAAGAATCGACAAAACCAGAAGCTGGTTCTTTGAGAAAAACTACAAGATAGATAAACCCTTAGCCAGACTAACCAGGGGGCACAGAGACAGAATCCAACTGAACAAAATCAGAAAGGAAAAGGGAGATATGACAACAGAAACTAAGGAAATTCAAAAATCATCAGATCCTAGTACAAAAAGCTATACTCAACAACATTGGAAAATCTGGATGAAATGGACAATTTTTTAGACAGATACCAAATACCAAAGCTAAGTCAGGATCAGATAAACCATCTAAACACTCCCATAATGCCTAAAGAAATAGAGGCAGTCATTAAAAACTCTCCCAACAACAACAACAACAACAACAACAACAACAACAACAACAACAACAACAAGCCCAGGACTAGATGGGTTTAGTGCAGATTCTAAGCCGGGTAGTGGTGGCACAGGCCTTTAATCCCAGCACTCAGGAGGCAGAGGCAGGTGGATTTCTGAGTTCAAGGCCAGCCTGGTTTACAGAGTGAGTTCCAGGATAGCCAGGGCTACACAGAGAAAACCCTGTCTCGAAAAAAAAACCAAAAACCCAAAACCAAAAACAAAACAAAAACTTTGGGTTATAACCCAGGCAACAGGTTGGTTTGGCCCTGAAGATGACTGAGCAACTGAAGGAGGGAAGTGTAAGAACAGCAGCTCGTTAAGGGGTTGATCACTCCTCCCATGTCCTTGGAGTATCCTCAGGTGAACCAGCTGACCTGTTGGTTTTTGGTTGACAGGCCCAGTTGGATTAACTCATAAGATAAGGGGATAATATAATGTTCTAATCTTTGATACAGATTACAGTGACAGGGTTCCCTCAGGGTCAGGGTCAAACTCAGACCCTATTTTATGCCCAAGAGAAAGTAGCTTTCCTTTAATAACTTTTAAGAAACCCAGTTCCTCTGCCTCATCCCTAGTAAGTCCAGAGACACTTGTGATGAAATATCCCAAAAAGAAGCAGTTTGCATGGAAAAAGGTCTTCTTTGTCTCACAGTTCAAGGGGATACTGTCCATCACAGCAAGGAAGACATGGTGAGAAGAATGAGAGGCAACTTGTCAGGTTGTGTGCATAGGCAGAGAGCAGAGAGAAGGCAAGGGTCATAGTCAGTTTGCACTCTCTTATTCTGTTATGACCCCAGCATATGGGGTGATGACCTCAGCCTTTGTAACAGCACCTCTGCATTCAGAGTAGAGCATCTGCCCAAAACCCCTTTTCACAACATCATCAGGTATGTTTCCTTGATGGGTCTAAAGCACACCAGAGTGACATTAATTATTATATAAATGTTTTTGTTTTTGTTGTCATTGTTGTTGGATTGTTTTGGTTTTCGACACAATTTTTCTATGTAGCATCGGCTGGCCTCGAACTCTGCAGACCAGGTTAGGCTATAACTCTGAGAGCTCTTCCTGCCTCTCTGCCTTATGATGCTGGTATTGAAGATATGCTCCACCAAGCCCAATCCCCTAAATGGTTCTTAACACCCAGAGTAGAACACTGGATGTTTTCACTGAAGTTAGAGGAAAGGTGCAAGGCTGTGGGCAAAGGCTTTAAATACTTCCAATGATTTGATCTCTTAGAGCCCTAGCAAGTCAGGGAATGGAACCCTCACAGGTGAGAGCAAGTTGTACTTTCTAGTAACAAGCATTTAAACTGCAAACCTTCAAACTTTAAGTCAATACAGAAACTTACTCTCCTGAACTCCCAGAGACCTCTTTCTTAGGTGATTAGAACCTGTCTAGTTGATAGACAATCTTTGTTGCCAAAACCTTATACTTCCTTCCAACACCCATCAAACATCCACTGTCCACTTTTGGTGTTTAGGTATAATGTCCTGATTAATTGTGGTGATCTGATTTAGAATTGTTATGGAAACTCACCTGAGGGTGTTTCCTAAAACCTGTGACTGAGCAGGAAGCTGAACCAACTTGAATGGGAGTGGCACCATCTAATGGACTCGCAGCCAGGACTGAATTAAAAAGAGAAATCAAGCTGAACACTATATTCAACTGTCTCTATTTCCTGTTTGGATGCAGTCTGACCAGGCCTCTCCTCTTTCAACTGGTCCTTTCCCACAATACTATGCTGGAGAGCATCCCAAGAATAGTTGGCTAAAGTAACCCCTTTCTCTCTTAAGTTGTTTCTTGTGAGGGTTCTGATGACAACAATTGTTGCTGGAGCTACTAAAGGTCAGAGTCTGTGACTTGACAGACCTAAAGAGTCAGCTATGATTACTCTTCCCAAATAAGCCAATTAAACAAGAAAGTCATCAGAACAGGAGATATGAGTTGACTGAGCATTTGGTGGGCAGGGACCCGGAACAACAGTTCTAGTAATAGCACTGGTTATCTGGCCAGAGCCGGAGCTCTGGATCCTTATCTCCTGTGTGAACATTCTTGCCTGAGGGCCATATGGGAGAGCGTGACCAAAATTCCAGTGCAGACAAATCCCTTCTGGATAAGAGCTTTTAGAACCAGGTAGTGAAATTTTAATGAGTTTAAAATGAATTACAACTATGCCCAATTTTCTTCAGCCCATCCACTAAATCAGTGGTTCTCAACCTGTGTGACAGGACTCCTTTGGTGTACCATATTAAATATCCTGCCTGTCAGACATTTATACTACAATTCATAACAGTAGCAAATTACAGTTAAAAACTAACCATGAAATAACTTTTTGGTTGTGGTCACCACAACGTGAGGAAGTGCATTGAAGGTGAAGGAACAAGGAAGCTGCTAGCTAAAAATTTTCCATTTGCCTTCTGGCTGACTCAGTTAACAATAGCCGGGAAGTCCCCCAAACCTCGGCGCTCATAGTTAAACTGTATCTGAGCTCTATGTACCCATAAATCCTGGAAAATTGTTTTACCCTCCCTTCTGAGAATGTTCCGCTCTGTTCTGCCTGGGTAAGCACAT
>CM052712.1:76416444-76447711 GCA_028551405.1 Uromys caudimaculatus
CAAGGTCAGCCTCTATGACAATATTTTCTCTATGCTCATACAGAGGGACCTCTTGAAGCACACAGCCAACTTGAGAAGATTGAATGTGGAAGAGTGTCGTGCCTCTCTGGAGTGCTATGATGACTTGTGTGTCCTCTCCAACATTGTACAGGGCAGATAGTTATACTCAGGGCCATAAGATAACCCAAGAGTATCTACTTTGCCACAGAAATCTGTTGTAGATGTGATCAGTGCTGTGTCTATGCTTTGGGGTTCAGACTTTGTCCTTAGTGGCAGTAAATAATATTGGGTTTCAGGAATAGACACAAAACCACACTCACAATAATACCAGTCAGATACCCTGTTTTTGAACACACTCCCCAAGACTGATCTTTTGGGGTTGTAGACCAGACTCTGGAGCTAAGGCTGGAACTTGAACATTTCACAGGACCACCTAATCAAGGAAAAAAAAAACAGAAAATTGCTGCCCGATATTGGGCTCTGAATGAAGATATTTTGGCTAGCTACATAAAATATTTCTAACTGACCTTCATTCTGATTGATTGCAAGTGGAGCTCATGGTTATGTAATTCCATAATATTAACAAACCTCAGAACACACAGAACATGGTATGTATTCAACTTGACCATGCCCTGAGACAGGGTATAGGGAGAGAAAGAAAGGAATCTGAGAGACAGAAAGGTTGTGTTGATTTCTTTTTCTGTACCCCATGCCAACCTAGATGTCCATATGTGTCACACAATGGTTATTTTACTTTTTTTCTCGCAACAATATGCAATAGCTCGTAGTCAAGGAACAAAATAGCTACAGGCCTGGTAAGGAGGAAGACCTCAACAAATACAGAACTATGACTTTTGGATCTGAAGAAATGGAAGGCTCCATAAATCTCTCATCCAGGATTCTCAGAGCTTGTGGCTTCGGCTTCAGACACCACTCCATGGTTGGAAACAAAAGGATGTACAAGTGGGATCTTGGAGGCTCAGCTTGACATGGGGAACAGTCGAATGGACTGTAAACAGGGCCATGTGGACTCAGAAATAAAACTTGGCAGTTTTGAGTGGCTTCTGTCAGGAGAGTTTTGTCAGCTTTGTTGTGGACTTGTAAACTTTTCATTCTTCACTGTAATATTTAGTGAATAAATAAAACATGAGTTTTCCAGGCACAAGACGCACAATATATTTGCATATACACCTAATTGAGAAAGTCTTGGAAAGAACCCTCCATTTCACAAAGATTAAAAAAAAAATGAACTAATTAATTAAAATGGAGATATTCAGTAGCAGGTGCTTCCCTGACTTTGTGTGGCTCCAATGTTATTCCCCTACACCACACAATGAAGAGAGGATGTGGAGTTTCAAGTGTGTTCATTGAGGTCAATTGGTGAGCAATAGCCTAGTTAGATCTGGGTACCAATATGAGGCCTGCACCATGGAGGTGAAATAATACTAGGATTTTGTATTAGGACACTCTATGTCTGTCTGTCTATCCATCTATGTGTCAATCCATCTGTTTGTCTATCTATCTATCTGTCTGTCTCTCTGTCTGTCTATTCTTCAAGGCTATCGTTATGCCTATACCCAGACCACCCAGCAATGACCCAAGAAATAAATGAGATAGAAATTAAGACCAATTTTCCATATGAATATTGATACAAAATGTCCCAACCCGCAGGACCTAGTTATTCGCGGTGGTCGAGGGAAACCCTAACCTGTAAGAGAAAAGGGCGAGAAAAAGGAGTGAGACCAAGCAAAGATTTGTCAAGGTCTCATTTATTTTTAGCAAGCTGCAGCTTATAAAGCATCAAAAAGAGGAAGAAAAGAATCAAAAGAGGAAGAAAAAAATGAGGAAGCTGGGGCAAGGGAGGGCTTGGAAACTGCCCGCCCAACCTCCGCCATCAGCACATTCTGTGGTGGGCCACTTCTGAGAAAAACACTTCCTGGTATTGAAGCAATCTCTGGGGACCATAAGTTACACAATAAGTGAGGCCAGAAGCCAAACTTGTGCTCTAATGGCTCCCAACAACAAAATACTAAATAAAATACTGGGAATCCAAATCCAAGAACTCATCAAAAACATCCTCTATCATGTTCCAGTAGGCTTCATCCCAGGGATGCAGGGATGGTTCAACATAGAAAATATAGCAATATAATCCACCATATAAACAAAAAGAAATAAAAAGGCCACATGGTCATCTCATTAGATGCTGAAAAAGTCTTCAACAAAATCTAGTACTCCTTCACTATAAAAGTGTAATAGACACCATGGATAAAAGGTACATATATAAACCCAATCCATGAAATATACAGCAAGCTGATAACCAACATCAAATTAAATGGAGAGAAATGTAAAGCAATTTCACTAAAATCACAGATAAGACATGTCAGTCCACTATCTCCCTATCTATTCAATATCGAATTTAATGGTCTAGCTAGAGCTATAAGAAAACTAATGCCAATTGAGGGGAGGAAACAAGTTGGAAAGGAAGAAGTCACAGTATCTCTATTCACAGAAGAGTAGATAGTATAAATAAAAGACCCTCCAAATTCTACCTGAGCACTGCAACCGCTGATAAACACCCTCAAAGTGTGACTAAAGAAATTTAACTCAAATAATTCAGAAGCCTTCCTTTACACAAATGCTAAATGGGATAAGAAAGAAATTAGGGAAACAACACCCTACAAAAGACTAAAAATAATATGAAATTTATTGGTGTAAATGTATCTGAGTATTTACATTAAAGTATTTTATATGAAAAGTCATCATGTTTCTGAAGAAATAAATTGAGGAAGCCATTAGGAGATGCAAAGATCTCTCAAGCTCCTGCATCCAGAGGATTAATGTAGTACAAAACATCTTATCAACCGCAGTCTACTGAGTCAAAGAAATTCCCATTAAATTCCAACATAATTCTTACAGACCTTGAAGGAGCAATTCTCCAATTCATTTGGAAAAAAAAAACACATCAGGATCACTAAAGCAATCCTCTATAATATATGAACTGCTAGAAGTATCACCATCTCTGATCTCAAGTTATATTACATAACCATAGTATAATAGAAACTGCATGGTATTGGCAGGAAATCAGAGAGGTTGGTCACTGGAATACACCTGAAGACCCAGAAATAAACCCACACAACTATCAGTCATCAACACTTGGTTTTAACAGAGAAGACAAAAGAGACATTGGAAATAAGAAAGCATCTTTAACAAATGGCGTCTGTCTAACTGGATGTCTTAATTCAGAAGACAGCAAGTTGCTCTGTATTTATCATCCTTCAATACTCTCCAGTCCAATTGGTCAAAGACCTCAACATAATACAGGATAAACCAACTCTAATACAAGAGAAAGTGTGGGATTAGCCTTGAAAACATTGGCACAGGAGATACCTTCCTGAACAGAAACCCATAGCTCAGGCAATAAGATCAACAACTAATAATGGGACTTGATGAAAATGAAAAGCTTCTACAGAGCAAGGGAGTTCATTAGCAGGCCAAAATGGCAGCCTAAAGATCCTCACCAACACTACATCTGACAGAGGGATGATATCCAAACATTATAAATACAACCAAATATTAGATATTCACAAGCCAAATACCCCAATTTTAAAAGGGGGTACTGAATTACACAGAACATTTCAACAGAAGAATCTCTATTTGCTGAGAAGCATCTAAATAAATGTTCAACATTCAAAATCATCAGACAAATGCAAATCACAGTGACTCTGAGATTCTGTCTTACACACACCAGAATGGCTAAGTTCACAGCCTCAAGGGACAGCTCATGTTGGGGAGGTTGTGGAACAAGCAGAACACTTCTCCCCTGCTGGTGAGAGTGCTAACTGGACAACCACTTGTAAAATCAATCTGGCAGTTTCTCAGAAATTTGAGAATCGTTCTACCTTCTAGTTCCAGCTACTACCACTCCTAGATATATACCCAAAGTGGACCCACAATACCACAAAGACACTTGCTCATCTATGTTCATAGCAGTTGTCCCTCAATTGAAGACACCAGGCCTTCTAAAACACAGCAGAACTGATGCACATATGAATTCAGAGAGCCTGAAGCAGTGTTCACAGGGCTTGCACGAGTTTGCACCACAAGACCTGACACTGTTAAGGAAGATGTAGACACAAGTTCCCATTCCTAACCCAGAAGCTATCTCCAATCCATAAAGACTTGCAAATGAAACACTACTCCTGTCATATGGAGTCTCCATATGGAAGCAAAACTCACTATTAAGGGGAGGCTAAGTGACCAATGGTGGGTGCCAACACAAAGCAAACTCAAAGACATTTTGTCAGCTCTGTGTCTAAAAGGCATGTGTTAGGCCCCTTTTGTTTATTTATTTTTGTTTTGCTTTTAGATTATAGGTCCTTTGCTTGTATATTACAGCTACAAAGTTCAGATTTTTATTGGATTCAAGTGCCTTTGAACGTGCTCTGTATCTCTAAGGGGTTTTGGTTGTTGTTTTTATTTTGATTTTTTTTTCTTTTTGGCTCTCTTTTTTTCTGTTGGTTTATCTATCTTATTCTGGTCCATTTTGTGTGTTTTTCTTTTGTTTTGTTTTTCTTTTGCTTTGTTTTTTTTTTTTTTGAAACTTTGTTTATTTGCTCATTTCTTTGTTTTCCAAGACAGGGTCTCTGTGTAACTCAGGCTGTTTTGTAACTCACTTGGCAGACCAGGCTGGAGGTCTTCCTGCCTCTTCCTCCCAAGTGCTGAGATTTCACTTGTGTAGCACCACAGCTGGCTCTGTCTCGGGATCCCTTAAGTGACTGTTTCTTTTGTTAGGAAGACCCAAATGTTGTGGATTGAGATGGAAGAGAAGGTAAGGATCATCTCAGAGGAGTAGGGAGAGGAGAAGGCAAAATCACAAAATACTGTATGAAAACCATAATTTTCAGTAAAGGAAAAGCAAAGAAAGGGGCTGGAGATATGACTGAGCAGTTAAGAGCACTGGCTGCTCTAACAGACAACTCAGGTTTATTTGCCAACATTCACTTGGCAGCTTCTGTGTGCTGTATCCCCAGGGCTCTTAAGTGCTGAACCATCTCTTCAGCCCATACTAGGGAAGCCTGAAGAAGGGTCAGCTTGGCACACTGTCTACAGATGATGCCACCAAGATAGGAACTAGAAGGACTGAAGGCTCATACTACACAAGGAGGCAGAGACAAGGTCTTCTTTAGTTTGCGTGTAGCCTGGATTATACATGGAAACTATTTCACCTAGGCTGCCATAGAGAATCTTGTGCCAGGGAAATGTTAGTGATCCTTGAAAAAACAGAGAAGCCAATCTGATGCACCTCACAGCAGGGTTTTTATTCTACTTTAGCTAGCTTGGACTCCCCACCCCCCTCCACCAAAACTGTCCTGGCTTTTGGTGGTGAATTGAGGTGGGAGACAGTGAGCTAGCTCGATTAGAATAAAAACTCTGCTGTGAGTTGCATCAGATCAGCTCTTATCTGGTTTTGGGCGATCACTAAGCTTTCCCTGGAACCTTTCCATTTTGGCGCATTGGGTCTGGAAGTTCTCTGTGAAGCACAGGACTATAGAACTGGAGGGTATTGAAGACAGCAAAACTAGTCCAGGTATTTGTGTCTTTATGTTTGTAACACTTTGTTATACTTCCTTCTTTTTCTGTTTTGGAGTGGTGAACTTGTCTGAGCTTTCCGTGTGAGATTTGCAGCACAGAATGGAAGCAAGCTTATGAAGAGGTAAATATGTAACTCTTCCAGTCCTGCAGAGATGATTTATTTTTGTGGAACCTAGTGGCTTCTGTTGCCATGGTAATTCTTCTAGGTTTGAGGCATGCTGAGGAATCTGTCTGAGTGTCAGAAATTTTCTATATGACCTGAGCAGGTAAGTACTCAAACATTGGCACAAAGGCCAATATGTGTGGCAGCTAATTTGTCTGAATGTTAAAAACTTTCTCTGAGATCTACAGAGTGTAATGGAAACTTGTGTAAAGCTAAATGAGTTAAGTTCCCATGGTGATTTTTCCAGGTCTGAGTAATTAGTTGTGCAGTACTGAGGGTTGTCCTGTGTGTGATCACCACACTCTGGTTACTGTGGGCTGTATCCTTTTTTTGCAGGACATTCGTCTTCTGTGCGCGTCACCTTCTGGTTGTTTCCTGCTACTACAGGTATTTTTCCATGGTTTTGGTTTTTGTTGTTGGTTGTCTCTGTTCACGGATTCAGAGTGGCACCACATCTGTCTTCTGTGAGCTTCAACTTTTGGTTGATTCTTGTTACTACAGACTTTATTTTTTCTGTTTTTGGATGAGTTTTGTTTCTGGTTGTGCCTTTTTTTTGTTCACTGATTTTAAGCTTTGTCACATCCTTCTGGGTAAAAAACTTGAATTTGTTTCTTTGGCCAGTTCCAGTTAGGACAAACATGTCTGGGAGCCATGGCAATGACATGGCCAGGAGAAGCCTTGAGCCTTGGTTTGGGTGGGCTTGGGCTCAGGGGAGCTGAGAGATGCCCACTAATCTGGTTCTTTTCTAGTGAGTGTGTACCAATTTCTGTTTGTTTCTTATTTCTTCCTGATAGAAAGAAAACATTTGACTTATGTTTTGGGTGGCAAAGAGAGGTCTTTTTATGATTGTGACTTTCTGGTGGATTTATGTTTCTGCTCCAAAGACAGAGACGTTTTTATTTGTGTTTTTGTATGTTGTCTTTGTGTTTCTTGCTTCAAAATTACTTTACTGAGATGACATTGACAAGTAAAGTTGACCAGATGACTTTGATGAAGTGACTTTGAATTTGATGTACATATTAACCTGAGACCAGCTACACCTACCGCATACTATAGTTTTCTTCAGAACAGAAGAGGCCAGGAAGCTGGTTCCTGGCCACACAGGGGAGCACCCTCCCCAAAATGCTTGTGTTCCCCAGACTTACCCAGACTGGGATTTTAACACTGCTGAAGGTAACAAGAGGCTCTTAGTCTACTGTCAGGTTCTGCTGGTAGGACTCAAGGTGGTCACAAGGTGGCTTACAAATTTGGCCAGAGTGTATGATATTAGGCATTGAGAAAATGAAAGTTTTTTAGAGAGGGTCATGGAGGCATTTTGACAATACATTCCCATAGACTCTAAATCACAAGAACCAAAGGCAGACATTGCTCTAGCTTTATTAATCAGGACACAACAGATATTAAGAAAAAGCTACAGAGGATTGAGGGGTTAGGAGAAAGGAGTCTGAGAGACCTAGTCATAGTGGCAGAGAGAGTATTTAATGGAAGAGAGACTGCACAGAAGGAGATTAGAGAGAAGCAATAGATTCCAGACCTGGCAAAGATCCTGTTGTCAGCCAAGGCCAAACCAGAAGACCCTAAGAGAGGACCAAAACAGCTTCAGAAGGAGATTAGGGGTTCCTAAAGATTAAAACTGCCCCCTTCCCAAGGCCAGGATAACCATAAAAGTAAAAGGGAAATCCACTAGCTTTTTTGTTGATAATTAATAAAGTTCAATACTCTGTCTTGCTAAAACCTAAAGATAGTCTCTTTATCAGTTTAGAAATGACTTTTCGTTGGTACCAGAAACAAAACCATAGGAACTCTTAGATACCCAGAAAAATTTGGACTACTTGAGCCTCCACTAAGAAGGGCTTACTCTGGCAAATACAGGTGACCTCCTTAGACTTGGGGGTTGTGTACTCAGACTTTAGGTCCTGGCCTCAGTCAATGGCCAATATGTCACCAACTGGCAGAAGCTGGCTCCTGCCCTGTTTGCACATCAGTGCAGCAACAACATCCTGGTTAAAGATGATGCCAGAATGAGTCATTACCAGCCTCCCTTCTTGAATGTCCTCAGGATAACTTTTCAGCTGCCCTGCTGCCTGATGGTGACCTCAGTCAACGGGCATCTTACTGATTGCTCAGATGGATGTGGAGATCACATGGTTCACCAATGGCCAACAGCCTCACTCAGGATAGACAGAGATAAGCTGGGGCAGCGGTGGTCTGAAACACCAAGATCCTACGGCCAGAGCTACTCCTAGCAGGAATGTCAGCCACAGAGCTGAAGTGGCAGCTCTGACCAAGTCATTAGAGCTGAGAAAAGACAAGAGACACAGATAGATGGTGTGCCTTTGCTACAGCTCATATCTGTGGGGCTATTCATAGGGAGGAAGGCTTTCTTACAGCAGTAGGAAGGACTAAACTCCATCCCAGAGGGCAACAAGACAGCCCAGTGGGTGGCCCTAGAAAGTTGGCCCCTCATGTCTTTGATTGCAGTCGACCTAGGAGATCCCACACTCTCAGACCAGACAGAAGATGTGATCTGGGCCAAAAATATGCACGTGTCTCGATGCCGTAAGAGATGATGGAGGATGCCAATTTACAAACAGCTGAAATTGTTAAAAACCTAAAATTGTTAAGGCCTGTCAATTGGCTAATGTGGTTGCTAATGAGAAGAACGCTGGTACTCAATACTGGAGCTCCCAGCCAGGAGTCTGTCAGCAAATGGAGTTCACAGAGATAAACACAGGAAAATTTGGACACAAATATTTTCTGAGATTTATAGATACCTTTTAGGATGGACTGAGACTTTCCCAACTAAACATGAGACTGTGTATGTGGTAAAAAAGAAACTACTAAAAGAAGTTCTTCCAAGTAATGTTCTTTTTAAGTGTATCGGGTCAGACAATGGACCTACATTTGTGTCCCAGCTAAGTTAGAGATTAGCTAATGTTCTGGGGATTGATTGGAAACTTCACTGTGCTTGCAGACCCCAGAGTTCAGGACAGGTAAAGAAGATAAATAGAACCCTAAAAGAGACCTTAACTAATTTGACCTTAGAGACAGATGGTGACTGGGTGACTCTTGTCCCCTTCATCCTTTATAGAGTGTAGAACTCCCCAGACTAGATGGGACTCACCCTTTTTGAAGTTATGTTTGGTTCACCTACTGACAGAAGTTATTACAGAAACAAACTAGTGCTAATTATTCCACAGTTTCGAGGGTGTTCAATGAGTACAAAAATGTGTTTGGCTTAATCTTTGTGCTTTCCATTAAACAGGTCCACCTCTGGACATTGACCAACTTTATTCCAGAGTCATTGCCAGGGGTCACTACAGCTTCACTGACAGGGTCCATGTGCTACAGAGTTACAGTATGGATCTACCCAACATCTGTTTACAGATGAAGAGGACCCTGGCCAGCAGGAGGAGAATTCAGCCTTGAGACTCCCTCTTTTCTCCCACTGAAGGGCCACTCCCCATGCCCCAGTGACATTACAAAGACATAGCCCTGTTGGGTTAAGTGGGGTCCTGATTCCAACCCAGGGCTCGGGCCACTGGGGGAGGTGAGAAGAGGGAATTTTGACTGCGCTCACCCCACGCCACCGCCAAACTGGTGTTCGGCTGTGAGAATCCCTCAACACAGTCCATGGGTGAGATAGTGTTGCTTGGGGTCATGGGGACTACATCGAGCCCTCAGCGCCTTCCTCATGGTTGGGTCCATCTGGTTCTCAGGCTCTTGGGCATCCCAGGCACTGCTGGATGCTGCAGAAGAGCTGAGAATGGAGTGGGGACCCACAGGCTAGATCTAGCATGGGGCCAAGGGGGAAAGGCAGAGAGGAACCCAGCTGGGTCTTGCCAGGGACTGAAACCTTGGCTTGTCTCCAGGTGGCTTGGCTTGGTGGAGACCAGAGCTGGGAGCTCTAGAGGACTTCTGTGGGAGACTAGTTGCAGCCCTCTAGAGTAAGGCTTGTTCCATTGTTCCCCTTGGTGGATCCAGATGAAAAGAGATAGCCTATGGTTTTAAGGCATTGATTGTCATTCTGGAGAGTGGCAAAGAGTATAAAACAGAACCCCACTTTCTCAGGAGGGACCTGAGGTTAAATGCCTTTTGCAGGGAGGAGGGTCTGGGAAGGGGAGTTTACTGAATAAGCCTCCAGCCATTTAGGTACCTCATTAAAATGGAAATCTCTCTGGAGGCTATGTGACCCCACATCCTCTACCTGAGCAGGAGCTTGGGGTGTTGCCCTTAAGTGACTGATGGCCGCAGACCTCCTGTCAGGAGCCTGGGATCTAGGCATGGCAAAATGCCTACAGTCCCTTGGATGGATATCCACTGCTGGGGATTCCCTGCTGGGTCACTGGGGTTTTAAAACTTAGCTCAACCAGAAACCAGGCTGCCTTTCAAGGTCCTACATAGCCCTATTACTGTTTTCATTAAGCTTCAGAAAATCCCATGATTGAAAATTCTTGTCACAAGAGAAAGGGGGGATCAGAGGCAAATCTTTAAATTCAGATTCTATTTTAGAGAACCTGACCTAAGTTTGAACTCAGGTAAACTAACAGGATGGTACTGAGCATTAATTTCCAAGTTTCCCCCCAACAAAACCAGAGCCTAGCTCCAGTCTCTAGGTTAATCCCCAACAAGACCATCTTTTTCAGCTTAAACCATCAACAAGACCCCAAAAATCTGCACCCCCCAGGTTACAAACCCACCCCCTGCCTAATGACCACCAATGCAGAAGGGAGCAGAAATTAAGTTTAGGGTATGACTCCCAGCACCAGTCAATTATGTTAAAGACCACAGTAGGTTTCCAATTAGAGTCTACCACATGTACTCCCTGCTTGCTGTGAAGTCTTGCCCCAATAGACATTTGGCCACCACCAAAACCTTCCTGTGTTATGGTGGTGTATGTGTGAGGGGGTGAGGTGGCTTGAATAGAATAAAGACTCTTCTGTGAGTTGCATCAGATTTGCTCCTGTCTTTGTTTCTGTGGATCAGTAACACTTCCCTGGCACTACAAGAATGGGTGCTGGGGTTCAATCCAGGAAATGATCTCAATATCCAGACTTGGAAAGTGAGAAAGTACAATTCTAGAGCTCTGAAGTTGGGAGAAGTAGTACCCTGGTAAATGAGAGAGCCAACAATTTGGAGAAGACCAGTGGCTCCTTAATGTCAGCCATTGTCTTGAGGACAGGTTGTTACCAAACTTGTAGTTGGCAAGCTTTTCCAAGATGTGCCCTGGACTAGAAGGCAACTGATCTGTGTTCTACAGTGTCCCAGGGACCCAGTGTGGTTGATGCTGAGCAATGGAGACAGTCTTCCATGTATGGTGACTGTGCAAACTTGTACAAAAAATTGGAAATTCATCTAGGTATTTTCCACAAATAATTCTACCTCAAGACCCAATTCTACTACACCTGGGAATATACTCAAAAGTTGCTACCCCATAGTACAGGGCACTTTCTCAACTACTTTCATAGCACCTTCATAATAACCAGAAACTTGAATCAATCCACTTGTCCTTTAATCATAGAATAGATGAGGAAAATCTTGTACATTTATGCCATGGAATACTAATCATCTATTAAAAATAGAGAATATTATGTATTTTTCATGTAAATGGATAGAACTAGAAAATATCCATTCTGAGTAAGGTAACCTGGACCCAGAAGAACTTGTATGCTATGTTCTCACTTATAAGAGGATATTACCGATAGAGTACAGGATAAACATGCTACAATCCAAACAGCCAAAGAAGCTAAGCAACAATAGGGCCCACTCAGAAGGGGAATTAAAATCTGTATCAGCAGTGGTTGATTAGAGGGAACTGTATGGGAGAGGGTATGAGGACAGGATCAGTTTTGGGGATCAGGTGTGGTGGGAATGGTGGTGGGGTGAGAGTGTCAGGAGAGAGAAAAGCATTCCATTTGGGGGCCTCTCAGGGACAAGCCAGAGACCTGGGATGGGGCAGGCTTCTGGGAGGATATGGGAGTGACCATCGGTGAGACACCAGCAGTGGGTATAAGGAGACTGAAGGGGCTACCTCCTGAAGCCAGGCAGGATTTCCAGTGGAAGGAAGGGGGACACCAACTATATTGGCTCCTTTTGTGTGCCAACTTGACACAAGCTGGAGGTCTCACAGAGAAAGGACCTCCATTGAGGAAATGCCTACATGAGATCCAGCTGTAAACAGTTTTTCAATTAGTGATCAAGGGCTGGAGGGCCCATTGTAGGTGGTGCCCTCCCTGGGCTGGTAGTCCTGGGTTCTATAAGAGAGCAAGCTGAGCAAGCCAGAGGAACCAAGCCAGTAACATCACTCCATGTCCTCTGCATCAGATCCTACTTCCTAACGTGCTTTAGTTCCAGTCCTAATTTCCTTTGGTAATGAACAGCAATGTCGAAGTGTAAGCGGAACAAACACTTTCCTCTCCCACTTTCTTCTTGGTCAGGATGTTTTTTGCAGGAAGATGCCACCCCACCCACAACACCTTTCACCCAAAATATGCAGAGCCTACAAGATGTGCAGGGATAAAGATGGAGCAGAGATTGAAGGGACCGCCAACCAATGACTAGACAAACGTGAGACCTGCCCCATGGAAGAGAGCCAAACTCTGACATTGCTGATGGGACTTGGTTATGCTTAAGGACAAAACCTGGCATAAGTGTCATGTGAGAGGCCTCATCTTGCACAGGATGGCAACAGATGGATACCCATAGCCAAAAAGTACGCAGAATTCAGGGAGTTTTGTGGAAAAGTCAGAGCAAGTATAAAGGGAGCCAGATGGCAGCAAGTATAGGAGAAGGAGACCTACAGAGCCCAGTCACCTGGACCCATTGGAGATTCACAGAGACTTAACCACCAATCAATGAGCATTCATCATCTAGACCTGGGCCTCCTACACGAAGGGAGCAGATGTGAAGCTTGGTCTTACTGTGGGTCTCCTAAAACTCCAAACTGGTTTGTCTCTTATAGAACTTTGCTGCCTTCCTTTGGAACCTTTTTCCCTAGCTGGGCTGTATCTGGCACCAATGGGAGGGGAGGCCCTTTGTCCTGTGGAGGCTTGTTGCCCTCATGTAGGGGGGATGCTAAAGGGGTGAGGCAGGAGTGGGTGGTACGTGGGGGGCTACTTTCCTTTAGTTAAAGCAAAAGGAGGATGGGAGGGTCTTGCAGAATGGAGACCAGGAAGTGGGCAATATTTGAAGCATAAATAAATAATTTAAAAAAAAAAAAAAAAGGAAAAACCGGAGAGGAGCAATGGCAAGAGGAACAGTCAGAGGCCAGAGGAGGAGGGGGATAAAGACTGGACTGTAAAAAAAGAATTGAAGAAAAATTAAATTTAGTAATAAAAAGAGAGAAAACAGAGAAAAGAAAAAAGTAACCAAAAAACAAAAAAGCAAACAAACAAGCAAACACTAAAACAAACAGAAATACCTTGTGTTGTGGATCGATATTGAAATCTCACTAAACAGAGTGACTACTGTGGGTTCCTACAATTTTCAGGTTTCCTGGGTCCCAAAAGCAGACCAAATCCAAAAATCAAAACTATTCAAAAAAGATGCAAAGCAAAGCCTAAGGGAAGACATTTGAATAACTCACAAGTGTAATTCCAGCTACTGGGACTTAAAGATGATCATAGATACATGGACTACAGTTCTACAGTGTGAGCCAGGGTCTCATAAAAAACAATAAAGACCATCATTTCAGTGGAGGGAAATATGAGGGAACATGTTAGAATGATCTGATTTCCAGCTTACCCAGAGCCACATGGCCAGTTCTAGGGGAGTTTGAACAACATAGAGAATGCTTGCCTCAAAAAAACATATTAAGCACACTAATGAAATGTATAAGCTATCATAGAAATATATTGGAGATGAGGCAAAAACTTCATTTGGAATGAAACCCAAGGTCTTCAATGTATTCCTCTAAAGAGACAGAAGCTAATGTTTCCTGTCCTATCCTGGAGTCTAGGGGTCTCTAAATCAACCTGCATGGCCCCAGGGAAACCAATTACATACCAGTTCTGAGCACTGCAGATAGGCCTCCGAGTCCCAGCCGAACCAGGCAGTTATCCTGGCTCCGGGTCTCTGAATAATTTTCTCTGGCTTCACTCAATCCTTTATATACCTCTCTGCCTATCCCTCCCTATTGCAGCCTCTCCTCCAACCCCAGACTGGAAATGGATTAGATCTTTAAACTCCTCCCTTTTAATTTGATATGTAACATTCAACCACTTCATTGATTGAATCAGAGAGCTCTGTGAGAACACCTCCACACCACACCACCCCTTAAACATGTCACTTGTTAACAACACATCACTTAATTTCTGGATTTTTTCTTTCATTTGCTTAATTATTATATAGTTTTCAGTTTGGTAGGATGGGACTGGGTCTTGCTCTGAAGCTAAGGTTGTTTGAGAAATCTAAAAAATTCATTGTTATTATTGTCACTGGATTTGGGACAGTTTTTAATAGTGAGAAATATGTTCTGGAGCTCAAGGACTGAATTGGATGCTTTTTCAATAAACTGCAGTAGCGTCTATTCAAAAGGTGGAGTCTGGAACATGGCTTGATTTCATTCATATTGTCCCAGGGTGCTGGTGTGTACTCAGTTTGTAGAGAGCTACCCAGGATACAGGGTGGCCTCTCTCCAGTACTCCATGCAGTGGGCTTGATGGCCATACCAGAAACCTCACAATTCAAGAGTTGGAAGCAAGAGGATCAATTCAAGGCCATACTCAACCATATTGTAAAGAGAAGGACAACCTGAGCCTTACATTTGGGTCCATTTCTAAATAGACCTAAAGCAAAACAGAAAATGGAGGGTCTGAGGGAGATGCTGCTGTTCGCTGCCAGAAAGCAGAGTGTCTAAGTTAGGATCAGGCCAGCATGCTTGCCCTAGATGAAATCAGGAGTTGGCTCCCCAGTAATGAGCACCTGTTAATCTTCTATTCCTAGCTCCTACATGGTGGCTTGAGATGATCTGTGACTCCAGTTCCTGGAAACCTGAAGCCTCCTTCTGACCTTCTTGGGCACCAGGCATGCATGTGGTGCACATTCATATATGCAAGGAAAACACCAAAGCACAGAGAACAAATCTTGAAGAGAAATAAATTTGTAAGTAAGGAGAATGGTTGCAAACTCCTTTAGTCCCTGCACTCTGGAGGCAAAGGTAGACAGAGTTCAAGGCTAGCCTTATCTTAGTAGCTAATTATTAACCAGTAAAGCCTAAGGAGTAAGGATTTGTTTTAGAATTCAACCAGAGCTGGGTGAGGTGGCACACGCCTTTAATCCCAGCACCCTGGAGGCAGAGGGAGGTAGAGCCTTAGACCCCAGACTGATCTACACAATGAAGGCTGGGACAGGTAGGGCTCTAAAATAGAGAAACCCTGTCACAAAACCCAAACCAAACCAACCAAACAAAAACAAAATCTAGTTTAGCTGGGAGGTGCTACTACAGGCCTTTAATCCCAGCATTAGGGAGGCAGAGGTAGGTGGACCTCTTGAGTTTGAGCTAGCCTGGTCTACAGAGTGAGTTCTGGGACAACTATGTCTGTTAAACAGAAACCCTAACTCAAAACAAAACCAAAAAAAAAAAAAAAAAACAAACAACTAAAAATATGTTTTGTAAGAAAAAACTTTAAGAGAGCTTAGTAGGCTGTGAGATGGCTCAGTGGTCAATGGCTTTGCTACCAAGCCTTAATTCAGCAGGATGCAGTGGTGTATGGAGAGAAATCACTTCCGGTTCTAGTGCTCCCAGTTCTACATGCATGCTCCTCTGCCAACACAACAACACATTCCTCCCACCCAGGTAAAATATGAATGCCTAGACGGAATGTAAGGCTAGGTAATTGTTACCTGACTAGTCTGCCAATACAAGGAAACTTTCTCATATGCTTTCATGTTTTTGTATGTAGTCCTGTGTATGTCTTATGGACAGCAGAAGTCAGGTTCATAAATGGGGTTCTGTGTAAGAGCCGCCAATGCTCCTGACTGCTTAGTCATCTCCCAGCCCCCCACCCCCACCCCCTGGGTTTTTCATTTATTGAAAATACATTTTTTTCATACAGTATGTTCTGATTATATATTTTCCATCCCCAAGTCCTCTGAGATTCTCTCTACCTTCCTTTCCATCTCAATCCACACCCTTTCTGTCTATTCTAAAAATCAAAAACAAAAAACAGGTAGCTAAATTATACTAAGAAGAAGCCAGGTGCAGTGGAAGACACCTTTAATCCTAGTACTTAAGAGGAAGAGGCAGGCAGAGATCTGTGAGCTGGTCCAGCCTAATCTACAAAGTGAGTTTCAGGACAGCCATAGTTACATAGAGAAATCCTGTGTCAACAAACAAACAAACAATCAAACAAAGAAACAAATAATGGCAGCCATAATCTGTGAGCAAAGGACCCAAAGGGGATAAGGACAATGTAGGAAGTCGGACAGAGTCAATTAAGTGGGACCCTTGGGGCTCTCAGAGACTGAACCACCAACCAAGGAACGTACATGGGCTGGACACAGGCCTCCCCACACAGATGTAGGACATGTGCAGCTTGGTTTTCAAGTGGGTCCCTAACATCTGGTGTGGAGGCTACTTCAAAAGCTGCTGCCTGTGTGGGGATAAGTTCTTCTAGCTGGGCTGCTTTATCTGGCCTCAGTAGAAGAGGATATGCCTAGCCTTGAAAATACTTTAAGTACCAGGGTTTGGGGATGCTCAGGGAGCGCCCCACCACTCAGAGAAGGGAAGGAGGTATGGGGGAAGGAATGTGGGAAGGCGACCTTAAGAGGAACAGTGAGTGGGTTGTAAGATGAATAAGTAAAAAAAAAAAAAAAAAAAAAAAGGAAAACAACCCCCTACTAAACAAAAGGCCTGAGAAAACATTATGAGACACAGGGCCTCCAAAGTGTCCTCTGAGTTCACTCTGTGTTGGTATGTCCTCTTGGTCATCAGTCCTGCCTGTAAGAGTGAGATTTGTACCCTCAGGGAGATTCCATTTGAGAGAACTAATTTTTTATTTGAAATTCTTATCAATAGTTTCTGTGTTTGGGATGGGAACTTGTGTCTACTTCCTTTCTCAACACTTACCCCCCATGTGGTGTAGACCCACACAGGCCCTGAGAAAGCTACTTCAGTTTCTCTGAGTTCATATGTGTATTAGTCAGGGCTCTCTAGAGTCACAGTACTTATGGGCAGTCTCTATAGTAAGGGAATTTGTTGATGACTTACAGTCTGTAGTCCAACTCCCCAACAATGATGAGCAGCAGCTGTGAATGAAAGTCCAAGGATCTAGCAGTTGCTTAGTCCCACAAGGCTCGCAGGCAAAGAGAGAATATTCCTTCTTCCCATGTCCTTAAGTAGGTCTCTGGCAGAAGTTGTGGCCCAGATTAAAGGTGTGTGCCACTACACCTGAAACTTGTGTCTTCCAGACTGAAGATCTGGATCACAGTGGAGCCTTCTAATTCTGGATTGTAGTTCACTCCAGATACTCATGTTGACCGTCAGGAATAGCCACTACAATGTGTGTATTAGTTCTCCTGTGTTTAAGAAGGCCTGGCTTCCTTGGTGTCCCCAATCACCTGTGGCTCTAACCCTCTTTCTTTGTTCTCTTCTACAGGATTCCCTGAGCCTTGAGGGGAGGATTTGATGGTGGAGGTGCCCCTTTAGGTCTGCATGTTCCAAGGTCACTGTCTGTCTCTGTCTGTCTGTCTGTCTGTCTGTCTCTTCCTCTCACTCTCTCTTTGTCTCTGTCTCTTTCTCTCTCTCTCTCTCTCTGTATGTGTGTATGCATGTGAGCTCTGTGCTTATTAAGTCCAGGAAAGGGCAGAGGATCCCGAGCGCTGAAGATAGAGGTAGTTTTAAGCCACCACCACACCACCTGGGCTTTGAATTTAGGTATTCTGCACATATCAGGGTTCTCTCCAAATCCTAGAGCTTTTCTCTATGACCACAATCACTGAGCATCTCTCCAAGTCCAGTGATCCTTCCTTTCTGACCCTCTCCACCTTTCTTAAAACCATGGATGGCATGTCCCTCCTAACACACTTTTAAAACTGTTTTGAGAACATTTTACTACAACCCAGGCAGGCTCGCCTCACACTTTCTATTATATAGCCAAAGATGACATTGGATTTCTGAGCCTCTACTCAGACTCACATATTCTGGGAAGATGGACGTGCCCCATCAGTCTAGATTATGCAATGATTTATAACCTATGGTTTTGTGAATGCCAAGCAAGGACTTTACTACCAGAGTTACACCACAGAAATCCCTGCCAAAATTGATGCAAACCATCCTCCTGCCTCAGCCTCTGAGTGCTGCCATAGTAGAAGATTGGCAAAGTATGAAGCTCAGGTCTTTATCCCAGAACAGACAAATAGTTGTATAAAGTGTGACAAGCCAGCTTAGTCAGTCTCTGGGTCTCAAGGGAGGGAATGAGGATTTAAAGGAAAAAGACAGTTAGATAACATTATAACATGACTCCAGCCAGTGCTGAGGCTGAAATGGATTTATTTTTCTCTAGCCTGCTTTTACACCATTCTACGTACATGCAAAGAATAAAGACAAGGAACAAACAAGGAAATAAACTCCCAAACACTAGGTCCTCAATGGAGGAGTTAGAGTAAGGACTGACAGAGCTGAAGGGGTTTGCAACCCCACAGGAAGAACAACAATATCAACCAACCAGACCCCCTAGAACTCCCAGAAACTAATCCACCAACCAGAGTACATGTGGAGGGACCCATGGCTCCAGCTCCTTATGTAGCAGAGGATGGCCTTGTCCAGCATCAATACCCCACTATAGAGAAATGCAAGGGCAGGGTGGCAGGTGTGGGTGGGTGGGGGAGGACCTTCATAGAAGCAAGGGGAGAGGGGATGAGATAGGGGGTTTTGCATAGGGGAAACCTGGAAATGGGAGAACATTTGAAATGTAAATAAATAAAATATCCAATAAAAATTCTATCATCACAAAAATGAGGAAAGAAAGAAAGAAAGAAAGAAAGAAAGAAAGAAAGAAAGAAAGAAAGAAAGAAAGAGTCCCCAGATCACTGCTTCTAGGGGCTTATCTGGATGACCAAGATAAGAGGAATACCACACATTCCCCCCAATGAGTTTGCCTAGGGCTTTGTATTAGCCCAAGTAAATATTCTTATCTGAGCCTACTTCACTTTCCTAGCCCAATGTCAAATTCCTCCTAAATTCCTACAAGGAAGCCCTAAAAGCTCAAAGGTGTTTGTCACGTCCTCTTACAATGGCATTTTATGGTTTTGTACATGTATTTCCAAGAACAGATTATGGCCCCTCAGTGAATTTCGCTCTGAACCATCCTGGTCACAAATGAAGAAAATGCAACCAGGTAACTTGTCTCACAAGCAGGAAGGCTAAGGCAGGAAAATCTCTGTGAGCTGGAATTCTAAATTACTCCTAGACTAGGACAACAATGTTGTCTCAGAATACAATCCAAACCAAGAATAATAAGCACAAAAAGAAAAATCAATCAACCCATCAAATCAATCAATAAATTTATAACCCACAATAGAAGCAAACAATAAAATTCAAGTTGGGGAATAAATGGAGTCATGATTTTCTTCCTTGTCTGTTTTTGTTTTGTTTTCACTGACAGAGAAAGCTTTGATTCAATGTAGAGATGGGAAAATCCTGGATAGGATAAACTGTCTGGGACTCAGATATTTAATCAGATGGCACTTGCTGACTGGAACAAAGGGCTACTATAGAGACAGGTGAGCAAGAAGGCTTCAGTAGAGCCAGAGGACACACTCAAAGATCTGGAGCCTGCCAGGCAGTGGTGGCGCACGCCTTTAATCCCAGCACTTGGGAGGCAGAGACAGGTGGATTTCTGAGTTCGAGGCCAGCCTGGTCTACAGAGTGAGTTCCAGGACAGCCAGGGCTACACAGAGAAACCCTGTCTCGGAAAAACTAAAAAAACAAACAAACAAAAAACAAAAAAAACCCAAAAACCAAAAAAAAAAAAAAAAAAAAAAAAAAAACCAAAACAACAAAAGATCTGGAGCCTACAGTCACAATCTGTCTCTGCTGGGATTCAAAAACCTGTCACTAGTGCTCAGAACCTGTAAGTCCCTTCCCTCCCATGGGCCAGAAGACTTGAAAGGTGGAGATTAGAGGCAAGTTGGGACAGGAATTTTCTTTTTCTTTTTGGTTTGTAAAAGATTTATGTCTAGATGCAGTAATGGAACAAATGCTATTTTTTCTGTCATGTTTTTATATGTTATTTGGGAATTTCATATCATGAACTGGAAACATTTAGTTTTTAGTCCACTCAGGTCCAATCTGTTGTTTAAGAACCTGTGACATGATGTATGTCAGGTTGAGAAGCAAAGATGGTGTTCACATTTTAGTCGACTGGGAACCCCTTCCAATGGGGATGGGACTGTGTTGAGAACTGCTTAGGTTTGGCTGGGACCCTGGAGAATCTGGGGCACTTGGGTATACTTGTAAGACATTCCTCATGTCTTCAATGGGGAAGTTTGGAATAGAGAAGACCAGTAAGGATAGCTGCTTTTGGATGTCTCCACCATTTCCAGAGAAATGACTCCAACCTTGAGTGGTTCCTAGGGTTTGAGTAATATTTCCGAATCTAATCTTGAAAATATACAATTGCCTGAATGCTTTCCAGGAACTGTCTGACTGGAGACCTTACAAGCTGAGTGTTCAGACCCTGACCACATTCCTGACACTGGCAAGGCAGGATCTGCTCAGAGACAGTAGCGAGGTGAGCTAAGTGCTCAGGCCTGTAAGAGCAGCCTCTAGTCTGCACCTATTGTCCCAAGGGTGAAATGTTTCAGGCCAAGTAGGGCAGAGTGCATGGGATAGGGGAGGATAGTGTGGGTCCCTAAAGGACAAGAGTGACTGTGCAGAGTTTATGATGGAATGCATTTTCTGCTTGAGATTGAGGTCAGGAGATTAACTATAGGATGGACTTGACTCAGCAGGATCCAACAGGAAACACCTTAGATAATGTCCTTGATTACTTGGTCAAACTTACCTTGAGGCACCTTCCTCCTTCTGCTTTTGTGTAAACCCCACCCCACACTCTCCACCACCATTTGCCAGAACTAACCCTCTGGTCTCCTCTATCCTTAGGTGCCTGATGACACCCTTGGAGACCCTCTCTGTCACTCACTTCCAAATTTCAGTCAGACTTGGATTCCTTTTCCTGCTGTCAGAGGCTCTTTCAGCTTGAACATCTGGACATGAGAGGCATAGTCTTATTGGGTTTGCACATTATGCCTCTCAGAGTTCTCCTTGAAAATGTGCCAGACACTTTGCAGTCCCAGGACTTAAAGGGTTGTAGGATGAATGACTCTCAACACACTGTCCTTACACCTGCCCTCAGCCACTGCTCCAAGCTCACCAAGGTCAGCCTTTATGACAATAATTTCTCTATGCCCATACAGAGGAACCTCTTGAAGCACACAGCCAACTTGAGAAGACTGAATGTGGAACAGTGCCCTCCCTCTCTGGTGTGCCTTGGTAACTTATATGTCTTCTCCACAGAAATATTTGGCCAACTTTGTGCAGGGCAGATGGATATACTCAGGGCCATAAGAGAACCCAAGAGTATCTCCTTTGCAAGAGAAATCTGTCATAGATGTGGTGAACTTTGTATCTATGCCTTGGGGTCCATATTTTGTACTTGCTGGCAGAAAATAATATTTAGGAATAGCCACAAAACCACCTGAACAATATAATACCAGTCAGATATCCATCTTTTTGAACGCACACCCCCAAGGCAGATCTATTAAGGTTGCTAATAACCCTGTAGCACAGGCTGGGACTTGAACATTCCACAGGACCACCTAATGTAGGAAAACACATAAAAGTGCTGCTCGATATTGGACTCTGACTGTAGATATTTTGGCTAGTTACATAAAACAGTTCTAACAGACCTTCATTCTGATTGGTTGCAAGTGGAGCTTATGGTTGTGTAATTCCATAATATCAATAAACATCAGAACACACAGATAACATGGCATGTAGTCAGCTTGACCCTTCCCTGAGACAGGGTGTGGGGAGAGAAAGAAAGGAATCTGAGAGATAGAAATGTTGTGTCAATGTCTCCCTCTGCACCCCATGCCAACATAGATGTCCTTATGTGTCACACAATGGTCATTTTACTTTTTGTTTTCTCTCAACAATATGCAATAGCTTGTGGTCAAGGAACAAAATAGCTACAGCTCTGATAGGGAGGAAGGCCTAAACAAATAGGGAACTATAACTTTTGGATCTGAAGAAATGGAAGGTTTCAGACATATCACTGATCTGGGATTCTCAGAGCTTGTGGCTTCAGCTCCAGACACTGCTCACATGGTTGGAAACCAAAGGATGTACAGTGACTGGGATCTTGGAGGCTGACCTGGGGAACAGTTGAATGGATTGTGGGAATAGGGCCTTGTGGAGTTAGAAATACAACTTGGCAGTTCTGAGAGGCTTCAGCCAGGACAGTTTAACTAGATATTTTTGTCATGGACTTGTAATATTTTTGTTCTTCACTGTAATGTTTAGTGAATAAACACAACATGGGTCCTTTGTTTATATGTCACTACTGTTGTCTGAGTGGAAGAAAGTAACAAAATTTAAGAATTCTGCAACAAATGCCCTCTGGAGAGAGTCAAAATGTGCACACTGATGCTAGGCATGTCAGGATTCATAATCTTGGGTAGGGAGATAACATTATCAGCTAAGGTGGTTCACATATGAACATCTAGGTTGGCCTGTGGTACAGAAAAAGTCATAAAAACAACCTCCATGTCTGTCACACTCCTTTGTTCTTCCTCCCCCACACTCTGTCTCTCTGTCTGCCTGTCAACTTTGCAGGCCTTGTGGCTTTTAACCTGTGAACCTGCGGGAGGTTTGCTCACAATAATCTCTTTTCATGCCCACCAGATAAACAAAATGTGTGAGCTTGCGTGCATGCTTGTGTGCATGCGTGCTTGCGCGTGCACACACACACACACACCCAGGCATACACGGGCACACACGCATGCATACAAGCATGCCCTCACACCCAGGAACCCATGAATTAAGGGAGTTGACTCATGTTTTAACAGTACTTGTTGCTTTAAAAGAGGCCCAAAGTTTGGTTTCAGAACTAATATCATCAGGTGCTCTCAGCTGGCCCTCGGGCTGTAGGGGGTAGGCCCATTTCTTCAGGCCTCTGTGGATCCTGGCTTTTACAGGCACAATACACACAATACATAGGCATATGCACCTAATTGAGGAAGTCTTGGAAAGAACCCTCCATTTCACAAAGACTTCAAAAAATGAACTAATTAATTAAGATGGAGATGTTCCATAGCAGGTGCTTCCCTGACTTTGTGTGGCTCCAATATTATTTGCCTACTCCACACAATGAAGAAAGTATATGGAATTTCAGGTGTATTCACTGAGCTCAATTGGTGAGCAATAGCCTAGTTTGCTCTGGGCTCCAGTTTGAGGCCTGCACTATGGAGAAGTGAATCTATTTTATGAGGCCACATTCATGCTCATACCCAGACCACACAACAATGACTCAACAAATAAATGAGGTAGAATGTCAGATCGATTTTCCATTTGAATATTGATACAAAACCTTAAATAAAATACTGGGAATCAACATCAAAGAACACATCAAAAATATCATCTATCATGATTCAGGCTGCTTCATCCCAGGGATGCAGGGATGGTTCAACCTAGGAAAATAAATAAGGAGTATAATCCAGCACATAAACTAACTGAAAGAAAAAGGCCACATGATTATTGCATCAGATGCTGAAAAAGCCTTTGACTAAATCCAGCACCGCTTCACAATAAAAGTGCTATAGAGACCAGGGTTAAAAAGAATATATATATAAACACAATAAAGGCAATACATAGCAAGCTGATAACTGACATCAAATTAAAGGGAGAGAAAGGTAAAGCAATTCCACTAAAAACAGGGACAAGAGAAGGCAGTTCACAATCTCCCTATTTATCAATATAGAATTTGATGCTCTAGGTAGTGCTCTACGACAACTAATGCCAACTGAGGGGAAACAAGTTGGAAAGGAAAAAGTCACAGTATCTCTATTCACAAATGAATTGATAAAAACCCCTCCAAATTCTACTAGAGAACTGCAACAGCTGATAAACACCCTCAGCATACATAGACAGTTAACTCAAATAATTCAGAAGCCTTCCTTAATAAATGATAAACAGGTAAGAAAAAATTAGAGGAATAACACTATAGAAAAGAGCTAATAGAAATGAAATTTCTTGATGTAACTCTATTCGAGCAAGCAAAATACCTGTAAGTTCCTGAAGAAATAAACTGAAGAAGCCATTAGGAAATACAAAGGTCTCTCAAGCTCCTGCATCCAGAAGATTAATGTAGTCCAAAATGCCATCTTATCAACAGCAATCTGACTCAAAGCAATTCCCATTAAATTCCAACACAATTCTTACAGACCTCGAAGAAGGAATTCTCCACTTCATACGGAAAAATAAAAATACTAGGATAACTAAAACAATCTTCTACAATAAAACAATTCTAGAGGTATCACCATCTCTGATCTCATGTTGTACTACATAGATAGTATAATAAAAACTGCATTATATGGGCAGGAAAACAGATAACTTGATCATTGGAATACAACTGAAGACCCAGAAAGAAATATACCCACACAACTATCAACCATGAACACTAGATTTTTAACAGAGAAGGCAAAAGAGACATTGGAAAAAAGAAAGCATCTTCATCAAATGGTGCCCGTCTAACTGGATTTCTGCAAGTAGAAGAAAGCAAGTTGCCCTGTATTTATCATCCTTCAATACTCTCAAGTCCAATTGGTCAAAGGCATCAACATCAAAATGGATAAACCACATCTAATACAAGGTAAAGTGGGTGTATTAATCAGGGCTCTCTAGAGTCACAGAACTTATGGGTAGTCTCTATATAGTAAGGGAATTGGTGATGACTTACACTGTGTAGCTCAACTCCCACCAATGATCAGCAGCAGCTGCGAATGGAAGCCCAAAGATCTAGCAGTTGCTCAGTCCCACAAGGCATGCAGGTGAAGAGGAGAGAATCTTCCTTCTTCCAATGTCCTTATGTAGGTCTCCAGCAGAAGGTGTGGCCCAGATTAAAGGTGTATATGACCATGCCTGTATCTGCGACTTTCTTTGTCCCAAACGACCTTGAACTCAGATCTTGATTCACTTAAAAAGGAAACAATAACAAGCTTTGGTATTCAAATGACTCACTGTTCATTCCACAGTAACTGGCAGATACAGTCCCTAAAGGAAAAGAGCAAAGCCTGCTCTTGTAGCAGAGGCAGCTGTCACCCTTGCTTACCAGCAGGACTGTTGTGTGAGGATTTTACAAAAGAACATTTGGCAGGGCAGTGTTGATGCCCACCTTTAATCCCAGCCCTTGGGAGGTAGAGGCAGGTAGATTTCTGAGTTGGAGGCCAGCCTGGTCTACAGAGTTGAGTTCCAGGACAGCCAGGGCTACACAGAGAAACCCTGTCTCGAAAAAACAAAACAAACAAACAAAGAACATTTGTCATGTAGAGATGCTGGGAACAGGGTCAGTTTGGAGAACTAAGAAAAGAAGATTCTGGCACACTTCTTTGGCTTATTTCTGGATTTGAAATGCTGATTGACTGTGTTTTTAGTAATGTGAGTAAGAATTGGTATAGTTTTTTCATCTGAACGAGAAAAGTTGCAAAGTGTGCCACAACAGACTGATTCCAATTTATTCTGACATACAACTCATCACCGTGCGCTGGAAGAAAACTTGCAGAACTTTCCAGAAAGGGTCTCTATCACTTCTAACTAAACTTATAGAGTATGTCTGTATCCATCTCCAGATTCAAAGCCTCATCCAACTAAGACATCTGGACACGGTTTGTGTCTAGTTCCCTTTACATATGAGGTTTCTCCAAGCTTCCAGAGAATGTAGTAGATACTCTGCAGACACTGGACTTTCTGGGGTGTAAGAGGACAGACTCAGATCAATGTCCTCCTACCTATCAGCCAATGCTCCTACCTTACCCATGTCAAAGTATAATACAAGAAAATAAAATATGGACAAGAATGAATGTTATAGCTGAACAAGAGGAACAACAAAAGACTTTAAAATTCATGGAATGTACACTTATCACAACCTCCCTGGGTGTGCCTTGGAGAGGCAAAGCCCTAAGGCATATGTGTCCTGAGGACTTCAAGCTGTTGTGAAGTTTTGCTTTGCTTCCTGCCGTCATGCTCCTCATAATCTGAGTTCTATGAAAATCTCTAGGAAGCTTCCAGCCCCTCACAGGGCAGTATCATTGGCTCTTACAATGAGAGTGAAGGATTTTTTTTTCAAGCATGGCTTTGGAGCAAATTAATGATTTAACTACCACGTTCAGAAAGAACTTAGAAATGTAGATTGTTAGCATCATCAACCACCCTTAGAAAGAATTGGAAATGGTGATTGTTAAACAAAGTTAGGTTAAAATGATTTTCATAGTGGCTTTGATGGAAAAAATATTACTGAATGCTACCCCAAATCCCTCCCTGCTGGCCCCTCAGAGCAAACTCAGTGTCAGGGAGTTCTTCCCTGTCCCCTCTGCAATCTATTTCTTGGGCCACAGTTCCTGCTGCATCCTTGGAGGTCTGGGACAACCAGGTGATATTCCCAGGCCCCATGAGTCCCATGGCAAGCCCAGCAGCCATCAATCCTGGCCTGGCCTGTCCCTCAGTGCCATATCTTCTGGTTCATTCTTCTACCTGTTAACCCAGAGACCTGAAGCCATCAGGGACTACTGGCTCTGCCTGTGTACCTGAAAGCCTTCTACCATTAAGAACAATCAGCTCTTCTTGTAATCCCAGAGGCCTGATGCCATCAGGTACTTCCAGATCCACTAACACTAGGGACAACCAAATGGCTAATGGCCAGCATAGGAACACAGTCAACCATAGCCAGAGCAATATGGCACCAGCAGAACCCTGTTGACCCTCAGCAAACCTTGGAAAGCCTAATACACCTGAAGTCCAAAAACTGACCTTTAAACCTGTGAACCTAACAAAAGGACTTTAAAGAGAAAAGAAATCCCTTACAGGGCAGTGTTGGTGCACGCCTTTAATCCCAGCACCGCAGGGGCAGAGGCAGGCGGATTTCTGAGTTCAAGGCCAGCCTGGTCTACAGAGTGAGTTCCAGGACAGCCAGGGCTACACAGAGAAACCTCTCAAAAAAAAAAAAAAAAAAAAAAAAAAACAAAAAACAAAAAAACAAAAAACAAAAAAGAAAAAAGAAAAAAGAAAAAAAAAGGAAAAGAATAGAAGAGATGGAAGAGAGAATCTCAGGAGAAAATATAAGAAATTGATTGATCAACAAAAAGAATAAATCTACATATTTCTAAGAAAAAAAAATTCCAGGAATTTGGGGACACTATGAAAAGATCAATCCTAAGAACAATAGGTATAGAAGGAGAAAATTCCCAACTCAGAGGCCAAGAAAATATCTTCAACAAATTTATAGAAGAAAATTTACTTCCACTAAAGAAATGGATGCCTATAAATATATAAGAAGCTTACAGAACATCAAATAGATTGGCAAAAATCCCTCCTGTCACATAATAATTAAGCACTATGTGCAGAGAACAAAGAAAGAATAGTAAAAGCTACAAGGGATAAAGGCCAAGTAACATAAAAAATGCAGACCAATTAAAATTACAGGAGATTTCTCAGATAAAACTTGAAAAGCCAGAATGGCTTGGGGAGATGTCTTAAAGTCTGTAAGAGGTCACAAATACCAGCCCAGACTACTATGCCCAGCAAAACTTTCAATCACCATGGACAGTGAAGATAAGCTATTACATGACAAAACCAAATTTAAACAATATCTTTCTGCTAATCCAGCTCTACAGAGGATACTAGATGAAAAACTCCAACAGAAGGAGGATAAGTACACCCAAGAAATAATTCCACACCAACACACACACACACACACACACACACACACACACACACACACCACGACCACCACCACCACCATGATCAAAATAATAGGAATTAACATCCATTGGTCATTAATATCTGTCAACATCAATGAACTCAGTTCACTTAAATTAAAATAGATTAACAAAGTGCATATATAAGCAGGATTTATTATTCTGTTGTATATAAGAAATTCAACCCAGCAACAAAGATAGACATTACCTCAGACTAAAGTCCTGGAAATTTTTTTGAGCAAACAGACCCAAAAAAGAAGCTGGAATAGCCATTGTAATATCCAATCAGACTTTCAACTAACTTTAATTAAAAGAGATGAGGAAGAAAACTTCATACCCTTCAAGGAAAAACCTACCAAGATGATGTCTCAGTTTTCTACATTTATGCCCCCAATACAAGAGCATCCACATTCATAAAACATACATTACTAAATCACACATCAAATTTCATGGAGACTTCAACATCCCACTCTCACCAATGGACAGGTCACCTAGAAAGTAAACAGAAATAATGAAACTGATATTATGAATCAAACAGACCTAAGAGACATCTAAAGAACATTTCACCCAAACCCAAAAGAGTATATCTTCTTCTCAGTACCTCATATTACCTATTCCAAAACTGACCATAAAGTCAGTTATAGAGCAAGCCTTAACAGATAAGAGTGAAATAACAGCTTTTATCCCATCAGACCACAATGGATTAAAGCTGCACAATGCCAGAAATAACAACCTCATGGAAACTAAACAACACTACACTCAATTGTTACTGGATCAGGGAAGAAATAAGGATATTATAGACTTTTTATAATTCAATGAAAACGAAGGCAGGACATATCCAAACTTATGGGAGCCAATGAAAGCAGTACTAAGAGGAAAGTTCATTGCACAAAGTGACTTCATAAAAAAAAAAAATTGAGGAGTTCTCATACTAGCAATTTAAAGTACAGCTGAAGGTTCTATTTAAAAAGAATCAAACACAACTAAGAGGAGTAGACATTAGGAAACAAAAATCAGGGCTGAAATAATGAATTAGAAACAAAGAGAATATAAAGAATCAATGAAACAAAGAGCTGGTTCTTTGAGAATTAAACAAGATAGACAAACCCTTAGCCAAACTAAAAGGCAGAGAGACAGTACCCAAATTAACAAGTCAGAAATGAAAAGAGAGACATAACAGACACTGAGGAAATTCTAAGAATCATTAGGTCTTCCTGTATTCCACAAAATTGGAATATCTAAATGAAATGGATGGTTTTCTAGACAGATAAATCTTACACAGTTAAATCAAGATCAGGTAAGTGATCTAGTCGTATAATAATGGGATGACTTGTATATGCTCAGCCCAGGGCGTTGCACTATTAGAAGGTTGCTCTTGTTGGAGTAGGTGTGGCCTTGTTGGATTGTGGTCTTTAAGACCCTAATCCTATCTACCTGCAAGCTAAACATCCACTAGCATTCTTCATATTAAGATGTAGAACTCTCAGCTTTGCCTTTATGCTGCCATGCTCCTGCCTTCATAATAATGGACTGAACCTCTGAACCTGTATGCCAGCCCCAATTACATGTTCTCCTTATAAGAGTTGCCTAGGTCATGGTGTCTGTTCACAGCAGTAAAACTCTAAGACAAACCCCCAAGAAAATAGAAAGAAGTCATTAAAATCTCACAACCAAAAGTAGGCCAGGGGCAGATGGTTTTAGTGCAGAATTTTATCAGACTTTCCAAGAACAGAAAATACCAATACTCTTCAAACTTTTCCACAAAATAGAAAGAGAAGGATCATTGCCAAACTGAATCTATGAGGCCAGAGTCACCCTGATACCTAAACCACCCAGAAGCCTCAACGAAGAAAGAAAATTTCAGACACATTTCTCTTATGAAGATTGATTCAAAAGTACTCAATATCAGCAAACCGAAACAAAGGAGAAATAATCCACAATGTCCAAGTAGACTTCATATCAGGGAAGCAGGGATGGTTTACATACAAAAATCCGTCAATATACTGTACCATATAAGCACACTGAAGGAAAAAAAATTACCTGCTGCTGGGAAAGACTTTGACAAAATCCAACATTGTATTGTGTTGAAAGTCTTGGAGAGCTTAGGGATACAAGGCACATACTTAAATACAATACAGACAATATACAGCAAATCAATAAGCAACATCAATCTAAAAGGAGAGAAAATTAAAACATTTCCATTAAAATCAGGGACAAGGCTGTCCACCCTCTCCCTGTCTCTCTAATGTAGTACTTGAAGCCTTAGCTAGAGCAATAAGACAAAGGAGTTCAAAAGGATACAAATTGAAAAGAGAAAGTCAGGCAGGCAGTGGTGGCACACGCCTTTAATCCCAGCACTTGGGAGGCAGAGACAGGTGGATTTCTGAGTTTGAGGCCATCCTGGTCTACAGAATGAGTTCAAGGACAGCCAGGGCTATACAGAGAAACCTTGTCTTGAAAAACCAAAAAAAAAAAAAAAAAAAAAAAAAGAAAAGAAAAGAGAAAGTCAAAGTACTGCTATTCATAGAGGCTATGATAGCATATGTATATGACCCCAATTCTTCTACCAGAGAAGTCTGATAGCTGAAAAACACCTTCAGCAAAACAGCTGGACAGAAAATGAAATAAACAATATGTAGCCTACCTTTATACAAATGATAAATGTGTTAAAAACAAGGAATGAGGCAAACAATGCCCTTCACAATAGTTGCAAATAACATAAAATATCTTTGTGTAACCAAGTAAGTGAAAGACCTGTATGACAAGAACTTCAAGTCTTCAGAGAAAGAAAATGAGGAAGATATCAGAACATGGAAAGATCTCCCATGCTCATGAGTTGATATCAATATCTAGTACATCGGGGTCCCAAAGGTAGAGTTACATTAATCAGTACACAATGGATGCATAGCAACCGTGTGCCAATGCATAGTTTATTGAATGTTCAAGAATCTTTTATAGGAAACCAGAATAAAGATTTCCTATAGCTTCTAATTCTCAATAGCTTCCATATCTCAAGAAAAACTTATCCAGGCTCAAGGTCACTCAAACCCCCTTGCAGACTGAGAAATCTGTCAGCACTCCACCGCTTTTAGGAGTTGCTTAGTTTAATTAAAAAAAAGTAAGGTTCTCATGAGAAAATGATCATGAAGGCCACTTCTTTAGGCATGAAGCTAAATTGGCCAAACATCAGGGGTTCCATGTTAAGAAAGTATGCCTTCTCCATGTCCCAATATGTTGAGATTTACAGAAATCCTTATGTCACCTCGAAGATAGCATGTTGGGGGTCATGACTTTACTCTACAGATCAGTAGGATTGACATAGTGAAAATGGCCATCTTACCAAAAGCAATCTAATTTCAGTGCAATTCCCATCAAAACTCCAGCCCAATTATTTACAGACCTTGAAAGAACAATTCTCAATTTCATAAATGAACAAACAAAAAACACAGGATAGTTAAAACAATCTTGTGCAATAAAAGAATTTCTGGAGTTATCACCATCCCTTACTTCAAGTAGTACTACAGAACAGTAGTAATAAAA
>CM052712.1:76448211-76478924 GCA_028551405.1 Uromys caudimaculatus
ATATAGCCCCGAGGCAGCGTGCTCTCCATTGGTTGGTGTGCCCCGGGAGTGGGCGGTGATAGTCATGTACACCCATAATGCGCTTCGGGGGTTTTCCCGGCTTCGGGGGTTTTCCCGCGCTATCCGTAAGTTTCCTTAGAGCGACAGCTGAGGTCAGCGCCATCTTGTAATGGCGAATACTCTAGCCGCTCCTTACAATATTTCATATTATTTTTGCTCTATTGTAGGGTGTTGTTTCCATAATTTCTTTCTTATCCAGTTTATCATTTGTGTAAAGGAGGGCTTCCAAATTATCGACTTTGCTGAAGGAGTTTATCAGCTGTAGCAGTTATCTGGTAGAATTTGGAGGGTCTTTTGTTTATCCTATCAATTCTTCTGTGAATAGAGGTACTGGGTCTTCTTCCTTTCCAATTTGTTTCCCCTCAATTGACATTGATTCGATATTGAATAGATAGGGAGATAGTTGACTGACTTGTCTTGTCCCTGACTTTAGTGGACTTGCTTTATCTTTCTTTCCATGAAATTTGATGTTGGTTATCAGCTTGCTGTATATTGTCTTTATTGTGTTTAAAGAAATGCTTTGTATCCCTGGTCTGTACAGCACTTTCATCAGGAAGGACTCCTGCATTTTGTCGAAGGCTTTTGCAGTATTTGATGAGATGACCATGTTTCCTTTTTCTTTCAGTTTGTTTGTATGGTGGATTACACTGCTGCATTTTCCTATGTTGAACAATCTCTACATCACTGGAATGAAGCCTACTGGATAATGATAGAGGATGTTCTTGATGTGTTTTTGCATTTGGATTCCCAGTGTTTTATTTAGAATTTTGTATCAATAATCATATGGAAAATTGGTCAGAAATTCTATCTAATTTATTTCTTGACTCATTGATGTGTGGTCTCTGTATCAGAATGCCTGTGGCCTCATAGAATAGATGGATAGATGGATAGATGGATGGATGGATGGATGGATGAATGGGTGGATGGATGGATGGATGGTTGTCTAGATGGTTAGGTAATAGATGGATAGACAGACAGACAGACAGTGCTAAAAGACAAACAACCTGTATAATTTCACCCATCCATTGTGCAGGCCTCAAATTAGAGCCCAGAGCAAACTAGGCTTTTGCTCACCAATGGAGCTCAATGGACACAGCTGAAACTCCACATCCTCTCTTCATTGTGTGGTATAGGGGAATAACATTGGAGCCACACAAAAGTCAGGCAAGTACCTGCTACTGTACATCTCCATTTTAATTAACCAGTTCATTTTTTGAAGTCTTTGTGAAATGCAGGGTGCTTTTAAAGACTTCCTAAATTAGGTGAATATGTAGAGGTATTGTGTACACTGTGCATGTATGAGCTGGGATGGATAGAGGCCTGAAGAAAAGGGCCTGCTACCTGTAGTCGGCATTCCAGCTGAGACACACATAGTGATATTAGTTCTGACACCAAACTTTGGACCTCTTTTAAAGCAACATGTGTTCATAAAACATGAGTCATCTCTATTCATCTATGGCTCGTTGGGTGGTTTTTATTTGTTTGTCTGAAGAGCATGAAAGGAGTTTATAGTGAGGAAGCCTCCAGCAGGTTAACAAGTTCCAAGAAAATTCTAGCCAGGTTGGGCAGACTGCGAGAGAGGGTGTGGGGGGAGAAAGAAGAAAGGAGTGTAAGAGACATAGAGGTTCATTTTATGATTTCTGTACCACAAGGTAACTAGATATTCATATGTGAACCACCTTAACTAATAAGTTTATCCACCTACCCAAGATTTTGTATCGTGACATGCTTTGAATCAATGTGTTCAATTTGACTCTCCAGAGGGCATTTGCTGCAGAATCCTTAAATTTAGATAATTTATTCCACTCAGACAAGAGTAAGTACATCAAAACAAAGAACCCATGTTCTATTTATTCACTAAATATTTCATGGAAGAACAAAAAGTTTACAAGTGCAAAACAAGCATCTAGTTAATCATTCCTATGAGAAGCTACTCAAATCTCCCTAGTTATTGTTCTTACTCTAAAGGTCCCTTATTCTCTCACAGTCCATCTGACTGTTACATATCTCAAGCTCAGCATCCAAGATCCCAGTCACTGTAAATCCTTTTGTTTCTAACCATCTGAGCAGTGTCTGAAGTCACCCTCTCTGAGCTCTCCAGATAAGAGATGTCTCCCAAGCCTGTCATTTAGTCACATGCAGAAGTTCTGTATCCATGTTTACCTTCAGCAACTACAAAATCTGGCCCCCTGGCCATAGACACAGCACTCACCACATTTGTGGCAAACATCTGTAGCAAAAGAGTTGCTCTCAAGCTGCCTTATTGCCCTGAGTACATCCATGAGCTCAGAACAAAGTTGGGCAAATCTTTCTGTAGAGACATGAGCGACTTCATCATAGCACTCCCGAGGAGCAGGGTATTTTTCCACACTCATCTTGCTCCAGTTGGCTGTGTGCTGCAAAAGATCCTCCAGGATGGGCATGAAGTCATTTTTGTAGAAGTTGACATTGCTGAGCTGAGAGCATTGTCTGAGTGCAAGTAGGAGGTCATTGAGCTGGGACTCCTTCATCATACAGGCCTGCAAGTCCAGAGTCTTAAGAGAGTTTGCCATTTTCTCAAAGAGACTTCTCAGAGGCATAAGATCCAAGTTCAGTAGGACCACATCTCTCATCCCCAGATGTTTTAGCTGAAAGAGACTCTGACAACAGGAGAAGGTATCCAAGTCTTTCTGTGAAATTTGGTAGTGAGTGAAGGAGAGGGTCTCCGAGGGTCATCAGGCACCTAGACATAGAGGAGATCAGAGGATTAGTTCTGGCAAATGGTTATTGACAGCATGGGGTGGGGTTTTCACAGTGTTAGAATGGACCAGTTGCCCCAAGCTCAGTGTGACCAAATGATCAAAGATATTTAAGATGCTTCCCTTTGGAATCAGCTTAGTCAAGTGAAACCGACCATTTATCTGCTTGCCTCAGTCTCAAGCAGAAAACCAATTTAGTACATAAGATCAAGAAACACATAGAGGAAGTTCCATGCCAAGAGAGTCCTGACAGGAACTAGGGACATTACATATGGGCTCAGTCAAACCTGCATTCCATCCTAGCCTCTGCACAGGGACTCTTGCTATCCTTCAGAGGCCCACACTCTCCCCCTTATCCTATGTACTCACACCCACTGGAGGTCTAAACACTACACTGATGGGAATGTAGGGAGAGAGAGAGAGAGAGAAGGCTGTTCCCACAGATCTGAGCCCACAGCTCACCTCCTCACGTCGTTGGTGAGTCCCTGATTCCTAACTACATGCTCACCTTCCTATTTCCTTTCTGCTTGACTGGTGGGCCATGATTCCAAGATTTACAACCCATCCCTTTCAGATATGACCTGCTCCTTACCTCCCTTCAGCCCTCAGGTTCAGAAGTGCCCAGGTGAGAATTTGAGTCACTACATATAACTTCCATATTCTAAAGAGTCCCTAAATATTTGTCCCCAGTGTCTGACTGGCAGGCAGTCTGCACCACTAATCCTTAAAATGGAGGAGGAAAATTTACTCTACTACGTGACCCAGCCCTCCATCCTTGCTTACCTGAAGCACTGATTCATTCAGTCTGTGAGAAAGTGGACATGACTCATATAAAGGTGTTGGAGACAATTGAATTTGGAAAAGAGAGAAGTGAAGTCCTTGACACAATTTTCTTCTCTGTCTCCTGTCCTATTGGCAATCTTGAAGGAGTTCTTGTAAAGGGGTACCCAGAAGAATTTCTGAAGATTTCTAATCTTCCCGACGCAGGGAGAAAATTGGGCCAGCTGGAACATATTCCATTCAGTGTTCAGTTCCAATAACTCGATGAGCTCAGGATGAAAGACATTCAAGATCTTTCTGATAAACTCCATGGGCATAGCCCAGATGTTCATCTTTGTACAGCACAAATGGAGGGAGCCCTTTCTCAGCAGGGCCCACTTCAAGAAGCATGCTTGTGCTTCATCGAGGTGAGGCCTCAGGCACAGGTCAGCTACCACCTTCAGCTGCTTCCTCAGTGCATATCCAGGAATGACCTTCACTACTGGCTTCTTATCCAAGGTCTCTGAACAACAGCTACTGTGCTCATCAAAAGCCCATATGTTCCAGAAGGCATGGTGCACAATCCTCAGGTCCAGCACCTGAAGTTTTCCCCTGAGGAGAGTGAAACATGTCAAGTGTCAGCAGACATGACAAGACCCTCAGTCAACTTTCACCACATGACTCTTAACCCCAGTCTACCCATATCTTGCCAAGATGTATGACTTTTAAACAACAAGAATGCAGTGTGCACACACACACACACTACAGAAGCTTTCCCTGAGCTACATGTGTACACCTGACCACTTTCCTCCACTAAGGTACTCTTCATTGCTCATTAGTCCCAATATTAGTGGCTGTGGGAATGTCGGGGATAGGCTAATTCTACAGGGGGCTGCCTGTAGCTAAGCCCTAATCCACAGATAACTGTCAATAGTCCAAGTATACAATAGGTTCAAGGTTCCTGCATCATTGTCTGATGATCCCATCAGAAGCCATTCTCCCTGACCCCACAATGTCTACTGTGTACCCCACGTGCTCCCTTCTACAGTCCTTGGATATCGCTTACCTGGGACTAAACTTTCTTGTCAGCCGCATGTCTACTCCATCTAGCACAGCCTGGAAGGTATCCAGGTTACAAATCTTCATCAATGCTCCCACAGGGAGATAGGGGAAAGGCCAGGCTGCCACCATTGCCTTCACGAGCTTGCTATGTCTGCCAGTGAAGGCCTCCATGAACAGGGCTGGGAAGAGCTCAGGAGGCAGCACCTCCACAGAAGATATGGCCAAAGCCTCATCTCTCAGCAGAGCCTGCCTTGCCAGCTTCTGCAGTGTGGGTGGAGTGTGAACACTCATCCTCTAAGGTCTCCAGTCAGAAGACTCCTGTGGAAGGAGTGAGAAAAGAATATACGCTCAAGAAAAAGTTTATGAAACTTCCTCACCATCCCATCAAGCACTAAGTTTATGAGTTACTGCTCTGACAGCAACACAAAAATCAAATCACCTCTTCTTCCTAAATTGGAGGTGAAAGACAGACAGAGTCCTATCAACCAAATGAGCACATAATTTTCAGATCAAAATACTTTATGTATGACCCTTTATCAAAAACAAAATTTAAAAAAAGAAAAAACAATACCCAACCAAATCAAACCAACCAAACAAGTCAACAAAATAAACTAAACATCTTGTGATGGACCAATATTGATTCCCAGAAAGCAGAATGACTTCAGTGCATTTCTATAATTTTTAGGGTTACCTTGGTACCTTGGTCTGGGAAGCAGTACGTGTACACAGAGCAAAGCTATGTGTAAATTATGCAAAGTAAAGTCTAAGGCAATAAATAGGAGTAACTCACAAGTGCCCTTTCAACTACTGGGATTTGAAGGAGATCAAAGACACATGGTCTACAAGTCTACAGTGTGAGACTGGGTCTCTCCAAAACAAATAAAGACCATCATTTCAGTGAAGGGAAATATGAGGGAACATGTTATTCACAATGATCTGATTTCTGGCTTACCCAGTGCCACATGGCCAATTCTAGGAGAGTTTACACAACATATAGAATCCTTGTCTCAAAAAAATTATATGAGGCACACTAATGATTTTTGTTTTTTGTTTGTTTGTTTGTTTTTGGTTGTTTTTGTTTTTGGTTTTCCCTTTTTTTGTTTTGTTTTGTTTTGTTTTGTTTTTTGTTTGTTTGTTTTGTTTTTTGAGACAGGTTTCTCTGTGTAGCACTGGCTGTCCTGGAACTCACTCTGTAAACCAGGCTAAACCCTGAACTCAGAAATCCACCTGCCTATGCCTCCCAAGTGCTGGGATTTAAGGTATGCACCACCACTGCCCGGCGAAGCACACTAATGAAATATCCTAACTATGACAGAAATATATTGGAGATGAGACTAAAAATTAATTTGGAATGAAACCCAAAGTCTTCAGTATGTCCCATTAAAACAGTCTAAACTTCTCTACATCAAAATGCAGGCACCAAGGGAAAATCAATACATGCCAGTTGAGCACTGCAGAGAGATCTCTGAGAGTCAGTTGAATCAGGCAGTTATCCACAATGCAGGTCTCTGAGTGTGTTCTGTGGCTCCACTGAAGCCTTTATATACCTCTCTGCTGTCCCCTCCCTATTGTAGCCACACCCACCAAACCTAAACTGGAACTGGATTTCCTGATGCAATCTCCACCCTTTAAATTCTAAATCAGATATCAAATCTTTTCATGGATTGAATCAGAAGGACTTGTTAGCACGTACTCCCCACTCATGCCCATCCTCCCACACACACATTCAAAAGATTTTGTATAAATACAAACATTCCACTTGTTAATTAACCATGCAACACCTAGTGTGTTGATTTGCTCATTCGTTTGCTTTAGGTTTACTTAGTTTTCAATTTGTTCCAGCGACCCTGTCATGCTCTGAAGCCAAGATTATTTTAGAAGCCTAATTCTAGCAATCATTCTGCCTCAGAATCCTTCCCAGTGCTAGGATTACTGTTAAGAATAGCCATATCTGGTTGGATTGTATTCATGTGATCGGAGTCATCCCCAGTTTGTTTCAGCCCAGGGTTTAATCTGTTGCCCATTAGAGACACAAAATAATTCAAAGATATTCTGTTTTACTGAATCTGTGACAAAACACCATGTCAGAGACAGTAATAGATATTGGAGCCCGAGGACTGAATTGGATGCTCTGTCAATAAACTGTAGCAGCAGTCACTGAAAGGGTGGGACAAGAGCATGGCTTCCTTCCATTAGTAATGTAGCCAGTGTGCTGGGTGTGTGCTCAGCTGGGATGGATCCATCCAGCATAAGGGGTATCCTCTCTCCAACTCTCTATGCAGCTGGTATGCTCAAATTTGGAAGTTGGAGGTAGAAGGCTCAGTTTAAGATCATGTTCAGTCACATTGTACGCTGAAGTATAGCCCGATCCCTACAAGACCTGCTTTCTAAATGGACAAAAGCAAACATAAAAAGGAGAATCTGAGGGAGATGCTGCCCTTGGCTCCCCAGGAAACTGAGAGTAGGTCAGGTAGGACCAGCCCAACAGCCTTCCTCATGGTGATGAAATCTGGAGTGGGGCTGGGGCTGAAGAGTTTGTTTAGTGAGAATGAGCACCTGTCAGTCTTCTATTCCCATCACCTACATGGTGCCTTGAAATGATCTGTGACCCCAGTTCCAGCAAATCTGAAAGCCCATTCTGATCTTCTTGGGCAGCATGCATATGAGGGCTGCCCATTCATATTTGTAGGCAAAACACCCCTACATATAGAATAAATCTTCTTAAAAGAGTAGATATATATTGGGAATGGTGGCACACACATTTAACCCCTGCACTCTGGAGTTGAAGGTTCACCTGTTCAGTGTGTTCAGGGCTAGCATTATCTAAATAACTGATTCCCAACCAGTGAGGCCTGTGGATTGAGAAATGTCTTAAAATTAAACCAGAGCTGGGCAAGGTGCCACAGGACATTAATCCCAGCATGGAGGAAGACAGAGGCAGGGGGACCTTTGAGGTCTAGGCCAGACGGATCTTCAAAGTGGCTTGTGGTGCAACCAGGGCTCTTAAACAAAGAAACCCCATCTGAAAACAACAACAAAAATAAAAATAAAAAAACAAAGACACAAACAAAGTATAGTTTACCAAGTGGTTCAGGTACAGGCTTTAAACCTAGCATTAGGGTGGTAGAAGCAGGTGGACACCAGAGGTCAAGGTCAGCCTAGTGTACAGTGTGAGTACAGGAACAACCAGAGCTGTTAAACAGACAAACACTGTCAAAAGAAAGAAATAAACAACAGCAACAACAAAAAAACAAAGAATCCAAAGCAAAAGAAAAAAATACAAGCATGCAAACAAAAAAACTGGAAACACAAAATAAACAACATAATTAAATAAAAACCTTAAGAGAGCATCAGAGCAAGTGAGATGGCTCACAAGGTAATGGCACCTACTGCCAACCCTGAATTCATTAATGGGGCCCTCAGATGCACTGAGAGAAACCACTTCAGTTCAAGTCCTCCCATCTCTACATGCATGCTCCCCTGCTGACACACCAATACACAAATGAACTAATATAGTCACCATGTACAAAACAGCAGGAGAGCTGATCCATGGTGGTGGTGACAGTTCAGGAGACTAATGAAGGATAGCCCCAAACTGAGTCTAGCCTAGACTACATAATGAAATTCTATCTCACCCAACGAAATACCAACAATTTAAACTGGGTGTTAGTCAGCTCAGCCACTTGTCCTGGATTTCATGAATGAAATTGCCTGCAGTAAAGATTCCAAGATGTTTGGGTCAAGAGAAAAAGGGTTTCTTCCAAACTGCTAAGCATGACTCCTAGGAAAGTAGGGAGAAATCAACAGTGGAAAGGATGATTTGAGAGTGAAATGGGACCAAGAGAAAGGAGACTTTGACACGGTGAGGCTCATGAGCAGAAAATTGGGGAGCCTAGGGCATAGCATTGACCTTGACAAGTCATTAGGCACTACAGGTTTTAATAGAAGGGCTACAAGTGCCTTGTCCAGAGATAAAGACAATGACTCCCTTTTTAGTGAGTAGGAAGTATTTCATGCCTCAGAGAGCATGGAGGTCTTTGTCTAAATACCCAGTGGTGGGAAAAGGACTTCCTTCAGGTCCAGGATTTGGGGTCAATGGAAGTAGATAGATCCCTAATCCTATTATATTCCAGGAAGCCTTTATTTAGAGCTTTTCTTTCATTGACATGTGTCCCTCTGGGGACCTTGTCCAGGGTGTCCTTGAGAAATTCCATGCAAAGGGTGCAACACAGTAGATTCTTCGGCTTGGGGTTAATGGTTTTATCCAGGTACTAGGAGTGGTGGCTGGTTGATTTTGGTCTTCTGTTCCATGCTCCTCAGTGTAGGTGGATAGAGAGCCTGGCAGGTTTTGTTGTTTGTTTGTCTGTTTGTATTTTGAGATCTCTCTTTGATTGAGGTTTTCCTCTGGACCTGTCTGAGGTTGAGATCCCGCTTCTAATCCCTGCTATCTGTTGATGAACCTTCCAGTCCCATTGCTGGTCTGGTGCTCAGAGCTTTTATTCTGGTAGCTTGCTTCCCTCTATCTCCTATGCAGGTGCAGCAGCTGCTTCACAGTTGTGGCCTTAGTATTAGCCATTCACATCTTCCTAACACACACAATTCCCTTCAGTTGTCACCCCAGAGACTCCACAGTAGAAACTGAGAAACAACACTTGTGAGCCTAAGAGCAACACCTGCTTACTGCCCAAATGCAGGAGCAATCATTTTCTTCCTTCCTTGGCATTTGCACTCAACAGGCCCAGGCCAGAGAATGAAGACTTGGAATCCAAAGGAACTGTTGAGCTTGGCTTTTCTATTTTATTTTCTCGAGATATTTGGCTTTCATAGGACACTGGTCACATCTATGGTTGGTCCTCAACTTTGGCAAATCTAGAAAATCTCTGCCAGATGTGCCTGGTAACCTCAGGGGTCACTTCAGTATCACTTCTTCCAGGGAGACAGCATCAACCACACCAGATCCCTGTGGCAGTATGGAACACAGATCAGTTGCCTTCTAGTCTAGGGCACATCTTGGAAATGCTTGCCAGCTACAAGTTTGAAAACAACCTGTCCTTAAGCATGGCCTCACTTTAAGGAGCCACTAGCCTTCTCCATGTTGCTGGCTCGATCATGATCCAGGGTGCTACAACACCAAACGTCAGAGCTTCTAGAATTGTACTTTCTCACTTATCAAGTCTGGATATTGAGATCCTTTCCTGTAGTGAACCCCAGCACCCATTCTTTATAGATGCCTCCGTGAAATAGTTTCTATCTATAAAGCTGGTTACATGCAAACTAAAGAAGACCCTGCATCTGCCTCCTTGTGTAGTATGAGCCTTCAGCCCTTCTAGTTCCTGTCTTGGTGGCATCATCTGCAGACAATGTGCCAAGCTGACACTTCTTCAGGTTTTCCTAATATGGGTTGAAGAGTTGGTTCAGCAGAACCCTGGGGATACAGCACACAGAAGCTGCCAAGTGAATGTTGGGAAATGAACCTGAGTTGTCTGTTAGAGCAGCCAGTGCTCTTAACTGCTCAGTCATATCTCCAGCCTCTTTTCTTTGCTTTTCCTTTACGGAAAATAATTTTTTTCATACAGTATGTTGTGATTTAGTCTTCTCCTCCCCCTACTCCTCTGAGATCATCTTTCCCTTCTCTTCCATCTTAATACACAACAACTGTGTCTCTCCTAAGAAAAGAAACAGCCACTTAAGGAACCCTGAGATAGAGCGAGGTGTGGTGGTATACAAGTGTAATCTCAGCACTTGAGAGAAAGAAGCAGGAAGACCTCCAGCCTGGTCTACCAAGTGAGTTACAGAACAGTCTGAGTTACATAGAGACCATGTCTTGGAAAACAAAGAAATAAGCAAATAAACAAAATTTGAAACAAAATTAAATCACAAGACAAACAACAACAACAAAAAGCACACAATTTGGACCAGGACAAAAGACATAACCCAACAGAAAAAAAGGACCCTAAAAGAACCACAAAACAAAACAAAATTAAATAAATAAAAACAAAAACCACAAAAAAATATTTTAATGATACAGATCACATTCAAAGACAGAGGACTCCAATTAAACAGGAAATTTGTAGCTTTAATATACACCCAAAGAACTTGTAATCTAAAAGCAAAGCAAACAAACAAACAAAAAACAAAAGGGCCTGACGCATGCCTCTTAGACACAGACCTACCAAAATGCCTTTGAGTTTCTTTTGTGTTGGCACCCACCACTGGTCACTTAGCCTCCCCTTAAAAGAGGGAATTGCATCCAAAAGGAGACTTCATTTGACAGAGTTGGAGTTTCATTTGCAAGTCTTTATGGATTAGAGATAGCTTCTGGGTTAGGAATTGGAACTTGTGTCTACTTCTCTCAGCATTGTCATATCATGTGGTACAGTAACTTTGCACCCTGCTTCAGGCTCTTTGAGTTCCTATGTGCATCACCTCTGCTGTTTTAGAAGGCCCTGTGTCTTCAGTTGAGGGACAGGTGCCATGAACATAGTTGACAAGTGTCTTTGTGGTATTGTGGGTCCTCTTTGTGTATGTGTCTGGGAGTGGTAAAACTGGATTTAGAAGGTAGAATGATTTCAAATTTTTTAAAAATTGCCAGATTTATTTCCAAAGTGGTTGTCAAAGTTTGCACGCTCACCAGCAATGGAGAAGTGTTTCCCTTGTTCCATAACCTCTCCAACATGAGCTGTCACTTGAGGTTGCAATCTTAGCTATTCTGATGCATGGAAGATGGAATCTCAGAGTCATTGTGATTTGCTTTTCGCAGATGATTTGGAATGTCGAACATTTATTTAGGTGCTTCCCAGCAAGTAGACACTCATCTGTTGAAATATTCTGTGTAATTCAGTATCTGGTTTTTAACTTGGGGTATTTGGTTTGTGAATATCTTAAATTTTGTTGAATTAATAGTGTTTGAATATCATCCCTCTGTCGGATATATGGTTGTTAAGGATCTCCTTCCAATCTTTAGGCCCATTTTGGCCTGCAGATGAAATACTTTGCCCTACAGAACCTTTTCAGTTTCATCAAGTGCCATTATTAATTGTTGATCTCATTGCCTGAGCTATGGGTTTCTGTTCAGGAAGTTATCTCCTGTGCCAATGCATTAAAGTCTAATCCCGCACTCTCTTGTATGAGATGTTGTTTACCAGTTTCATGTTGAGGTCTGTGACCAGTTGGACTTGAGAGTATTGGAGGATGATAAATATAGACAACTAGCTCACAACTGGTATATAATGATTTTCCCTTAGCTCATGTAGTATTATGTAGACAGAGTCCAAGATATGACAATAAATATTCATATCTGCCTCTTTAGATGAACACATTGAAGATCTTGGATTTAATTTCAAATGACGTTTTAGCTTCACTCAAACATATGTGTTAGCCTGTTGATTTCATTATTATGGTTAATTTTGTAAGAAGGTCTTTCTTTGTGGTTCAAGCCATCCTAGAAATGGCCATGTGGCTCTGGGTAGGGTGGAAATCAAGATCCTTCTGACTCAGTGGCCTCCTCAGTGCTAAGATTGCTAGCATGTTCCCTTATATTTCCATTCCCTCAAATGCTTGCTTGTGTTTGTTTTTGTGAGACACTGGCTCACAGTGTAGACCTGTGGACCATGTACCTTTGATTGTCTTTAACTCACAATAGCTAGAATTACACTTGTGACTTACTCACATGTCTTGCCTTAGGATTTCCTTTGCATCTTTTTCACATACCTTTATTTTTTGGATATTGTCTGCTTTTGGGACCCAAGAAACCCTGAAAATTATAGGAACTCATTGTCATCATCATGGTTAGTAGGAATTCAAAATTGATCCACAACCCGAGGCTTTTTTTGTAATTTGTTGTTTGCTTGCTTATTTGTTTGTGTTATTTTGTTGTTGTTGTTGGTGGTGGTGGTGGTTGGTTAGTTGGTTCGTTTTTTCTTTTTTCCTTTTTTTTGTTAATTATTTATTTACATTTCAATTCTTGCCCTCCTTCACAATCTTCCCTCAGCAAGGCCCCACTTCTATCCTACATCCCCTTTGAATCTAAGAGGTTTCTTCCACACCCACACACTCAGTCCTCCCTCAATCCTCTTGGCATACCCCTTTTCTGGTGCAACAAGCCTCCACAGAACCAAGCATCTCCCCTGCCATTGATGCCAGATAAGGAAATCCTCTGCTACATATAAATCTGGAGCCATGGACCTACCCACCTGTAAACTTTGGTATGTGGTTTAGTGCTGGGCTTCATGGTGAGAGCCTTCCTCGGGGGTCTCTGGCCCAGCCAAATGGGAGGGTTTTGGCTGGGGAGGGAGCGCGAGTGGGGATGGAGTGTCCTCTGCCTAGGTCCCTGCGGCTCCCGCCCAGGCCTCACCCAGACACTGCACTCGGCCAGCACTTGCCGCCCCATGCTGAGTTGGCCCCGGGCTGGGCCCATGACAGGCTGACTAGCCTGCACAGTACAGGAAGCTTCTGTCGGTTCTAGGGGGAGCAGATCTTTTCCCAGGCCGAAAGTGTTACAGCTCTTATGATAGAAGCTCTCAGAGGCCAGAGTAGTTCTCGCACCTTTATTCCTTCTGGATAGCTGGCAGCAGGCCAGGCTTTACACAGGTTAGGATGGTCTAATATACTGTTTTTGGAGGGGTCAGGGATTTGGCAACTGATACTTCCCATCGGTTTGGTCTGGGGGTTTTGCTGTACCTCATTTGCTTGTGAGAGGACTCAAAGTTGCTTTCTACGTGACAAATCTCACCTGCCAGGCCTCTCTCTACATAGGGATTGTAAAGCTGTAGCTGTTTTTACAGGACTCTCCTGGGAGTGTTGGCCAAAAACATGTTTCGATCCCTTGTTGATATTCTACTGGGTCTCCCAGAGTTTTCAACCTATGCTCAACTGGGTGTCAGATTGCCTGCCACAGACCACTGCCCCACAGTTTCATCTATTGGAGCTCTGAAGGGTCCAATTAGTTGATATTGTTGTTCTTCCTATGGGTTTGCAATCCTCTTCAGCTCCTTCACTTCTTCCTTATCCCTTCCACTGGGGTCCCCAGGTTCAGTTCAATGGTTGCCTGTGAGTGGCTGCAATTGTCTTAGACAGGTGCTGGCACAGCATCTCAGAGAACAGCCATACCAGACTCTTGTATGTGAGCACATCTTGGCATCATCTATAGTGTTGGGGTTTGGTGTCTGCTGATGGGATGGATCTTAAGGTAGGCAGTCACTGGATGGCCTTTCCTTCAGTCTCTGTTTCATTTTTGTGTCTGTGTTTTTCCTTTAGACAGAAACAATTCTAGGTTAAAAATTTTGAGACAGTTGAGTGGCCCTTTCCTTCAGATGAGGGCCATGCCTATCATCTGGGAGTGGTGTCTGCAGTTTCTATCTCCCCTCTGCTGCATATTTCAGCTTCTGTCATTCGCATTGAGTTTTGGGAGTCTCTCCCATTTTTCTATCTTTCTTTCTTTTTCATTCTTTTTTTTTATAAGAAAGGGTCACATACAAATTATTTTATACCAAAAATTATATACCCACTTGAGTGATAGAGGCTCCCATGATGCCAGCATGGGAGTCAGTCTTTACATCACCAGTTTAGGATGAAGAGGTAAATTGAGGTCTCTACCATTGCCAGAGCAGTAACTCAGAAACTTAGTGGTTGATGTGATGGTAAGGAAGTTTTATAAACTTTGTCTTGAAAGAATATTCTTTTCTTACTCCTTCTCCAGGAGCCTTCAGACTGGAGACCTTAGAGGATGAGTGTTCAGATCCACCCACACTCTAGAAGACAGCAAGTCAGACTCTGCTGAGACATGAGACTTTAGTCATGTCCTCTCTGGAAGAGCGGCCTCTGGGCTATTCTAAGCACTGTTCAAGAAGGCCTCCGTTGGTAGTCAAACCAAACTTGTGAAAGCAATGTTTGGAGGGTAGCCTTTCCTCTCTCTTCCTGGAGGGGCATTGATGGAGATGTCTAATCTGCAAACCTTGCAAGCTGTGCAAGATGCAATAGCCTTATGACATACGAGAGTTTCACTAGGTAAGCAATATCCAAGAATTGTAGAAGGGAGCACAAGCAGTACACAGTAGACATTGTAAGGGAGATTGGCTTTGTCATAAGTGGATTATATGCTCTGGCAGCATCATTGGGCAAGGAGACAACATCCTTGCAAGCTACTGTTTACTTGTACAGAGGACATTTGGATATGGATTAGAGTCAAATATGGACTAGAGTAGATATAGCCTCACAGTAAAATGATCATATCTCTGACCTTCCCACAACCACTAATAATGTGACTAAGGAGATATAAAGTGTATCTTAGTGAAAGAAAAATTATCAAGTGTACAGAAACCCAAGAAAGCTTCTGTAGCATGCCTGAGTCCCCCTTGGATATCAGATGCATTAAAATCTTACACCTTTCAGGGAGGAGAGCTGAGTTTATATACAAGTAGTAAAAGCTAATGCAGGGTATGCTGACATTCATTTGTTTCACACACAACAAAGCTTCAGGATCTCGAACTGAGATATGTACACCAAGCCTTCAGGAATACATGGGCTGGTGCAGAGGGCAGAGACTGTTCAGCAGAGACCTTGTATGAAGGGCAAATCATAAATATCCATCCCAGAAATATTCTGAGGCAGCGTCTGAAGATCATAGATGACCTGTGCGTCAGGTCCTGCCTAGATGAAGCACAAACATGCTTCTTGATGTGGACACAGCAGAGGAAGGGCTCCCTACATTTCTGCTGTACAATGATGAAGATATGGGCTCTCCCAGTCCAAGTTATCAGACAAATCTTGCATGTTTTTGATAGAGAGCACATCACAGAATTAGAACTGAATACAGAGTGGACACTTTTAAAGTTGACACATTTTGCTCCCTACTTTGGGCGGATGTAAAAAATTTGGCAAAGTCATCCTGGAAGCCTTCAACAAGATTACCCTCCCTATTTTCCATACAACAAGAGTGACACAAGCCAAGTGTATCAAGAACTTTATTTCTCAGTTCTCCAAATTCAACTGTCTCCACATCTCTTCATGTTCTGCATCTATTTTCTGAGAGACCAGGTGAATCAGGTCCTAGGGTAAGCAAAATTAGAGATCTGGGTCACCTATCAAAGCAAATATGTCTCTCCTCTGTTAAGGATCAGTGGTACCTGATGCCAGCCAGTCAGTAGGAGAAAAGATTTAGAGACTCATAGCACTCTGGAAGTTATGTCTTGTTTCCATGCATATTAAGGCATACAAGAGAAATTTTACAAGTTAAATCAGTGTTACAAATAAGCCCATCATAAAGTAGAGAAGTGATTTGAGGTAAAGAGTAGGACAGATGGAGTAAGTATGGGTTGTAATTCTTCTTGGAATCCTGTCCACCCAATCAAATGGAAAGGGAACAAGAAGGGAAGTGTGGAATGAGGAGTTGGGGGACTCACTAGCACAGTGTGAACATGAGCTATATGCTCAGATCTGGGAGAACAGCCTTCTTTCCTCCCCCAATTCCATGGGGTGATATTTCTTGAGCCCAAGTAGCACTGACTGCATGGGACAGGGCATACAGCTTGGGGTGTAATTGGGAGCAAACATGACTGCAGAGAGAATGATAGAATGCAGATTCACTGAGGCCACAGCAAATATTGAGATCCTGTCAGGACTTTCCTTGAATGAAAGTTCTCTGTGCTTTCTGGTCTTAGGGGATGAACTGATTTTAAGCTTGAGAGTGAGGTCAGTAGATGAACAGTCAGGTTTACATGACTGAGTGGTTTCCAACAGGAAGCATCATAGATGATGTCCTTGATCCTTTAGTCAAAATGACCTTGGGGCACCCTGGTTCCTTCTACCACTTGGTATATCCCAGACAAACCTATACAACACCATTTTCCAGAACTAATCCTCCAGTCTATCCAAAGTGCCTGAGGATGCCCTTGAAGACCCTCTTCATCACTTACTGATTTCACACAGAGACTTGGATTCCTTCTCCTGCACTCAGCAACTCTTTCAACTAAAACATCTGGATTTGAGAGGAGTGATCTTATATGATTTGGTTCTTATGCCTCTAAGAGGTCTCCTAGACAAAGTGGCAAACACTCTTAAGATTCTGGATTTGCAGGAGTGTTTACTGAAGGACTCTCAGCTCAGTACCTTCCTACCTGTACTCAGAAAATGTCCTTAGATCACCAATGTCAACTTCAACAACAATGACTTCTCCATGCCCATCCTGAAGGATGATTTTTAGCACCCAGCCAACTGGAGCAAGATGAATGTGGAACAATACTCTGTCCCTCTGGAGTGCTATGACGTGTTGGCTCAAGTCTTTGTAGAAAGATTTGCCCAACTTTGCCCTGAGCTCATGGATACACTGAGGGCAATAAGGCATCCCAAGAATATCTCCTTTGCTACAGATATCTGCCATACACGTGGTGAGCAATGTGTCTATCACCAGATGTCTAGAATTGTGATTTCTGGCAGTAAATTGGGAAACATGACTTCTGGATTTGAATAAACAACAGACATGGCACACATCTGTGATCCAGGGACCTCAGAGCCTGTGGCTTCTGACACTGCTCACATGGGTGGAAACAAAAGGATGTACAGTGACTGGGATCTTGGAGGCTAAGATTGACATGGGGAACAGTTGGATGGATTGTGGGAATAGGGTCTTGTGGAGTCAAAAACACAGTTTGGCATTGGTACCCAACTTCTGCCTGGACAGACTGACTAGGTGCTTTGTTGTATACTTATAAACCTGGATGGTCTCTCTCTGGGGTCTTTGAATGTTACCCATCTCACTACCACCTTCAGGGTCAGGAAGGTTCATTGGGTCCAGGAATGGAAAGACACTGCTATTTCATGAGTGAAGCCAAGTTCCAGGTGTAATTGGCATGGTTAAAATGAAAGTTTTCTTGACATGTCTTTCCTTCTTGTCCTTTGTCTGGGCTACACACACGACCCTCTTGTGTGGCTGATCAGTTAAGTGCACAGAACATGTAAACCAGTGTGAGCAACAGAGACACACCTCCTATGAAGGAGAATAAAAGGATCACAGACAAAATCCAGCACACTCAGTCCACAAGGCACCTTGGAGCCATCAGAGATGCATAAATGGAAGAAGACAACATAGGGCAAAGTAAACATCCTTTCCAGTCTGGCTTTATACTTTGATCTTTTTCTCATACTTTAATGAGATGACTACCAGCAAACTCTATATCCAGACTTTATGAGACATGCCTCTAGAGTCTTATTCCTCTGGACTCCCCAAATCTATGAAGTATCCATATTAGATACAAAGACTTCCAAAAATATGCAGGACCCTCTACTACATAAAGCATTTACTTTACAAAAGAATTGTATTTTAAGTCTTCAGTTGTAATAAAAAGAACAAAAGAAAAACTCTCCCTCTGCCTAGTTATTATAATCCTTTCTGTATAGTAAACTATCAATAAAATAATTTGTTACTCTGTGTTTATTGAACATGTGAAACATGAGTGCTTTGTTTAAATATCATTATTATTGTCTGAATTTAAAAAAGTATCTAAATTTAGGAGTCTGCAAAAAATGCCCTCTGGAGAGAAGTCAAAATATACACAGTGATGCCAGAAATGTCACAATTCACAATCTTGGGAAGGTGGATAAAGTGAGACAGCTATGGTGGGATACATAAGGACATCTAGGCTGGCCTAAGGTACAAAGGAAGACAAAAAACATACAACAACAAACCTCACTCAGGATCCTTCTTTCTGTCTTACCTCACAGCCTGTCTCCCTGTCTGAGTGTCCAGTACCGTGCCTATGTTCCTTGGGACCAATGAACTTGCCTGGGATTTTTCCACAATTAATATGATTTCATATTTTTAAAACAACCCATAGATTGACAGAGATTCCTCACACGTTAGGAGTACATGCTTCTTTTGTAGAGAACCAAAGTTTGATCTCAGAGCTAATAATCAGGTGACTCTCAAATGCACCTCAGGCTTCAGGTGATAGGACCCTCATTTCTGGCCTGGGTGGATCCCGGCTCTCACGTGCACAAATCCACAGAAAACACATGCAGGTATAAATCTAGCTGAAGAACTCTTTAAATATAAAAAGGACTTAATCTCACAAAGGAATAAAAATGGCACAATTAACTAAAATGGGGGTATTGACTGTGTGGCTCTGTGTAGAGAGCAGGTGGAGTTTCAGGTGTGTCCACTTTGCTCAGTTGGTCAGCAATAGTGTAGTGTGCTCTGGGCTCCAGAGTTTGAGCTGCTGCACCATGGGTGAGTGAGAGGAAATTAGGAGTTTGTCAATGTACAGCATTTCTTTCTGTGTGTATTTTATGTATATTCGTGTTCTATTGGCATGCATGCTTGCATGACAGAAAAAGGCACCAGAACCCTGTTGTGAGCTGCCAGGTGGTGGTCTAGAATGGAACTCAGGTTGTCTGAAAGAGCAGCCAGGACTCTCAATTACTGGAGGGTCATCTATCCAGTCCCATGTTGGACAATGTAAAAAGCACTCATGCAAACAGAATCACAAGTCATCAGGTGTCTATCTTGAATAAAAGTTTACCAGTTGGACATTAGCTTCAATTCATTCATTTCAAACGTGTTGTGTAGGTGTGTCTTTGCTAGTTTGTTTATTTCTTAGATAGTTACTATGTAGATCTGCCAGAGCAATACCAATATCCTGAGTCATTCCAAGAAAGGTCTGGATATGCTTCCCCTCACAGAGAATTTACCTATCCATTCACTGGATCTGGGAATCCCAATAAACAGGTGTAATACTACATAAGAGTTATCTCAGCACTCTACAGGTTGAGACTTCAGAGCAGAAACTCAATATTATTCTATCTTCTTAGTCTAAATACCTAATAGGAAAATTCAAGAAACTTCTTCTTGACATGGAGCTAGAGTCCCTCAGCACTTTCCTTCTTGTCTCTCTTGACTTCATCTGATCCCTGCTCAGGATAGGATTAGAAGCTGTGAAAAATAAGTAAAGAAAAATCAAAATAATATATACCTAAACAGTTTCTATAGTATAAGGTTATAGCGTATATTGACAAGAGTGGAGAAAGAAGAAATATGCAGAAGAAGGGAGATAATAAGCCCAACAGTGGTAGTGCATGCCTTTAATCCTAGCACTTGGGAGGCAGAAGCAGGTGGATTTCTGAGTTCGAAGCCAGCCTGGTCTACAGAGTGAGTTCCAGGACAGCCAGGGCTACGCAGAGAAACCCTGTCTCAAAAAAAGAAAAAAGAAATGAAAAGAAAAGAAAAAAGAAACTAAAGTAATCTCAAGAGTTGTTTTGATTTTCATTTCCCTGATGACTAAGGATGTTGAACATTTCTTTTTTTATGATACTTTATTTACATTTACAACGTTTCCCCTTTTCTGGGACTCCTCTTTGGAAACCCCCTATCCCCTCCCCATCCCTGCCTCTATGAGGGAATTCCACTTCCCACCCACCCGCCCACCCAACCCCATATTCCCGCCTTGACATTCCCCTTTACTGGGGCCTCTAATATCTTCAAGCCCAAGGGCCTCTCCTCTCTCCCTGATGACCATCGAGGTCATCCTCTGCCCCATGTGTGGTCCAAACCATGGGTCCATAGATGTGTATTCTTTGGTTGGTGGTCCAAACTCCAGGACGACCGGGGGGGGGTGTCAGGCCCGTTGACTCTCTTGCTCCCTCCATGGGGCTGCAAATTCCCTCAGCTCCTTCAGACCTTCCTCCAGCTCCTCCATCTGGGACCTCACTCTCATTCCAGCGGTTACTGTTAAGTGAAACTTGGGCATTCTGAACTTTTGGGCTAATATCCGCTTAGCAGTGAGTACATACCATGTTCCTTCTTTTGTGACTGAGTTACCTCACTCAGGATGATATTTTCAAGTTCCATCCATTTGCCTGCAAATTTCATTAAGTCATTGTTTTTAATAGCTGAGTCACCTGAGGTTTTGATCTTAGCCATTGTGACTGGTGTGAGGTGTAATCTCAGAGTCGTTTTGATTTGCATTTCCCTGATGACTAAGGATGTTGAGCATTTCTTTAGGTGCTTCTCAGCCCTGCAAATTTCCTCAGTTGAGAATTCTCTGTTTAGCTCCGTTCCCCATTTTTTGATGGGGTTATTTGGTTTTCTGAAGTCTAACTTCTTCACTTCTTTGTATATATTGGATATTAGCCATCTATCAGACGTAGGATTTGTAAAGATCTTTTCCCAATCGGTTGGTGGCCGTTTTGTCGTTTGCTTTACAGAAGCTTTGCAGTTTCATGAGGTCTCATTTGTCGATTCTTGATCTTAGAGCATACGCCATTGGTGTTCTGTTCAGGAACTTTTCCCCTGTACCATGTGTTCGAGACTTTTCCCCACTTTCTCTTCTAGAAGGGACTGAAGGAGCTGAAGGAGTTTGCAGCCCCATGTAGGGAGCAACAATGTCAACTGGCCTGACCCCCCCAGTGCTCCTGGAGACTAGACCACCAAACAAAGAATACACATGGAGGGACCCATGGTTCACACCACATATGTGGCAGAGGAGGGCCTTGTTGGCTATCAGGGGAAGGAGAGGCTCTTGGGCCTGAGGCTGTTAGAGACCCCAGTATAGGGGAATGCCAAGGTGGGAAGACTGGAGTGGGTGGGCAGGTGGGTGGGTGTAGGAATACCCTCAGAGAGGCAGGGGGAGGGGATAGGGGATTTCCATGTGGAGACCTGGAAAGGGGGAAACATTTGAAATGTAAATAAAACATCAAAAAATAAAAATTAAAAAAAAGAAGAAACTAATATTAATATAATCTTACCTACTTATATCTGAAGGATGATGTCTCACTGAAACAACGTAGTTTGCATAATTTACATATGCTAATTATCAGTTATAAATATATACTAACTAGAGCTATCAACTTCACAGCAATGCTTCACAACTTAATAACAACTACATTACAAGAAGAAATTTGTGTACTTAATGATTTTTTAGTATAATATCAGTGGCCAATGTAAAACATATGTTGCTAACATGTTTCAAGGAGCCTGTGTTTCTATTCAGTTTGCAGTGGACAATGTTTAAATGTTAAATCTAGCTTCCTATTATCATTTCTTTTTATTTGCATTAATTCTTTTATTTATTCACCTTACCACCTGATCACATCCTGCATTTTCTTTCCTCCCAGCCCTACCTTCCAACCCTGTCCCTTCATTTTCTGCTCCCATTCTCCCCAGAGAAGGAGAGGCGCCCACTCCCCACCCCTACCATGTATCACACTGCCCAGGTTCAACAAGTTCCATCAGGGCTACATGCATCCTCTCCCACTGAAGGCAGACAAGGCAGCCCAGCTAGGGGAAAAGTTTGTAAAGGAAGGCAACAAAGTTCAATGAGAGAAAACCCCAGTTCTGATTTTTAGGAGACCCACAGTTAGACCTAGATTCACATCTGCTCCATAATTGTAGGAGGCCTAAGTCTAGAACATTCATGATCTTTAGTTGGTGATTCAGTCTTGTGAGCCTCCAATAGGTCCAGGTGACTTGGCCCTGTCGGTCCCCTTCTGGGATGCTTGACCCCATCTGGCTTCCTCATTCCTTCCTGTGACTTTTCCACAAAGACTCCCTGAATCCTGCCTACTTTTTGGCTGTGGGTATCTTTCTATTGTCATCAGGAGCTGGATGAAGCTTCTCACATGACAGTTATACAAGGCTTCTGTCCTGAAGCACAACCAAGTATCATCAAGAGTGTCAGAGTTTGACTCTCTTCCATGTGGTAGGTCTCAGGTATGTCCAGTCATTGGTTGGGTATTCATTCAAATTTGGCTCTATCTTTATTCCTGCATATCTTGCAGTCAGGGAAAGTTTTGGATAGAAGGTTTTGTTGGGTGGGTTGGAGTCCCTCTCTCTTCACTGGAAATTCTGCCTCCCTACCAGAGGTGACCAATTCAGTCTCCTTATTACCAGCTTCGAGGGTTTCAGACAGGGTCACTCCCAAATCCTCTCAGGAGCCTGCCCCATCCCAGGTCTCTGGCTTGTCCTTGAGATGCCCCACACGATTTGCTTTTCTTCTTCCAGCCCTATAAACACAGCTCCTCCCAAAACACCTGATCCACAAAACTGTTCCTGTCCCCATTACTCTCTCCCATAAAGTTCTCTCTAATCATCCACTACTGATATGGATTTTATTCCTCTTTCTTAGGGAAATACAATCATCTCACCTTGTGACCAATTGTTACATAGCTTCTTTGGGTGTTTGGATTGTAGCATGCTTATCCTGTACTCAATGGATAATATCCGCTTATAAGTGAGTACATACCATGCAAGTTCTTCTGGGCCAGAGTTACCTTATTCAGAATGGATATTTTCCAGTTCCACGCATTTGACTGAAAATTACACACTATTCCTTTTTTTTTTTTTTTTTTTTTTTTGGTTTTTCAAGACAGGGTTTCTCTGTATAGCTCTGACTGTCTTGGAACTCACTCTGTAGACCAGGCTGGCCTCGAACTCAGAAATCCACCTGCCTCTGCCTCCTGAGTGCTGGGATTAAAGGCATTTTCCACCACTGCCAGGCTATTCCTTATTTTTTAATAGAATATTAATATTCCATGTCATAACTGTAAAAGATTTTCCTTATCCATTCTAGGGGTGAGGAACAGGTGGGTTACTTCCAGTTTCTGGTTACTGTGAACAAATGTGCTATGAATGAAGGTGAGCAAGTATCCTTGTGCTATGGGGAAACATCTTTCAGCTGTATACTCAGAAGTGGTGTAAATTGGTCTTGAAGTAGAATTGTTTGTGAGAAACACCCAGACTGATTTCCAAATGTCTTGTACAAGTTTACACACTCAACAGAATTGGAGGACTATCTCCCTTGCTCCATATCCTCACTAGCATGTGCTGTCAGTTGCATTTTTTATCTTTGCCATGTTGATGTGTATAGGATGGAATCTCAGAGCCCTTTCCATTTGCATTTGACTAGGAATGTTCAAAATGTCTTTAAGTGTTTCTTGGTCATTAGAGTTTCCTCTGTAGAAAATTCTCTGTTAACCTCTGTACCCCATTTTTATATGGGGTATTTGGTTTGTTGCTGTCTAAGTTTTTTGAGACATTTATAATGTTTGGATATCAGCCCTCTGTCAAATATACAGTGTGTCAAGGTATTTTTCCATTCTTTAGGCTGCCGTTCTGACCTACTGATGCTGTCTGCTGCCCTACTAAGGATTGTCAGTTTCTTGAGGTCCTGTTTATTAACTGTTGATCTTTGCACCTGAGCTGTGCATGTTCTCTTCAGGAAGTGGTCACATTTCACAATAAGTTCAATAGTCCTGACATTATTAATGATATTCTGCAAACAGGTACCTAGCATAAATGTCCTTTGAGAGGTTTCATCCAGGCACTGACAGACAGATGCATCAAACCACAGTCAAATATTAGAGTTCAGGGAATCATGTGGAAGAGAGGGGGAAAGATTGAAGGAGCTAGAGAGGTCAAGGACACTACAGGAAACCCTACAGAATCAATCAACCTAGCCCCATAGGTGTGCACTGAGATTGAACCCCCAATCAGAAAGCATAAATGAGACAGACCTAGGTTACCTATAAATATGGAACAGATATGGACCTTGAACTTCCTATGGGACCTGGAAAAGCAGGCAACACCTGTTGCCTGCCTTTGGATCTCTTTCCCCTAACTGGGCTTCCTTATGTAGTCTCAACTAAAAAAGATGCAACTTGATCAGCCAACACCTATTTATGGATGGCTTCCTTTTCTCTGAGCAGAAATTGAGGGGAGGTAGAGTGATGGGAAGGAAGAGAGAGGGACAGAGAGGGGAGGAGGGAGGGAAGCTGTGATCTGAATGTAAATTAACTAAATTAATTCAGGATGTAATGTAAATTAATGAATGAATGAAACATACCCAACCTTCTTTTCCTCATGTAGAATTGCCTTCTACAACCTTGCTATGGATAAGTTTGCCTTGTCTTAGAGTGTCTTCTTTTCTCCTTCCTGGCTGTCATCTCTGGGAAGGAGAGTATGTGTGGCTGGGTAGATAGTAGGAGTGGAGGACATTTATCTATTTACACAATTTCAGTTTGACTTTACTCTAATATGATTGTGACTGTGCTCTAGTTCTTTCCTCTTGAAGAAAGAAAGTATTTTATTTAATTTTTTTTTGTTGTTGTTATTTCGAGACAGGGTTTCTCTGTGTAGCCCTGGCTGTCCTGGAACTTACTCTGTAGACCAGGCTAGCCTTGAACTCAGAAATCCACCTGCCTCTGCCTCCCCAGTGCTGGGATTAAAGGCGTGTGCCAACACTGCCCGGCTTTATTTTGATTTTACAGGAGCACGCAGTAGAGAGATTGTGTCAACAGCATCCTCTCAGCATCCTTTGTCCACAGTATAGGTGAGTGAGTCACTAACATTTTCCATTTTGAAATGGACACAAATGTACACCTCAAGATGTCCTTCTATTATAGTATGCCTCAAGGTGGTTGAATTGATCCTCCTGCTTTCAACTTTTGAATTGTGAGGTTAGGGGCATGGCCGTCATGCCAATTGTATGGAATGCTGGAGAGAGGACTCCCTGTATGCTGGATAGCTCTCTACAAACTAAGTACACACCCAGCACCCCAGACACTATGAATGGAATCAAACCATGCTGCTACCGGGCCCTATTGAGTGGCTGCTGCTGCAGTTTATTGAAAAAGCATCCAATTCAGTCCTTAAGCTCCAGAATATATTCCAGACTATTAAAACCTGTTTGTCCCAAATCCACTGATAATTAATATCTATGAATTATTTTATGTGTAATATCATCAACAGATAAACCCTGATTTGTGGGAAATCAGACTGACTTTGGTCACATGAATAGAATTCACCAAGGTACAGTGATTCACAACAGTAATCCTAGCAGGAGGAAGGATGCTGAGGCAGGAGGTTTGCTAGAAATTAGAGTTCTAAAACAGCCCTGGCTTCACAGCAAGACCTACTTGCATCACACCAGACTCAAAACTATGTAGTAATTAAGCAAACGAACAGAAAAATCCACAAATTCTGTAATATATTTGTTAATCAACAAGTAAAATGTTTGAGTGCTGGTGTGGTTTGGACGCATTCTCACAGAGAGCTCAGATTCAATCAAGGAAGTGATTGAATGTTGCATATACAATTAAAAGGGTGGAGTTTAACCATCTAATCCAATACCAGTGTGAGGTTGGTGGGTGTGGCTGCAATAGGGAGGGGTGAGCAGAGAGCTATATAAAGGCTTCAGTGGAGCCAGAGAAGACATTCAGAGACCTGGAGCCCCATAGCTGCCTGATTTGACTGGGACTTCAAGACCTATCTGCAGTGCTCACAACTGGTATGTACTGATTTTCTCTTGGTTCATGCAGTTTGATGTGGACACATTTAGACTCCAAGATATGACAAGAAATTTTAATTTCTGTCTGTTTAGGTGAAAACATTGAAGATTTTGGATTTAATTCCAAATGAAGTTTTAGCTTCACTCAAACATCTATTTTAGCATGTTGATTTCATTATTATGGTTGATTTTGTAACAAGGTCTTTCTATATTGTTCAAGCTCTCCTAGAAATGGCCATGTGGCTCTGGGTAGGCTAGAACTCAAGATCCTCCTGACTCAGCACTCTCCTCAGTGCTAAGATTACTAGCATGCTCCCTCATAGTTCTATCCACTCAAATGCTTGTGTCTGTTTTTGTGAGACACTGGCTCACATTCTAGACCTGTAGAACAAGTATCTTTGATGACATTTAAACTCACAATAGCTGGAATGGCTTGTGGGTTACTCAAATGACTTCCCATAGGCTTTGCTTTACATCTTTTCCACATAGCTTCATTTTTTGGACATGGTCTGCTTTTGAGACCCAGGAAACCATGAACATTGTAGGAACCTATTGTCATCATTATGATTAGAGGGAATTCAATATTGATCCACAACACAAGGCTTTTTGTGTTTTATTGTTGGCTTGCTTGTGTGTTTGTATTCATTTTTGTTTGTTTGCTGGTTGGTTTCTTTTTTCTTTTGTTCCTTTCCCCCTTTTTTGTTGATTATTTATTTACATTTCAATTCTTGTCCCTCTTCCCAGTCTTCCCTCCACAAGGCCCCACTTCCATCCATCGTCTCCTTTGACTCTAAGAGGTTTCTTACCCAACCACACACCCAGTCCTCCCTCACCCCTCTAGAATACCCCTTCCCTGGGCAAAAAGCCTCCAAAAAACCAAGTACCTACCCTGCTATTGATTCCAGATAAGGCAATCCTCTGCTACATATGTATCTGGAGCCATGGACACACTCATGTATTCTCTTTGGTTTGTTGTTTAGTCTATCAGAGCTCTGAGGGGTCCAGTTAGTTGATATTGTTGTTCTCCCTATGGGGTTGCAATCCCCTTTAGCTCCTTCACTTCTTCCTTATCTCTTCCACTGGGGTCCCCAGGTTCAGTTCAATGGTTGCCTGTGAGTGGCTTCAATTGTCTTAGACAGGTGCTGGCACAGCATCTCAGAGAACAGCCATACCAGGCTCCTGTCTGTGAGCACATCTTGGCATCAGCTATACTGCTGGGGTTTGGTGTCTGCTGATGGGCTGAATCCTGAGGTAGGCAGGCACTGGATGGCTTTTCCTTCAGTCTCTGCTTCTTTTTTTTTTTTTTAATCTGTGTTTTTCCTATTGACAGGAATAATACTAGGTTAAAAATTTTGAGATGGGTGAGTGGCCCACTCCTTCAAATGGGGGCCAGGCCTATCTTCTGGGGGTGGTCTCTTGAGGTTCTGTCTCCCTTCCGTGGCAAATTTCAGGATGGGTGGTCCCCATTGAGTACTGAGAGACTCTCCCACTTTTCTATTTTTCTTTCATTCATTCTTTTTCTTTTTTAAGAAAGAGTCACACAAAATATTTTATATTAAAAATTATATACCCATTTGAGTGATAAAGAGAATCCCATGATGCCAGTGTTGGAGTCTGTCTTTCCATCATCAGTTTAAGATGAAAAAGTAAATTGAGGTCTCTTACATTACCAGAGCAGTTACTCAAAAGTTTAGTGGTTGATGTGATGATTAGGTAGTTTTATAAATTTGTACTGAAAGTATACTCTTTTCTCACTCCTTCACCAGGAGCCTTCTGACTGGAGACCTTAGAAGATGAGTGTTCAGACCCCACCCACACTCCAGAAGCTGGCCATTCAGACTCTGCTGAGAGATGAGGCTTTGGCCTTGTCCTCTCTGCAGAAGCTGCCACCTGGGCTCTTTCCAGAACTGTTTAAGGAGGCCATTGCTGGCAGACAAGCTAAGCTCCTGAAAGCTATAGTGGGACACTGGCCTTTCCCCTGTCTCCGTGTGGGGGAATTGATGGAGACACCTAACCTGGAAACCTTGCAGGCTGTGCTAGATGGAGTAGTCATGCAACAGACAAGAGTGTTTCACCACAGGTAAGCAATATCAAATTACTATAGAAGGGAGCACGTGGAGTACACAGTAGACATTGTCACAGAGACTGGCTTTGTCATAAGTGGATCAGATGCTACTGATGGCATCTTCAGTCTGGCATGCAGGGTTCTTGAAAGCTACTGTTTACTTGTACTGAGGACAGTTGGATATGGATTAGAGTTGAATATGGACTAGAGTAGACATTGCCTGACAGTAGAATGAGCTAACCTTGGCTTTCCCACAAAACTAAAAATGTGACTAAGGAGAAATAAAGTGTATATTACTAAAAGAAAGGAAATCAAGTGTAGAGAAGCCTGGGGAAGCTTCTCTAGCATGCCTGAGTCCACCTTGGATATCAGGTGCATAAAAAGGTACACCTTTCAGGTTGGAGAGCTGAGTTTAGATATATTTAGTAAAAGCTAATAAAGGGTATGCTGACATTCATATGTTCACACAGGAGAAAACTTCAGGTTCTTGACCTGAGAAATGTGCACCAATCCTTTGGGAACATATGGGCTGGTACAGAGGACAGAAGCTCTTCAGCAGAGACCTTGCATGAAAAGCAAGTCATGAAGGTCCTTCCCAGATATGCACTGAGGCAGCGTCTGAAGGTCATAGTTGACCTGTGCATCATGTCCGGCATGGATGAAGCTCAAGTATGGTTATTGAAGTGGGCCCAGCAAAGAAAGGGTTCCCTACATTTCTGCTGTACAAAGATGAAGGTCTGGGCTGTGCCTGTCCGAGTTATCAGACAGATTTTGGATGTTTTTGATCCACACCACATCCTAGAATTAGAAGTGAATATGGAGTGGACTCTGTTAGAGTTGGCACAGTTTGCTCCCTACTTTGGGAGGATGAAAAATCTTCGCAAAGTCTTCCTGGCACCACTCCACAAGATCACCTTCCATTCTACCAAGACACTAAGTGCCACAGAAACCAAGTGTATCAACGAGTTTATTTCTCAGTTCTCCAAATTCAACTGTCTCCAACATCTCCTCATGTTCTCCGTCCATTTTCTCAGAGACCAGATGAATCAGGTCCTAGGGTAAGCAAAAATGGAGACCTGGGTCACCTACCAAACCAAATCTGTCTCTCTTCTATTAAGGATTAGTAGTGCCTGATGCCAGCCAGTCACTGGGAAAAATTGTTAGACACTCATAACACTCTGGAAGTTGTGTCTTCTTCCATGTATATTGAGTTATACAGGGGAAATTTTACAAGTTAAATCAGTGTCTCAAATGAGCATACATGAAGTAGAGTAGTGATTTGGAGTAAAGAGTAGGACAGATGGAATAAGTATGGGTTGTAATTCTTCCTGGAATCCTGCCTACCCAATCAAATGGAAAGGGAACAGGAAGGGAAGTGGGGAGTGGGGAGTTGGGGGACTCACTAGCACAGTGTGAACATCAGCTATATGCTCAGATCTGGGAGAACAGCTTACAATCTTCCCCCAATTACCAGGAGTGATATTCTTAAGCCCAAGTAGCACTGACTGCATGGGACAGGGCATACAGCTTGGGCTGTAATTGGAAGCAAACATGACTGCAGAGAGAATGATAGAATGCAGATTCAATACAGCAAATATTGAAATACTGTCAGGGCTTTCCCTGGATGGAAGGCCTTCTGTGTGCTTTCTGGGCTTAGGAGATGAACTGGTTTTTAGCTGGAGAGTAAGGTCAGTAGATGAACTGTGGGATTCGCATGACTAAGCAGTTTCCAACAGGAAGCATCATAAATAATGTCCTTGATCCTTTAGTCAAATTGACCTAGGTGAACTCTGGTTCCTTCTACCACTCTGTATATCCCAGACAAACCTCTACAATATCATTTGCCAGTACTAACCCGGTGGTCTATCCCTAGGTCCCTGATGACTCCCTTGGAGGGCCTCTCTATCACTTACTACCTAATTTCACAGAGAGACTTGGATTCCTTCACCTGCTCTCAGAGCCTCTTTCAGCTAAAACACCTGGATTTGAGAGGAGTGATCTTATATGATTTGGATCTTATGCCTCTGAGAGGTCTCCTAGAGAAAGTGGCAAACACTCTTAAGACTCTGGATTTGCAGGGTTGTAGGATGAAGGACTCCCAGCTCAATGCCCTCCTACCTGCACTCAGACAATGCTCTCAGCTCAGCAATGTCAACTTCTACAACAATGACTTCTCCATGCCAATCCTGAAGGACCTTTTGCAGCACACAGCCAACTGGAGCAAGATGAATGTGGAACAATACCCTGCCCCTCGGGAGTGCTACGATGAGTTGACTCATGTCTTCACAGAAAGACTTGCCCAACTTTGTTCTAAGCTCATTAATACACTCAGGGCAATAAGGCATCCCAAGAATATCTCTTTTGTTACAAATATGTGCCAAACATGTGGCAAGTGCTGTATCTTTCACCACGTGTGCAGACTTTGTGATTCCTCACAGTAAATAGGGAAATATGACTTCTGGATTTGAATAAACAACAGGCTTGGCACACATGTGAACCAGGGACCTCAGAGCCTGTGGCTTCTGACACTGCTCACATGGCTGGAAAAAAAAAGGATATACAGTGACTGGGATCTTGGAAGCTGAACTTGACATGTGGAACACTCGGATGGACTGTAGGAACTAGGACTCTGGAAACACAGTTTGGCATTTATACGTGGCATCTGCCTGGATAGACTAACTAGATGCTTTGTTGTGTGCTTATAAACCTGGATGTTCTCTCTGAGGTCTTTGACTCTTTCCAACCTCACTACCAGGT
>CM052712.1:76479424-76495195 GCA_028551405.1 Uromys caudimaculatus
TGAACATAAAATTCAAATACCTCCAATGTTCTCCCTTGAAGATGTGTTAGCTTCACTCTGAGCAAAGAGCAACATCCCTTTCCATTTCCCAAGGCCATTACACTGAGATTCTTCAGATGGCTATAACATTTGCTGAAGTTTCCCATTAAATATTTCTATTTGACCAGTATGAAGTGTTCTTCCTTATCTTTTTTGATAACTTTTGCTTGAAAGTTGATTTTGTTTGATATTAGAATGGCTACTCTAGCTTGTTTCTTGGGACCATTTGCTTGGAAAGTTGGTTTGCAACCTTTTACTCTGAGGTAGTGTCTGTCTTCGTAACTGAGGTGCGTTTCCTGTGTGCAGTAAAACGCTGGGTCCTGTTTAGGTATCCAGAATGTTAGTCTATGACTTTTTGTTGGGGAATTGAGTCCATTGATGTTAAGAGATATTAAGGAAAAGTTATTGTTACTTCCTGTTATATTTGTTGTTAGAGGTGGTATTATGTTTGTGTGGCTATCTTCTTTTGGGTTTGTTGAAAGATTACTTTCTTGCTTTTCCTAGGGTGTAATTTCCCTCCTTGTGTTGATGTTTTCCATCTATTATCCTTTTTAGGTCTGGATTTGTGGAAAGATATTGTGTAAAATTGGTTTTGTCATGGAATATCTTGTTTTGTCTGTCTATGGTAGTTGAGAGCTTTGCTGGGTATAGTAGCCTGGGCTGGCATTTGTGTTTTCTTAAGGTCTGTATGACATCTACCCAGGATTCTCTAGCTTTCATAGTCTCTGGTGAGAAGGCTGGTATAATTCTGATAGGTCTGCCTTTGTATGTTACTTGACCTTTTTCCCTTACTGCTTTTAATATCCTTTCTTTGTTTAGTGCATTTGGTGTTTTGATTATTACGTGACAAGAGGAATTTTTTCTGGTCCAATCTATTTGGAGTTCTGTAGGTTTCCTGTATGTTCAGGGCATCTCTTTCTTTAGGTTAGGAAAGTTTTCTACTATAATTTTGTTGAAGATATTTACTGGTCCTTTAAGTTGAGAATCTTCACTCTCTTCTATACCTATTATCCTTAGGGTTGTTTTTCTCATTGTGTCCTGGATTTCCTGGATATTTTGTTTTAAGAGCTTTTTGCATTTTGCATTTTCTTTAACTGTTGTGTCAATGTTTTCTATACTGTCTTCTGCACCTGAGATCCTCTCCTCTATCTCTTGTATTCTGTTGGTGATGCTTGCATCTATGAATCTTGATTTCTTTCCTAGGTTTTCTAACTCCCAGGTTGTCTCCCTTTGTGATTACTTTATTGTTTCTCTTTCCATTTGTAGATCCTAGATGGTTTGGCTCAATTCCTTCACCTGTTTGGTTGTGTTTTCCTGTGATTCTTTAAGGGATTTTTGTGTTTCCTCTTTAGGGGCTTCTAGCTGTTTAACCTGTGTTCTCCTGTATTTCTTTAAGGGATTTATTTATATCCTTTTTAAAGTCCTCTAACATGAGAAGTGATTTTAGACCCAAATCTTGCTTTCCAGTGTGTCGGTGTATCCAGGATTTACTATGGTTGGAGAATTGGGTTCTGATAATGCCAGGTAACCATGGTTTCTGTTGCTTATTTTCTCATGCCTGCCTCCTGCCATCTAGTTATCTCTAGTTCTACCTGCCCTCCCTTTATCTGACTGGAGCCTATCCTTCCTGTAATTCTGGTTGTGTCAGAACTCCTAAAAGACCAGCTGTTTCTATGATCCTGTGTTTCTGGGATCCTGTGATCCTGAGATCAGGGGTGTGACAATTTCTGGGAGTCAAGCTGCCTCTGAGACCTTGAGATAATGTTGTGACCAATCTCCTGGGATCGTGGGATCCTGAGATCCTAGGCATGTTAGAGCACCTGTGAGTTCCGGTTGCTCTGGGTGTTGTGAGACTGACTGAGGAGTTTGTGCCCAAGGTCTGCTCAGGGCATTGACCCAGACTGGAAGGAGTCCATGCCACTGGATCAGTGGGGTTCCTGGGTCCCTGGATCCCGGTGGTCCAGTTACTCCTGCTGTTGGGACAGATGTGTCCTCCTCACCTCTGACCCTAGAACTGGGTTTATGAACAGTTATTAAAGGAAAGCTGTGTTCTCTTGGGCATAAAACAGGGTCTGAGTTTGACCCCTGACCCTGAGGGAACCCTGTCCTTGTAATCTGTACCAAAGATTAGAACATTATATTATCCCCTTATCCTACGAATTAATCCAACTGGGCCTCTCAGTCACTTGGCCAAGGACACCATCCTGCAGGTCAGCTGGTTCACCTGAAGATACTCTAAGGACAGGAGAGGAGTGATTAACCCCTTAATGAGCCGCTGTTTTAACACTTCCCTCCAACAGTTGTTCAGTCATCTTCTCAACCAAACCAGCCTGTTTTCCTGGGTTCTAACTGAAGTTGTAAATGCAGTCTTTAACCTTTTTCCTTCCAATACCTGTGTAAATTATGTGCTGCGATACTCTGGGATTTTTGCTCTTTTCTTATGTAGACCCCATCTCGCCATTTCTATGGTGTGTATAGACCTCCATTGCTGCCCCTTACTCTAAAGGCATGACTCTCCCTCACTATCTCCTCCCTCATCTGGTACCTTCTGGGATTTACAGCTGGCCTGTCTTCCTCTCAGACTCTAATAAGATGATACAGGGGCTTCCTTCTGAATTTCTTCGTGAATTCTTTTTAATGTACTGAATCTCAGTGAGAAAGGCTGTGAAGGGATTCCTGGGAAGATGCTGTGTCTTCAGAGGCTGACTGGCTGACTGGCATGCAGTGACATGGGGAGGATGGAATGCCTCAGGCAGGAGACTGAACACAGTTGACCTGGGGAAGCTTTAGTGTATTAAATAGCCATGCCTTGTCTCTCCCCATATGTCCCACTGAACATCCTGCCATGAAAAAATAAAACAGGACCTAATACCCTAATAATTTTTTTAAAAAATCTTACAATGTATTAAATTAAAGAACCCAAGTCCCACTAATCAAAAGGCTTTAGAATATTCTCTGATGGATTCTGAGACCTATCTATATGTGAGATATCACAACTTTGTTAAACCCACCCACTAAAGTTTCCAGCAATGTAATTATTTTTAATTTTTTACTTAAATATGTAAGAACTGCTTTAATTTAAGATTATTTTTTTAGTTGTTACCATATGAACTTCATGAGCCAAGTCACTGATCTGCTACACAGGACTCAGTTGCCTCCCCCTCAAGCCTCCTTGCTTCCAGATGCTCCATCCCCCATCACCCCAACCACCTTCTCTCGCAGCCACCTACAGCAGGCCATTTTCCACCAAGGAAAAGGAATCATGTCATATGTCCTCTATCCAGAACCTCCACCCTTTCTACCCCTTTGCTGATGCAAGAAAGGGTGAAAACCTGCTTTTTGCTGGCACTGAGGATTATATCCATATGGGAATTCAACAGAGAAATGGTAGGAAGACACTTACAACTCTCCAAGAGGTCGCTGATGATTACAATTAAAAAACAAACTAGTGAAGGCGTTTAAGAAGAAACTTGCCTGAAATGATACTGTAATTGAGCATCCAGAATATGGAGAAGTAATTCGGTGACAGGGTGATCAGTTCAAGAACATGTCAGTTCCTGATAGAGAATGGACTAGCTAAGGACGATTAGCTGAGGCTTCATGGGTTTTAAGTGCTTGTGGCTCTCTTAAGCTTAAGTGAGTATTTCTTTGCAATGAGTAGAATTTCCCTTCTGTCCCTTGTCACAAGTTTAAAGACCTCACAGTTTATTCCCTTTGAGATCAGAGCTGTGTTTTTTTTTAATCAACAAAAGGAACTCCACTTCTCCACTAATGTGTGAATCTCAACTCTTTGTTTATTACACACAGACTCTGAGCATTGCATTGTGTTTCATCAGGGGATCACTTCCACTAATAATCCTTGAACCATAAGGATAACATCTTGCTTGCACAGACCTTCTCTGAGATCAGACTTATGAAACAGAAAACTCAAGAAATTAAAGAATCAAAATAAAAGCACTTTGGTTTGTTAGAAGACAAACACTCCACTGTGGAATTAAGTCACATAATATTGTGAAAGTTATCTTTTAATTTTCTGTTAATAATTTTGTGTAAAATGTTTAATTAAACATTTGTATCTGTGTGTGAGTGGGAGTCCTAGGGGAGGCCAGAAGAAGGTGATGGATCCCCCTGCATATAGAGTTACAGGAGGTTATGACTACCTGAAGGGGGTCCTGGGAACTGAAGTATGATACCCTGAAAGAGCAGCCAGTCCTCTTTACTGTAAAGTCATCTACTTATGGCCATTTTTGTAATTTTTAAATATTTTTTAGACTTCTATTTCTTTCTCCCTCCATATCTGTTTTGTGAGACCCTTTCCTTTTCTTTTTTTTTTTTCTTTTTCCCCCTTTTTTAAAAATTGGATATTTACTTTATTTACGTTTCAGATGTTTTTCCCTTTCCAGGTCTCCCCTTCGAAAAAACCCCTATACCACCCCTCCTTCCCCTGCCTCTATGAGGGTGCGCCTCACCCACCCACCCACTCCCATCTTCCCACCCTGGCATTCCCCTACACTGGGGCATCAAACACTCTCAGGCCCAAGGGCCTCTCCTCCTGCTGATGTTCAACAAGGCCCTCCTTTGCCACATATGTGACCAGCACTATGGGTCCCTCCATGTGTATTCTTTGGTTGGTGGTCCAATCTCCTGGAGCTCCAGAAGGTCAGGCCAGTTGATACTGTTGCTCCCTCCATGGGGCTGCAAACTACCTCAGCTGCTTCAGTCCCTTCTCCAACTCCTCCATCAGGGACCCCGCACTGAGTCTGATGGTTGACTGTGAGCATCCACACGTGTGTTTGTCAAGGTCTGCCTCAGCCTCTCTGTATACAATTTACCATGCTTCCATCAGCAAGCACTTCCCAGCTTCCACAATAAAGTGTGGGCTGTATTGGTGGCTGTATATGGGGTGGGGCAGTCTCTGGATGGCCTTTCCTTCAGTCTCTACTCTACATATTGTCTCCATATTTCCTCCTGTGAGTATTTGGTTCACACTTGTTAGAAACACTGAAACATTCACATTTTGGTCTTCCTTCTTCTTAGGCTTCATATGGTCTGTGAATTGAATCTTGGGTGTTCCAAACACTTGGGCTAATATCCACTTATCAGTGAGTACATACTGTGTTTGTTCTTTTGTGACTGAGTTACCTCACTCAGGATGATATTTTCAAGTTCCATCCATTTGCCTGTGAATTTCATGAAGTCATTGTTTTTAATAGCTGAGTAGTATTCCATTGTGTAAATGTACCACATTTTCTGTATCCATTCCTCTGTTGAGGGACATCTGGGTTGTTTCCAGCTTCTGGCAATTATAAATATGGCTGCTATGAACATAGTGGAGTATGTGTCCTTATTACATGTTGTATCTGGGTATATGCCCAAGAGTGGTATAGCTGGGTCCTCAGGTACTATGTCCGATTTTCTGAGGATCTGCCAAACTGATTTCCAGAGTGGTTGTACCAGCTCACAATCCCTCCAGCCATGGAGGAATGTTCCTCTTTCTCCACATACTCACCAGCATCTGCAATAACCTGAGTTTTTCATCTTAGCCATTCTGACTGGAGTGACATGGAATCTCAGGGTTGTTTTGATTTGTATTTCCCTGATTTTGAACATTTCTGTAGGTGCTTCTCAGCCCTTCAAGTTTCCTCAGTTGAGAATTCTCTGTTTAGATCTGATCCCCATTTTTAATAGGGTTATCTTGTTCTCTGGAGTCTAACTTCTTCAGTTCTTGGTATATATTGGATATTAGTCCTCTATCAGATGTACGATTGGTAAAGATCTTTTCCCAGTCTGTTGCTTGCTGTTTTGTCCTATTGACAGTGTCCTTTGCCCTACAGAAGCTTTGCAATTTTATGAGGCCCCCTTTGTCGATTATTGATCTTGGAGCATAAACCGTTGATGTTCTGTTCCAGAACTTTTCTCCTGTGCCCATGGGTTTGAGATTTTACCCCACTTTCTCTTCTATTAGATTCCATGTATCTGGTTTTATGTGGAGGTCCTTGATCCACTTGGACTTCTGCTTTGTAGAGGGAGATAGGAATGGATCAATTTGTATTCTTCTACATGCTGACTGCCAGTTGAACCACTACGATTTTTTGAAAATGCTGTCCTTTTCCCACTGGATGGTTTTAGCTCCTCTGTCAAAGATCAAATGATTGTAGATGTGTACATTCATTTCTGGGTCTTTAATTCTATTCCATTGATCTACCTGCCTGTCACTGTACCAATTCATGCATTTTTTATCACTATTGCTCTGTAGTTCAGCTTGTGGACAGGGATGCTGACTCCTATTCCAAATGAATATGAGAATTGCTCTTTCTAAGTCTATGAAGAACTGAGTTGGAATTTTGATGGGGATTGCAAAGAATCTGTAGATTGCTTTAAGCAAGATTGTCCTTTTTACTATATTAATCCCGCCAATCCATGAGCATGGGAAGTCTTCCCATCTTCTGAGGTCTTCTTCAATTTCTTTCTTCAGAGACTTGAAGTTCTTGTCATAGAGATCTTTCAATTGTTTGCTTAGAGTCACACCAAGATACTTTATATTGTTTGTGACAAATGTGAAGTGTGTCATTTCCCTAATTTCTTTCTCATCCTGTTTGTCCTTTGAGTATATGAAGGCTACTGATTTGTTTGAGTTTATTTTATATCCAGCCACTTTGCTGAAGTTGTTTATCAGCTGTAGGAGTTCTCTGGTGGAGTTTTTGGGCTCACTTAAGAATACTATCATATCATCTGCAAATAGTAATATTTTGATTTCTTCCTTTCCAATTTGTATCCGTTTTACTTCCTTTTGTTGTCTAATTGTTCTAGCTAGAATTTCAAGTACTATATTGAATAGATAGGCAGAGAGTGGTCAGCCTTGTCTAGTCCATGATTTTAGTGGGATTGCTTCAAGTTTCTCTCCATTTAGTTTGGTGTTGGCTACTTGTTTGCTGTATATTGCTTTTACTATCTTTAAGTATGGGCCTTGAATTCCTGATCTTTCCAAGCCTTATCGTGAAGGGATGTTGAATTTTGTCAAATGCATGTGGTTTTTTTTCTTTGAGTTTGTTTATGAACTGGATTACATTGATGGATTTCTGGGTATTGAACCATCCCTACATCCCTGGGATGGAGCCTAGTTGATCGTGATGAATGATCATTTTGATGTGTACTTGGATTTGGTTTTTGAGAATATTATTGAGTATTTTTGCATCAATATTCATGAGAAATACTGTTCTGAAGTTCTCTTTCTATGTTGGGTCTTTGTGAGGTTTTGCTATCAGTGTAACTGTGGCTTCATAGAATGAATTGGTCAGTGTTCCTTCTGTTTTTATTTTGTGGAATAGTTTGAAGAATATTGGTATTAGTTATTCTTTGAAGGTCTTATAGAATTCTACACTAAACCCATCTAGTCGTGGGCCTTTTTTGGTTGGGAGACTTTTAGTGAATGCTTCTATTATTTTAGGGGTTCTGGGAGTGTTTAGATCATTTATCTGATCATGGCTTAACTTTGGTATTTGGTATCTGTCTAAAAGATTGTACATTTCATTCAGATTTTTCAATTTTGTTGAGTATAGGTTTTTGTTGTAGGATATGATGATTTTTTGAATTTCCTCATTTTCTGTTGTCATATCTCCCTTTTCTTTTCTGATTTGGGTCAGTTGGATACTGTCTCTGTGCCCTCTGGTTAGTCTGGCTAAGGGTTTATCTATCATGTTGATTTTCTCAAAGAACCAGCTCCTGGTTTTTTGTATAGTTGTTGATTCTTTGTATAGTTCTTTTTGTTTCAACTTAGTTGATTTCAACTCTGAGTTTGATTATTTCCTGTCATCTACTCTTTTTGGGTGTATTAGCTTCTTTATGTTCTAGAGCTTTCAGGTGTGCTGTTAAGCTGCTAGAGTATGCTCTCTCCAGTTTCTTTTTGGAGCCACTCAGAGCTATGAGTTTTCCTCTTAACACTGCTTTCATTGTGTCCCATAAGTTTGGGTATGTTGTACCTTCATTTTTATTAAATTCTAGAAAGTCTTTAATTTCTTTCCTTATTTCTTCCATGACCAAGTTATCATTGAGTGGAGCGTTGTTCAGCTTCCATGTGTATGTGGGCTTTCTGTTGTTTCTGTTGGTATGGAAGACCAGCCTTAATCCACAGTGATCTGATAGGAGGCATGGGATTATTTCAATCTTCTTATATATGTTGAGGTCTGTTTAGTGACTGATTATATGATAAATTTTGGAGAAGGTCCCATGAGGTGCTGAGAAGAAGGTATATTCTCTTGATTTAGAATGAAATGTTCTATAACTACGAGTTAAATTCATTTGGTGCATTACTTCTGTTAGTTTCACTTTGTCTCTGTTTAGTTTCTGTTTCCATGCTCTTTCCATTGATGAGAGTGGGTGTTGAAGTCTCCCAAGATTATTGTGTGAGGTGCAATATATGTATGGAATTATCTTTTATTTGTTACATTTCAAATATTTTCTGTACATGTGTGTGTTGAAGGTTTGCTTCTTTGCTTGTTTTTTAAAAAGTCGCTATGTAGTTCTATCAAAATAATACAAAGGTCCTGAGTCATTCCAAGAAAGGTCTGGATATGCTTCACTTGAAGGAGTGTTTACCTATCCACTCATTGGATCTGGGAACCCCATTCAACAGGGTATAATATTACATAGCAATTATCTCAGCACACTACAGGTTTAGACTTCAGAGTAGAAATTCAATATCACTCTATCTACTTATATGAATACCTAATATGAAAATTTAAGAAACTTCCTCTTGACATGGAGCTATAGTCCCTCAGCACTTTCATTCTGCTCTCTCTTGACTTCATCTTATCCCTGCACAGGAATGGAATAAAAGCTAGAAGAAATAAATAAATAAAAATAAAAATAATAAAAACCTGAATGATTTTTATACTGTAAGATTATACCATATATTCATAAAAGATGAAAAGAAGAAAAGGCAGAAAGGGAGAGAGATAAGGAATGAAGAATAAATATAACCTTACCTATTTATGACTGAAAAGAAATGACTGACTGAAACAACAAGGTTTGTGTAATTTATACATGACAACTATCAGTTGTAAATACATACTAACTATAGCCACCAAGCTTCACAAATCTCCTCACCACTTTATCTTATAGTAAAGAAATTGCATATTTCTTGGCCTTTTAATATAATTATAAGTGGTCCATGAAAAGATATTGCTAACCTATTTCAGGGAGAACACCTATAAATTCAGTTTTCAGTGGACAAAGTTTAAATATTGTTAAACATATCTAGGTCCCTATCTATAATTTCTTTAGGTTTTCATTAACCCATTTATTTATTCACTTTACCACCTGACCACATCCTGCTTTTCCTTTCCTCCCAATCCTACCTTCTCACCTTTCTCCTCATTTCCTGGTCCATTCTCCCCAGAGAAGGGAGGCCTCCGTTCCCTATCGCCAGGAGTTACCACACCACCCTGACACACCAAGTTGCATCAGGACTAAATGCATCCTCTCCCACATAGACCAGACAAGGCATCCCAGTTAGGGAAAAAGGTTTCAAAGGAAGGCAACAAAGTTGTATAAGAGACAAACCAGTTTGGACTTTTAGGAGACCCACAATAAGACCAAGCTTCACATCTGCTCCCTTTGTGTAGGAGGCCTAGGTCTAGATGATGAATGCTCTTTGATTGGTGGTTAAGTCTCTGTGAACCTCCAATGGGTCCAGGTGACTCGGCTCTGTAGGTCTCCTTCTCGTATATTTGTTGCCATCTGGCTCCCTTTATACTTGCGCTGACTTTTCCACAAGACTCCCTGAATTCTGCCTACTTTTTGGCTATGGGTATCCATCTGTTGCCATCATGTGCAAGGTGAGGCCTCTCACATGACTCTTATGCCAGGTTTTGTCCTTAAGCATGACCAAGTCCCATCAGCAATGTCAGAGTTTGGCTCTCTTCCATGGGGTAGGCCTCACGTTTGTCTAGTCATTGGTTGGCTATTCCTTCAACCTCTGCTCCATCTTTATCCCTGCACATCTTATAGGCTCTGCAAATTTTTGGTGGAGGGTGTTGTGGGTGGGGTGGTGTCTTCCTGCAAAAAACATCCTGACCAAGAAGAAACTGGGAGAGGAAAGTGTTTATTCAGCTTACACGTACACATTGCTGTTCATTACCAAAGGAAATTAAGACTGGAACTAAATCAGGTTATGAAATAGGATCTGATGCAGAGGACATGGAGTGATGTTACTGGCTTGGTTCCTCTGGCTTGCTCAGCTTGCTCTCTTATAGAACCCAGGACTACCAGCCCAGGGATGGCACTACCTACAATGGGCCCTCCAGTCCTGAACATTAATTGAAAAAATGTTTACAGCTGGATCTCATGTAGGCATTTCCTCAATGGAGGTTCCATTCTCTGTGATAACTCCAGCTTGTGTCAAGTTGGCACACAAAAGGAGCCAATACAGTTGGTGTCCCCCTTCCTTCCACTGGAAATCCTGCCTGGCTTTAGGAGGTAGCCCCTTCAGTCTCCTTATACCCACTGCTGGTGTCTCACCAATGGTCACTCCCATATCCTCCCAGAAGTCAGCCCCATCCCAGGTCTCTGGCTTGTACCTGAGAGGCCCCCAAATGGAATGCTTTTCTCTCTCCTGACACTCTCACCCCACCACCATTCCCACCACACCTGATCCCCAAAACTGTTCCTGTCCTCATATCCTCTCCCATACCGTTCCCTCTAATCAACCACTACTGACACAGATTTTAATTCCCCTTCTGAGTGAGATTCGATCATCTTCTCACAGACCAACAACAGTTTGGCGGTGGCTTGGGGTGAGCACAGTCAAACTTTCCTTGTCTCACTTCCCCCAGTGGCCCTAGCCCTAGGGTGGAGTCAGGACCCCACTTAACCCAACAGAGCCATGTCTTTGTAATGTCACTGGGGCATAGAGAGTGGCCCTTCAGTGGGAGAAAGGAGAGAGTCTCGAGGCTGAATTCTCCTCCTGCTGGCCAGGATCCTCTTCAACTGTAAACAGAGGTTGGGTGGATCCATGCTGTAACTCTGTAGCACATGGATCCTTTCAGTGAAGCTGTAGTGACCCCTGGCAATGACTCTGGACTAGAGCCCAATCTCTGGGCTAAAGTTGGTCGATGTCCAGAGGTGGACCTGTTTAATGGAAAGCACAAAGATTAAGCCAAACACATTTTTGTACTCATTGAACACCCTGAAAATTGTGGAATAATTAGCACTAGTTTGTTTCTGGAATAACTTCTGTCAGTAGGTGAACCAAACATAACTTCAAAAAGGGTGAGTCCCATCTAGTCTGGGGAGTTCTACACTCTATAAAGGATGAAGGGGAGAAAAGTCACCCAATCACCATCAGTCTCTAAGGTCAAATTAGTTAAGATCTCTTTCAGGGTTCTATTTATCTTCTTTACCTGTCCTGAACTCTGGGGTCTGCAAGCACAGTGAAGTTTCCAATCAATCCCCAGAACATTAGCTAATCTCTAACTTAGCTGGGTCACAAATGTAGGTCCATTGTCTGACCCGATACACTTAGAAAGGACATTCCTTGGAAGAACCTCTTTAGTAGTTTCTTTTGTACCACACAGTCTCATGTTTAGTTGGGAAAGTCTCAGTCCATCTTAAAAGGTATCTATAAATCCCAGAAAATATTTATGTCTGAATTTTCCTGTCTTTATCTCTGTGAACTCCATTTCCTGACAGACTCCTGGCTGGGTGCTCCAGTATTGACTACAGGCGTTCTTCTCATTGGCAACCACATTAGCCAATTGACAAGCATAAACAATTTTGGGTTTAAAACAATTTCAGCTGATTACAAATTGGCATCCTCCATCATCTCTTATGACTTTGAGACAAGGGCAGATTTTTGGCCCAGATCACATCTTCTGTCTCGTCTGAGAATGTGGGATCTCCTGGGTCGACTGCAATCAAGGACATGAGGGGCCCAATTTCTAGGGCCACCCTCTGGGCTGTCTTGTTGCCCTCTGTGATGGAGTTTAGTCCTTCCGACTGCTGTAAGAAAGCCTTTCTCCCTATGAATAGCCCCACAGATACTAGCTGTAGCAAAGGAACACCATCTATCTGTGTCTCTTGTCTTTTCTCAGCTCTAATGGCTTGGTCGGAGATTCCATTTCAGCTTTCTGGGCTGACATTCCTGCAAGGAGTAGCTCTGTGCATAGGATCTTGGTGTTTGAGACCACCGCTGCCCCAGCTTACCTCTGTCTATCCTGAGTGAGGCTGTTGGCCATTGGTGAACCATGTTATCTCTATATCCATCTGAGCAATCAGTAAGATGCCCGTTGATTGAGGTCACAGTCAGGCAGCAGGGCAGCTGAAAAGTTATCCTGAGGACATTCAAGAAGGGAGGCTGGTAATAACTCATTCTGGCATCATCTTTAACCAGGATGTTGTTGCTGCACTGATGTGCAAACAGGGCAGGAACCAGCTTCCTGGCCTCTTCTGTTCTGAAGGAAACTATACTATGCGGTAGGTGTAGCTGGTCTCAGATTAATATGTACATCAAATTCAAAGTCACTTTGTCAAGGTCATCTTGTCAACTTTACCTGTCAATGTCATCTCAGTAAAGTAATTTTGAAGCAAGAAACACAAAGACAACATACAAAAACACAAATAAAACATTTCTGTTTTTGAGGCAGAAACATAAAGCCACCAAAAAGTCACAATTATAAAAAGACCTCTCTTTGCCACCCAAAACACAAGTCAAATGTTTTCTCTCTATCAGGAAGAAATAAAAAACATCCAGAAATTAATGCACACCCACAAGAAAAGAACCAGATTAGTGGGCATCTCTCAGCTTCCCTAAGCCCAAGCCCATCCAGAACAAGGCTCAAGATTTCTCCTGGGCCCGCCATAGTCATGGCTCCCAGACACGTCTGTCTTAAATGGGACTGGACCCAGAAACAAATTCAAGGTTTTGTATCCAGAAGGATGTGACAAAGTTTTGAATCAATAAACAACAAAAAAAAGGCACAACCAGAAACAAAAATCACCTAAAAGCAGAAAAAATAAAGTCTGTAGCAACAAGAATCAACCAAAAGGTGATGCTCACAGAAGACAAATGTGGGGCCACTCAGAATCTGTTACCAGAGACAACCAGAAACAATAACCAAAACCATGGAAAAAAATAAAGCCTGTAGTAGCAGGAAACAACCAGAAGATGGCGCGCACAGAGGAAGACTATGGTACCACTCAGACCTGCAAGAAAAGGATACAGCCTGCAGTAACAAGAACCAACCAGAGAGTGGTGATCACACACAAGACAGCTTTTCATTAGGCTCCGTAGATCTCACAGAAAGTTTTCTAATATTCAGACTAATTAGCTGGCACACAAATTACAAGCCTTTGTGCCAATGTGCGAGTACCAACTTGCTCCGGCCGCATAGAAAACTTCTGACACTCAGACACATTCCTCAGCATGCCTCAAACCTAGAAGAATTACCATGGCAACAGAAGCCACCGGGTTCCACAAAAATGAATCATCTCTGCAGGACTGGAAGAGTAACACATTTACCTCTTCAGAAGTTTGCTTCCATTCTGCGCTGCAAATCTCACATGGAAAGCTCAGACAAGTTCAGCACTCAGAAACGGAAAAAGAAGGAAGTATAACACACCATTACAAACATAAAGACACAGATAACTAGACTAGTTTTGCTCTCTTCAAGACCCTCCAGTTCGATAGTCCTGTGCTTCATGGGGAACTTCCTGGCCAGTGTACCAAAATGTTGTTCCAGGGAAAAGTTAGTGATCACCCAAACACAGACAAGAGCTGATCTGATGAAACTCACAGCAGAGTTTTTATTCTAATTGAGCTAGCTTGCCCCCTCTCCGATGCACCACCAACACCCCAGGCAGTTTTGCTGGGGGTGGGGGATGAAGTCCAAGCTAGCTCAAGAAGAATAAAGACCCTGCTGAGAGTTGCATCAGATTGGCTCCTCTCTGTTTCTTCCAGGAACACTAATACCTCTCTGGCAGAACATTCTCTATGGCAAACTAGGTGAAATACTTTCCACGTATAACCCAGGCTACTTGCAAACTAACGAAGAACCTGTCTCTGCCTCCTTGTGTAGTATAAGCCTTCAGCCCTCCTAGCTCCTTACTTGGGGGCATCATCTGTAGTCAATGCGCCAAGCTGACCCTTTTTCAGGTTTTCATAATACAGGCAGAAGTGATGGTTCAGCATTTAGAGTCCTGGGGACACAACACACAGAAGCTGCCAAGTGAATGTTGGGAAATGAACTTAAGTTGTCGGTTATGCCAGTGCTCTCAACTGCTCTGGCATATCTCCAGCTTCTTTTCTTTCATTTTGCTTTAATGAAAATAATTTTTTTCATACAGTATGTTGTGATTTTGCCTTCTCTCCCAACTCCTCCAAGATCATCCCCAGCTTCTCTTCCTTGTCAATACACAATAATTTTGTCTATGATAAAAAAAGAAACAGCCTCTTAAGGATTCCTGAGACATAGCCTGGTGTGTGGTTCCACAAGTGTAATCTCAGCACCTGGGAGGAAGAGGCAGGAAGACCACCAGCCTGGTCTACCGAGTGAGTTACATACAGAAAACTTTGACTTACACAGACACCCTGACTTGTAAAACAAGAAATCTACAAATAAACAAAAAAGGAAATAAGAAGGAAAGAAAGAAAGAAAGAAAGAAAGAAAGAAAGAAAGAAAGAAAGAAAGAAAGAAAGAAAGGAAGGAAGGAAGGAAGGAAGGAAGGAAGGAAGGAAGGAAGGAAGAAAGAAAGAAAGGAAGAAAGAAAGAAAGAAAGAAAGAAAGAAAGAAAGAAAGAAAGAAAGAAAGAAAGAAAGAAATCAAAAGAAAACCAAAACAGAAGAAAAAACACACAAGATGGACCAGGACAAAATAAATAAACAAACAGAAAAAGGGAAGCTAAAAAGAAAAAAAAAACAAAATAAAAACAACAACTACGGAAACAGCAAACACCCCTTAGAAACACAGAACACATTCAAACACACCAGCATCCAATAAAAACCAGAAATTTGTAGCTCTAATATACAAGCAAAGGACCTGTAATCTAAAACAAAACAAAATAAATAAAGAGCCTGACACATTCTTCTAAGACAAGGAGCTGCCAAAATGTCTTTGAGTTTGTTTTGTGTTTGCACCTAATGCTGGTCACATAGCCTCCCCTTAAGAGTGGGATTTGTATCCACGAGGAGATTCTATTTAACAGGGGTAGTGTTTCATATGCAAGACTTTATGGATTTGAGATAGCTTCTGGCTTAGGAAGGGAAATCTGTGTCTTATTCTTCTCTCAACACTGTCATATCATGTGATATCAACTCATACAGGCCCTGTGCATGCTGCTTCAGATTCTCAGAGTTCATATGTGCCTCAGTTCTGCTGTGTTTTGGGAGCCCTGGTGTCTTCCGTTGAGGGACAGCTGCTATGAACATAGTTGAGCAAGTGTCTTTGTGGTACTGTGGCTACTCTTTGGGTATATGTCTAGGAGTGGTATAGCTGGGTCTAAAGTTAGAATATTCTCAAATTTCTGAGAAATTCCCGCATTGGTTTCCCAAGTTTACACTCTCACCAGCAATGGAGAAGTGTTCCCCTTATTCCATAACCTCCACAACATGAGCTGTCCCTTGAGGTTTTGATCTGAGCCATTGTTATGTGTGTGAGAAAGAATCTCAGAGTCCGTGTGATTTTCATTTCTTGGGTGATTTGGAATGTTGAACATTTATTTAGGTGGTTCTCAGCAGGT
>CM052712.1:76495695-76520265 GCA_028551405.1 Uromys caudimaculatus
CCTATTCACTCATGACCGAATTCGCTTGATCGAGCCTGGTTCTGTGTTTTGATACCACTGTAGGGAGGTGTGGCCCTATTTACCCAGCTGACCCCCCTCTCCTTCTTACTTGAAAGAATAGGGGGAGATGTAGAGAGCGGTTAGAGTATTCGCCATTACAAGATGGCGTTGACTTCTGCTGTCGCTCTAAGGAAACTTAGGGATAGCGTGGGTTGACTCACCCGAAGCGCTTGCGCATTAAGGGTGTACATGACTAATCACCGCCCACTCCCGGGGCGCGCCAATCAGTGGAGGACACGCTGCCTCAGGGCTATATAAGCAGGGCCATTCTGGGGCTCGGGGTCTTCCTCTTCATGATGCAATAAACGCTTTGCTGCAGAAGGATCCATGTGTCCACGTGGGTTCTTGCTGGCAAGACCAAATAGCGCGCGGGACAGACCTAGGCCTCCTACACAAAGGGAGCAGATGTGAAGCTTGGTCTTACTGTGGGTCTCCTAAAAGTCCAAAGTGGTTTGTCTCTTATTGAACTTTGCTGCCTTCCTTTGGAACCTTTTTCCCTAGCTGGGATGCCTTGTCTGGTCTCAGTGGGAGAGGATGCATTTAGTCCTGATGCAACTTGGTGTGTCAGGGTGGTGTGGTAACTGATGGGGATAGGGAATGAGTGCCTCCATTCTCTGGGGAGACTGGACAAGGAAATGAGGGGAAAGGTGAGAGGGTGGAACTGGGAGGAAAGAAGAAGCAGGATGTGGTCAGGTGGGAAAGTGAATAAATAAATAAGTTAATGAAAACCTAAAGAAATTATAGAGAATGGGCTAGATATGTTTAACATTATTTAAACTTTGTCCACTGAAAACTGAATTTACAGGTGTTCTCCCTGAAATGTGTCAGCAACACCTTTTCATGGCCACTTATAATTATATTAAAAGGCCAAGAAACATGCATTTTTGTTTCTATAAGATAAAGTGGTGAGGAGTTTTGTGAAGCTTGGTGGCTATAGTTAGTATGTACTTATAACTGATAGTTATCATGTGTAAATTATACAAACATTGTTGTTTCAGTCAGTCATTTCTTTACAGTCATAAATAGGTAAGGTTCTATTTATTCTTAGTTTCTTATCTCCCTCCCTCTCTGCCTTTTCTCCTTTTCATCTCTTATCAATATATGCCATAATCTTACAGTATAAAAGTTATTCAGGTTTTTTTATTTTTATTTATTTCTTTCTTACAGCTTTTATGCCATTCCTCAGCAAGGTAAGATGAAATCAGGAGACAGTAGAATGAAAGTGCTGAGGGAGTCTAGCTCCGCGTCAAGAGGAAGTTTCTTGAATTTTCATATTAGGTATTCATGTATGTAGATAGAGTGATTGAATTTCTGCTATAAAGTCTAAACCTGTAGTGTGCTGAGATAACTCTTATGTAATATTATACCCTATTTATTGGGGTTCCCAGATCCAGTCAATGGATAGGTAAGCACTCTGTGAAGTGAAGCATATCCAGACCTTTCTTGGAATGACTCAGGACCTTGATATTATTTTCATAGAAATATACAGTGACTTAAAAAAAAACCAAAATAAGCAAAGAAGCAAACCTTCAACACACACATTTACAGAAAACATTTGAAATGTAACAAATAAAAGATAATTCAAAACACATATTGCACCTCACACAATAATTTTGGGAGACTTCAACACCCCACACTCAACAATGGAAAGATCATGAAACACAAACTAAACAGAGACAAAGTGACACTAACAGAAGTTATGCACCAAATGAATTTAGCAGATAGTTGTAGAACATTTCATTCTAAATCAAGAGAATATACCTTCTTCTCAGCACCTCATGGGATCTTCTCCAAAATTGATCATATAATTGGTCACTAAACAGACCTCAACAGATATAAGAAAATGAAGGTACAACATACCCAAACTTATGGGACACAATGAAAGCAGTGTTAAGTGGAAAACTCATAGCTCTGAGTGCCTCCAAAAAGAAGTTGGAGAGAGCAACACACCTGAAAGCTCTAGAACATAAAGAAGCTAATACACCCAAGAAGAGTAGATGACAGGAAATAATCAAACTCAGGGCTAAAATCAACCAAGTAGAAACAAACAAACAAACAAAAACTATACAAGGAATTGACAAAACCAGGACCTGGTTCTTTGAGAAAATCAACAAGATAGATAAATCCTTAGCCAGACTAGCCAGAGGGCACAGAGACAGTATCCAGCTGAACAAAATCAGAAAAGAAAAGGGAGATATAACTATGGAAACTGAGGAAATTCAAAAACCCATCAGATCCTACTACAAAAACCTATACTCAACAAAACTGGAAAAGCTGATGAAATGGACATTTTTTAGACAGATAACAAATACCAAAGTCAAGCCAGGATCAGATAAATGATCTAAACACTCCCATAACCCCTAAAGAAATAGAAGCATTCATTAAAAGTCTCCCAAGCAAAAAATTCCCAGGACCAGATGGGTTTAGTGTAGAATTCTGTCAGACCTTCAAAGAAGACCTAATACCAATACTCTTCAATCTATTCCACAAAATTCAAACAGAAGGAAAACTACCCTATTCGTTGTATGAAGCCACAGTTACACTGACACCAAAACCTCACAAAGACTCAAAATAGAAAGAGAAATTCAGAGAAATAGTTCTTATGAATATCTATGCATAAATACTCAATAAAATTATCAGCTGAGCAGTGGTGGTGCATGCCTTTAATCCCAGCACTTGGGAGGCAGAGGCAGGTGGATTTCTGAGTTCCAGGCCAGCCTGGTCTACAGAGTGCGTTCCAAGACAACCAGGACTACAGAGAAACCCGGTCTCGAAAAACCAAAAAATATGTATATATATATTTTTTCTCAAAAACCAAATCCATGTACACATCAAAATGATCATTCATCACGATCAAGTAGGCTTCAACCCAGGAATGCAGGGATGGTTCAATACCTTGAAATCCATCAATGTAATCCACTACATAAACAGACTCAAAGAAAAAAACCCACATGGTTATTTCATCAGATGCTGAAAATGCATTTGACAAAATTCAACATCCCTTCATGATAAAAGACTTGGAAAGATCAGCAATTCAAGGCCCATACTTAAAGATAGTAAAAGCAATATACAGCAAACCAGTAGTCAACACCAAACTAAATGGAGAGAAACTTGAAGCAATTCCACTAAAATCAGGGACTAGACAAGGCTGACCACTCTCCACCTATCTATTCAGTATAGTACTTGAAGTTCTAGCTAGAACAATTAGACAACAAAAGGAAGTAAAATGGATACAAATTGGAAAGGAAGAGATCAAAATATCACTATTTACAGATTGTATGATAGTATACTTAAGTGAGCCTAAAAACTCCACCAGAGAACTCCTACAGCTGATAAACAACTTAAGCAAAGTGACTGGATATAAAATGAACTCAAACAAATCAGTAGCCTTTATATACTCAAAGGACAAACAGGCTAAGAAAGAAATAAGGGAAAGGACACACTTCACAATATTCACAAACAATATAAAGTATCTTGGTGTGACTCTAACCAAACAAGTGAAAGATCTGTATGACAGGAACTTCAAGTCTCTGAAGAAAGAAATCGAAGAAGACCTCAGAAGATAGAAAGACCTCCCATGCTCATGGATTGGCAGGATTAATATAGTACAAATGGCATTCTTGCTTAAAGCAATCTACAGATTCAATGCAATCCCCATCAAAATTCCAACTCAATTTTTTCTAGAGTTAGAAATAGCTATTCTCAAATTCATTTGGAATAACAACAAAACCAGTATAGCAAAACCAATTCTCATCAATAAAAGAAATTCTGGGAGTCAGCATCCCTGAGCATAAGCTGTACTACAGAGCAATAGTGATAAAAATGCAAGGTATTGGTACAATGACAGGCAGGTAGATCAATAGAATAGAATTAAAGACCCAGAAATGAATTCACACACCTTCAGTCACTTGATCTTTTACAGAGGAGCTAAAACCATCCAGTGGAAAAAAGACAGCATTTTCAAAAAATGGTGCTGGTTCAACTGGCAGACAACATGTAGAAGAATGCAAATTGATACATTCGTGGCTCACTGTACAAAGCACAAGTCCAAATGGATCAAAGACCTCCACATAAAACCAGATACATGGAATCTAATAGAAGAGAGAGTGGGGAAAAGTCTCGAACACATGGACTCACGGGAAGAGTTCTTGAACAGAACACCAATGGCTTATGCTCCAAGAACAAGAATCCACAAATGGGACCTCATAAAATTGCAAAGCTTCTATAGGGCAAAGAACACTGTCAATAGGACAAAACGGCAACCAACAGATTGGGAAAAGAACTTTACCATTCCTACATTTGATAGAGCACTGATATCCCATATATACCAAGAACTGAAGAAGTTAGACTCCAGAGAACCAAATAACCCTATTAAAATTGGGGAACAGAACTAAACAGAGAATTCTCAACTGAGGAAACTCGAAGGACTGAGAAGCACCTAAAGGAATGTTCAACATCCTTAGTCATCAGGGAAATGCAAATCAAAGCAACCCTGAGATTCCACCTCACTCCAGTCAGAATGGCTAAGATGAAAAACTCAGGTGACTGCAGAAGCTGGCAAGGATGTGGAGAAAGAGGTATACTCCTCCATTGTTGGTGGGATTGGAAGCTGGTACAACCACTCTGGATATCAGTTTGGTGGATCCTCAGAAAATTGGACACAGCACTATCTGAGGACCAGCTATACCACTCCTGGGCATATACCCAGAAGACGCTCCAACGTGTAATAAGGACACATACTCCACTATGTTCATAGCAGCCATATTTATATTAGACAGAAGCTTGGAACAATCCAGATGTCCCTCAACAGAGGAATGGATACAGGAAATGTGGTACAATGGAATATTACTCAGCTATCAAAAACAATGGCATCATGAAATTCCCAGGCAAATAGATGGAACTTGAAAATATCATCCTGAGTGAGGTAACTAAGTCACAAAAGAACAGACTCGGTATGTACTCACTGATGAGTGAATATTAGCCCAAATGTTTGGAATAACTAAGATTCAATTCACAGACTATGTGAAGCCTAAGGAGAATGAAGACCAAAATGTGGTTGTTTCAGTGTTCCTTAGAAGGGTGAACCAAATACTCACAGGAGGAAATATGGAGACAAAGTGTGGAGCAGAGACTGAAGAAAAGGAGGTCTTTCATTTGGGGGCTCTCCGAGCTGGGGAGACTCTCGCTCAAGTCTCGGGATGTCGCGACCCCCCAAGAACTCACGAAAGGCCATCCTTGCTGCAATCACATGAGGTTTAATCGGGCGACCTGTGCACTGGGGTGGAGCTCATAACCCATGCAGGGGCAGAGGAGTCCGACCCGGAGCAGCTGAAGTCAGGGGTATTTAAAGGAAAAACCCACAAAGGGGTGGGGAACCGAAGGAATTTGCGTTATAGGGAAGTACAGAATTTTCTAAGTTAGTCACAAGTCAGTTTCACAAACATTTCTAGTTCCTGAAACATTGGGCCTCTGGCCATGGGTCCAGGCCAAGGTCACCCGTTTCTTTGGGGAAAGAATGTCATTGGGTGGGGTTTTTGCCAGGGCATGTAGTTTCTAGTCTCAGCTCTAAGTTTGCTAGGGGTTTTAACTCCCTCATAAGAGGGTCAGGTTTTTCACAAGTAGCTAAATTATACTAAGAAGGAGCCAGGTGTGGTTGAAGACACCTTTAATCCTAGTCCTTAAGAGGAAGAGGCAGGCAGAGCTCTGTGAGCTGGTCCAGCCTAATCTACAAAGTGCATTCCAGGACAGCCAGAGTTACACAGAGAAATCATGTGACAACAAACAAGCAAGCAAGCAAACAAACAACCAAACAAAGAAACAAATAATGGCAGCCATAATCTGTGAGCAAAGGACCCAAAGGGGATAAGGACAATGTAGGAAGTCGGACAGAGTCAATTAAGTGGGACCCTTGGGGCTCTCAGAGACTGAACCACCAACCAAGGAACATACATGGGCTGGACACAGGCCTCCCCACACAGATGTAGGAGGTGTGCAGCTTGGTCTTCAAGTGGGTCCCTAACATCTGGAGTGGAGGCTACTTCAAAAGCTGTTGTCTGTGTGGGGGATAAGTTCTTCTAGCTGGGCTGCTTTGTCTGGCCTCAGTAGAAGAGGATATGCCTAGCCTTGAAAATACTTGAAGAACCAGGGTTTGGGGATACTCAGGGAGCCCCCACCCATTCAGAGAAGGGAAGGAGGTATGGGGGAAGGAATGTGGGAGGGCGACCTTGAGGGGAACAGTGAGTGGGTTGTAAGATGAATAAGTAAAAAAAAGAAAAAAGTTTAAAAAAGGAAAACCAACCCCCTACCAAACAAAAGGCCTGAGAAAACATTATGAGACACAGGACCTCCAAAGTGTCCTCTGAGTTCACTTTGTGTTCGTATGTACTCTTGGTCATCAGTCCTGCCTGTAAGAGTGAGATTTGTACCCTCAGGGAGATTCCATTTGAGAGAACTAATTTTTCATTTGCAATTCTTATCAATAGTTTCTGGGTTTGGGATGGGAACTTGTGTCTACTTCCTTACTCAACACTGACCCTCCCATGTGGTGTAGTCCCACACAGGCCCTGAGAAAGCTACTTCAGTCTCTCTGAGTTCATATTTGTATTAGTCAGGGTTCTCTAGAGTCACAGAACTTATGGGCAGTCTCTATAGTAAAGGAATTTGCTGATGACTTACAGTCTAGTCCAACTCCCCAACAATGATGAGCAACAGCTGTGAATGAAAGTCCAAGGATCTAGCAGTTGCTTAGTCCCACAAGGCTCACAGGCAAAAAAGAGAGAATCTTCCTTCTTCCAAGGTCCTTATGTAGGTCTCCAGCAGAAGGTATGGCCCAGATTAAAGGTGTGTGCCACCACACCTGAAACTTGTGTCTTCCAGACTCAAGATCTGGATCACAGTGGAGCCTTCTAATTCTGGATTGTAGTTCAGATAGTCAAGTTGACCATCAGGAATAGCCACTACAATGTGTGTAGTAGTTCTCCTGTGTTTAAGAAGGCCTGGCTTCCTTGCTGTCCACAATCCCCTGTGGCTCTAACCCTCTTTCTTTGTTCTCTTCTACAGGATTCCCTGAGCCCTGAGGGGAGGATTTGATGGTGGAGGTGCCCCTTTAGGTCAGCATGTTCCAAGGTCTCTGTATGTGTCTGTCTCTGTCTGTCTCTGTCTCTCTGTCTCTTCCTCTCATTCTCTCTTTGTCTCTGTCTCTTTCTCTCTGTATGTGTATGCATGTGAGCATTGTGCGTATTAAGTCCAGGAAAGGGCAGAGGATCCCGAGCACTGAAGATAGAGGTAGTGTTAAGTCACCACCACACCACCTGGGCTTTGAATTTAGGTATTCTGCAAATATCAGGGTTCTCTGCAAATCCTAGAGCTTTTCTCTATGACCACAATCACTGAGCATCTCTCCAAGTCCAGTGATCCTTCCTTTCTGACCCCCTCCAACTTTCTTAGAACCATGGATAGCATGTCCCTCCTAACACACATTTAAATTGTTTTGAGAACATTTTAGTACAGCTCGGGCTTGCCTCATACTTTCTGTTATATAGCCAAAGATGACATTGAGTTTCTGAGCCTCTACTAAGACTCACATATTCTAGGAAGATGGACGTGCCCCATCAGTCTAGATTATGCAGTGATTTATAACCTATGGTTTTGTGAATGTCAAGCAAGGACTTTACTACCAGAGTTACACCACAGAAATCCCTGCCAAAATTGATGCAAGCCATCAATGCCTCAGCCTCTGAGTGCTGCCATAGTAGAAGATTGGCAAAGCGTGAAGCTCAGGTCTTTATTCCAGAACAGACAAATAATTGTATAAAGTGTGACCAAGCCAGCTTAGTCAGTCAGCTGGTCTCAAGGGAGGAAATGAGGATTGAAAGGAAAAAGACAATTAGACAACGTCATAACATGACTCCAGCCAGTGCTGAGGCTGAATCGGATTTGTTTTTCTCCAGCCTGCTTTTACACCATTCTAAGTACATGCAAAGAATAAAGACAAGGAACAAACAAGGAAATAAACAAACTGCCAAGCACTAGGTCCCCAATGGAGGACTTAGAGTAAGGACTGAAGGAGCTGAAGGGGTTTGCAACCCCATAGGAAGAACAACAATATCAACCAGCCAGACCCCCTAGAGCTCCCAGGAACTAAACCACCAACCAGAGTACATGTGGAGGGACCCATGGCTCCAGCTCCATATATAGCAGAGGATGGCCTTGTCCAGAGTCAGTGGGAGGAATGGCCCTTGGCCCTATGAAGGCTCCATGCCCCAGGGTAGAGGAATGCAAGGGCAGGATGGCAGGTGTGGGTGAGTGGTGGAGCAGCTTCATAGAAGCAAGGGGAGAGGGGATGAGTTAGGGGGTTTTCTATAGGGGAAAGCTGGAAGTGGGAGAACATTTGAAATGTAAATTAATAAAATACCCAATACAAATTCTATTGTCACAAAAATAAGTAAAGAAAGAAGAGTTCCCAGATCACTGCTTCTAGGGGCTTATCTGGATGACCAAGATAAGAGGAATACCACACATTCCCAAGCTCAGTTTGCCTTGAGCTTTGTATTAGCCCAAAAGTAAATATTCTTACCCGAGCCTACTTCAGTTTCCTAGTCCAATGCCAAATTCCTCCTAAATTCCTACAAGGAAGCCCTAAAAGCTCAAAGGTGGTTGTCATGTCCTCTTACAATGGCACTTTACGGTTTTGTACATGTATTTTCAAGAACAGATTATGGCCCCTAGGTGAATTTCCCTCTGAACCATCCTGGTCACAAATGAAGAAAATGCAACCAGGTAACTTGTCTCACAAGCAGGAAGGCTAAGGCAGGAGAATCTCTGTGAGTTGGAATTTTAAATTACTCCTAGACTAGGACAACAATGTTGTCTCAGAATATAATCCAAACCAAGAATAATAAGCGCAAAAAGAAAAATCAATCAACCCGTCAAATCAATCAATAAATTAATAACCCACAATAGAAGCAAACGATAAAATTCAAGGTGGGGAGTAAATAGAGTCATGATTTTCATCCTTCTCTGTTTTTGTTTTGTTTTCACTGACAGAGAAAGCTTTGATTCAATGCAGAGATGGGAAAATCCTAGATAGGATAAACTGTCTGGGACTCAGATATTTAATCAGATGGCACTTGCTGGCTGTAACAAAGGGCTACTATAGAGACAGGTGAGCAAAAAGACTTCAGTGGATATACTCAGGGCCATAAGAGAACCCAAGAGTATCTCCTTTGCAAGAGAAGCCTGTCATAGATGTGGTGAGCTCTTTATCTATGCCCTGGGGTCCATATTTTGTCCTTGCTGGCAGTAAATAATATTGGGTTTTAGGAATAGCCACAAAACCTCATGAACAATATACCAGTCAGATATCCATCTTTTTGAATGCACACCCCCAAGGCAGATCTATTAGGGTTGCTAATAACCCTGTAGCACATGATGGACCTTGAACATTCCACAGGACCACCTAATGTAGGAAAACACATAAAAGTGCTGCTCGATATTGGACTCTGACTGTAGGTATTTTGGCTAGTTACATAAAACAGTTCTAACAGACCTTCATTCTGATTGGGTGCAAGTGGAGCTTTTGGTTGTGTAATTCAATAATATTAATAAACTTCAGAACACACAGATCATAACATGGCATGTAGTCAGCGTGACCCTTCCCTGAGACAGTGTGTGGGGAGAGAAAGAAAGGAATCTGAGAGACAGAAAGGCTGTGTCAATGTCTTCCTCTGCACCCCATGCCAACATAGATGTCCTTATGTGTCACACAATGGTCATTTTACTTTTTGTTTTCTCTCAACAATATGCAATAGCTTGCGGTCAAGGAACAAAATAGCTACAGCTCTGATAGGGAGGAAGGCCTAAACAAATAGGGAACTATAACTTTTGGATCTGAAGAAATGGAAGGTTTCAGACATATCACTGATCTGGGATTCTCAGAGCTTGTGGCTTCAGCTCCAGACACTGCTCACATGGTTGGAATCCAAAGGATGTACAGTGACTGGGATCTTGGAGGTGGACATGGGGAACAGTTGAATGGATTGTGGGAATAGGGCCTTGTGGAGTTAGAAATACAACTTGGCACTTCTGAGAGGCTTCAGCCAGGACAGTTTAACTAGATGTTTTTGTCATGGACTTGTAATATTTTTGTTCTTCACTGTAATGTTTAGTGAATAAATACAACATGGGTTCTTTGTTTATATGTCACTACTGTTTTCTGAGTGGAAGAAAGTAACAAAATGTAAGAATTCTGCAGCAAATGCCCTCTGGGGAGTCAAAATGTGCACACTGATGCTAGTCATGTCAGGATTCATAATCTTGGGTAGGTAGATAACATTATCAGCTAAGGTGGTTCACATATGAACATCTAGGTTGACCTGTGGTGCAGAAGAAGTCATGAAAACAACCTCCATGTCTGTCACACTCCTTTGTTCTTCCTCCCCCCACACTCTGTCTCTCTGTCTGCCTGTCAACTTTGCAGGCCTTGTGGCTTTTAACCTGTGAACCTGCGGGAGGTTTGCACACAATAATCTCCTTTCATGCCCACCAGATAAACCAAATGTATGACCTTTCTTGCATGCATGCGTGCACGACAAAACAACGCACGCGCACACACATACACATACGCACACTCACACACACACACACACAGAGGCATGCATGGGCACACACACATGCACACAAGCATGCCTGCACACCCAGGAACCCATGAATTAAGGGAGTTGACTCATGTTTTAACAGTACGTGTTGCTTTAAAAGAGGCCCAAAGTTTGGTTTCAGAACTAATATCATCAGGTGCTCTCAGCTGGCACTCGGGCTTTAGGTGGTAGGCCCATTTCTTCAGGCCTCTGTGGATCCTGGCTTTTACAGGCACAATAGGCACAATACATAGGCATATGCACCTAATTGAGAAAGTCTTGGAAAGAACCCTCCATTTCACAAAGACTTCAAATAATGAACTAATTAATTAAAATGGAGATGTTCCATAGCAGGTGCTTCCCTGACTTTGTGTGGCTCCAATATTATTTGCCTACTCCACACAATGAAGAAAGTATATGGAATTTCAGGTGTGTTCACTGAGCTCAATTGGTGAGCAATAGCCTAGTTTGCCCTGGGCTCCAGTTTGAGGCCTGCTCCATGGAGAAGTGAATCTATTTTATGAGGCCACATTCATGCTCATACCCAGACCACACAACAATGACTCAACAAATAAATGAGGTAGAATGTCAGATCGATTTTCCACTTGAATATTGATACAAAAACCTAAATAATATACCAGGAATCAACATCAAAGTATACATCATCTATCATGGTCCAGTCTGCTTCATCCCAGAGATGCACGGATGGTTCAACCTAGGAAAATAAATAAGGAGTATAATCCAGCATATAAACTAACTGAAAGAAAAAGGCCACATGATTATCTCATCAGATGCCAAAAAAGCCTTTGACAAAATCCAGCACCGCTTCACAATAAAAGTGCTATAGAGACCAGGGTTAAAAAGAATATATATACACACAATAAAGGCAATACATAGCAAGCTGATACCTGACATCAAATTAAAGGGAGAGAAAGGTAAAGCAATTCCACTAAAAACAGGGACAAGAGAAGGCAGTTCATGATCTCCCTATTTTATCAATATAGAATTTGATGCTCTAGGTAGTGCTCTAAGACAACTAATGCCAACTGAGGGGAAACAAGTTGGAAAGGAAAAAGTCACAGTTTCTCTATTCACAAATGAATTGATAAAAACCCCTCCAAATTCTACTAGAGAACTGCAACAGCTGATAAACACCCTCAGCATACATATACAGTTAGCTCAAATAATTCTGAAGCCTTCCTTAATAAATGATAAACAGGTAAGAAAAAATTAGGGGAATAACACTATACAAAAGAGCTAATATAAATGAAATTTCTTGATGTAACTCTATTCGAGCAAGCAAAATACCTGTAAGTTCCTGAAGAAATAAATTGAAGAAGCCATTGGAAAATACAAAGGTCTCTCAAGCTCCTGCATCCAGAAGATTAATGTAGTACAAAATGCCATCTTATCAACAGCAATCTGATTCAAAGCAATTCCCATTAAATTCCAACACAATTCTTACAGATCTCGAAGGAGGAATTCTCCACTTCATACGGAAAAATAAAAATACTAGGATAGCTAAAACAATCTTCTACAATAAAACAATTCTAGAGGTATCACCATCTCTGATCTCATGTTGTACTACATAGCCATAATATAATAAAAACTGTATTATATGGGCAGGAAAACAGATAACTTGATCATTGGAATACAACTGAAGACCCAGAAAGAAATATACCCACACAACTATCAACCATGAACACTAGATTTTTAACAGAGAAGGCAAAAGAGACATTGGAAAAAACAAACCATCTTCTTCAAATGGTGCCTGTCTAACTGGATTTCTGGAAGGTAGAAGAAAGCAAGTTGCCCTGTATTTATCATCCTTCAATACTCTCAAGTCCAATTGGTCAAAGGCATCCACATCAAAATGGATAAACCACATCTAATACAAGATAAAGTGGGTGTATTAGGGCTCTCTAGAGTCACAGAACTTATGGGTAGTCTCTATATAGTAAGGGAATTGTTGATGACTTACACTGTGTAGCTCAACTCTCACCAATGATCAGCAGCAGCTGCGAATGGAAGCCCAAAGATCTAGCAGTTGCTCAGTCCCTCCAGGCTCGCAGGTAAAGAGGAGAGAATCTTTCTTTTTCCAATGTCCTTATGTAGGTCTCCAGCAGAAGGTGTGGCCCAGATTAAAGGTGTATATGACCACGCCTGTATCTGTGATTTTCTTTGTCCCAAACGACCTTGAACTCAGATCTTGATTCACTTAAAAAGGAAAGAAGAACAAGCTTTGGTATTCAAATGACTCACTGTTCATTCCAGAGTAACTGGCAGATACAGTCCCTAAAGTAAAAGAGCAAAGCCTGTTCTTGTAGCAGAGGCAGCTGTCACCCTTGCTTACCAGCAGGACTGTTGTGTGAGGATTTTACAAAAGAACATTTGGCAGGGCAGTGTTGGAGCACGCCTTAAATCCCAGCCCTTGGGAGGCAGAGGCAGGTAGATTTCTGATTTCGAGGCCAGCCTGGTCTACAGAGTTGAGTTCCAGGACAGCCAGGGCTACACAGAGAAACCCTGTCTCGAAAAAACAAAACAAACAAGCAACATTTGTCATGTAGAGATGCTGGGAACAGGGTCAGTTTGGAGAACTAAGAAAAGAAGATTCTGGCATACTTCTTTGGCTTATTTCTGGATTTGAAATGCTGATTGACTGTGTTTTTAGTAATGTGAGTAAGAATTGGTATAGATTTTTCATCTGAACAAGAAAAGTTGCAAAGTGTGCCACAACAGACTGATTCCAATTTATTCTGACATACAACTCATCACCGTGCCCTGGAAGAAAACTGTCAGAACTTTCCAGAAAGGGTCTCTGTCACTTCTAACTAGATTTATAGAGTATGCCTATATCCATCTCCAGATTCAAAGCCTCATTCAACTAAGACATCTGAACATGGTTTGTGTCCAGTTCCCTTTACATATGAGGCTTCTCCAAGCTTTCAGAGAATGTAGTAGATACTCTGCAGACACTGGACTTTCTGGGGTGTAAGAGGACAGACTCAGATCAATGTCTTCCTACCTATCAGCCAATGCTCCTAACTTACCAATGTCAAATTATATGACAAGAAAATAAAATATGGACAACAATGAATGTTATAGCTGAACAAGAGGAACAACAAAAGACTTTAAAATTCATGGAATGTCACATTTATCACAACCACCCTGGGTGTGCTTTGGAGAGGCAAAGCCCTAAGGCATATGTGTCCTGAGGACTTGAAGCTGTTGTGGAGTTTTGCTCTGCTTCTTCCCATCCTGCTCCTCATAATCTGAGTTCTATGAAAATCTCTAGGAAGCTTCCAGCCCCTCACAGGGCAGTATCGTTGGCTCTTACAATGATAGTGAAGGATTTTTTTTTCAAGCATGGCTTTGGAGCAGATTAATGATTTAACTACCACATTCAGAAAGAACTTAGAAATGTAGATTGTTAGCATCATCAACCACCCTTAGAAAGAATTGGAAATGGTGATTGTTAAAGTTAGGTTAAAATATTTTTGCTAGTGGCTTTGATGTAGAAAATATTACTGAATGCTACCCAAATTCCTGCCTGCTGACCCCTCAGAGCAAACTCAGCCAAATAGATAGTGGCCCTTAAAATCCAAACTGTTAGAGGCCCTTAAAGAGAAAACCAATATAAAGAAATACAGGAAAAATACCATCAAATCAGATCAAGAAAATGAATCAAACTGTTCAAAACCTGAAAATGGAAATAGAAAGAAGAAAACAAACAGAGGCAATTTTGTTGATAGAAAACCTATGGAAGAGAACAGGAACAGACACAAGCATCACTAACAGAATACAAGAGATGGAAGAGAGAATCTCAGGTGTAGAAGAAGATATAAGAAATTGATTGGTCAACAAAAAAAAGATAAATCTACAAAGTTTCTAACAAAAAAAATATTCCAGGAATTTGGGGACACTATGAAAAGACCAATCCTAAGAACAGTAGGTATAGAAGGAGAAAATTCCCAACTCAGAGGCCAAGAAAATATCTTCAACAAATTTATAGAAGAAAATTTATTCCTGTTAAAGAAATGGATGCCTATAAATATATAAGAAGCTTACAGAACATCAAATAGATTGGCAAAAATCCCTCCTTCTACCACGTAATAATTAAGCACCATGTGCACAGAATAAAGAAAGAATAATAAAAGCTGCAAGGGATAAAGGCCAAGTTACATAAAAATGCAGACCAATTAGAATTACAGGAGATTTCTCAAATAAGACTTGAAAAGCCAGAATGGCTTGGGGAGATGTCTTACAGTCTGTAAGAGGTCACAAATACCAGCCCAAACTACCATACCCAGCAAAACTTTCAATCACCATGGACAGAGAAGACAAGCTATTACATGGCAAAACCAAATTTAAACAATATCTTTCTGCTAATCCAGCTCTAAAGAGGATACTACATGAAAAACTCCAACAGAACGAGGATAACTACACCCAAGAAATAATTACACACACACAAACACCCCACCACCACAACCACCACCACCACCACCACCATGATCAAAATAACAGGAATTAACATTCATTGGTCATTAATATCTGTCAACATCAATGTACTCAATTCACTTAAATAAAAATAGGTTAACAAAGTGTATATACATAAGCAGCATTTATTATTCTGTTGTGTATAAGAAATACAGCCCAGCAACAAAGATAGATATTACCTCAGATTAAAGGCCTGGAAATTTTTTTTGAGTAAACAAACCCAAGAAAGAAGCTGGACTAGCCATTGTAATATCCAATCAGACTTTCAACTAAGTTTAATTAAAAGAGATACAGAAGAATACTTCATACTATCAAGGAAAAACCTACCAAGATGATGTTTCAATTTTCAAAATTTATACCCCCAATGAAAGGGCATCCACATTCATAAAACATACATTACTAAAGCTTAAATCACACATCAAATCCCATGGAGACTTCAACACCTCAGTCTTACCAATGGACAGGTCACCTAGAAACTAAACAGAAATAATGAAATTGATGTTATGAATCAAACAGACCTAACAGACATCTAAAGAACATTTCACTCAAACCCAAAAGAATATATCTTCTCAGCACCTCATATTACCTATTCCAAAACTGACCATAAAGTTGGTTATAGAGCAAGCCTCAACAGGTAAGAGTGAAATAACAGTCTTTATCCTATCAGACCACAATTGATTAAAGCTGAGCAATGAGAGAAATAACAAATTCATGGAAAGTGAACAACACTCTACTCAATTATCACTGGGTCAGGGACGAAATGAGGAAATTACAGACTTTTTATAATTCAATGAAAATGAAGGCAGGACATACCCAAACTTATGGGAGCCAATGAAAGCAGTACTAAGAGGAAAGTTTGTTGCACAAAGTGCCTTCATAAAAAAATATTGGAGAGTTCTCATACTAGCAATTTAAAGTACACCTGAAAGTTATATTAAAAAAGAATCAAACACAACTAAGAGAAGTAGACAGCAGGATACAATCAAACTCGGGGCTGAAATAATCAATTAGAAACAAAGAGAATACAAAGAATCATTGAAACCAAGAGCTGGTTCTTTGAGAAATTCAACAAGATAGACAAACCCTTAGCCAAACTAAAAGGCAGAGAGACAGTACCCGAATTACCAAGTCAGAAATGGAAAGGGAGATATAACAGACACTGAGGAAATTCTAAGAATCATTAGGTCTTGCTTCAAAAGCCTGTATTCCACAAAATTGGAATATCTAAATGAAATGGATGGTTTTCTAGACAGACAAATCATACACGGTTAAATCAAGATCAGGTAAGTGATCTAGTCCTATAATAATGGGATGATTTGTATATGCTCAGCCCAGGGGGTTGCACTATTAGAAGGTGTAGCTGTTGGAGTAGGTGTGGCTTTGTTGGATTCTGGGCTTTAAGACCCTCATCCTACCCACCTCCAAGCTAGTCTTCCACTATCAGCCTTCATATTAAGATGTAGAACTCTCAGCTCTGCCATTATACTGCCATGTTCCTGCCTTGATGATAATGGACTGAACCTTTGAACCTGTACGCCAGCCCCAATTAAATGTTGTCCTTATGAGAGTTGCCTTGGTCATGGTGTCTGTTCCCAGCAGTAGAACCCTAAAACAAACCCCTAAGAAAATAGAAAAAGTCATTAAAACCTCACAACCAAAAGTAGGCCAGGGGCAGATGGTTTTAGTGCAGAATTTTACCAGAATTTCCAAGAACAGATTATACCAATACTCTTCAAACTTTTCCACAAAATAGAAACAGAAGGATCATTGCCAAACCGAATCTATGAGGCCAGCGTCACCTTGATTCCTAAACCATCCAGAGCCTCAAGGAAGAACAAAAAATTCAGACACATCTCTCGTATCAACACTGATGTGTGAAACCAAGAAGATAGCAAAGACATAATCTAAAACATTCAAGTAGACTTCATACCAGGGAAACAAGGATGGTTTAAAATACAAACATCCATCAATGTACTCCACCATATAAGCACACCGAGGGAAAAAAATTACATGCTGCTGGGAAAGAATTTGACAAAAATCCAACATTGTATTCTGTTGAAAGTCTTGAAGAGATTAGGGATACAAGGCACATACTTAAATACAATACAGTCAATACACAGCAAGTCAATAACTAACATCAATCTAAAAGGAGAGAAACTTAAGGCATTTCTATTAAAATCAGGGACAAGGCTGTGCACCCTCTCCCTGTCTCTTTAAGGTACTACTTGAAGTCCCAGCTAGAGCAATAAGACAACTAAAGGAGTTCAGAAGGATACAAATTGAAAAGAGAAAGTCAAAGTACTGCTATTCACAGAGGCTATAATAGCATATGTGTATGACCCCAAATCTTCTACCAGAGAATTCAGTTAGCTGAAAAACACCTTCAGCAAAGTGACTGGAGAAAAAATTAACTAAAAACATCAGTAGCCTGGATTTATACTAATAATAAGTGGGCTAAAAAAGGAATTAGGCAAACAATGCCCTTGACAATAGTCACAAATAAAATATGTTCTTGTAACCAAGTGAAAAACCTGTATGAGAAGAACTTCAAGTCTTTGAAGAAAGAAAATGAAGAAGATATCAGAACATGGAAAGGTCTCCCATGCTCATGGATCCATATCAATATCTGGTTTATTGGGGTCCCAAGGGTAGATTCACATTAATCAGAACACAGGGGATGCATAGCAACAGTGTGCCAATGCGTAGTTTATTGAATGTTCAAGAATCTTTAATAGGCAACCAGAATAATGTTTTCCTATAGCTTCTAATTCTCAACAGCTTCCATATCTCAAGCAATAACTTATCCTGTTTTAAGGTGACATGGTCCTCCTTGCAGACTGAGAAATCTGTCAGTACTCCACTGCTTTTTTGTGTTGCTTAGTTTAATTAAAAACGATGTAAGATTTTTGTGAGAAAATGATTATGAAGGCTACTTTTTCAGGCATGAAACTAAATCGGTCAAACATCAGGGATTCTATGCTGAGAAAGTATGCCTTCTCCATGTCCCAGTATGCTGAGTTTTACAGAAATCCTTATGTCCTCTGGCAGCTAGCAGGCTGGGAGTCACGCCATTTATCTACAGATCAGTAGGATTAACATAGTGAAAATGGCCATCTTACCAAAAGCAATCTACAGGTTCCATGTAATTCTCATCAAAACTCCAACACAATTATTTACAGACCTTGAAAGAACAATTCTCAATTTCATAAATGAAAAAACCAAAAACCCAGGATAGTTAAAACAATCCTGTGCAATAAAAGAACTTCTGGAGTTATCACCATTCCTTATTTCAAGTGGTACTACAGAGCAATAGTAATAAAGACTGCATAGTGGTATTGAGACAGACAGGTTGATCAATGGAATTAAATTGATGACCTACAAACTTATGGCCACTTGATTTTTGAAAAAGCCAAAACCAGACAACAGAAAAAGGGATCTTTAACAAATGGTGCTGGTCTAAGTTGATGTCTGCATGTAGAAGAATGTAAATAGATCTATATTTATCATCCTGCAAAATACTCAAGTATAAGTGGGTCAAAGTATAAAACCAGATATACTAAATCTAATAGATGAGAAAATGGGAAATTTCCTGGAATGCATTTCTACAGGAGACAACTTTATGAAGAGCACATTCATAGCTTATTCACTAAGATCAACAACTAATAAATGGGACCTCATGAAACTGAAAGTTTCTGTAAGGCATCATCCATAGCACAAAATGGAAGCCTACAAAATGAGAAATAAAATTTTTACCCACCCTACATCTGACAGTGCCAATATCCAAAATATATAAAGAACTCATGTAGTCAAGACACCAACAAACAAATTAACCCAACTGCAAAATTGGGTACTGAGCTAAACAGAATTCATCCAAGAAATCTCAAATGGCTGAAATACACTTAGAGAAGTTCAATGATTTTAGTCAAAAAATTAAAATCTCAAGGGACAGCACATGGTTGTGAGGATGTGAAGCAATAGGAGCACTCCTCCTTTGCTGGTGAAAGTGCAAACTTCTATAACCCCTCTGGAAATCATAAAAGTGGTAATAGTTCTACCACAAGCCCCAGCTATACCACTCCTGGGCCTAGACCCAAAAGATGCTCCACTATACTATAAGGAAACTTGTTCAACTATGTCCATAGCAGATTTATTTATAATAGCCAGAAACTAGAAACATCCCAGATGTCCCTCAAGTGAAGAATAGATGAGGAAAATGTGGTTCATTTACACAATCATATACTCAGTGATTAAAAACATTGATATCTTGAAACTGGCAGGAAAATGAATGGAAGTAAAAAGATCATCCTGAGTGAGGTCATCTAGACATACCCAGAAGGACATGCATGGTATGTACTCACTTATAAGTGGATACTAGGCCTAAAGTATAGGATAACCATACTAAAATCCACAGACTCAAAGAAGCCAAACAACAGAACCAAGGAGGATGCTTAAATCTGGCTCAGAAGGAGAAATAAAATGGATGTTGAAGATGGATGGACGGAGGGAACTCGAGGGGAGAGAGCATGGGGAAGGTATCTGTGTGTGAGGGGATGAGGTGTAGGGAGAGCAGGGGAGAAAGAGAATGGAAATCTGCATCAGGTAGGTGGGAGGTTAGGCACACATCTGTAGGACAACCAGAGACTTGGGATGTGGGGAGGGTCAAGGGAGTGCAGGAGGGTGACTCCTAGCAGTGGGAGTCTGAAGTGGCTACCTCCTCTAGGCAAGTAGAACTCCCTGGAGAGGGATAAGGACAGCAACCCATTCATAGAACCTTAGACCCAAAATGTGTCCTGCCTACAAGATGTGCAGGGACAAAGATGGAGCACAGACTGAGGGAATGGCCAACTAATGGCTGGCCCAACTTGATATCCATGCCATAGACAAGTACCGATCCATGACATTAAGATGATACTGTTATGCTTGCTGATAGGAGCCTAATATTAACTCTCCTCTGAGAGGCTCCACTCAGCAGCTGATAAAAACAGATGCAGAGACTCACAGCCAAACATCTGACAGAGCTCTGAGAGTCTTGTGGATGAGTTGGGGAAAGGATTAAGGGACCTGAAGGGGACAGGGACTTCATAAGAAGACCAACAGGATGAACTAACCTCCACCCTTGGAGGCTCCCAGAAACTGAATCACCAACTGAATCATGGGTTGGACTAACCACCCCCCAAATATGTAGCAAATATGCAGCTTGGTTTTCCTATGGGTCCCCCAAGAATGGGAGCTTGGCTGTCCCTCTGTTGCCTGCCTGTGGATCCTGTTCCCCTAACTGGGCTGACTTGTCTGGCCTCAGTGGGACAGATATATGCCTAGTCCTGCTGTACCTTCATGTGCCAAGGTGAGCTTATGTGCCTTTCTTGTTAAACTTGGGCTGGTGATTAAGTTGATGATTAATTTTTGTATCTGTTTTTGTCCTCAGTTTCCTGATTTTATTTAATAAGAAAATTTTTTAATACTTTACCTTTCAAATGTTTTCCCCTTTCCAGGTCTCCCCTTTGCAAATCCCATATCCCCTCCCTCCTCCTCCAGCCTCTATGAGGGTATTCTCCCAACCACCCACCCACCCACTCCCGTTGTCTACCTTCCCTGGCATTCTTCTATACTGGGTCATCTAACACCCTCAGGCCCAAAGGCCTCTCCTCCCCCTGATGGCCAACAAGTCCCTCCTCTGCCACATATGTGGCCAGCACCATAGGTCCCTCTGAGGATTTAAAGTAGAAATGAAGGGTTTTTATATAGAAGTTTAGATTTGTGATGCTCAGAGTAGAAGTCCACTCTGAGGATTTAAAGTAGAAATGAAGGGTTTTTATATAGAAGTTTAGATTTGTGATGCTCAGAGTAGAAGTCCACTCTGAGGATTTAAAGTAGAAATGAAGGGTTTTTATATAGAAGTTTAGATTTGTGATGCTCTTCAAGATTTTGTAAAATTACTTTTTAGCCACAAATTGTAGGCTACTTGTAAAAGAAACAGACTGAGAAAAATACCTTTGCTTGCTTACATTTTGCTGATCAGTAACGAGTTACTTAGTTATAAATGTACACTGGTTCTTGGGAATTTTTTTTATCCATAATACATAACATATTTGATCATTTGAGGGTATTGGGAAATGTGTTTTCTTAATATATTCATTCTTACACTAGAATGTAAGAAAATTGTTATTTTGTACTGCTTGAATGATATTGCTCAGACATATAAGCTGTGGGAGAAAAACACTGTTGAAGCATTGCTCCACCCATCAAATGTGTGTGTGTGTGTGTGTGTGTGTGTGTGTATGAATGTATGTATGCATGCATGCATGAATGTATAGATGAGAAGTTGGAGGTTGTTGAAGCTTGCTTCATCCACCAAATTGTGTATATGTGTGTGTGTGTATGTGATTGTGTGTGTGTGTGTGTGTGTGTGTGTGTGTGTGATTGTGCATGATCCTTCAACCCTTGTTGCCAGCCTCAGGTTGTATTTTGCTGGCCACATGTTGCTTCTGTCCAACCCCAGAGATTCAGTCTTTGTTCCCTCAGAGAAAAGTACTGAGTGATCAGCCACCAACTCTGTACCCAGCCTCAGGTAACCCTGGATGTCAAAGCTGGCCTTTGAGAGATGAAAATGTCAACTTTTACCTTTGGAATTGTAAGCAACCCTTTCCTCTCCCAGACCCATCCATGAGGTTCATCCTCAAGTCCTCTAAAGCAGACGTCAGCAGTTATCACCTTCACAGCTGGCTTTGTGCAGTTTCCAGCTCTGGCTCCTCTACTCACTTCTTGTTCTTGGTCTCTGTTGAGCAGCAAGCTCCTTTGCTTCCAGCCCATACATCCCAATTGTCATGGTGCTCATTCTGCATATCAAGTACTCGAAGTTTCCACCTCCTATGGATAAGAGGTGAAGTGTCAGTGGACACGAGATGACCTTCCATGGAGTCAGCTGTGTTACACATCTCTAATGTTAGTTCTTCCTTTCTCCAATCTGGTCTAGGCAGCATTTTGTTTTTCTCTCAGTGCTGAGTGTCCGATAAGTCCTCATGGTGCCAGGCAATGGCTTTTTTCTGAGCTGCCTCCATAGCTCTCTGACTTGACTCCATTCAGTTCTCTAGACCTGGTTCTTCAACATGCCTGAGGTAGAGTCAAGGGAAGGCTCCTTCCACTGTGCCTACAACTTTTCTATACCTCCACTCTATCCTGAACTGTACTTTGTCATCAGAGAGCAACAGCAGTCAAGGCTTCTGCAGTCTTCCAAGCTGATGCTACTGAAATCTTCTCATCTACATCTGATCCCATACTGCCAGACTCAGCACATTGCTTCCCTGAATCCCAGTGTCTTCCATTTAATGCTACATGTGTCATGTTTACCTAAGTTGAACCTTCTGTGTTAACAGGACATATTATCCATCCAGCATAGTCTGAAATATTTCCTTCTGGGGTCTTACATCAGGGTACCTAAGGGAGTTAGAGGAAAGGCCAGGCTGCCACCAGGGCCTTCACAATCTTAGTGAATCTGTCATTGAAAGCCTCCTTGAACAGTGCTGGTAAGACTTCCATGAGCAGTTTCTCCAAGGCCTCATCCTTCAGTGCCTTCTATCAAATGAGTTCCAGGAATGTGAGTGGGACATGAACTGCCATCCAGATGGATCCTGGGGAAATGTACAAGAAAGGACATCCAAAGAAATTTAATTCAACAAACACAAATCAATACAAGAAGTATCACTAAAGGCTTACTATTTGATTAAGTTACTAAACATAATCTTTCAGTCTTGGTGGCTCTGGCCTCTAATCCAGAATACAGTGGATGGGTGAAAAGCCAGAGGATAAGTAGTTCCAGACCAGCTATGGTAGTGGAGAACACCTAAATAAATCCAAACATTTAAAACAAAAGCAAGCAAACAGAAGGGATGCCCCAAACCTGGAAAAATAAGCCTTTCATCTCAGCACTCAGGATGCAAAGATGTGGATTTTGCTTTCCAATCTGTTCCACATAACAAGTTCCAGGCCTCATAGAACCATGTAGTAAGACCATGCACACTCACACAAAACCACACACCCATTCCTACACACATACCACATGGTCTCAGGGATTGTATTGCTGTGGTGAAAGGTCATAAGCAAAGACAAGTTGGGGAGGAAAGGATTTAGTTGGCTTACACTTCCACATTGTATTCCATCATAAAAGGAAGTTAAGACAGAAAAACAGGGCAAGAACCTAGAAGCAACAGCTGATACAGAGACCATGGAAATGTGCTGCTCAGCTGAGCAGTGGTGGCTCATGCCTTTAATCCCAGCACTTGGGAAGCAGAGGCAGGTAGATTTCTGAGTTTGAGTGAGGCCAGCCTGGTCTACAGAGTGAGTTCCAGGACAGCCAGGGCTACACAGAGAAACCCTGTCTAGACAAACAAACAAACAAAAAAAAAGTGGAAATGTGCTACTTATTAGCTTGCTCTCTTATAGAAACCAGGACCACCAGCCCAAGGATAGCACCTCCCAAAATGGGCTGGATTGTTCCCATCAATCACTGAGAAAATTACTCTATTGGCTTGCCTACAGTGCAAGCTTCTGAAAGAATTTTCTCAACAGGTGTTCCTTCCTCTCAGATGACTCTAGCATGTTTCAGTTGACATACAATTATCCCAGCACAATTGGCCCTTGTCAACATGACATAAAAACACTTTTTGAGATATGACTTTTCCCTTTTGGGTGGTGGGAGTTTTATTTACAAATTCAAATGCACTGAAAGTACAGTCTCTTAAAAAAAGTATCCAGTCTCCCCCCCAAGTCACCTGCCTGCCAGATCACCCTGGGACACACCCAGCTGTAACCTGTCCACTGAGCTCTATTTTCCAGTCTGTCCATGGCTCTGCCTGCATTTCTTCAGGCCTCTCAGCATCTGGAACATTCAGGTAGGTCCCTGACCAAGGCCTCTTGCCTGCCAGGTCCCCTAAGGCCACACAAAGCAGAGCAAACTGTATCTTGCCCCCTGCACTCCATCTGCTGGCCCACCAATCTGCCTGCTCTTCAGGAGGCTTACTGGCACCAGAGACAACCAATAGCTAAAGGTAAGCATAAGAACACAACCAATAAGAGACAAGGCAATAGGGAACCTCCAAATCCCAGATATCCTACTACAGTAGCTCTGGATATCTTAATGTAGTTGAAGCACAAGAAAATTATCTTAAATCCAATTTTATGAAGATGATAAACAACTACTAAGAGGAAATGAATAAATCCCTTAAAGAAACACAGGATGATACCAAAACCTCACAAAGACCCAACAAAGAAAGAAAACTTCAGACCAATTTCCCTTATGAATATCAATGCAAAAATACTCAATAAAATTCTCGCAAACCGAATCCAAGAACACATCAAAACGATCATTCATCATGATCAAGTA
>CM052712.1:76520765-76563625 GCA_028551405.1 Uromys caudimaculatus
ACCAAATAACCCCATCAAAAAATGGGGAACAGAGCTAAGCAGAGAATTCTCAACTGAAGAAATTCGCAGGGCTGAGAAGCACCTAAAGAAATGCTCAACATCCCTAGTCATCAGGGAAATGCAAATCAAAACAAGTCTGAGATTCCACCTCACACCAGTCAGAATGGCCAAGATCAAAAACTCAGGTGACAGCAGATGCTGGCGAGGATGTGGAGAAAGAGGAACACTTCTCCACTGTTGGTGAGATTGCAAGCTGGTACAACCACTCTGGAAATCAGTGTGGCGGACCCTCAGAAAAATGGACATAATACTACCTGAGGACCCAGCTATACCTCTCCTGGGCATATACCCAGAAGATGCTCCAACATGTAATAAAGACACATGCTCCACTATGTTCATAGCAGTCATATTTATAATAGCCAGAAGCTGGAAACAACCCAGATGACCCTCATCAGAGGAATGGATGCAGAAAATGTGGTACATTTACACAATGGAGTACTACTCAGCTATTAAAAACAATGACTTAATGAAATTTGCAGGCAAATGGATGGAACTTGAAAATATCATCCTGAGCGAGGGAACTCAGTCATAAAAAGAATGAACATGGTATGTACTCACTGATAAGTAGATATTAGCCCAAAATTTCGGAATACCGAAGTTTCACTTTACAGCAACCTCTGGACTGAGAGTGAGTTCCCAGATGGAGGAGTTGGAGAAGGGACTGAAGGAGCTGAGGGAATCTGCAGCCCCATGGAGGGAGCAACAGTGTCAATTGGCCTGACCCCCCCCTCCAGTCCTCCTGAGGCTGGACCACCAACCAAAGAATACACATGGAGGGACCCATGGTTCGGACCACATATGTGGCAGAGGAAGGCCTTGTTGGCCATCAGGGGGAGGAGAGGCCCCAGTAAAGGGGAATGTCAAGGTGGGAATATGGGAATGGGTGGGTGGGTGGGTGGGAGGTTGAATTCCCTCATAGAGGTGGGGGAGGGGGAGGGCATAGGTGGTTTCCAAAGAGGAGACCTAGAAAAGGCGAATCATTGGAAAAGTAAATAAAGTATCAAAAAAAAAAACCCAAAAATAAATAAATAAAAGCAATGCCATTCAAAAAAACAAAAAGAATTAGTCAGTTCTCATACTAGTAATTACACTTGAAAGCTCTAGAAAGAAAACAAACATACCTAAGAGGAGTAGAAAACAGGATATAATCAAACTCAGGGCTGAAATCAAACAATTAGAAATAAAATGAACAGTACAAAGAATCAACAAAATCAAGAGTTATTGTTTTGTTTTTTGTTTTTGTTTTTGTTTTGTGTTTTATGTTTTGAGAAGGTTAACAAGATAGAGAAATCTTTAGCCAAACTAATTAAAAGGCACTGAGACAATATCCAAATAAACAAAATCAGAAATAAATAGGGATACATGACAACAATCATCAATGAAATCTAAAGAATCATATAGTTTTACTTCAAAAACCCATACTCGAGGCCAGCCTGGTCTACAGAGTGAGTTCCAGGACAGCCAGGGCTACACAGGGAAACCCTGTCTCAAAAAAAACCAAACCAAACCAAAACAAAACAAAACAAAACAAAACAAAAAACCAAAATCCTGTACTCTACAAAATTGGAAAATCTAAATGAAATGGATGATTTTCTAGACAAATGAAACTTAGAAAAGTTACATCAATATCAGGTTAACTGTTTAGTCCTATAACCCCTAAGTAAAAGTAGTAGTCATTAAAAGTCTCCCATCCAAAAAAATCTCAGGGTCAGATGGTTTTCATGCAGAATTTTACCATACATTCAAAGAAGAGCTAACAACAATAATCCTCAAATTATTCCACAAAATAGAAACAAAATGATCATTGAAAAACCTCATTCTGTGAGGCCAGAGTTTCCCTGATCCCTAAACTATACAAAGTCTCAACAGAAAAGGAGAACTTCAGTCTAACATCCCTTATGAATATTTGTGTAAATATATTCAATACCATAAACTGAATCCAAGAAAATATCAAAGGCATAATCCACCATTATCAAGTAGGCTTTACTCCAGGGATGCAAGAATAGCTCAACATACAAAAATTCATCAATGTAATCCACCACAAAAGTAAATTTAAAGAAAAAAATTCACATGATCATCTCACTAGATGCTGAAAAGCCTTTGACAAAATCTAACACCCTAATATGTTAAAAGTCTTGGAGCAATCAAGATACAAGGTGGATATGTAAACAGAATATAAGCAACATAAGTAAGACAATAGCCAGCATCAAATTAAAAGGATAGAAATATAAAGCAACCTAAAACCAGGGACAAGACAGACTGTCCACTCTCTCCCTATCTACTCAAGACAGTACTTGAAATTCTAGCTAGAACAAGAACTAAAGGGTTTCAAGGGGATAAAAACTAGAAAGAAAGAAACCAAAGTATCACTATTCACAGATCATACCATAGTATACCTAAGAGATGTCAAAAATTCTAGAAGAGAACTCCTACAGCTGATAAACACTTTCAGAAAAGTGGCTGGATACAAAACTCACTGAAAAAAATCAGTAGCCCTTTTTTTATACAAATGATAAATGGGGCTTAGAAAGAAATTGGGGAACCACCACACTTACAATAGTTACAAATACAAAATATCTTGGTATAACTCTAATCAAGCAAGTGTAAAGCCTATATGTCAAGAACCTTAAGATTCTGAAGAAAGAAATTGATGAAGATATCAGAAACATGGAAAGATCTCCCACACTCATGGATAAATGGCCATTCTACCAAATGAAATGTATAGATTCAACGCAATTCCAATAAAAAAATTCAACACAATTCTTTACAGATCTTGATGGAACAATTCTCAACTACATATGGAAATACAAAAAACCCAGGAGAGCTAAAACAATCTGGTATAATAAAAGTTCTAGAATTATCACCATCTCTGACTTCACATGGTACTAGAGAACAATAGTAATAAACACTGAATGGTTGGTATCAAGACAGACAGGTTGATCAATGGAATCAAATTGATGACCCTGAAATAAACAGGCACACTTATGGACAATGGATTTTGACAAAGAAGGTAAACCATACAATGAAAAAACGAAAAGATCTTCAACAAATGGTGCTGGTCTAACTGGATGTCTGCATGTAGAAGAAGGCAAATAGATCCATATCTATTAATCTATCAATACTCAAGTTTGAGTAATCAAATACCTCAACCTAAACCTAGATACATTAAATCTAATAGAAGAGAAAGTGAGTAATAGCCTTGAACCCTTTAGTACAGAAGACAACTTCCTAAAAAGATCCATCTCAGCCGATATGGTCAACAATTAATAAATGGGACCTCATGAAACTAAAAAGCTGTACAGAAAAGGACATGGTCAAGAGGACAAAATGTAGCCTACAGATTAGATATTAACCAACCCTATATCTGAAAAAGGGCTCATATGCAAAATATACAGAACTAAAATATTAGACACCAACAAACCAAATAACCCAATTTTTAAAAATGGGGTAAATAGCTAAATAAAATTTTCAACAGAGAGATATACAATGCTGAGAAGCACTTACAGAAATGTTCAACATCCTTAGTCATTAGCAAAATCCAAATCAAAATTACTCTGGGATTTCATTTTACACCCTTTAGAAGGGCAACAGTTAATGCTGGCTAGGATGTGAAACAAGGGGAAGACTTTCTTTTGCTGGTGTGAGTGCAAACTTGTACAACAGTCTGGAAATCCATTCAGTTCTTTCTCAAATAATTGGAAATAATTCTCTCAGAACTGATTATACCACTCCTGGTCATATACTGAAAAGATGCTCCACCATACCATAAGGACAGTGTTTTAACTATGTTCATAGTTTTATTAGTAATAGCCAGAAACTTGAAACAACCCAAATATCTTCAACTGAAGAATGGATAATGATTATATGGCACATTTATACAACAGAATACTAGTCAGTTATTAAAAGCAATGACATCATGATATTTGCAGGCACAACCCAGACCCAGAAAGACAAACGTGGCATGTACTCATAAGTGAGTATTAGCCATCAAGTACAGGATAACCATGCTATCCACAGACCCAAAGAAACTAACAAGGAAGACCCGACAGAGGAGGTTAGAATCTTAAGAAGGGGCAATAAAGTACTCATCAGCAGTAGATGGAGGGAACTGTGTGTGAAAGAAATTCTGGATGGGAACCAGACAGATCAGGTTTGGGGAGGATGAAGGGAGAGAGAAGTGGAATCGGTGGCTGTGGAGAATCTCTGAGATGAGCTAGAAACACAAGAAAATGGAAACTCCCGGGAATCTCTGAGAGTGATCCTCGCTAAGAATTCTTACAGCCAGGCAGTGGTGGCACACACTTTTAATCCCAGTACTTGGGAGGCAGAGGCAGGTAGATTTCTGAGTTTGAGGCCAGCCTGGTCTACAGAGTGAGTTCCAGGACAGTCAGGGCTACACAGAGAAACCCTGTCTCAAAACAACAACAACAACAACAAAAAAGTATAAACAAACAAAAAAAAAGAGAATTCTTACAATAGGACATATGGAACATGAACTAGTCACCTCCTGTAACTGGTCAAGACTTCTGATGGAGACAACAACCCAGCCACACACCTTTGACCCACAAATATTTCTGCCTATAAATATGTATGGATAAAGATAGAGCAGAAATTCAAGGAATGGCTAACCAATGACTGGCCCAACGTGAGCCCCATGGTATGAGAGAGACACAACACCTGATGTTACATTAATGATATTCTGCTATACTAACAGACAGGACCATAGCATACATGTCATCTGAGAGGCTTCACCCAGCAGCTTATGAAAACAGATGCAGAGACACACGGCAAAACATTAAGCAAAACTTGGAGAATCTGTGGAAGAGGGGGAGGAAGGATTGAAGAATCAGATAGGCCCAGGACACCTACAGAATCAACCAATCTAGCCCCATAAGAGCTCATTGAGACTGAATTACCCACCAGAGTGCATCCATGGGATAGACCTAGGCTCCCTACACAGATGTAACAGATGTGCACCTTGGTCTTTCCCTGGGACCCCTAATAGGAGGACCAGGGGCTGTCTAACTGTTGCCTGCCTTTGGATCCCTTTCCCCTAACTGGGCTGCCTTGTCTAGCCTCAGTAGAAAAAGATGCACCTAGTCCCCTGCACCTTGATATTCCAAGGCATATCCATGGGAGGTCTCCATTTCTCTGGGGAGAAATGAAGGGGAGTGACTGGAAGGGAGATGAGAGAGAGGAGAGGGAGTGGAAACTGCATTCTGGATGTAAAATAAATTAATGGAAATCATCCAGTCTCTCTTCACTCCTATTGGGTTCACTTGTACAACCTTGATACGGGGGCTTTGCTTTGCTTTGTGTAGTTCTCTCTGGCTGTCATCTCTTGCAGACCTGCTCTTCTTCAAAGAGAAAACAAAGAGGGAGTGGTTCTGGGGAAAAGGGGATATGTCTTGGCAGGGAGCTAGGAGGAGTGTAGGAAGGGCAAACTGCTTGGGAACTATCATATATATTAGAGAAGAATATTTTCAATAAAATATTCAGTGTTAAAATCCAAAATCTCTTTTCAAAATTCAAAATTTCTCAACTGTGGGCTCCTATAAAAATCAAAATTAAATTAAAGACTTTTTTACTTCAAGAGGAGAGAACCAGGGAACAGTCACAATCAGATTAGAGCAAACCCAAAGTGCAATAGTGTCAATAACTCAAAGACCAATGTCTGGGATCCACTCTCTTTCTTCTGGACTTCTCCAAAGGGCTTGAGTCACTTCTCTGCTCTGCCCGCTACAGCACACAGAGCTTGTCTTCTAGGCTCAGGCTGGCTCCCCTCCATACCTGCTGTTCTTGTTCATCATGCCAAGGTACTGCATCTCCAAATGCTGGGGTCTCTCAACTGGGCAGCACTTTCACCCATGGCCTTTCCTAGACTCTGAGACTCCAGCACTGCTCTCCAGCGCCAAGCCTCAACTGCCCTCCCTTAGTACCTTCAGAACCAGCACCACCTGGGTTCACTACCAAGTTCAGCTGCCAACCTTGTAACACAGGTGCTTTCTTAGGATTCTGAGAGGACACTTCCCAGATGACTTCATCTGAATGATGCTGGGCTCTTAATTTATCTCAGCTGATTCTTCAGCCCCAGCTGACTGCACTGATATCCCAGCAAAGCAAAGGTTTCACTTGTTCTGGTGACTTGTTAATCAGAGCTGACTTGTTAGCTAAAACCTGAACCATGAAGTCTTAACTCAAATGGCTCAGTAGAGTCTTGGCTTCACCCTGAAGCAACACAAGCCAAGCCCCCATTGTCTACACTGCTCTCAACACTCTTATCTTTCAAGCTCCAACAGAACATCCTGCTGAGCTCTTCTCACTCAATGGCTTTTCTAGCCCAAATTTCCAAAGTCCTTCCACAGTCCTCCTGAAAACATGATCATGTCTGTCAAAGCACTATCATGGTAGCAGCTTATGTCTTGGGGTTTCTATTGCTGTGATGAACCAGGACCACCAGGCCAGTGAAGGAACTACCCCCAATGGGCTGGACCTACCCCCATCAATCACTAATTAAGAAAATGCTCTACAGGCTTGGTTATATACCCCAATCTTATGGAGGCTTTTTCTCAATTCATATTCCCTCCTCTCAGATGACTCTAGCCAGTGTCAGGTGTCACAACACTATTCAACATACACATACACACACACACACAGAGAGAGAGAGAGAGAGAGAGAGAGAGAGAGAGAGAGAGAGAGAGAGAGAGAAACTCACACACAATCACACACAAATTCCAATCCAAAGTGTTTTATTTGCAACAAAGGAAAACTTCCTCTTCAAGATATTTTAAATTTCTCTCAACCATGATAACTTCATTTTTCTTTAATTAATCCCTGTTTCCTGAAATCTAACAAAAAAGAATAGAAACAAAAGTTGAAAGCTGGGTACTGGAGACGTAGTGAGTTTCTGGAGTGCTTGCCTAGCATGCTTTGGCCACTCTCCATCACCACACTGAGTTAAGAGGCCACAGTGCTCTCAGGCAGTGGTGACGCACACCTTTAATCCCAGCACTTGGGAGGCAGAGGCAGGTGGATTTCTGAGTTCGAGGGCAACCTTATCTACAGAGTGAGTTCCAGGACAACCGGGGCTATACAGAGAAATCCTGTTTCAAAAAACCAAAAAAAAAAACCAAAAAAAAAACCAAAAAAAAAAAAAAAAAAAAAAAAAAGAGGCCACAGTGCTTTTGTGTCCCACTACTTAGGAGGTAGAGGCAGAAGGTCCCTGCTCAATCTCAACTAAGAAAATATATGTTTCTGGGGTATCCTGGATTATAGGAGACCATGTTTCAGATTAGTAAAACTAACTAAAAGAGCAGCTAAAATGCCACTGAGTTTGTTTTATATTGGCACCTACAGCTAGTCACTTAGCCTCCACTTAAGAGTGGGATTTACTCTTCTATTAGATTCAGTGTATCTGGTTTTATATGGAGATACTAGATCCACTTGAACTTGAGGTTTGTACAAGGAGATAAGAACAGATCAATTTGCATTGTTCTACATGCTGACCTGCAGTTAAACAAGCATCATTTGTTGAAAATCCTGTCTTTTTTCCACTGGATGGTTTTAGCTCCTTTGTCAAAGATCAAGGGACCATAGGTGTGTGGGTTCATTTCTGGGTCTTCAATTGATCTACTTGCCTCTCTCTGTACCAATACCATGCAGGTTTTTTTTGTTTTTTTGTTTTTTGTTTTTTTTTATCACTACTGCTCTGGAATACAGCTTGAGGTCAGGGATGCTGATTCCCCCAGAAGTCCTTTTATTGTTGAAAATAGTTTTCTATATCCTGGGTTCTTTTTTTTTTGTTGTTATTCCAGATGAATTGGCAAATTGCTCTTTCTATGTCTATGAAGAATTGAGTTGGAATTTTGATGGGAATTTCATTGAATCTGTAGATTGCTTTCAGCAAGATGGCCATTTTTACTATATTAATCCTGCCAATCTATGAGCATGGGAGATCTTTCCATCTTCTGTGTACTTCTTTGATTTCTTTCTTCAGAGACTTGAAGTTCTTGTTATACAGATCTTTCACTTGCTTGGTTAGAGTCACACCAAGGTATTTTATATTATTTGTGACTATTGTGAAGGGTGTCACTTCCCTAATTTCTTTCTCAGCCTGCTTATCCTTTGAGTAGAGGAAGGCTACTGATTTGCTTGAGTTAATTTTATATCCAGCCACTTTGTTGAAGTTGTTTATCAGCTTTAGGAGTTCTCTGGTGGAATTTTGGGAGTCACTTAAGTATACTATCATATCATCAGCAAATAGTGATATTTTGACTTCTTCCTTTCCAATTTGTATCCCTTTGACCTCCCTTTGTTGTCTAATTGCTCTGGCTAGGACTTTGAGTACTATATTGAATGAGAAAGTGGGGAAGAGCCTCAAGCACATGGGCACAGGGGAAATTTTCCTGAACAGAACACCAATGGCTTATGCTCTAAGATCAAGAAATGACAAATGGCACTTCATAAAATTGCAAAACTTCTGTAAGGCAAAGGACACTGTCAATAAGACAATATGGCGACAAACAGATTGGGAAAAGATCTTTACCACCCCTACATCCGATAGAGGGCTAATATCTAATACATACAAAGAACTCAAGAAGTTAGACTCCAGAGAACCAAGTAACCCTATTAAAAATGGGGTACAATGCGAAACAAAGAGTTCTCAACTGAGGAAACTTGAATGGCTGAGAAGCACCAAAAGAAATGTTCAACATCCTTAGTCATGAGGAAAATGCAAATAAAAACAACCCCAAGATTCCACCTCACACCAGTCAAAATGGATAAGATCAAAACTCAGGTGACAGAGATGCTAGAGAGGATGTGGAAAAAAGAGGAACATTTCTTCATTTTTGGTGGGATTGCAAGCTGGTACAAGCACTCTGGAAATCAATCTCGTGGTTCCTCAGAAAATGTACATAGTATTATTTACCCAGCTATACCACTCCTGGACATATACCCAAAAGATGATCAAACATATAACAAGGACACATGCTCCTCTATGTTCATAGCAGCCTTATTTGTAATAGCCAGAAGCTGGAAAGAAATGAGATGTCCTTCACCAGAGGAATGGATAGAGAAAATGTGGTTCATTTATACAATGGAGTACTACTCAGATATTTAAAACAATGACTTCCTGAAATTCATAAGCAAATGAATGGAACTAGAAGATATCATCCTAAGTGAGGTAACCCAGTCACAATGGAACACACCTGGTATGTACTCATTGATAAGGGGATATTACCCCAAAAGCTCCGAATAACCAAGATTCAATTCATAGACCACATGAAGCTCAAGAAGAAGGAAGAACAAAGTGTGGATACTTTGATCCTTCCTAGAAGGGGAAAAATACCCACAAGAGGAGATAAGAGCAAAAGTGTGGAGCAGAGACTGAAAGAAATGCCATCCAGGGACTGCCCACCTAGAGATCCATCCTATATACAGTTACCAAACCCAGACACTAATGTGGATGCCAAGAAATGCTTGCTGAAAGGAGCATGATATAGCTGTCTCCTGAGAGGCTCTGCCAGAGCCTGACAAATACAGAGACAGATGCTTGCAGCCAACCATTGGACTGAGCAGGGGGTTCCAAATGGAGGAATTAGAGAAAAGATTGAAGGAGCGGAAAGGATTTGCAGCCCCATAGGAGGAACAATATCAATCAACCAGACATCCTTTGAGCTCCCAGGGATTAAACCACCAACCAAAGAGTACACATGGAGGGACCCATGACTCCAGTCATATATGTAGCAGAGGATGGCCTTGTCTAGCATCAATGGGAGAAGAGGCCTTTTGTCCTGTGAAGGCTCGATGCCCTAGAGTAGTGGAATGCCAGGCCAGGTGAGTGGGAGTGGGTATTTGGGTGGGGGGATACCCTCATAAGAGCAGGTGGAGGAGATTGAGATAGGGATTTTTCAGAGGGAAAACCAGGAAAGGGGGTAACCTTTGAAATGTAAATAAAGAAAATATCTAATAAAAAAAGTGGGATATGCATCCACAAGGAGATTCCATTTGACAAGGGTAGTATTTCATTTGCAAGTCTTTATGGATGGAGATTACTTCTGGGTTAGGAATGGGAACTTGTGTCTACCTCTCTCAACACTGTCATGTCATGTGGTGCAAACCCATGCAGACCCTTTGCACACTACTTCAAGACCCCTGAGTTCATATGTGCATCAGTTCTGCTGTGTTTTAGAAGGCCTGGTATCTTCAGTTGAGGGACAGCTGTTATGAACATAGTTGAGCAAGTGTTTTTGTGGTATTGTGGGTCCTCTTTGGGTATATTTCTAGGAGTGGTATAACTAGGTCTAGAAGGTGGAACGTTTCTCAAATCTCTGAGAAACTGCCAGATTGATTTTTACAAGTGGTTGTCCAAGTTAGTACTCTAACCAGCAGTGAGGAGGTGTTCTGCTTGTTCCATAACTTCCCCAACATGAGCTGTCACTTGAGGTTTTGATCTTAATCATTCTGATGTATGTAAGATGGAATCTCAGAGTCACTATGATGTGCATTTCTCTTATTATTTAGAATATTCAACATTAATTTAGGTGCTTCTCAGAACATAGATAGTCCTCTGTTGAAATGTTCTGTGTAATTTAGTACCCCATTTTTAAATTGGGGTATTTGGTTTGTGGATATCTAATATTTTGTTGTATTTATAGTGTTTGGATATCATCTCTTTGTCAGATGTAGTGTTGGTGAGGATCTTCTTAAAATCTTTAGGCTGCCATTTTGGCCTGCTGATACAATACTTTGTCCTATAGAAGCTTTTCAGTTTCATCAATCCCATTATTAATTGTTGATATTAGTGCCTGATTTCCTCTGTTCAGGAAGTTATTTCCTGTGCCAATGTGTTCAAGGCTAATCCCCTGCTTGGTCTTCTATTAGATGTTGTGTATTCAGTTTTGTTGAGATCTTTGACGAAGTGGACTTGAGAGTATTAGAGGGTAATAAATATAGAGGAACTTGCTTTCTTCTACATGAAGACATCCAGTTAGACAGGCACCATTTGATCAAGACGCTTTCTTTTTTCCAATGTCTCTTTTGCCTTCTCTACTTAAAAACAAGTGTCCATGGTTGATAATTGTGTGGGTTTACTTCCGAGTCTTCAGTTGTATTCTGTTGATCAACCTTTCTATTTTCCTGCCAATACCATGCAGTTTATATTGCACTATGGTTATGTAATACAACTTGAGATAAGAGATGGTGATACTTCTAGTTCATTTATTATAGAGGATTGCTTTAGCTATCTTGTATTTTTTTAGTTTTACAAATGAAGTGGAGAATTGCTCCTTCAAGGTCTGTAAGAAGCTGGGCAGTGGTGGCGCACACCTTTAGTCCCAGCACTTGGGAGGCAGTGACAGGCGGATTTCTGAGTTCGAGGCCAGTCTGGTCTACAGAGTGAGTTCCAGGACTATACAGAGAAACCCTGTCTCAAACAAACAAACAAACAAACAAACAAACAAACAAACAAACAAGGTCTGTAAGAATTGTGTTGGAATTTAATTGAAATTGCTTTGAATCAGTAGATTGCTTTCGGTAAGATGGTATTTTGTACTACATTAATCCTCTGGATGCAGGAGCATGAAAGACCTTTGCATCTTCTAATGGCTTCTTCAGTTTTCTTCTTCAGAAACTTGAAGTCACCGGGCAGTGGTGGTGCAGGCCTTTAATTCCAGCAGTTGGGAGGCAGAGGCAGGTGGATTTCTGAGTTCGAGGCCAGCCTGGTCTACAGAATGAGTTCCAGGACAGCCAGGACTACACAGAGAAACCCTGTCTCGAAAACAACAATAACAACAACAACAAAAAAATCAAACAAAAAACAAACAAACAAACAAAAACCCAGAAACTTGAAGTCCTTTTCATACAATTGTTTTGCTTGCTCGGATAGAATTACACCAATAAATTTCACATTATTTTTGCTCCTTTGTAGGGTGTTGTTTCCCTAATTCTTTCTTATTTCATTTATCATCTGTATAAAGGAGGGCTTCTGAATTATCTGAGTCAAATTTCTTTCAAAGCAATTTGATGAGGGTGTTTATCAGCTGTTGCAGTGCTCTAGTAGAATTTGTAGGGTCTTTTATTTATACTATCTATTCTTCTGTGAGTAGAGATACTGTGATTTCTTCCTTTCCAACTTGTTTCCTCTCAATTGGAATTAGTTTTCTTACAGCTCTAGCTGGAACATCAAATTCTATACTGGATAGGGAGATAGTTGACTGCCTTGTCTTGTCCCTGATGTTAGTGGAATTGCTTTACCTTTCCCTCCATTTAATTTGATGTTAGTTGTCAGCTTGCTGTATGTTGCCTTTATTGTGTGTATGCATATGCTTTATAACACTGGCCTCTATAGCACTTTTATGTGGAAGGGTTGCTGGATTTTTGTCAAAGGCTTTTTCAGAATCTGATGAGATGATAATGTGGCCTTTAACTTTCAGTTGTTTATATGCTGGATTATACTCCTGTATTTATTTTTCTATGTTGAACCATCCCGGCCTCCCTGGGATGAACCCTACTGGATCATGATAGAGGATGTTTTTGATGTGTTCTTGGATTTGGATTCCCAGTATTTTGTTTAGTACTTCGTATCAATATTCATATGAAAAATTGGTCTGAATTTCTATCTCATTTATTTGTTGAGTGATTGTTGTGTGGTCTGGGTATCAGCATGACAGTGGCCTCAGTGGATAGATAGATAGATAGTTGATGGGCAGACAGACAGACAGAAAGATAGACAGACACAGAGTGTCCTAATACAAACTCCTAGAATTCTCTCACTTCTCCATGGCACAGAACTCAAACTGGAACCGAAAACAAACTAGACTATTGCTCACCAATTGAGCTCAATGGACACACCTGAAACTCCACTTCTCTTCATTGTGTGGTGTAGGAGAGTAACTTTGAAGCCACACAAAAGTCAGGAAAGAGCCGGGCAGTGGTGGCACACGCCTTTAATCCCAGCACTTGGGAAGCAGAGACAGGCAGATTTCTGAGTTCAAGGCCAGCCTGGTCTACAGAGTGAGTTCCAGGACAGCCAGGGCTATATACAGAGAAACCCTGTTTTGAAAAACAAACAAAAAAACAAAAACAAAAACAAACAAACAAAAAAGTCAGGAAAGAACCCTGCTACTGAACATCTCCATTTTAATTAATTAGTTCATTTTTTGAAGTCATTGTGACATGGAGGTTTTTTTTCCCAAAGCTTCTTCAATTAGGTGTATATGCATATGTATTGTGCATATTGTGCATGTAAAATACTGCATCTACAGAGGCCTGAAGAAATGGGCCTCCTCCTACCTGAAGACTGAGTTCCAGCTAAGAGCAACTGATGATAGGAGTTCTGAAACCAAACTTTGCTCCTCTTTTAAAGCATCATGTTCTCTTAAAACTTGATTCATCTCTCTTAATCTGTGGGTTCCTAGGCTTTTGCTTGTTTGTTTGTTTGTTTGTTTGTTTGTTTGTCTGAAGAGCATGAAAGGAGTTTATTTCAAGCAAACCTCCAGCAGGTTCACACGTACCAAGCAACAAGGCCTGCGAAGTTGACAGGCAGACAGGAAGACAGAGTGTGGGGGGAGGAAGAACAAAGAAGTGTGACACTTTACAGTAACCACTAGACTGAGAGTGAGGTCCCAGATGGAGGAGTTGGAGATGGGACTGAAGGAGCTGAGGGAGTTTGCAGCCCCATGGAGGGAGCAACAGTGTCAACTGGCCTGACACCCCCCTCCCCCGTGCTCCTGGAGGCTGGAACACTAACCAAAGTATACACATTGAGGGACCCATGGCTTGGACCATATATGTGGCAGAGGAGGGCCTTGTTGGCCATCAGGGGGAGGAGAGGTCCTTGGACCTGAGGGTGTTAGAGACCCCAGTAAAGAGGAATGTCAAGGTAGGAAGACAGGAGTGGGTGGGCAGGTGGGTGGGAGGGGGAAATAGCCTCATAGAGGCAGGGGAGGGGGGAAGGGAAAGGGGGTTTTCAAAGAAGAGACCTGGAAAGGGGGAAACATTGGAAATGTAAATAAAGTATCAAAAAATTTTAAAAAACACAAAAACAAAAAACAAAGGAGTGTGACAGACATAGAGGTTGTTTTTATGACTTCTTTTGTACCACAGGCCAACTTAGATGTCCATATGTGAGCCACTTTAGCTGATAACTTTATCCACCTACCCAAGAGTTTGAACTGTGACAAGTGGGCATCAATGTATTCATTTTGAATCTCTCCAGAGGACATTTGTAGCATAATCCTTAAATTTAGTTACTTTATTCCACTCAGAAAATGATAATGATATCTAAACAAAGGACCCATGTTTTATTTATTCACTAAATATTACAGTGAAGAATGAAATGTTTACAAGTCCAAGACAAAGCAGTCAGTTAAACTGTCCTGGCAGAAGCCACTCAAAACTGCCAAGTTGTCTTTCTGACTCCACAAGGCCCTGTTTCCACAGTCTGAGCACACAACCCTAGTCTGAGGTGGTGGTGGGAAACCCACTGCTGTTTGCTGTGACCTCATGGAGGGTGATGGAGGAAGTGGCAACAAATCCACCAGCTGGTTAGCTGGCTTCTTCAGAATGGGAGGAGCAGGTTACTGGAACGCTGATTTGGTCAACGTCCCTCTGACTGGTATGAACCCCCTGTCTCCTTATTTAAATATGGATCCATGCTATCTTGTTCAGGATACTGATGGATATTTTGCCAAGTGGAGCTGATAAAACTCCAGGCAGATTTGAACTAGCTTTCCTTACTATTGGAGGATGTTACATGACAGGGGCTACTTTCAGGGCAATGAACCGTCTTCATTTAGGATTGAAGGAACCCCAGAGCATGGCCTGGTCCAAACCAAGAAATGTACAAATTTTGAATATGGTGACTAGGTAAGGGGCACTTTGGGCTAATACTCTAGGTTCCCTGGCTTTGCTCTATAATGCTTTTGGTGTTATCATTGAGAAAACACGGGGTGCAGAAGATGACCTCAACACAGTAGCAGCTGGAACCATGACAGTAATGTTGTATAAATGTACAACTGGTCTTTGAGGAATAGCATGTGGTGGCCTGTCAGGACTGACACTCACCAGTCTCTATGCACTGTATAGCAACTGGGAGCACATGAAACATTCCCTGCTCCAAAAGTCACTTTGAGGTTTTTGCCACCTCACGAATGGGGAACACTTCATAGTCATCCAGACCAACTAATAAATCAGTCTGGAGTTGCTTTCTCTCTTGTACCTACAATTACTTTGAACAATTGGAGACTCTGATTTGCTGTGACAAAGATCATGGATGGTTAGCCTGGACCGCACTGCTTGCCCTCAGTGAGAGGAAGCCAGACCCTTTGGTGGCTCACTGAGTATGTGTTCTCTTCTCCTTTGGAGATGGTCTTGCACCTCCTACCCCCAAACTGGAAAACCACTTACTCTCCAGATTCAGGCCGTACTTTTATTACCATGTTAATTCATTTAAAAATCTAAAACTTAATGTTGCCCTGTTTTCCAAATAAAGGGTTGTACTTGCTAGTTTTGTGTGTCAACTTGACACAAGTTGAACTTATCACAGAGAAAGGAGTTTCAGTTGAGAAAATGCCTCCATGAGATCCAGTTGTGAGGCATTTTCTCAATTAGTGATCAAAGGGGGAGGGCCACTTGTGAGTGGTGCCATCTGTGAGCTGGTAGTCTTGGGTTCTATAAGAAAGCAGGCTGAGCAAGCCAGGGGAAGCAAGTCAGTAAGGAACATCCCTCCATGGCCTCTGCATCAGCTCCTGCTCCTTGACCTGCTTGAGTTCCAGTCCTGACTTCCTTTGGTGATGAACAGCAGCATGGAAGTGTAAGCCGAATAAACCCTTTCCTCCCCAACTTGCATCTTGGTCATGATGTTTGTGCAGGAATAGAAACCCTGACTAAGACAAGGGTAAAAATAGAAAAAAAAAGGGTTTCTGACTGATATTATTGTTTGTGTGGTTTCATGGCTATTCCTGAAACCCAATATTATTTACTGCCAGCAAGGACAAAGTCTGGACCCCAGGACATAGGCCTAGAGCTCACCACATGTATGACAGATTTCTGTTGCAATGGAGATACCCTTGGGTTGTCTTATGGCCCTGAGTGTATCCATTAGCCCAGTACAAAGTTGGGCAAACAGCTCTGTGGAGAGTTCACCCAAGTCATCATAGCACTCCAGAGGGGCATGGTACTGTTCCATACTCAATCTCTCAGGTTGGCTGTGTGCTTCAAAGGGTCACTCAGGATGGGCATGGAGAAATTTTTGTTGTAGTAGCTGACCTTTCTGATATGGGAGCAGTGGCTGAGGGCAGGTATAAGGACAGTGAGTTGAGAGTCATTCATCCTGAAAGACCTGACCCCCTTATGAGAAAAGTTAGACCCCTAGCACACTTGGAGCCAGAAACAGAAATAGGACTGAAATTGCATGTTTGGCCAAACTCCACCTGGCTGCATTCTTTCCTGTAAGAAACGGTTGACCTTGGCCTGGCCCCAGGGCCAGATGCACAATGTTCCAGGAACAAGCTAACCACATAAATGTTTGTGCAACTGCCTCGTGACTAACTTAGAACATTCTGTACTTTCCCATAACACAAATTCTTTCTGTTCCCCACCCCTTGCTTTGTGGTTTTTTCCTTTAAATACCCCTGACTTTAACTGCTTGGGGTCGAACTCCTCTGCCCCTGCGTGGGTTATGAGCTCGGCCCCAGTGCACTGGTTCCCTGAATAAACCTCGTGTGATTGCAGCAAGGATGGTCTTTCGTGAGTTCTTAGGAGGTTGCTTCATCCTGAGACTTGAGTGAGGGTCTCCCCAGCTCAGGGGTCTTTCAGTACTACAACTCTTTAAGTCCAGGGACTGCAAAGTGTCTGACACATTGTCTAGGAGAACTCAAAGAGACATAATATCCAAACACAACATGACCATACCGCTCATGTCCAGATGTTTGTGCTGAAAGAGCAAGACTCTGACAGCAGGAAAAGGAATCCAAGTCTTTCTGTGATATTTGGAAGTGAGTGATGGAGAGGATCTCCAAGGGCATCATCAGGCACCTAGGGATAGAGGAGACCAGAGGGTTAGTTCTGGCAAATGGTGGTGGAGAGTGTGGGGTGGGGTTTATACAAAAGCAGAAGTTGGTAGGTGCCTCAAGGTAAGTTTGATCAAGTAATCAAGGACATTATCTAAGGTGTTTCCTGTTGGATCCTGCTGAGTCAAGTCAAATGTATAGTTCTTCTCCTGGCCTCACTCTCAAGCAGAAAATTCATTACATCATAATCTTGCACAATCACTCTTGTAATTTAAAGATTCATACTATCCTCCCTTGTCCCATGCACTCAGCCCTACTTGGGTTCAAATAGCTCACCCATGGAAAAATAGGCACAGACTGCACGCTGTTTTAACAAATGTGAGCACATAACTCACCTCCCCACTGTGTGGGTTGAGTCCTGAGACTCCTAACTACATTCTCCCTTCTGTTCATTTTGTACTGATTGGGTGACCATGATTCCAAGAAGAATTACATCCCATCCTGAACAGATCTGACATACTTCTTACCTCACTTCATTCCTCTGCTTCATAAATACCCATTTGAAACTTTAATTCACATCACACATAACTTCCATATTCTAATGACTCCCAGTAATAGGCAGGCATCATGTACCAGCAATCCTTAAAATAAAAGGGAAATATTTAGCCGGGCAGTGGTGGTGCACACCTTTAATCCCAGCACTTGGGAGGCAGAGACAGGCAGATTTCTTAGTTTGGGGCCAGCCTCGTCTACAGAGTGAGTTCCAGGATAGCCAGGGCTACACAGAGAAACCCTGTCTCGAAAAGCCAAAAAAAATAAAAAAATAAAAAAATAAAAAAGGGGGAAATATTTACTCAGGTAGCATTCCATCCTTGCTTACCTGAAGACCTGTTTCATATGGTCTCTGAGAATGCACAGGCCATTCATGGAGAGATGCTGGAGACCCTTAAGATTGGAGAAGTGAGAAATGAACTTGTTGACATAAGTCTATTCTTTAGAACTTGTGCTCCTGCCATGCTTAAAGGTTTTATTGTTTGTGGATACCAGGAGCAATGTATGAACATTTCCTATCCTCTTTCCCCTTTGTCTCTAAGAGGGTTCTGTCCCACCTAGCTAGCCATACCTCCTCCAGCCCCCTAGCATCCCCCTTCTCTGGAACAAGCTTCCCCAAGACCAAGCGCCTCCCCTCCATTGATGCCTGATAAGGCAATCCTCCATTACGTATGTATCAGGAGCCATGGACCCACCCAGGTTTACTTTTTGGTTGGTAGTTTAGTCCCGCTGAGACCTGGGGGTCCAGTTAGCTAATATTGTTGTTCTTCCTATGGGATTGCAATCTTTGTCAGCTCTTTCAGTTCTTCCCTAACTCTTCCACTGGGGTTAGCAGGCTCAATCCAATGGTTGCCTGTGAGTGTCTGCAATTGTATTAGACAGGTGCTAGCAGAGCCTCTCAGAGGACAGCCATACCAGGCTCCTGTATGTAAGCACATCTTGTCATCAGCAATAGTGTCAGGGTTTGATGTTTGCTGATGAGATGGATCCCAAGATTCCAGTCTCTGGGTAGCCTTTCCTTCAGTCTCTGCTCCATTTTTTGTCCCTGTTTTTCTGTTAGACAGGAATAATTCTAGGGTAAAATTTTTGAAATGGGTGAGTGGTCACTTACCTCAACTGGGAGCCATGCCTATCCACTGAGGATAGCCTCTTCAGGTTCTATCTCCCCTCTGTTGCATATTTCAGCTTGAATTTTATTGTTTGCTTACTTGGTTGTTTATTTATTTATTCCCCTTTTTGACCTTGACATTCTTGGTTTGATTGTATTCAGAGACAACATTGTTGTTCTATAGCTAGGGATAATTTTGAATTTCAACTCACAGGGATCCATCTGCCTTGGCCTCCCTGCTGGAAGGATTACTATGTCAGCTAAGTCCCCTGGTTGTGTTTTCTTCATTTGTCACCAGCATGGTTCAGAGGGAAAGTCACCTGGGGGACATAATCTGTTCTTGAAAAAAACATGCACAAAACCATAAAATGCCATTGTAAGAAGACAAGACAAACACATTTGTGGAGAGTTTGGGGGCCTCCCTCTAGAAATTTGACAGGAATATGACATTGGCCTAGGACAGTGAAGTAGGCTCAGACAAGAATATTTAATTTTGGGCTAATACAAAGCTCAAGGCAAAGTCAGCAGAGGAATGTGTGGTATTCCTCTTATCTTGGTCATCCTGATAAGCCCCTAGAAACAGTGATCAGGGGACTTTATTTATTTACTTATTTATTTGACAATAGAATTTTTATTTACATTTCAAATATTCTCCCCTTTCCCAGTTACCTCTCCAGAAATCCCCTATCCCATCTCCCTTCCCCCTGCTTTTAGGAGGGTGCTCTCCCAGCCACCCACTCTCACTACCCTGCCCTGGCATTCCCCTACACTGGGGCATCAAGCCTTCACAGGATCAAAGGCCTCTCCTTCCATTGATGCTAGACAAGGCCATCCTCTGCCACATATGTGGCTGAAGCCATGTGTCCCTCTTTGGTTGGTGGTTTAGTCCCTAGGAGCTCTGGGGGCTCTGGTTGGTTGATATTGTTGTTCTTCCTATGGGGTCGCAAACCCCTTCAGCTCCTTCAGTCCATTCTCTAACTCCTCCATTGGGGACCCCGTCCTCGAGACACTTTTTATTCCCTTGTTTGTTCCTTGACCTAAAACTGACTTTATTCTTTGCATGTACTTAGAATGGTATAAAAGCAGGTGAAGAAAAATAAATCCGCTTCAGCCTCAGCACTGGCTGGAGTCATGTTAGAATGGTGTACAATTGTCTTTTACTTTTCAATCCTCATTCCCTCCCTTGAGACCTGTTGACTGACTGAACTGGCTTGGTCACACTTCACACAATTATTTGTCTGTTCTGGAGTAAACACCTGAGCTTCATGCTTTGCCAATCTTCTACTATGGCAGCACTCAGAAGGCTGAGGTAGGAGGATGGCTTGCATCCATTTTGGCAGGGATTTCTATGGTGTAACTCCAATAGTAAAGTCCTTGCTTGGCATTCACATTTTAGATTATAAACCACTGCATGATCTTGACAGATATACACACACCCGTCTTCCCAGAACATGTGAGTCTGAGTAGAGGCTCAGAAATCCAATGTCAACTTTGACTATAATAGAAAGTTTGAGGCAAGCTTGTGCTGTACTAAAATGTTCTCAAAACAATTTAAAAAGTGTGTCAGGAAGGGACATGGCATCCATGGTTTCAAGGAAGTTGGAGGGGGTCAGAAAGGAAAGATCACTGGATTTGAAGAGATGCTCAGTGATTGCAGTCATAGAGAAAAGCTCTAGGATTTAGGAGAGACTTAGGAAAGAACCCTGATATTTGCAGTATACCTAAATTCAATGCCCAGGAGGTGTGGTAGTGGCTTGAAACTACCTGTATCTTCAGTGTTCTGCCCTTTCCTGGACTTAATAAGTACAATGCTCATATGCATACACACACACATATGCTGAGAGAGAGAGAGAGAGAGAGACACAGACAGACAGATAGAGACAGAGAGACAGAGACAGAGACAGTCAGACAGAGAGAGAGAAAGATAGAGGCCTTGGAAAATTCAGATCTAAATGAGCATCTCCATCAAATCCTTTCCTCACATTCTCAGGGAATCCTGTAGAAGACAACAAAAACAGAGGGTTAGAGCCAGTGGGGATTGGGATGGTGGACACCAAGGAAGCCAGGCCTTCTCAGAACACAGAAGAACTAATATATATATGAACTCAGAGTGACCGAGGTAGCATTCTCAGGGCCTGTGAGGGTCTACACCTCGTGGGGTGTCAGTGTTGAGAAAGGAGGTGGACACAAGCTCCCAACTCAAACCCAGAAACTATTGATAAGAATTTGCAAATGAAAAATTAGGTCTCTCAATTGGAGTCTCCCTGAGGGTACAAATCTCACTATTATGAGTAGTTCTAACGACCAAGAGCACATGCCAACACAAAGTGAACTCGGAGGACTCTTTGGTGGTCCTATGTCTTATATTGTTTTGTCAGGCCTTTTGTTTTGGGGGGAGTTTGTTTTTGTTTTTAACTTAAATTTAATTTAATTTTTTGGCTTATTCATCTTACAACCCACTCACTGCTTCTCTCAAGGTCACACCTTACACATTCCTTTTGTCTTAGTCAGGTTTTCTATTCCTGCACAAACATCATGACCAAGATGCAAGTTGGGGAGGAAAGGGTTTATTGAGCTTACACTTCCATGCTGCTGTTCATCACCAAAGTCAGGACTGGAACTCAAGCACGTCAAGGAGCAGGAGCTGATGCAGAGGCCAAGGAGGAATGCTGCTTACTGGCTTGCTTGCTTCTCCTGGCTTGCTCAGCTGACCTTCTTATAGAGCCCAAGACTACCAGCCCACAGATGGTACCACTCACAAGGGGCCCTACTCCCTTGATCAATAATTGAGTAAATACCTTACCACTGGATCTCATGGAGGCATTTTCTCAACTGAAACTCCTTTTTCTGTGATAACTCCAGCTTGTGTCAAGTTGACACACAAAACTAGCCAGTGCACCTTCCTTCGGGCCTCCTTCCTTTCTGCTCTGAGTGGGTAGAGGCTCTTTGTGTATCTCCACACCCTGGTACTTCAAGTATTTTCAAGGTTAGGCATACCCTCTTTTACTGAGGCCAGACAAAGCAGCCCAGCTAGAAGAACTTATCCCCCACACAGGCAACAGCTTTTGAAGTAGCCTCCACTCCAGGTGTTAGGGACCCACTTGAAGACCAAGCTGCACATCTCCTACATCTGTGTGGGGAGGCCTGTGTCCAGCCCATGTATGTTCCTTGGTTGGTGGTTCAGTCTCAGAGCCCCAAGGGTCCCACTTAATTGACTATGTTGGACTTCCTACAGAGTCCTTATCCCCTTCAGGTCCTTTGTTCATATTACTATGGCTACAAATTTTGTGTTTTTACTGGATTCTTGTGTGTGAACCCATCCTGCATCAATATATATTCCTCTTCATTTTTCTTCAGCTCTTTTCTCTTTGTTTCTTTGTTTTGTCATAGTCCAATGTTTCTTTTTGTTCTGTTTTCACATAATCCTCTGTTTGTTTGCTTTTCATTTCTTTGTTTGGTGGATTGTTTCTTCGTTGAGACATGATTTCTCTGTGTAACCATGGCTGGCCTAGAACTCACTTTGTATTCTTAGTATTTTTAGCTGCCTGTTTGTTTTTTTACAAGAGACAGAAAGGCTGTGGATTGAGATGGAAGAAAAAGTGGAGAGGATCTCAGAGGAGTTGTGGGTGGAACAGATGTATTCAGAACATACTGTATGAAAAAATATATTTTAAATAAATGAACAGCACAAAGGGGGGGGGGCTGGGAGATGACTAAGCAGTCAAGAGCACTGGCTGCTCTTACAGAGAACCAAAGGTCATTTCTTAGCATCCACAAAGAAGTTCCCAAATATCTGTAAACCCATTTATGGACCTAACTTCTGATGTACATAAGATATACAGAGTACTACATGTGAAAAGATTAAAAAATTAAAATAAATAGTTTAAATATTATGTAAGTCTGCTTTTGAATGCTTTTTATATGATTTATTTTATCTTTTTACTTTACATGCACTGGTGTGTTGCCTGCATGGATGTTTGTGTGAAGGTGTTAGGTCCCCTGGAACTGGAATTGCAGAAAGTTGTGAGCCATCATATGTGTGCTGGGAATGAACCCAAGTCTTCTGGAAGCACAGCCAATGCTCAAAACTGCTTAGCCATCTCTCCAGCCCCTATTATATGAATCTTAAGAAGAAAACCAGAAAGGATCAGCATGGCACATTGTCTAGAGATGATGTCACCAAGAATGGGAGCTAGACAGGTTTAAGGCTCATACTACACAAGGAGGCAGAAATAGGATCATATCCAGTTTTAGTCTATCTTGGGTTATAGACTGGAAGTATTTCACCTAGTGAACTATAAATAATACATACTTGGTTCAGAACAAGAGAGAATCTCCATATCCAGATTTTAGAAGTGACATAGTATGAGTATACAAACTCTGAATGTCAGAGCTCTGATACCCCGGATTGTAGGATAGCAAGCAGTGTGGACAGGGCCCATGGCTCATTAAAGTCAGCCAGAGTATTCTGCTATCCAACACAGTTCACAGGCCCAAAATCCACAAACATCTGTGCCAAGTTATTTCACCAATCCGGATTTAGGCTTAGGGGATTTCCTTAAAAACCTGTCTTTATTGCACACATATTATGTTCCCATTGGTTGGGGTATACAACTATAGCAGGGGACTTGTCTAATATTCCTGTCTACCAGAATGGGAATATCTTAACTTTCCATCCAGGTTTCCAATCAGTTAACCATGTACATGCCTCCCTCTGCCAATTAGGATGTCAGTTCACAAGGAGATCTTGGGAATTTACACTTAATTTGACCAGTAGTCAAAATGGAATTCTTATTCCAAATAGTTTTTTTTATACTGATATAGGTGCCTCTCTTATGTTAGGGTCCATCCTGGGATCACTAGAACTAGAAGTGATTTCTCTCCTTACACCTGTGGGTCCCATTGTTGAATACAGGCTTGGTAGCAAAGCCATTGACCACTGGGTCATCTCACAGCCTGCTAAGCTCTCTTAAAGTTTGTTCTTAGAAAACATTTTTTTCATTTTTTGTTTTTAGATTTTCAAGACAGTGTTCTGTTTAACAGACCTGACTGTCCCAGAACTCACTCGGTAGACCAGGCTAGCTCAAACTCAGAGATCCACCTACCTCTACTTCCCTGATGCTGGGATTAAAGACCTGTAGTAGCACCCCCCAGCTAAACTAGATTTTGTTTTTGTTTGTTTTGTTTTGTTCTGGTTTTTTGTTTGTTTTTTGTTTTTGTTTTTGGGGGGTATTTTGGTTTTGTTTTGTTTTGGGGTTTTTTTTTTTTTTTTTTTTGGTTTCCTTTTGATTTTGAGGCAGAAATTCTCTATTTTAGAGTCCTACCTGTCCCATACTCTTCATTCTGTACAGCAGCCTGGGCTCTACAGATTTACCTCCCTCTGCCTCCAGGTTGCTGGGATTAAAGTCATGTGCTACCCCACCCAGATCTGGCCAAATTCTAAAACAAATCCTTACTCCATAGACTTCACTGGTTAATAATTAGCTACTTAGATAAGGCTAGCCTTGAACTCACTAAACCCGATCTACCTTTGCCTCCAGATTGCAGGGATTAAAGGAGTTTGACACCATTCTCTTTACAGATTTATTTCTCTTAAAGATTTGTTTTCTATGTTTTGGTGTTTTTTCTGCATATATGAATGTGCAGCACATGCACGCCTTGTGCCCAAGAAGGTTCAAGCCACCATGTCAGTCCTGGGAATAGAAAATTAACATGTGCTCATTATTGCAGAGCCAACTCCTCAGCACAGGTCCCACTCCTGATTTCATCTTGGGCAAGCATGCTGGCCTGATCCTACCTGGCACACTCTCAGTTTTCTGGCAGCCAAAGGCAACATCTCCCTCAAACCCTTCTTTTTCTAATTTTCTATAGGTCTATTTAGAAATGGACACCAATGTAAGGCTCAGGATATCCTTCTATTTACAATATGGCTGAGGATGGCCTTCAATTGATTCTATTCCTTCCAACTCTTGAATACTGAGTTTCTGGGCATGACCTTCATGTCCACTGCATGCAGTGCTGGAGAGAGGACTCTCTGTATGCTGGCTACAAACTGAGTACATACCCACCACCCTGGGACAATATTAATGAAATTAAGCCAAGCTCCTGCCTGCACCTTTTGAGTAGGTGCTACTGCAGTTTACTGAAAAAACAATCATTTCATTCCTTGAGCTCCAGAACATATTCCTGACTATTAAAAATAGTTTGTCCCAAATCCTCTGACAATAATACCTATGAATTATTTTATGTCTATTATCAAAAACAGATTAAACCCTGATCTGAGGCAAATCAGACAGATTTTAGTCATATGAATACAATTCACCCAGGTACAGTGACTCACAACATTAATCCTAGCAGGAAGAATGATGCAGAGGCAGGAGGGTTGCTAGAATTTACAGTTCTAAAACAACGCTGGCTTCACAGCAAGACTCAGTCCTGTACCAAACTCAAAACTATATAATAATTAAGCAAATGAAGGGGAAAATCCACAAATTCAGGGATATGTTGTTAATTAACAAGCAAAATGTTTGAGTGGTGGGGTGGTGTGAGGCGTTCTCACAGAGAGCTCTGATTCAATCAACGATGTGGTTGGATGTTACATACATAATTAAAAGGATTCAGTTTAACCATATAATCCAATTCCAGTTTGAGGTTGGAAGGTGTGGCTGCAATATGAGCGGAGAGGTATGTAAAGGCTTCAGTGGAGCCAGAGAACATACTCAGAGACCTGGAGCCAGGATAGCTGCTTGGTTTGGCTGGGACTCCGAGACCTATCTGCAGTGCTCAGAACTGGTATGTAATTGGTTTCCCTTGGGCCATGCAGGTTGATTTGGAGACCCTTAGACTCCAGGATAGGACAGGAAAGTTTAATTTCTGTCTCTTTAGAGGAACACATTGAAGACCTTGGGTTTCATTCAAAATGAAGTTTTTGCTTCATCTCCAATATATTTCTATGATAGCTTGCATATTTCTTTTCTTTTTTCCTTTTTTGGTTTTTTGGTTTTTAGAGACAGGGTTTCTCTGTGTAGCCCTGGTTGTCCTGGAACTCACTCTGTAGACCAGACTGGCCTTGAACACAGAAATCCCCCTGCCTCTGCCTCCTAAGTACTGGGATTAAAGGCGTGTGCCACCACTGCCTGGCTTAGCTTGTATATTTCATTAGTGTGCTTAATATATGTGTTTTTGAGGCAAGGATTCTCTATGTTGTTCAAACTCTCCTAGAACTGACCATGTGGCTCTGGGTAAGCTGGAAATCAGATCATTCTAACATGTTCCCTCATATTTCCCTTCACTAAAATGATGGTCTTTATTGTTTTTTGTGAGACACTGGCTCACACTGTAGACCTGTGGACCATGTATCTTCAACTGTCAATAGCTGGAATTACACTTGTGAGTTACTCAAATGTCTTAACTTAGGCTTCGTTTTGCATCTTTTTCACATAGCTTTGTTTTTTGGATATGGTCTGCTTTTGGGACCCCAGAAAGTCTGAAAATTGTAGGATCCCATTGTCCTCATCCTAATTAGTGGGAATTCAATATTAATACACAACACAAGGGTTTTTGTTTGTTTGTTTTATTGTTTGTTACCATGTTTGATTTGTTTTATTGCTTTTCTTTGTTGGTTGGTTTGTATTGTCTTTTTTCCATTTTTTTCTTTTTCTCTATTAATATATTTAATATTTCTTCAATTCATTTTTTTACAGTCCAGTCATTAGCCCCCTCCTGGTCTGACTTCTTGCTGTTCCTCATCCCATTCCTCCTCCCTGTTTTTTCCTCCACTTTTACTGATTATTTCATTATTTATATTTAAAATCTTGTCCCCCTTCCAGGTATCCCCTCTGCAAGTCCCCTCCCATCTTCCCCCTCCTTTACCTCTATGAGGGTACTCCCCCAATCACCACTGCTTCACCCCTCTAGCATCCCCATTCACTAGGGCAACAAGCCTCCAAATGACAAAGGGCATCCCCTAACATTGATGACAGATAAGACAATCCTTTGCTACGATGTATCAGGAGCCATGGACCCACTCATATATACTCTTTGTTTGGTGACTTAGTGCCTGGGAACTCTGAGATGTCCAGTTAGTCAATTTTTTTTTCTTCCTGTGGGAATGCAATCCCCTTCAACTCCTTAAGTCCTTCCCTTTCTCTTCTATTGTAGTCCCCAAGCTCAATCCAATAGTTGGCTGTGAGTGTCTGCAATTGTCTTAGACAGGTACTGGCACAGACTCTCAGAGGTCAGCTATATCTTGGTATGAGCAATAGTGTTGGGGTTTGGTGTCTGCTGATTGAATGAATCCCAAGATCCTGGTCTCTGGATGGCCTTTCCTTCTATCTCGGCTTCATTTTTTTGTCTGTTTTTCCTTTAGACAGGAACAATTCTAGGTTAAAATTTTTGAGATGGCTGAGTGGCCCCTTACCTCAACTTGGTCCATGCCTATCGATTGAAGCTAGTTAGTTTAGGTCCTATCCCCCCTCAGTTGCATATTCAACTTGAGTGATACACATTGAGTCCCAGGAGTCTCTCCCATTTTCTTATCTTTCATTCTTTTTCTTTTAAGAAATGGTCACACATAAAAATATTTTTACCCAAAAATTATATACCCACTTGAGAAATAGAGAGGCTCCCATGATACCATTGTGGGAGTCTGTCTTTAACCACCAGTTTAGGATGAAGAGGTAAATTGATATCTCTGTCACTGTCAGAGCAGTAACTCAGAAGCTTAGTGATTGATGTGATGGTGAGGAAGTTTATAAACTTTGTCTTGAAAGTATATACTTTTCTCACTCCTTCCCCAGGAGCCTTCTGACTGGAGACCTGAGAGGATGAGTGTTCAGACCCCAGCAACACTCCAGAAGCTGGCAAGGCAGACACTACTGAGAGATGAGGCTTTGGCCATGTACTCTCTGGGGGATCTGTCTCCTGGGCTCTTCCCAGCACTCTTAAAGGAGGCATTAGCTGGCAGACACCAAGCTTGTGAAGGCAATGGTGGCAGGCTGGCCTTTCCGCTGTCTCCCTGTGGGGGCATTGATAAAGAAACCTGACTGGGAAACCTTCCAGGCTCTGCTAGATGGAGTAGACATGCAAAGGACAAGAAAGTTTTACCCCAGGTAAGCAATAATCAAGTAAAGTAGAAGGGAGCATGTGGGGTACACAGTAGACATTGTCACAGAGATTAGCTTGGTTATAAGTGGATCACATGCTTCTGATGGCATCATCATACAGGGATACAGGGTTCTTGAAAGCTACTCTTTACTTGTACAGAGGACAGTTGGATATGGATTAGAGTTGAATATGGACTAGAGTAGACAGAGTCTCACAGTAGAATGAGCTATCCCTGGCATTTCCATAACAACTAATAATGTGACTAAGGAGAAATAAAGTGTACCTTAATGAAAGAAAAGTAATGGGGTATACAGAAGCCTGGGAAAGCTTCTGTAGCATGCCTGAGTTCGCCTTCAATATCAGATGCTTAAAAAACATACACCTTAGCAGAGGCAAGACCTGAGTTAAGATATATGTAGTAAAAGCTGATTCAGGGTCTGCTGACATTCACATGTTTCACCCACAGGAGGGCAAAATTACAGGTTCTCGACCTGAGGAATATGCATCATGCCTCCTGGAACATATGGACTAATGCAGAGGACAGCAGCTGTTCATCAGAGACCTTGGATGAGAAGCAGATAGTGAAGATACTTCCCAGATATTCACTGAGGCAGCATCTGAAGGTCATCAGGTCCTGCCTCCATGAAGCACAAGCAAGATTCTTGAAATGGGCCCAACAAAGTTCTCCCTACATTTCTGCTGTAAAAAGATGAAGATCTGGGGTCTGTTGGCCAAAGTTATCAGAGAAATCTTTTTTTTTTTTTTTTTTTTTTTGGGTTTTAAGAGTTTTGTGATACTGGAATATAGAACTTAGCTTTCCAACTTATGCAGAAATAAAAGCACCAAAAAAAAAAAAAAAAAAACTTTAAAGGAGAGAAGATATGCTTGTTAAAAAAAACACCTACATCCCTGCGTTATCTAAATCAAGTGCTGAAGTTAAACATGAACTGAGTGAATGTGCTTTGAGAAAGAAAATGTGATGTCAGTGTTAGGGCTGAGAGCCAATGAGTCACTTCAGAAAAATCTTTCTCCCATAAGCATTACTGTCTTCTTCCCTTGCTGTTCACTGGCAAGGGTGCCCCTCTGAGGACAGAGCAGTAGGTAACTGTATAACAAACCATCTTCCAGGCTCCTGGTGCCTCCTTGGGAATAGCTCATCTGGAAGTGGAGCCTTGTTGCATATTGGCTCACGGCGCATCTGGCTATTTTGTGTGCTTATGTTAACCACAATTTCCTGATGTCTCTGTGGTTATTTTTAGTAACTTTTACATAGATATACTTCAGATAATAAGAACAAACAGTCTGATCAGCCTAGACAGTTGCTTTAGCTGTGTGATGAATACTAGTGACTGGGAACATTATATCATACCAATGTTTTTTTTTAAACCTTTTACATCCCCTCTGCTCCAGGCAACCACCAATCTATGTTCTTTTGCAGGTTAATTTGACTGTGTCATACTTTCCCATAACTAGAGTCATACAAGTTGTAGCCTCTTGTGTCTGACATTGTTTCTGTGGAGTAATTGAAAGCAATTCATGGTGGCTGGGGAGACGGCTAAGAGCGCTTTATTCTAGAAGACTCAAGTTTGGCTCCCAGTACACACATGTAGTTCACAGCCATCTGTATATAACTCCAGTCCCAGAGGATCTGCTCTCCTGGCCTTCGAGGATACTTTTATTCATGAGCACATGCCCACATGCAGACACCATACCTTTCCCTCTGGAACCCAGATGAGCCACCGCATGAAGGAAAATGCAACACAAACTTAGTTCAGAAAGAGTAGTAACTCAGTCTCTGGGCGCATCAACTTAAACCTAATCTTGTGAGCCTTATCAAAATCTGATTCCTCTGGTAGCGAATCCTTGTGGATCCGCCATGATACCAGGAGACTCTAGCAGCTACATCTTACCTATATGCTGCCCCTGTTCCAAAAGGCTATCAGAGAAATCTTAAATGTTTTTTATCCAGAGCACATCACAGAATTAAAACTGAATACCAAGTGGACTATGTTAGAGTTGGCACAGTTTGCTCCCTACTTCGGGCAGATGAGAAATCTTCGCAAAGTCTTACTGGCACCCTCCACAAGAACACCTCCCATTTAACCAATAAAACAATACTCACAGAAGCCAAGTGTATCAACAAGTTTATTTCTCAGTTCTCCCAATTCAACTGTCTACAGCATCTCTTCATTAATCATGTCCATTTTCTCAGAGACCAAATGAATCAGATCCTAGGGTAAGCAAGAATGGAGAGTTGGGTCAACTACCAAAGCAAATCTGTCTCTCTTCTCTTAAGTTTGGTGGTGCATGATGCCAGCCAGTCACTTGATACATTTAGAGACTCATAAGACCCTGAAAGTTAGGTCTTATTTCCATGTATACTGAGTTATACAAGATAAATTTTACAAGTTAAATCAGTGTCTCAATGAGCACTCATGAAGTAGAGAAGTGATTTGGGGAAAAGAGTAGGTCAGACCTAGTAAGTGTGGGTTGTAATTCTTCCTGGAATCCTGCCCACCCAATCAAATGAAAAGGGAACAGGAAGGGAAGTGTGGAGTGAGGAGTTGGGGGACTCACTAGCACAGTGTGAACATGAGCTATATGCTCAGATCTGGGAGAACAGCTTTCAATCTTCCCCCAATTCCCAGGGGTGAAATTTTGAGCCTAAGTATTGCTGAGTGCATGACACAGGGGGTACAGCTTGGCCTGTAAATGAGAGCACATGACTGCAGAGGGAATGCAGATTCAGTGAGCCCACAGCAAATATCGAGATCCTGTCAGGACTTTTCTTGGGATGGAAGTTTTTCTGTATGCTTTCTGGGCTCATGGACTAAACTGGTTTTCAGCATGAGAGTGAGGCCAATAGATGTACTGTAGGGTTGTCATGACTGAGCAGTTTCCAACGGGAAGCCTTGTCACTGATGTCCTTGATCATTTAGTCAAACTGACCTTGGGGAACCTGGTTCCTTCTTTTTAACACTGTGTACATCCCAGCCAAACCTCTACAACATCATTTGCCAGAACTAACCCTCTGATCTCCTCTATCCCTAGGTCCCTGAGTGCACCCTTGCAGACCCTCTCTATCACTCACTACCAAATTTCACAGTCAGACTTGGATTCCTTCTCCTGCTATCAGAGCCTCTTTCAGCTAAAACATCTGGACATGAGAGGTGTCATCTTACTTGGTTTGGATCTTATGCCTCTGAGAGCTCTTCTAGGGAAAGTAGCAGATGCACTTGAGACTCTGGATTTGCAGGGATGTAGGATGAAGGACTCCCAGCTCAATGCCCTCCTACCTGCACTCAGACAATGCTCTCAGCTCAGCAATGTCAACTTCTACAACAATGACTTCTCCATGCCCATCTTAAAGGATCTTTTGAAGCACACAGCCAACTGGAGCAAGATGAGTGTGGAACAATACCCTGCCCCTCAGGAGTGCTATGATGAGTTGGCTCATGTCTCCAGAGAAAAATTTCCCTAACATTTTTTTTTTTTTTGGCTTTTCGATACAGGGTTTCTCTGTGTAACCCTGGCTGTCCTGGAACTCACTCTGTAGACCAGGCTGGCCTCGAACTCAGAAATCCACCTGCCTCTGCCTCCCAAGTGCTGGGATTAAAGGCGTGCAGCACCACTGCCCGACAGATTTCCCCAACTTTGTCAGGATCTCATGAATACACTCAGGGCAATCAGGTAGCCCCAGAACATCTCCTTTGCTACAAACATCTGCCATAAATGTGGTGAACACTGTGTCTATGAACAGGGAGCCAGATTTTGTTCTTGCTTGCAGTAAAAGTGGATACAGTACTTCTGGTTGTGAAAAGATGACAGCCTTGGGACACATCTCTCATTCCTCAGAGACTGTGACATCAGACACTGCTCATATGGTTGGAAGCAAAGTGATGTACAGTGATTGGGACCATGGAGGCTGAGTTTGACATGGGGAACAGATGGATAGACTGTGAGAACAGGGTCCTTGTGGAGTCAGAGACACACTCTGCCATTTGTATGTGACTACTGCCTGGATAGTCTAACTAGATGCTTTGTTGTGTACTTATAAACCTTGATGTTCTCTCTCTGGAGTCTTTGACTGTTACCAACCTCACTACCAGGTTCAGGGTCAGAAAGGTTCAATGGGTCCAGGAATGGAAAGACACTGGTATTTCATGAGTGAGGCAAAGTTCCAGGTGAAATTGGCATGGATAAAATGAAAGTTTTCTTGACACTTCTTTCCCTTGTCCTTTGCCTGGCCTACATTACAACCCTTTTGTTTGGCTGATCAGTTATGTGCACAAAATATTTACACTAAAGTGAGCAACATAGACACACCTCCTATGAATTAGGATTAAATAGATCACAGGCAATTAATATCCAGTACATTCAGACCACAAGGCACCTTGGAGCCATGAGGGGGAAGAGGACAACATAGGGCAGAGTAAACAAGCTTTGCAGTCTGGCTTGGAACTCTTGATCTTTTTGTCATACCTTATTGGGATTGCTACCAGGAACCTCTATATCCAGCCTTTATGCTGCATGTCTCTAGAGCCTTCTTCCTATGGATTCACAAACTCTGTGAAGTACCCATAGTGTATATAAAGGTGTCCAATAATATTCAGGTCCCTCCACTGTATAAAGCCTTACCTTTACAAAAGAGTTGTATTCTTAATCTTCAGTTGTAAAGAAAGAAAAGAAAAAAAATCTGCCTCTGCCTAGTCATTATACCCTCTTTCTGTATAGTAAACTATCAAAAAAATTTTATTGTTACTTTGTATTTATTGAACACTTAGAACATAAGTTCTTTCTTTACATATCATTTTTATTGTCAGAATTGAATACAGTATCTAAATTTAAGGACTCTGCAAAAAATGCCCTCTGGAGAAAAGTCAAAATGAACACATTGATGCCAGACATGTCATAACTCACAATCTTGGAAAGGTGGATTAAATTATCAGGTAAGGTGGGCCACATATAGGCATCTAGACTGGCCTAAGGTACAGAGGAAGACAACAAACAAACAAAATAATCAGACTTCTCTCAGGCTCCTTCTTTGTGTCTTCCCCCACAACCTGTTTCCCTTCCTGATTATCTACTTGCATGGCCTTGTTCCTGAGGACCAGTGAACTCATCTGAGTTTTGCCTACAATAAACATGCTTTCGTATTCTTAAAACCAACAACCCACAGATTGCCAGAGACTGCTCACCGGTTAGGAGCACATGCTGCTTTAGCAGTGGATCGAAGTTTGGTTTCAGAACTAATAATAAGTGGCTCTCAAATGGAACTCAGGCTTCAGGGGACAGGACCCTCTGTTCTGGCCTGGATGGATCCCGCCTTTTTTTTTTCTTTCCCTTCTCTCTCCAGCCCAGCTCACTCTGGCCCAAAGATTATTTATTTATTATATGTAAGCACCCTGTAGCTGTCTTCAGTTGCACCAGAAGAGGATATCAGATCTCGTTACAGATGGTTATGAGCCACCATGTGGTTGCTGGGATTTGAACTCAGGACTTCAGAAGAGCAGTCAGTGCTCTTAACTACTGGGCCTTTTCTCCAGCCCCTGGATCCCGCCTTTCACATGCACAAAATCCACATAATACATACTCAGATATACACCTAGCTGAAAAAGTCTTTAAGTAAAAATAGGCCTCAGTTACACAAAGGAAAAAAATGGCCCAATTAATTAATTTGGGATGTTGATCAGTAGCAGTTGTGTGGCTCTGAAGAGAGCATGTGAAGTTTCAGGTGTGTCCATTGAGCTCAGTTGGTGAGCAATAGTGTAGTGTGCTCTGGGCTCCAGAGCTTGAGCTGCTGCACCATGGGTGAGTGAGAGGAAATTAGGAGTTTGTCAATGTACAGCATTTCTTTCTGTGTGTATTTTATGTATCTTTGTGTTCTATTGGCATGTATGCTTGCATGACAGAAAAAGGCTTCAGAACCCTGTATAGATGGTTGTGAGCTGCCAGGTGGTGGTCTAGAATTGAACTAACATTGTCTGAAAGAGCAGCCAGGACTCTTAATTACTGGAGGAATCCTCTCTCCAGACTCATGTTTGACAAGACAAAAAGCACTGCTGGGTACAGAATCTTTTGCATAAAAGCATACCAATTTGGAATTATCATTAATTTGTTACATTTCAAATGTTTTGTATACATGTGTGTATTGACGGTTTGCTTGCTTGTTTCTTAGATAGTCACTATGTCGATCTGCCAAAGCCATACAGATGTCCTAAGGCATTCCAAGAAAGGTCTGAACGTACCTCACTTCATGGAATGTTTACCTATCCATTTACTGGATCTGGGAACTCCATTAAACAGGTGTAATACTACATAACAGTTATCTCAGCACTCTACAGGTTGGGACTTCAGAGCAGAAACTTGATATCATTCTATCTTCTTAGTCTGAATATCTAATAGGAAAATTCAAGAAACTTTCTCTTGGGGTGGAGCTAGAGTCCCTCAGCACTTTCCTTCTTGTCTCACTTGATGTCATCTTATCCCTTCTCAGGATAGGAATAAAAGCTGTGAAAAATAAGTGAATAAAAATCAAAATAATAGAAAGCCTTAATGATTTTTATAATATAATCTTTAATCATATATTGATAAGTGAGGAGAAAGAAAAATGTGCATAGGGAGGAAGATAAGAAACTAAAATAAATATAACCTTACCTATTTATGTCTGTAGGGAAATGTCTAACTGAGACAATATAGTTTGAATAACTTACGTATGCTAATTATCAGTTATAAGTACATATTAACTATAGCCACCAAGCTTCAAAACAATTACAGAACTTTATCTTATACCAAAATATTTGCATATTTAATGATTTTTAATGTAATTATAAGTGGCCCATGAAAACATAGGTTGCTAACATGTTTCAGGGAGAACATGTATCTATTCAGTTTGCAGTGGGCAACGTTTAAATGATGTTAAACATATGTAGCTCCGTAATTATCATTTCTTTTGGTTTTCATTAACACATTTATTTATTCACTTTACCACCTGATTACATCCTTTCATTTACTCCCAGTCCTACCCTCTAACCCATCACCCTCATTTCCTGACCCCATTCTTCCCAGAGAAAGGGAAGCCCCCACTATCTTCCCCCACCAGTTACCAGGTCACCCTGGCACACAAGTTTCATGAGAACTAAGTGCATCTTCTCCCTCTGAGACCATACAAGGTAGCCAAGCTAGGGGCAAAGGTGCCAAAGGAAGGCAACAAATTTCAGTAAGTGACAACCCCAGTTCTGACTTTTAGGAGACTCATACTAAAACCAAGCTTCACATCTGCTCCATATGTGTAGGAGGCCTAGGTCTAGACAACGCATGTTCTTTGGGTGGTGGTTCAATCTCTGTGAGCCCCCAATAGGTTCAAGTGACTTGGCTCTGTAGATCTCCTTCTGGTGTACTTGACCCCATCTGGCTTCCTCATTCCTTCCTGTGACTTTTCCACAAAGACTCCCTGAATCCTGCCTACTTTTTGGCTGTGGGTATCTTTCTATTGTCATCAGGAGCTGGATGAAGCCTCTCACATGACAGTTATACAAGGCTTCTGTCCTTAAGCACAGCCAAGTATCATCAAGAGTGTCAGAGTTTGGCTCTCTTCCATGGGGTAGGTCTCAAGTTTCTCCAGTCATTGGTTGGGTATTCATTCAATCTTGGCTCCATCTTTATTCCTGCATATCTTGCAGGCAGGGAAAACTTTGGGTGGGAGGTTTTGTGGGTGGGTTGGTGTCCCCTCCCTCCACTGGAAATGCTGCCTGGCTTCAGGAGGTGGCCACTTCAGTCTCCTTATCCCCAGCTGCTGGTGTCTTACCAATGGTCACTCCCATATCCTCCCAGGAGCCTGCCCCATGCCAGGTCTCTGGCTTGGCTCTCAGATGGTCCCACATGGATAGCTTTTCTTTCTCCCAGACCTCTCACCCCTGCCCCTATTCCCATCCCAATGAACCACTGCTGATACAGATTTTAATTCCCCTTCTGAGTGAAATTCAATCATCTTACCTTGGGCCCTATTGTTACTTAGTTTCTTTGGGTGTTTGGATTGTAGCATAGTTATCCTGTACTCTATGAAATATCCACTTATATGTGAGTACATACCATGCAAATCTTTCTGGGTCTAAGTTAATCAAGATGATATTTTCCAGTTCTACACATTTGTCTGAAACTTGAATAATATTCCTTTTTTAAGAGGTGACTGGCCGGGCAGTGTTGGCACACACCTTTAATCCCAGCACTTGGGAGTCAGAGGCAGGTGGATTTCTGAGTTCAAAGCCAGCCTGGTCTACAGAGTGAGTTCCAGGACAGCCAGGGCTACACAGAGATACCCTGTCTTGAAAAAAAAATCCAAACAAACAAACAAAAAAAGAGCTGACTGCTCTTCCATGGCATAAATATACATGATTTTCTTTATCCATTCTATAGTTAAGGGACAGGTCAGTCGTTCCCAGTTTCTGGCTAATTTTTTTTTTTTTTTTTTTTTTTTTAGTTTTTCAAAACAGGGGTTCTCTGTATAGCCCTGGCTGTCCTGGAACTCACTCTGTAGACCAGGACCAGGCTGGCCTTGAACTCAGAAATCTGCCTGACTCTGCCTCCCATGTGCTGGGATTAAAGGTGTGTGCCATCACTGCCCGGCTTTTTCTGAGCACCATAGCATCAATAACAGTGTCAGACCTTGGGGCCTCCCCTTGAGCTTGATCCCAATTTGGGCCTGTCACTGGACCTCCTTTTCCTCAGGCTCTTCTCAGTTTTTGTCCCTGCAGTTCTTTCTGACAAAAACAATCCTGGGTCAGAGTTTTTGACTGTGGGATGGCAACCACATCCCTCCACTTGATGCCCTGTCTTTCTACTGGTGTGGGGCTGTACAAGTTCCCTCTCCCCACTGTTGGGCATTTCACCTAAGGTCCTATACCCTTTGAGTCCTGACAGTCTCTGGTACATTCTAAAGGGTCCCCGCACCTCTTACCTCCCAAGGTTGCCTGTTTCCATTCTTTATGCTGGCCCTCAGGGCTTCAGTCCTGTTCTCCCCTGCCCCCATACCTGATCATATTCCCCCTTTCCCCTCCCTGTCCCCTTTCCTATGCAGGTCCCTCCCTCCCCCATCCTATGATTGCTTTCTTCTCCCTCCCAAGTGGACTGAGGCATCCTCACTTGGGTCCTTTGGCTTGTTAATCTTCTTGTTTTCTATGGATTTTATGTTGGGTATTCTGTACATTTTTGGCTAATATCCACTTATTAGTGAGTACATGATCTTAGCCATGCTCATGTATAGGATTGAATCTCAGAGTCCTTTCAATTTGCATTTGACCAGGAATGTTGAATATTTCTTTAAGTGCTTCTTGGCCATTAGCGATTCCTCTGTTGAAAATTCTCTGTTGACCTCTGTACTCCATTTTTAAATGGGGTATTTGGTTTATTGATGTCTAGTTTCTTGATGTATTTATATTGTTTGTGTACCATTGCTCTGTCGATTGTACAGTTGGTGAGGACATTTGTCCATTCTGCTGTTTTGACCTACTATTGTCGGCCTTTGCTTAACCGAGGATTGTCAGTTTCTTGAGGTCCCTTTTATTAGCTGTTGATCTTAGCACCTAAGCTATGGTTGTTCAGTTCAGGAAGTGGTCACCTTTTCCAATGCAAATCCAGAACCCTGACACTACTAATGATATTCTACAAACAGGAGCCTAGAATACGTGTACTTTAAGAGGTTTTACCAAGCCATTGAAGGAAACAGATGAAGAGACCCCCAGCCAAACATTAGAGAGAGTTCAGGAAATCTTGTGGAAGATGGGGAGGAAAGATTAAAGGAACCAAATAGGTCAGGGGCACCACAAGAAAACTTACAGAATATACTCACCAAGCCCCATAGGGGTCCACTGAGTCCGAGCCACCAACCAGAGTGCTTGCATAGGATGGACCTAGGCAACCTAGACATGTAACAGTTCTAAGGCTTAGTCTTCATGTGGCACCTGGAACAATAGGAGCGGGGGCTGTTTCTGACTGTTGGCTGCCTTGGGATCACTTTCCCCTAGCTGGGCTGCCTTGTCTAGCCTCAATAGAGAAAGATGCACCTGGATCAGCCAAGATATATATGTGGGAGGCCTCCCCTTCTCTGAAGAGAAAGGGAGGGGAGGTGGCGGAGAGGATGTGATATCGAGTGACTGAGAAGAGAAGAGGGAGGGGAAGCTCTAATCTGTAAACTAACTAAATTAATATAGGATGTAAAGTAAATAAATTAAGGAATGAATGAAAGCATACCCAGCCTTTCTTCCTCCTGTTGGTTTGTCTACAACATTGATATAGAGACATTTGCCTTGTCTTATAGTGTCTTGTTTTATCCTGTCTGCCTGTCGTCTCAGGGGAGGAATGTATGTGTGTCTGGGGGAACTAGTACAAGTGGAGGACATTGAACTAGCTACACTATTGCAGTTTGCTTTTGCTCTAATCTTAGCGTGACTGTGCCCTGATTCTTTTCTCTTGAAGTACGAAAGTATTTCATTTAATTTTGATTTTCACAGGAGCCCACAGTAGAGAGACTGTGTAAACAGCTTCTTCCCAGCACCCTTTGTGTGTAGTACAGGTGAGGGAGTACCGCATATGGCCTCTTGTTCTCAGAAGCTAAAGGAGGAGGTCATTTATGTTACCTCTACCTTCCCATATCCAAGAGCCACTGTGAGCTGCAGACTAAAGATGAAGTTCCTGTTATTATAAACTGGGGACCACTGAGCCAGGGTGAGGAAGAGAGACTGGAATTTCTTATCAGTGGTTTCCAGAAGGACCAAGCTATGCTGATGGAAAGGCAGAAAAAAGAAAAAAATAAAACGTGTAGAATAAAAACATTCTGTAGCCCAGGTGAGCGCAACAACCTTGAAGACATATGTGGACATTGTAGCCTATTTCCCACTGCCAGAAGGATCAGCACAAGCTCAGCATTTGTTAGCTTCATTTCTAATGAATATCTATCTAGTTATATTTTCAAATACAAATTAATCATGCTTCCAATAGTTGGGGGGGGGGCATGCAGGGGAATTTCTCAACCTAGGCCTTGGTGAGAACTTACAACTAGCCCAAGCATCATTTTTACTGTGTGTTAGTGCTGCCCTCTACTGGCCAACAGGTTGATCTCAATCACAGGATTTCTACAGAGACATTGGCCTTAAGGATACCTCTAACTGCACTCCCAGCCCGTAGGGATCATTGATCAAAATAACATGAATATTCTGAGACAGAAAAAACTATCCATTAATAGCTGCGTTCTATGGACTTGAGCAGATCTTACATAAAAAATTAATTATCTTACTTAGGGTCTCTCTCTCTCTCTCTCTCTCTCTCTCTCTCTCTCTCTCTCTCTCTCTTGAGACAGGGTTTCTCCGTGTAGCCCTGGCTGTCCTGGAATTCACTCTGAGACCAGGCTGGCCTTGAACTCAGAAATCCGCCTGCCTCTGCCTCAAGTGCTGGGATTAAAGGCGTGCGCCACCACTGCCCGGCTTAGTGTTTCTATTGCTTCAATGAAAAATCATGACCAAAGCAAATTGGGGATATTTACTTTGCTTCCCTTCAGAGAAGGGGAGGCCTCCAATGGATATACTTTGGCTTATCAAGTGGCATATTTTCTATTTAGGAAAGACAAGGTAGCCCAGTTAAGTGAAGGGATCCAAAGGCAGGCAACAAAGGAGCCACTGGAAAAAGTAAGAACAGGAACTCAAACAGGGCAGGAACTGGAGGCAGGAGCTGATGCAGAGGCCATGGAAGGTGCTGTTTACTGGCTTGCTACAGCCCATGCTGCTGCTGTTCTCAGGGTCATCACATAATACTGGCATCTCCAATACACTGGGGTCTTTCACTGTGACTAGGCTGCACTTTCAGCAATAGCTTCTCATATGCTCTCTTCATGGGGCCAAGCCTCAACTTCTCTGCATGGCCCCTTCAAACATGGGCCTTCAACTATCACTGAGGCTGTACCTCCACCAATAGCCTCTCAGGGCTTCACACAGTACCAAACTTCAGATGATATCCAGAACCCTTCATGCCTTCAAAACCATTGCCACCTGAATGACTCTTAAACTACAAAGTTCGGCTGCCACTGCAATAGAATTAGAATTCTATGCCATGTCAATGACCTACTGCTGGTGTCTCTTAGTGTACACACAGACTTCAGAAAACAGGAGTGATAACACTGGAAACATGCTGAATGCTAACACGTTGTTGTTGTTGTTGTTTTGTTTAATCAACTTGACACAGATGTGGCTAGAGTTATCTGGGAAGCAGAGTCTCTATAGAGAAAATGTCTCCCTCAGCTTATATGTAGGCAAGTCTAGGGGAAGTATTTCTTGATTAATGACTGCTATGGGTGGAGCCAGCTCCCTATGGGTAGAGTCACCCATATGCAAATGGCCCTGGGTTGTATTAGAACTTAGACATAACAAGCCACCATAGCCTTCCTCCCTGGTACTTTCTCCAGTCCATTCTTCTAGGTTCCTGCTTGAGTTCCTGCCCCGGTGTCCCCCAGTTAAGGAATGGGACCTGAGAGCTGTAAGAGGAAAGAAATCCTTCCTTCTCAAGTTGATTTGATCAGAATGTTTTCTCACAAAGCAGGAACCTGCCACAGACAGGATGTCCCAAACCCAGATGACATATCTACATTGACAGAGTTCCCAAATGTTACTACATCCCTTATAGAGAGGACACGTGGTCCAGGGACTATGAAGTAAAGACAGAAGCCCTATGCTCTCCCATCATATCCACTGAGCCTCTGCTACACTTTGAGTCTTGTTTCAAGAAATGCTCACTGACTGAAAGGAGACAGAGCTGTGTTGACTCATCAGGCTCTTGTAAGGTTAAAGATGCAATAGCTGAGACTCTTGTGGGAATTCGTTCCTGAAGCTTTCTCTGGAAATTCCTTTTCTTATTGTAACTCGTAGTGTATCTGGCACACTTCAAGATGATTTTGGCGTGACGACTAATATGGGCGCATGAATCCAGAGCTGGGATGATAACTGCAAAGGAAGCACATGTTGGGGGAGGCTGGGTGAAAAGACACGTGAATGAGGAACAATACTGATGACAGTACTTTGCAAGAACAACCCTTATGACAGTCCTTTGGACATCCCTCTTTGTCGGTCTGTATCTCTGATGACAGTACTGTGCATATCCCTCTTTGTTGAACTCTGTCTTGGGACAGAACAGGATGCACCACACAGAACCTGAGTGGAGAAGCAGATCTACACAGCACCCTGAAAAGCAAAAGTTGTGCATTCAGAGAGAAAGTCTGCAACTATGACCTGGACAGTGTAAACATACAGTTGGCTCCAAGTGATGCTGGACAAATAGCCATTATGGCAAGAATTAGATTTCTATCTGGATTCTTTTCTACCCTCTACAGCAACAAATTCATGCTCACTATTAGGGTTATATTTAAGAATCAACAGGTTATATTTAAGAATACATATGGATATACAAATACATATATGAGTGCAATAAAAACTGAGCAAAAATGTGGCCATGAAGTTGAAGGCAAGTGGAGAAGATTATATAAGAGGGTTGGGAGGGGAGGAAAAATGTTGTGATTAAAATCATCTCAATATTGAACAAAAATGCTTACCTCACACTCCTACTACAAGGGCCCAGATACAGAAGTATGTTTTGACATGTTATTCTACTTTCAGCAAGGCCTTAAAAAACTGTCACCATCACTAAAACACATTGAGTCAAATACAGATACCAGATGTTGCCTGAATGCCTGCTGAAGATATAGCTTCTTCCTCTTGGCACCTTGTCTGATATCTATGGTTGTGAGAGTCAAGGAAGAAGCAGCCCCAGGTCTGTTGGCAGGAAAGGTGTTGAATCGTCGCTCCAGCTGCTTCACTAGAACCAAACAGCAGATATTCCCAGCAGAGGCCACTTCTTATTCTGTGGAGCCCTGACCATGGCCAACAGCCTGCCATCTGCTCAGTGGTCCAGACTGACACAAGCTACAGAGAAAAAAACATGACATGTATCTACTAGACATGAATATCATGTTTGAGTATTGACACAGCAGCACTAGGAACACCAGTGAAAATACTATTTTTGTGACCTTAAAATGACAGGAATTTTTGTCAAAGAAAGAAAGAAAGAAAAAAAAAAAAAGAAAGAAGGAAGGAAGAGAAAAAAAAAGAAAGAAAAGAAAAAAGAAAATACCACTTTTGACAGAGTATATCTCAGCTCTTCCATCATCAGTTAGTCTGATGCATGAGTCTCAGGCAGGCACTGGAACTCACTTGATGACAGGGCTTCTCAGTTCCATGGAGCATGGATTATTTTTCTCTTTACATCCCACCACTAGACTTGGGACCTGGGCCATCCAGGAAGAGGAAGGTATTGTGTACATATAGTAAAGCTGTGCAGTGCAGCATTGATGAGCTTGATGTCCCTGATGCCATGAGGAACAGCTGCAGTTGTGGTAACCTTCAGCAGTTCTTGACCTGAAGTGACACCACAAAACAGAACTAGACATCAGATACCAAGGTCAAATGGGTCTGTTCTCAAAACCTCCTGGAGAGGGAAGGAAAGTCAGATTGTTATGGGACACTATTCTAAGCAGTCTTGAGTCACCATGCTCTGAGGACTGCTACACAAACTTTAGAGATGCTGAAACACATAGAGGTGTTTTATAAAATGTTCAGGAAAAATTTGTCCAAGGTGCAGTTGCTCCTTACCTAGCCTGGATACAAACTTTTTTGTTCTGCAACCTGACTCTTTCTATGCAGAGGGGTGATGGATAAATTATTCTTTTATGTCTTCCTAGAAAAGCCAGAGAAGAAGTCTTTTCCAAGACTACACCAACATCACCAGTTTTGTGACTTTTTCAAATGTCTAGAGAAAATTGGAATTTGTACTTGAATAGACAGGGTAGGAGGATAGTATAGTTAAACATTGATGCCAGACCTGAAAACACAGCTACAGAAGTGATGACGGCCAGAGAGTGAAACAAATGGCAGGCAAAGGCCATGGGAGAGGACTTAGGTCCCATTCTTCACAGATTGGTCACAAAA
>CM052712.1:76580585-76601296 GCA_028551405.1 Uromys caudimaculatus
TCATCCTCATGAGAAATGATTTTAAATCTGAGTCTTGCTTTTCTGGTGTGTTGGGGTATCCAGGGCTTGCTGTGGTGGGAGAGCTGGGTTCTGATGGTGCAGAGTACTCTTGGTTTCTGTTCTTTATGTTCCTGCCCTTGCCTTTTGCCATCTTGTTGACTCTGTTGTTAGCTGATCTTACTCTGTCTGGTTGTGGCTTGCCCCTCCTGCAAGTCTCTGTGTCAGTACTCCTTGAAGACCAGCTCTCTCTGAGAGGTGTTTGGGTTTGGAGAGCTGTGGCACCGGGTCTGATCTTGGTCCCTGTGTCTCGCGGGTTCGGGGCAGTTCCTGGTGAGCTGTGGGGCATGTTTTGGCCCTCTCCTGGCTTTTTCGAGCTCCTGAGAGGGATCTTTGTCCCAGCGCTAGTTTGCTATGGAGCCCTGTGGCCCAAGCTGAGGTTCCCGGCCGCCGCCGGAAGTTGCTGTCCCTCAATCTCTGTGGCCCGAGGAAACCGGGGGAAATCAGTGAGCACTGGGGCTCATTTTGCCCCCACTCGGGGATTTTCTGCTTTCCTGGAAGCGAAATTTTCTTCCGGAGATGATTGACTATGGTATCCTAGTGTCCCAGGCAAAAGTTTCCTGCCTCAGCTGCCCGCTGTTGGGATCAAGGTGGGGTTTCTAAGCCTACCTACCTCGGTCCCTCTGTCTCGCGGGTTCGGGGCAGTTCCTGGTGAGCTGTGGGGCGTATCTTTGGCCCTCTCCCGTCTTTTCCAAGCTCCTGAGAGGGATCTTTGTCCCGGCGCTAATTTGCTATGGAGCCCTGTGGCCCAAGCTGAGGTTCCCGGCCCTTCATCAGAAGTTTTGACCAGTTACAGGAGGTGACTGGTTCATGTTCCATATGTCCTATTGTAAGAATTCCTAGCTAGGAACACTCTCATAGATTTCTGGGAGTTTCCATTTTCCTGTGTTTCTAGCTCATCTCAGAGATTCTCCACAGCCACGGATTCCACTTCTCTCTCCCTTCATCCTCCTCACACCTGATCCCTCTGGTTCCCATCCAGAATTTCTCTCACACACAGTGCCCTCCATCCACTGCTGATGGGTACTTTATTTGCCCTTCTTAAGATTCAAGCCTCGTCTGTCGGGCCTTCCTTGTTAGTTTCTTTGGTTCTGTGGATAGCATGGTTATCCTGTACTTGATGGCTAATATTCACTTATGAGTACATGCCACGTTTGTCTTTCTGGGTCTGGGTTTTGCCTGCAAATTTCATGATGTCATGGCATTTAATAGCTCATTAGTATTCTGTTGTATAAATGTACCATATATTCCTTATTCATTATTCAGTTGAGAATATTTAGGTTGTTCCAAGTTCCTGGTTATTACTAATAAAACTATGAACATAGTTAAAACACTGTCCTTATGATATGGTGGAGCATATTTTCAGTATATGAACAGTAGTAGTTTAATCAGGTCTGAGAGAATTATTTCCAGTTATTTGAGAAAGCACTGAATTGACTTCCAGACTGGTTGTACAAGTCTGCACTCCCACCAGCAAAAGAAAAGTGTTCTTCTTGTCCCACATCCTAGCCAGCATTAACTTTTGTCCTTCTAAAGGGTGTAAATGAAATCCCAGAGTTATTTTGATTTGGGTTTCCATGATGACTAAGGATGTTGAACATTTCTGTAAGTGCTTCTCAGTCATTCTATATTCTCTGGAAAATTCTATTTAGCTATGTTTTCCGTTTTTTTTAAATTGGGTTATTTGGTTTGTTGGTGTCTAATTTTTTTAGTTCTTTATATATTTTGCATATCAGCCCTCTTTTAAGATGTAGGGATGGTGCAGATCTTTACCCAATATGTAGGCTACTCTTTTGACATCTTGACAGTTTCCTTTTCTGTACAGGAGCTTTTCAGTTTCATGAGATCCCATTTATGAATTGTTGATCTTCGTGACTGAGATGTTGGGTCTTTGCAGGAAGTTGTCTTCTGTACAAATGGGTTCAATGCTATTCCCCACTTTCCCTTCTATTAGATTTAATGTATTTAGGTATAGGTTGAGGAATTTGATTACTCGGACTTGAGTGTGCAGGTTGATAGATATGAATCTATTTGCCTTCTTCTACATGCAGACTTCCAGTTAGACCAGCAGCATTTGTTGAAGATGTTTTCTTTTATTTCATTGTATGATTTTACCTTCTTTGTCAAAATCCAGTGTCCATAAGAGTGCCTGTTTATTTCAGAGTCATCAATTTGATTCCATTGATCAAGCTGTCGTGATACCAACCATTCAGTGTTTATTACTATTGCTCTCTAGTACCACGCGATATCAGAGATGGTGATAATTCCAGAACTTTTATTGTACCAGATTGTTTTAGTTATCCTGGGTTTTTTATTTTTCTGTATGAAGTTGAGAATTGTTCCATCAAGGTCTGTAAAGAATTGTGTTGATTTTTTAATGGGAATTTCATTGAATCTATACGTTTCTCTTGGTATGATGGCCATTTACACTAGGTTGAACCTACCAATCCATGAGCATGAAAGATCTTTCCATGTTTCTGATATCTTCATCAATTTCTTTCTTCAGAATCTTAAGGTTCTTGTCATATAGGCTTTACACTTGCTTGGTTACAGTTACACCAAGATATTTTGTATTTGTAACTATGGTAAAGGTGGCGTTTCCCTAATGTCTTTCTAAGCTCATTTATCATTTGAACAAAAGAGGGCTACTGATTTTTTTGTGTGTGTGTGAGTTTTGTATCCAGCCACTTTGCTGGAGGTGTTTATCAGCTGCAGAAGTTCTCTTCTAGAACTTTTGGGGTCTCTTATGTATATTATCATGTGATCTGTGAATAGTGATACTTTGATTTCTTCCTTTCCAATTTTCTCCCCTTGAAACCCCTTAGCTATTGTTCTAGCTAGAATTATAAGTACTGTAATGAGTAGATAGGGAGAGAGTGGACAGTCTGACTTGTCCCTGGTTTTAGTGAGATTGCTTTATATTTCTATCCTTTTAATTTGACATTGGCTATTCTCTTACTTGTGTTGCTTCTATTATGTTTACATATCCAACTTGTATCCTGATCGATCCAAGACCTTCAACATAATAGGGTGTAAGATTTTGACAAAGGCTTTTAAGCATCTAGTGAAATGATCATGTGATTTTTTTCTTTAAGGTTATTTTTGTGGTGGATTACATTGCTGGATTTTCATATGTTGAACTACCCTTGCATCGCTGGGATGAAGCCTACTTGACAATGGTGGATTATGGGTGGATTATGTCTTTGATATTTTCTTGGATTCAGTTTCCAGTATTGAGTATTTTTGCACAAATATTCATAAGGGATATTAGTGTGAAATTCTCCTTTTCTGTTGAGAGTTTGTATAGTTTAAGGATCAGGGAGACTCTGGCCTCACAGAATTAGTTTGTCAACGATCCTTTCGTTTCTAATTTGTGGAATCATTCAAGGATTATTGTCAGTAGTTCTTCTTTGAAAGTATGGTAAAATTCTGAACTAAAAGCATCTGGCCCTTAGCTTTTTTTTGGATGGGAGATTTTTAATAACTACAACTATTTTTTAGGGGTTATAGGACTAGACACTCAACCTGATATTGATGAAACTTTTGTAAGTTGTATTTTTCTAGAAAATCATCCATTTCATTTGAATTTTCCAATTTTGTAGAGTATGGGTTTTTTTTTTTTTTAAGTAAAAGCAAATGATTCTTTAAATTTCATTGATGTCTATTTTCATGTATCCCCTTTTATTTCTGATTTTGTTAATTTGGATACTCCCTCAGTGCCTTTTAGTTAATTTGGCTAAAGATTTGTTTATCTTGTTGATCTTCTCAAAAAAAAATAAAAAAACAACTTTTGTTTTAGTTGATTCTTTGTACTTTTCATTTTATTTCTAATTGATTAATTTCAGCCCTGAGTTTGATTATTTCCTGTTGTCTACTCCCCTTAGGTATGTTTGTTTTCATTCTAGAGCTTTCAGGTGTACTTGCTACTATGAGAACTGTCTAATTCTTTATGAAAACACTTAGTGCTGTGAATTTACTTCTTAGCACTGCTTTCATGGTATCACATAAGTTGGGGTATGTTCCACTTTCATTTTCATTGAATTCTCGAAAGTCTTTAATTTCTTTATTTCTCCCCTGACCCACTGATCATTGAGTAGAGAGTTGTTGGTTTTTCATGAGGTTGTGGCTTTCTGTTGTTTGTATTGTTGTTGAAGTCCAGTTTTAATAAAATGGTCTAATAAAATACAGGGATTTATTTCAAATTTCTTATATCAGTTGAGGTTTGACTTGCAACCAACTACATGGTCAATTTTGGAGAAGGTTCCATGGGGTCCTGAGAAGAAGGTATATCCTTTGGGTCTGGGCTAAATGCTCTGTAGATATGTTAGGTAGATTTGATTAATTACTGTTTGTCTCATTGACCTGTCTTTTGGTGAAAGTGGAGTGAAGTCTCCCACTATTAATGTGTGATATTTGAGGTGTGATTTAAACTTTAGTAATATTTCTTTTATAAATGTGTGGCCTTACTTTTAGGGATAGAAAGTCATAATTGAAACATCCAATTGGTGGATTTTTTTGAGTATGAAGTGTCCTTCCATAATTTTTTGTTGAAAGTCTATAAAATATTAGGATGGCTACAGTACTTGCTTCTTGGTCTATTTGCTTGGAAAATCTTTTTCTAGCCCTTTTCTCTAAGGTAATTCTATCTTTTCTGTTGAGGAGTGTGAGGAGCAGAATGATAGATCTTGCTTTAACTCCATTCTCTTAGTCTGTGTCTTATTATTGTGAAATTGAGTCTACTGATGTTAAGAGATATTGATGACCAATGATTGGTAACTCCTGTTTTGATGTTGGTGGTGATATGTGTGTGTGTGTGTGTGTGTGTGTGTGCAAGCGCTTGTGTGCTTGTTTGTTTCCCAGCTTTTGGTTTTACAGATGTGGAATCTTTATTTTATGCAGTTTCTTGTGTGTGTAGTTAACCTGCTTGTGTTGGCATTTTCCTTCTAATATCTTCTTTAGGGCTGTATTTGAGGATAGATATTGTTTAAATTTCATTTTGTCATGGAAAGTCTTGCTTTCACCATCTATAGAGATGCAAAGTTTTACCTGGGTGTAGTAGTCTGGGCCAGCCATCTCCGGTCCCTTAGAGTCTGAAAGACATTTGTGAAATACCTTCTAGCTTTTAAAGTCTCTTTTGAGAAGTTAAGTGTAATACTAATAGGTCTGCCTATATATATTGCTTGGTCTTTTCCTCTTGCAGTTTTTAATTTACCTTTTTCTAACATTTAGTGTCTTGATTTTTATGTGGCAGGAAGATTTTTTTAATGGTCTATTTGGTGTTCCTTAAGCTTCTCAAATGTTTATATATATGTTTATATATTTTCAGGTTAGGAAAATTTTCTTCTATGATTTTGTTGAAAATATTTTCTGGGCCTTTGAGCTAGGAATCATATCCTTCTTCTATTCCTATTATTCTTAGGTTTGATCTTTTCATGGTGTCCCAAATTTACTGGAAGTTTTGTGTCAGAACCTCATTATATTTAACATTTTCTATAACCAATACATAAATTTCTTCTATTGTATCATCTGAAATTCTCTTTTCCATTTCTTGTATTATGTTAGAGGTGTGTCTGTGGCATCTGTTCTCTCTCTCTCTCTCTCTCTCTCTCTCTCTCTCTCTCTCTCTCTCTCTCTCTCTCTCTCTTCAAGACAGGGTTTCTCTGTATAGCCCTGGATGACCTGGAACTCACTCTGTAGACCAGGCTGGTCTTGAACTCAGAAATATGCCTGTCTCTTCCTCCCAAGTGCTGGGATTAAAGGTCTTTGCCACCACTGCCCGGCTGGTGTCTGTTCCCTTACCTAGGTTTTTCATCTCTAGGTTTGCCTCCATTTGTATTTTCTTTACTGCTTCTACTTCTATTTTCAGATCTTGAACAATTTTATTCATTTCCTTCACCTTTGTGATTATATCATATTATTTCCAGTGTTTTTTTTAAAAAAAAGTTTTATTAATTTATTTATTTCATATATGTAAGTGCACTGTTGCTTTCTCTAGAAGTGGGCATCAGATCCAATTACAGATAGTTGTCATCCACCATGTGGTTGCTGGAAACTGAACTCAGGACCTCTGGAAGATCAGTCAGTGCTCTTAACTACAAAGCTATTTCTCCAGCCCTTCCTGTGTTCCTTTAAGGGATTTATACTTTTCCTCTTAATAGCTGTCTATCATCTTCATAAAATTGGATTTAAGGTAATTTTCTTGTGCTTCAGCTACATTAGGATTCTAGAGCTACTGTAATCAGATATCTGGGATTTATAGGTGCCCTATTGCCCTGACTCTTATTGGTTTTGTTCTTATGCTTACCTCTAGCTATTGGTTATCTCTGGTGCCAGTAAGCCTCCTGAAGAGCAGGCAGATTTGTGGGCCAACATATGAAGTGCAGGGGGCAAGGTACAATTTTCTCTGCTTTGTGTGGCCTTAGGGGACCTGGCAAGCAAGAAGCCTTGTGCAGGGACCTACCTGAATGTTTCAGATGCTGAGAGGCCTGCAGAAATGCAGGTAGAGCCATGGACAGACTGGAAAATAGAGCTCAGTGGACAGGGTATGACTGGGTGTGCCCCAGGGTGATCTGGCATGCAGGTGACTTCGGGGGAAACTGGATATTTTGTAACACACTGTGCTTTTGGTGCATTTGAATTTGTAAAGACTGTGAAACTTTTAGTTATTCATATTTTATATTTGTGATATTTATTAACCTATGAACTTAAGGGATGAATCCCTCAAACACACCAGCCAAATGAGAAAGGTTATATCTCAAAAAGTGTTCTTGTGTCTAGTTGACAAGGTTCAGTTAAGCTGAATTATATTTTAATTGACATGTGCTAGAGTCATCTGAGAGGAAATTACCGCTGTTGAGAAAATGCCTTCATAAGCTTGGGTTGTAGTCAAGCCAATAGAGAATTTTCTTAGTTATTTTGGAGACAATCCAGCCCATTTTTGGTGGTGCTGTCCCTGGACTGGTGTTCCTGGTTTCTATAAGAAAGCAAGCTACTGGGAGCTGGAGAGATGGCTCAGTGGTTAAGAGCACTGACTGCTCTTCCAGAGGTCCTGAGTTCAATTCCCAGCAACCACATGGTGGCTCACAACCATCTGTAATAGGATCTGATGCCCTCTTCTGGTGTGTGTCTGAAGACAGCTACAGTGTACTCATATAAATAAAATAAATAAATAATAAATCTTAAAAAAAAAAAAAAAGAAAAGAAAAAGAAAGAAAGCTACTTAGAGCAAGCAGGTAAGTAGCACATTTCCATGGCTTCTACGTCAGCTCTTGCTTCTAGGTTCCTGTCCTGTTTTTCTGTCTTAAATTCCTTTAATGATGAAATACAGTGTGGAAGTATAAGCCAAATAAATCCTTTTCTCCCCAACTTGTCTTTGGTTATGACCTTTCACCACAGCAATGGAATCCCTGAGACTGTATGGTAAATGTGTAGGTGTGGGTGTGAGATTGTGTGTGAGAGTGCATGGTCTTACCACATGGTTCAAAGTCGCCTGGAACTTGTTATATGGGACAGACTGGAAAACAAAAACTGCATATCTTTGCATCCTGAGTGCTGGGATGAAAGGCATATTCTGCCAGGATTGGGGCATCCTTTTTGTTTGGTTGCTTTTGTTTTAAATGTTTGGATTTATTTAGGTGTTCTCCACTACTATAGCTCATCTGGAACTACTTATCCTCTGGCTCGTCACCCACCCACCCTATTCTGGGAATAGAGGCCAGAGCTACCAAGTCTAAAAGATTATGTTTAATAACTTAATCAAATGGAAAACCTTTAGTGATATTCTTGGATATTGATTTGTGTTTGTTCAATTAAGGTTTCCTTGGATGTCCTTTCTGGAAGTTTCCCCAGGATCCATCAAGAAGAGAGTTTATGTCCCACCCACATTCCTGGAGCTGATATGGAAGAAGGCATTGGAGGATGAGGCCTTGGAGAAACTGCTCATGAAGCTCTTACCAGCACTGTTCAAGGAGGCTTTCAATGACAGATTCACTAAGGTTGTGAAGACTCTGGTGGCAGCCTAACCTACCCTCTACCTCCCTGAGGTGCCTTGATATAAGACTCCAGAAGGAGCCAGGCAGTGGTGGCACACGCCTTTAATCCCAGCACTTGGGAGGCAGAGATAGGCAGATTTATGAGTTCAAGGCCAGCCTGGTCTACAGAGTGCGTTCCAGGACAACCAGGGCTATACAGAGAAACCCTGTCTCAAAATACCAAAAAAAAAAAAAAAAAAAAGACTCCAGAAGGAAATGTTTCAGGCTTGCTGGGTGGATTATATGTCCCGTTGACACAGAACGTTCAATTTAGGTAAGCATGGCCCATGTAGCATCAAGTGGAGGACACTGAGATTCAGGGAAACAGTACACTGACTCTGGCAGTATGGGATCAGATGTAGATCAGAAGATTTCAGTAGCATCAGCTTAGAAGACTGCAGAAGCCTTGACTGCTGCTGCTCTCTGATGACAAAGTACAGTTCGGGATAGAGTGAAGACATAGCAAGGATGTAGGCACAATAAAAGGAGCCTGACCTTGACTCTCCCTCAGGCACTTAGTAGTATCAGGTCTAAAGTAACTGAATGGAGTCAAGTCAGAGAGCTATGGAGGCAGCTCAGAAAAAGCCATTGCCTGGAACCATGAGGACTTATCGGACACTCAGCACTGGGAGAAAAACAAAATGCTGCCTAGACCAGATAGGAGAAAAGAAGAACTAACATTAGAGATGTGTAACACAGCTGACTCCATGGAAGGTCATCTCGTGTCCACTGACACTTCACCTCTTACCCAAAGGAGGTGGAAACTTCGAGTACTTGATATGCAGAATGAGCACCATGACATTTGGGATGTATGGGCTGGAAGCAAGGGAGCTTGCTGCTCAGCAGAGACCAAGAACAAGAAGTGAGTAGAGGAGCCAGAGCTGGAAACTGCACAAAGCCAGCTGTGAAGGTGAGAACTGCTGACGTCTGCTTTAGAGGACTTGAGGATAAATGGAGAACATACTTCTTGGATTGGGCCTGGGAGAGAAAAGGTTGCTTACAATTCCAAAGGTAAAGGTGACATTTCATCTGTCAAAGGCCAGCTTTGACATCCAGGGTAAACTGAGGCTGGGCACAGACGTGGTTGCTGATCACTCAGCAGACTTTTCTCTGAGGGAACAAAGATTGATTCTCTGGGGTTGGCAAGAAGCAATCTGTGGCCAGCAAAATACAACTTGAGCTACCAAGTAGGGTTGAGGGATCACAAACAGTCACTCACAAACACATTTGGTAGATGGAGTAAGCTTCAACAACCTCCAACTTCACACACACACACACACACACACACACACACACACATTTGATGGGTGGAGCAAAGCTCCAACAGTTTTTTTCTCCCAAGGCTTATATATCCCAGCAATATCATTCAAGCCTTACAAAATAACAATGTACTTACACTCTATCGCCTTTAAGTACAAAGTTGCAATGAGTATATTAAGAAAAAACATGTTTCCCAATACCTTCATATGATCAAATATTTAATGTGTTATGGATAAAAGAATTTTTCCCTAGAACCCATGTACATTTGTAACTAAGCAACTTGTTATAGATCAGCAAAAGGTAAGCAAGCAAAGGTTTTTTTTTTTTTTTTCTCAGCCATTTTCTTTTACAAACAGGCTAAAATTTGTGGCTAAAAGTAATCTTACAAAATCTTCAAGAGCATCACAAATCTAAACTTCTATATAAAAAACCATTCATTTCTACTTTAAATCCTCAGAGTGTACTTCTACTCATTAACAATTTCTTATTAAATTACATCAGGAAACTGAGGACAAATGTGAGTACAAGAAATTAATCATCAACTTAATCACCAGCCCAAGTTTAGCAAGAGAGGCACATAAGCTAGTGCCTGGTATCAACTCATCTTGGCACATGAAGTCCCTGCAGGGCTAGGCACATCTCCCACTGAGGCCAGACAAGGCAGCCCAGTTAGTGGAACAGGTTCCACAGGCAGGCAACAGAGGAACAGCCCAGCTCCCATTCTTGTGGGAACCACAGGAAGACCAAGCTGCATATCTGCCACCTATTTGGGAGGTGGAGTGGTGTTTGGTCCAGCCCATGATTCAGTTGGAGAGTCAGTTTCTAGAAGCCTCCAAGGGTGGAGGTTAATTCATCCTGTTGGTCTTCTTACGAAGTCTTTATCAACTCCAGGTCCTTTCCCCAACTCATCCACAAGATGCTCAGAGCTCTGTCAGAAGTTTGGCTGAGTCTCTGCATCTGTTTTTATGAGCTGCTGAGTGGAGCCTCTCAGAGGAGAGTTAATACTAGACTCCTATCAGAAAGCATAACAGTATCAACTTAATGTCATGGATCGGTACTTGTCTATGGCATGGGTGTCAAGTTGGGCCAGTCATTAGTTGGCCTTTCCCTCAGTCTGTGCTCCATCTTTGTCCCTGCACATCTTGTAGGCAAGACATATTTTGGGTCCAAGTTTCTATTAGTGGGTTGCTGTCCTTATCCCTCTACTGGGAGTTCTGCCTGGCTAGAGGAGGTAGCCACTCCAGACTCCCACTGCTAGGAGTCACCCTCCTACACTCCCTTGACCCTCCTCCATCCCAAGTCTCTGGCTGCCCTAGAGATGTGCCCCTAACCTCCCACCTACCTGCTGCAGATTTCTATTATCTTTCTCCCCTGCTCTCCCTACACCTCATCCTCTCACTAGGATACCCTCCCCATCCTCTCTCCCCTTGAGTTCCCTCCCTTCGTCCACCTTTGACGTCCATTTTATTTCTCCTCCTGAGTGAGGTTAAGCATCCTCCTTAGTCTCAGTTTGTTGTTTGGCTTTTTTGAGTCTGTGGATTTTAGCATGGTTATCCTGTACGTTAGGGCTAGTATCCACTTATAAGTGAGTACATACCATGCATGTCCTTCTGGGTATGTCTAGATCACCTCACTCAGGATGATCTTTTCTACTTCCATTTGTTTTCCTGCCAGTTTCATGATATCAATGTTTTAAATCACTGATTATTTGATTGTGTAAATGAACCACATTTTCCTCATCCATTCTTCACTTCAGGAACACCTGGGATGTTTCCAGTTTCTGGCTATTATAAATAAATCTGCTACGGACATAGTTGAGCAAGTATCCTTGTAGTATAGTGGAGCATCTTTTGGGTATATGCCCAGGAATGGTATATCTAGGTCTTGTGGTAGAACTATTACAAGTTTTCTGAGAAAACTGCCAAATTGATTTCCAGAGGGGTTATACAAGTTTGCATTCTCACTAGCAAAAGAAGACTGCTCATTTTGCTCCACATCCTCACAACCATGTGCTCTCCCTTGAGGTTTTAATCTTTTGACTAAAATCATTGAACTTCTCTAAGTGTATTTCAGCCATTTGAGATTTCTTGGATGAATTCTGTTTAGCTCAGTACCCAATTTTGTAATTGAGTTATTTGATTAGTTGGTGTCTTGACTTCTTGAGTTCTTTATATATTTTTGATATTAGGACTGCCAGAAGAAGGGTGGGTAAAAATTTTATTTCCCATTTTGTATGCTTTCATTTTTGTGCTATGGATGGTGTCCTTTGCCTTACAGAAGTTTTCAGTTTCATGAGGTCCCATTTATTAATTGTTGATCTTGTTGAATAAGCTATGGATGTGCTCGTCATAAAGTTGTCTCCTGTAGAAATGTGTTCCAGGAAATTTCCCATTTTCTCATCTATTAGATTTAGTGTATCTGGTTTTATACTGAGATCTTTGACTCACTTAGACTTGAGTATTTTGCAGGATGATAAATATAGATCTATTTATATTCTTCTACATGCAGACATCAACTTAGACCAGCACCATTGTTAAAGATCCCTTTACCATTGTCTGGTTTTGGCTTTTTCAAAAACCAAGTGTCCATAGGTGTGTGGGTGTTAATTCCATTGATCAACCTCTCTGTCTCAGTACCACCATGCAGTTTTTATTACTACTGTTCTGTAGTACTACTTGAAGTAAGGGATGGTGATAACTCCAGAAATTCTTTTATTGCACAAGATTGTTTTAACTATGCTGTGTTTTTTGTTTGTTCATTTATGAAATTGAGAATTGTTCTTTCAAGGTCTGTAAATAATTGGGCTGGAGTTTTGATGGGAATTGCACTGAAACTTTAGATTGCTTTTGGTAATTTGGACATTTTCACTATGTCAATCCTACTGATCTGTAAAGTCATGACCACCAACATGCTATCTTCGAGGTGACATAACATGGAATCCCTGATGTTTGGCCAATTTAGCTTCATGCCTAAAGAAGTGGCCTTCATGATCATTTTCTCATGAGAATCTTACTTTGTTTTTAATTAAACTAAGCAACACCTAAAAGCGGTGGAGTGCTGACAGATTTCTCAGTCTGCAAGGAGGTTTGGGTGACCTTGAGCTTGGATAAGTTATTCTTGAGATATGAAAGCTATTGAGAATTAGAAGCTATAGGAAATCTTTATTCTGGTTTCCTATAAAAGATTCTTGAACATTCAATAAACTATGCATTGGCACACTGTTGCTATGCATCCATTGTGTACTGATTAATGTAACTCTACCTTTGGGACACCAATGCACTAGATATTGATACCGACTCATGAGCATGGGAGATCTTTCCACGTTCTGATATCTTCCTCATTTTCTTTCTCCGAAGACTTGAAGTTCTTGTCATACAGGTCTTTCACTTGCTTGGTTACACAAAGATATTTTATGTTATTTGCAACTATTGTGAAGGGCATTGTTTCCCTAAATCCTTGTTTTTAACACATTTATCATTTGTATAAAGGTAGGCTACATATTGTTTAATTAATTTTCTGTCCAACTGTTTTGCTGAAGGTGTTTTTCAGCGATCAGAGTTCTCTGGTAGAAGATTTGGGGTCATATACATATGCTATCATAGCCTCTGTGAATAGCAGTACTTTGAATTTCTCTTTTCTTTTCTTTTTTTTTTTTTGTTGTTGTTGTTTTATTTGTTTTGTTTTTCAAGACAAGATTTCTCTGTATAGCCCTGGCTGTCCTTGAACTCACTCTGTAGACCAGGCTGTCCTCGAACTCAGAAATCTGCCTGTCTCTGCTTCCCAAGTGCTGGGATTAAAGGCATGTGCCACCACTGCCCGGCTGACTTTCTCTTTCCAATTTGTATCCTTTTGAACTCCTTTACTTGTCTTATTGCTCTAGCTAAGACTTCAAGTACTACATTAGAGGGACAGGGAGAGGGTGTACAGCCTTGTCCCTGATTTTAATGGAAATGTTTTAATTTTCTCTCCTTTAAGATTGATATTGGTTATTGACCGGCTGTATATTGTCTGTATTGTATTTAAGTATGTGCCTTGTATCCCGAATCTCTCCAAGACTTTCAACACAATACAATGTTGGATTTTGTCAAAGTCTTTCCTAGCAGCAGGTAATTTTTTTCCCTCAGTGTGCTTATATGGTACAGTATATTGATGGATTTTTGTATTTTAAAAAATCCCTGCTTCCCTGATATGAAGTCTACTTGGACATTGTGGATTATGTCTTTGATTTCTCCTTGGTTTCAGTTTGCTGACATTGAGTACTTTTGCATCAATCTTCATAAGAGAAATGTGTCTGATATTTTCTTCCTTCGTTGAGGCTTCTGGGTGGTTTAGGTATCAGGATGACTCTGGCCTCATAGATTCAGTTTGGCAATGATCCTTCTCTTTCTATTTTGTGGAAAAGTTTGAAGAGTATTGGTATTTTCTGTTCTTGGAAAGTCTGACAAAATTCTGCACTAAAACCATCTGCCCCTGGCCTACTTTTGGTTGTAAGATTTTAATGACTTCTTTCTATTTTCTTGGGGGTTTGTCGTGGAGTTTTACTGCTGTGAACAGACACCATGACCTAGGCAACTCTTATAAGGAGAACATTTAATTGGGGCTGGCATACAGGTTCAGAGGTTCAGTCCATTATTATGAAGGCAGGAGCATGGCAGCATAAAGGCAAAGCTGAGAGTTCTACATCTTAATATGAAGGATGCTAGTGGAAGATTAGCTTGCAGGTAGATAGGATGAGAGTCTTAAAGCCCACGATCCAACAAGGCCACACCTTCTAATAGTGCAACCCCCTGGGCTGAGCATATACAAATCATTGCATTATTATAGGACTAGATCACTTACCTGATCTTGATTTAACTGTGTAAGATTTGTCTGTCTAGAAAACCATCCATTTCATTTAGATATTCCAATTTTGTGGAATACAGGCTTTTGAAGTAAGACCTAATGATTCTTAGAATTTCCTCAGTGTCTGTTATGTCTCTCTTTTCATTTCTGACTTGTTAATTTGGGTACTGTCTCTCTGCCTTTTAGTTTGGCTAAGGGTTTGTCTATCTTGTTGAATTTCTCAAAGAACCAGCTCTTGGTTTCATTGATTCTTTATATTCTCTTTGTTTCTAATTGATTATTTCAGCCCTGATTTTGTTTTTTGTTTTTTGTTTTTTTTTATTCCTGATGCCTACTCCTCTTAGTTGTATTTGATTCTTTTTAAATAGAACTTTCAGGTGTACTTTAAATTGCTAGTATGAGAACTCCTCAATTTTTTTTTTTTTTATGAAGGCACTTTGTGCAATGAACTTTCCTCTTAGTACTGCTTTCATTGGCTCCCATAAGTTTGGATATGTCCTGCCTTCATTTTCATTGAATTATAAAACGTCTATAATATCCTCATTTCTTCCCTGATCCAGTAACAGTTGAGTATAGTGTTGTTTAGTTTCCATGAGGTTGTTATTTCTGTCATTGTCCAGCTTTAATCCATTGTGGTCTGATAGGATAAAAGCTGTTATTTCACTCTTATCTGTTGGGGCTTGCTCTATAACCGACTTTATGGTCAGTTTTGGAATAGGTAATATGAGGTGCTGAGAAGAAGATATACTCTTTTGGGTTTGGGTGAAATGTTCTTTAGATGTCTCTTAGGTCTGTTTGATTCATAATATCAGTTTCATTATTTCTGTTCAGTTTCTAGGTGACCTGTCCATTGGTGAGAGTGGGATGTTGAAGTCTCCATGGGATTTGATGTGTGATTTAAGCTTTAGTAATGTATGTTTTATGAATGTGGATGCCCTTGCATTGGGGGCATAAATGTTGAAAATTGAGACATCGTCTTGGTAGGTTTTTCCTTGAAGGGTATGAAGTATTCTTCCTCATCTCTTTTAATTATAGTTAGTTGAAAGTCTGATTGGATATTACAATGGCTATTCCAGCTTCTTTTTTGGGTCTGTTTGCTAAAAAAAAATTTCCAGGCCTTTAATCTGAGGTAATGTCTATCTTTGTTGCTGGCCTGAATTTCTTATATACAACAGAATAATAAATCCTGCTTATATATACACTTTGTTAATCGCTTCTCGGCCTTTTGGCTAAGATCAAGTGTAATTTAAGTGAATTGAGTTCATTGATGTTGACAAATATTAATGACCAATGAATGTTAATTCCTATTATTTTGATCATGGTGGTGGTGGTGGTGGTGGTGGTGGTGGTGGTGGTGGTGTGTGTGTGTGTGTGTGTGTGTGTTGGTGTGGAATTATTTCTTGGGTGTACTTCTCCTCCTTCTGTTGGAGTTTTTCATCTAGTATCCTCTGTAAAGCTGAATTAGCAGAAAGATATTGTTTAAATTTGGTTTTCTCATGTAATAGCTTGTCTTCTCTGTCCATGGTGATTGAAAGTTTTGGTGGGCATAGTAGTCTGGGCTGGTATTTGTGACCTCTTACAGACTGTAAGACATCTCCCCAAGCCATTCTGGCTTTTCAAGTCTTATCTGAGAAATCTCCTGTAATTTTAATTGGTCTGCATGTTTTATGTTACTTGGGCTTTATACCTTGTAGCTTTTACTATTCTTTCTTTGTTCTGTGCACATAGTGCCTAATTATTATGTGACAGAAGGAGGGATTTTTGCCAATCTATTTGATGTTCTGTATGCTTCTTATATATTTATAGGCATCCATTTCTTTAGCGGGAGTAAATTTTCTTCTATAAATTTGTTGAAGATATTTTCTTGGCCTCTAAGTTGGGAATTTTCTCCTTCTATACCTATTGTTCTTAGGATTGGTCTTTTCATAGTGTCCCAAATTCCTGGAATTTTTTTTCTTAGAAACTTTGTAGATTTATCTTTTTTGTTGACCAATCAATTTCTTATATCTTCTCCTGAGATTCTCTCTTCTCTCTTGTATTCTTTTTCTTTTCTTTTCTTTTTTCTTTTTTGTTTTTTGTTTTCTTTTTTCGAAACAGGGTTTCTCTGTGTAGCCCTGGCTGTCCTGGAACTCACTCTGTAGACCAGGCTGGCCTTGAACTCAGAAATCTGCCTGCCTCTGCCTCTTGGGTGCTGGGATTAAAGGTGTGTGCTACCACTGCCCGGCCCATCTCTTGTATTCTGTTAGTGATGCTTGTGTCTGTTCCTGTTCTCTTCCATAGGTTTTCTACCTAAAAAATTGCCTCTGTTTGTTTTCTTCCTTCTATTTCCATTTTCAGGTTTTGAACAGTTTGACTCATTTTCTTGATCTGATTTGATTGTATTTTTCCTGTATTTCTTTATATTGGTTTTCTCTTTAAGGGCATCAAACAGTTTGGATTTTAAGGGCCACTATATATTTGGCTGTTTTTTTCTGTATTTCTTTAAGGGATTTCTTTTTCTTTTTCTTTTTTCCAGACAGGGTTTCTCTGTGTAGCCCTGGCAGTCCTGGCACTCACTCTGTAGACCAGACTGGCCTCGAACTCAGAAATCCACCTGCCTCTGCCTCTCAAGTGCTGGGATTAAAGGCATGCACCAACACTGCCCTGTAAGGAATTTCTTTTCTCTTTAAAGTCCTTTTGTTAGGTTCACAAGTTTAAAGGTCAGTTTTTGGAATTCAGGTGTATTAGGTTTTCCAAGGTTTGCTGAGGGTCAGCAGGGTTCTGCTGGTGCCATATTGCTCTGGCTATGGTTGACTGTGTTCTTATGCTGGCCATTAGCCATTTGGTTGTCCCTAGTGTTAGTGGACCTGGAAGTACCTGATGGCATCAGGCCTCTGGGATTACAGGAAGAGCTGATTGTTCTCAATGGTAGAAGGCTTTCAGGTACACAGGCAGAGCCGGTAGTCCCTGATGGCTTCAGGTCTCTGGGTTAACAGGTAGAAGTGTGAACCAGAAGATATGGCACCTAGGAACAGGCCAGGCCAGGATTGATGGCTCCTGGGCTTGCTATGGGAGTCAGCAGGCAGGGTCTTGGGGCCTGGGAATATCACCTGGTTTTCCCAGACCTCCAAGGATGAAGGAGGAACTGTGGCCCAAGAAATAGATTGCAGAGGGGACAGGGAAGAACTCCCTGACACTGAGTTTGCTCTGAGGGGCCAGCAGGCACGGAATTGGGGTAACATTCAGTAATATTTTCTCCATCAAAGCCACTAGCAAAATCATTTTAACCTAACTTTGTTTAACAATCACCATTTCCAATTCTTTCTAAGGGTGGTGGACGATGCTAACAATCTACATTTCTAAGTTCTTTCTGAACGTGGTAGTTAAATCATTAATTTGCTCCAAAGCCATGCTTGAAAAAAAAATCCTTCACTATCATTGTAAAAGCCAACGATGCTGCCCTGCGAGGGGCTGGAAGCTTCCTAGAGATTTTCATAGAACTCAGATTATGAGGAGCATGATGGCAAGAAGCAGAGCAAAACTCCACAACAGCTTCAAGTCCTCAGGACACATACGCCTTAGGGCTTTGCCTCTCCAAGGCACACCCAGGGTGGTTGTGATAAATGTGACATTCTATGAATTTTAAAGTCTTTTGTTGTTCCTCTTGTTCAGCTCTACCATTCATTGTTGTCCATATTTTATTTTCTTGTCATATAATTTGACATGGGTAAGTTAGGAGCATTGGCTGATAGGTAGGAGGTCATTGATCTGAGTCTGTCGTCTTACACCCCAGAAAGTCCAGTGTCTGCAGAGTATCTACTACATTCTCTGAAAGTTTGGAGAAGCCTCATATGTAAGGGGAACTGGACATAAATCATGTCCAGATGTCTTAGTTGAATGAGGCTTTGAATCTGGAGATGGATATAGACATACTCTATAAATCTAGTTAGAAGTGATAGAGACCCTTTCTGGAAAATTCTGACAGTTTTCTTCCAGGGCATGGCAATGAGTTGGATGTCAGAATAAATTGGAATTAGTCTGTTGTGGCAGACTTTGCAACTTTTCTTTTTCAGATGAAAAAACTATACCAATTCTTACTCACATTACTAAAGACACAGTCTATCAGCATTTTAAATCCAGAAATAAGCGAAAGAAGTGTTCCAGAATCTTCTTTTCTTAGTTCTCCAAACTGACCCTGTTCCCAGCATCTCTACATGACAAATGTTCTTTGTTTGTTTCTTTGTTTTGTTTTTTCAAGACAGGGTTTCTCTGTGTAGCCCTGGCTGTCCTGGAACTCAACTCCGTAGACCAGGCTGGCCTCAAACTCAGAAATCTACCTGCCTCTGCCCCCCAAGGGCTGGGATTAAAGGTGTGCTCCAACACTGCCCTGCCAAATGTTCTTTTGTAAAATCCTCACACAACAGTCCTGCTGGTAAGCAAGGGTGACAGCTGCTTCTGCTACAAGAGCAGGCTTTCCTCTTTTACTTTAGGGATTGTATCTGCCAGTTACTGTGGAATGAACAGTGAGTCATTTGAATACCAAAGCTTGTTCTTGTTTCCTTTTTAAGTGAATCAAGGAGATCTGAGTTCAAGGTCATTTGGGACAAAGAAAGTCGCAGATACAGGCGTGGTCATATACACCTTTAATCTGGGTCACACCTTCTGCTGGAGACCTACATAAGGACACTGGAAGAAGGAAGATTCTCTCCTCTTCACTGCATGCCTTGTGGGACTGAGCAACTGCTAGATCTTTGGGCTTCCATTCGCAGCTGCTGCTGATCATTGGTGGGAGTTGAGCTACACAGTGTAAGTCATCAACAATTCCCTTACTATATAGAGACTACCCATAAGTTCTGTGACTCTAGAGAACCCTGACTAATACACCCACTTTATCTTGTATTAGATGTGGTTTATCCATTTTGATGTTGATGCCTTTGACCAATTGGACTTGAGAGTATTGAAGGATGATAAATACAGGGCAACTTCCTTTCTTCTACTTGCAGAAATCCAGTTAGACAGGCACCATTTGATGAAGATGGTTTCTTTTTTCCAATGTCTCTTTTGCCTTCTCTGTTAAAAATCTAGTGTTCATGGTTGATAGTTGTGTGGGTATATTTCTTTCTGGATCTTCAGTTGTATTCCAATGATCAAGTTATCTGTTTTCCTGCCCATATAATACAGTTTTTATTATACTATGGCTATGTAGTATAACATGAGATCAGAGATGGTGATACCTCTAGAATTGTTTTATGGTAGAAGATTGTTTTAGTTATCCTAGTATTTTTATTTTTCCGTATGAAGTGGAGAATTCCTTTGAGGTCTGTAAGAATTGTGTTGGAATTTAATGGGAATTGCTTTGAATCAGATTGCTGTTGATAAGATGGCATTTTGTACTACATTAATCTTCTGGATGCAGGAGCTTGAGAGACCTTTGTATTTTCTAATGGCTTCTTCAATTTATTTCTTCAGGAACTTACAGGTATTTTGCTTGCTCGAATAGAGTTACATCAAGAAATTTCATTTATATTAACTCTTTTGTATAGTGTTATTTCCCTAATTTCTTTCTTACCTGTTTAACATTTATTAAGGAAGGCTTCTGAATTATTTCAGCTAACTGTCTATGTAGCCACTATGCTGAGGGTGTTTATCAGTTGTTGCAGTTCTCTAGTAGAATTTGGAGGGTTTTTTATCAATTCATTTGTGAATAGAGATACTGTGACTTTTTCCTTTCCAACTTGTTTCCAATGCTCACTTGGCATTACTTGTCTTAGAGCACTACCTAGAGCATCAAATTCTATATTGATAAATAGGGAGATCATGAACTGCCTTCTCTTGTCCCTGCTTTTAGTGGAATTGCTTTACCTTTCTCTCCCTTTAATTTGATGTCAGTTATCAGCTTGCTATGTATTGCCTTTATTGTGGTTATATATATTCTTTTTAACCCTGGTCTCTATAGCACTTTTATTGTGAAGTGGTGCTGGATTTTGTCAAAGGCTTTTTCAGCATATGATGAGATAATCATGCGGCCTTTTTCTTTCAGTTAGTTTATATGCTGGATTATACTCCTTATTTATTTTCCTAGGTTGAACCATCCCTGTATACCTGGGATGAAGCAGACTGGATCATGATAGATGATGTTTTGATGTATTCTTTGATGTTCATTCCCAGTATATTATTTAGGTTTTTGTATCAATATTCAAATGGAAAATTGATCTGACATTCTACTTCATTTATTTGTTGAGTCATTGTTGTGTGGTCTGGGTATGAGCATGAATGTGGCCTCATAAAATAGATTCACTTCTCCATGGAGCAGGCCTCAAACTGGAGCCCAGAGCAAACTAGGCTGTCCCGACCCGCAGGACCTGGTTATTCGTGGGTCGAGGTGAATCCCAACCTTTAATAGAAATGGGCGAGAGAAAGAAAGGAGCGAGACCAAGCAGATTCTTGTCAAGGTCTACTTTATTTCTGGCAAGCTGCCACTTTTTAAAGCATCAGCAAAAGGAGGAAGAAAGGAATCAAAAAAGGAAGAAAAATGAGGAAGCT
>CM052712.1:76601796-76618640 GCA_028551405.1 Uromys caudimaculatus
ACTGAATCATTTAATTTCCTTTATTAGACAAAGAATTAGTGCTGTACAAGTCCTGATGGTACAACGCCAATACTCCCAGATGATATATGATAGAGATACATTTTAGTTCTAAGATTAGAACTTTCCAAAAGAAAAAGGGGGGAATGAAGGAATAAAAGAACCTGGCTAAAGAAAATTTTCCATTTGCCTTCTGGCTGACCCAGTTAACAATAGCAGGTGAGTCCCTCAAACCTCAAGGCCCATAGTTGAACTGTATCTGAACTCTATGTACCCGTAAATCCTGGGAAATTGTTTTACCCTCCCTTCTGAGAATGTTCCGCTCTGTTCTGCCTGGGTGAACACATCTATACACCTGTTCCTAGGTATATTGATATGCTTTGTCTTTGAAGTTTCTGCTTTGTGGTTTCTGCCTTTAAAAACCCTGCCTACCCCTCCATCGGGGTCGCTTCCCCTCGCCTCTGCGTAGGCAGCAGATCGACCCTGGTGCACCAGTTTCTAATACACCTCCCGTTTTACACCGAGACGGCTTCCGTGTGTTCCTTGGCTGCCGCAACCCGTGGTTGAGTGGGGTTTCCCCTGCCCAGAGGTCCCACAGACTGATGACCAAGAGTACATACCAACACAAAGTGAACTCAGAGGACACTTTGGAGGTCCTGTGTCTCATAATGTTTTCTCAGGCCTTTTGTTTGGTAGGGGGTTGTTTTTCCTTTTTTTTTTTTTACTTATTCATCTTACAACCCACTCACTGCTCCCCTCAAGGTCACCTTCCCACATTCCTTCCCCCATACCTCCTTCCCTTCTCTGAGTGGTGGAGGGCTCCCTGAGTATCCCCAAACCCTGGTACTTCAAATATTTTCAAGGCTAGGCATATCCTCTTCTACTGAGGCCAGACAAAGCAGCCCATCTAGAAGAACTTATCCCCCACACAGGCAGCAGCTTTTGAAGTAGCCTCCACTCCAGATGTTAGGGACCCACGTGAAGACCAAGCTGCACATCTCCTACATCTGTGTGGGGAGGCCTGTGTCCAGCCCATGTATGTTCCTTGGTTGGTGGTTCAGTCTCTGAGAGACCCAAGGGTCCCACTTAAATGACTCTGTTGGACTTCCTACATTGTCCTTATCCCCTTTGGGTCCTTTGCTCACATATTATGGCTGCCATTATTTGTTTCTTTGTTTGATTGATTGTTTGTTTGTTTGTTTGTTTGTTTGTTGACACAGGATTTCTCTGTGTAACTCTGGCTGTCCTGGAACTCACTTTATAGATTAGGCTGGACCAGCTCACAGAGCTCTGCCTGCCTCTTCCTCTTAAGTACTAGGATTAAAGGTGTCTTCCACCACACCTGGCTTCTTCTTAGTATATTTTGGCTACCTGTTTTTGTTTTTGATTTTTAGAAGAGACAGAAAGGGTGTGGATTGAGATGGAAAGGAAGGTAGAGAGGATCTCGGAGGACTTGGGGATGGAAAATATATAATCAGAACATACTCTATGAAAAAAATGTATTTTCAATAAATGAAAAACCCAGAGGGTGTGGGTGGGGGGCTGGGAGATGACTAAGCAGTCAAGAGCATTGGCGGCTCTTACAGAGAACCCCATTTATGAATCTGACTTCTGCTGTCCATAAGACATACACAGGACTACATACAAAAACATGAAAGCATATGAGAAAGTTCCCTTGTGTTGGCAGACTAGTCAAGTAACAATTACCTAGCCTTACATTCCATCTAGGCATTCATATTTTACCTGGGTGGGAGGAATGTGGTGGTGTGTTGGCAGAGGAGCATGCATGTAGAACTGGGAGCACTAGAACCGGAAGTGATTTCTCTCCATACACCACTGCATCCTGCTGAATTCAGGCTTGGTAGCAAAGCCATTGACCACTGAGCCATCTCACAGCCTACTAAGATCTCTTAAAGTTTTTTCTTACAAAACATATTTTTAGTTGTTTGTTTTGTTTTGTTTTGTTTGAGTTAGGGTTTCTGTTTAACAGACCTAGTTGTCCCAGAACTCACTCTGTAGACCAGGCTAGCTCAACCTCAGAGGTCTACCTACCTCTGCCTCCCTAATGCTGGGATTAAAGGCCTGTAGTAGCACCTCCCAACTAAACTAGATTTTGTTTTTGTTTGGTTGGTTTGGTTTGGGTTTTGTGACAGGATTTCTCTATTTTAGAGCCCTACCTGTCCCACACTTCATTGTGTAGATCAGTCTGGGCTCTAAAGCTCCACCTCCCTCTGCCTCCAGGGTGCTGGGATTAAAGGCATGTGCCACCTCACCCAGCTCTGGTTGAATTCTAAAACAAATCCTTACTCCTTAGGCTTCACTGGTTAATAATTAGCTACTAAGATAAGGCTAGCCTTGAACTCTGTGTACCTTTGCCTCCAGAGTGCAGGGACTAAAGGAGTTTGCAACCATTCTCCTTACTTACAAATTTATTTCTCTTCAAGATTTGTTCTCTGTGCTTTGGTGTTTTCCTTGCATATATGAATGTGCACCACATGCATGCCTGGTGCCCAAGAAGGTCAGAAGGAGGCTTCAGGTTTCCAGGAACTGGAGTCACAGATCATCTCAAGCCACCATGTAGGAGCTAGGAATAGAAGATTAACAGGTGCTCATTAGTGGGGAGCCAATTCCTCAGCACAGGTCCCAATCCTGATTTCATCTAGGGTAAGCATGCTGGCCTGATCCTAACTTACATACTCTGTTTTCTGGCAGCGAACAGCAGCATCTCCCTCAGACCCTCCATTTTCTGTTTTGCTTTAGGTCTATTTAGAAATGGACCCAAATGTAAGGCTCAGGCTGTCCTTCTATTTACAATCTGGCTGAGTATGGCCTTGCATTGATCCTCTTGCTTCCAACTCTTGAATTGTGAGGTTCCAGGTATGGCCATCAAGCCCACTGCATGGAGTACTGGAGAGAGGCCACCCTGTATCCTGGGTAGCTCTCTACAAACTGAGTACACACCCGGCACCCTGAGACAATATTAATGAAATCAAGCCATGCTCCTGCCTCTACCTTTTGAATAGACGCCACTGCTGTTTATTGAAAAAGCATCCAATTCAGGCCTTGAGCTCCAGAACATATTTCTTACTATTAAAAACTGTCCCAAATCCAGTGACAATAATAACAATGAATTTTTTAGATTTCTCAAACAACCTTAGCTTCAGAGCGAGACCCAGTCCTGTCCTATCAAACTCAAAACTGTATAATAATTAAGCAAATGAAGGAAAAAATCCACAAATTAAGTGATATGTTGTTAACAAGTGACTTGTTTAAGGGGTGGTGTGGTGTGGAGGTGTTCTCACAGAGATCTCTGATTCAATCAATAAAGTGGTTGAATGTTACATATCAAATTAAAAGGGAGGAGTTTAAAGATCTAATCCATTTCCAGTCTGGGGTTGGAGGAGAGGCTGTAATAGGGAGGGATAGACAGAGAGGTTTATAAAGGATTGAGTGAAGCCAGAGAAAATTATTCAGAGACCTGGGGCCAGGATAACTGCCTGGTTCGGCTGGGACTCGGAGGCCTATCTGCAGTGCTCAGAACTGGTATGTAATTGGTTTCCCTTGGGTCAAGCAGGTTGATTTAGAGACCCTTAGACTCCAGGATAGGGCAGGAAACATTAGCTTCTGTCTCTTTAGAGGAATACATTGAAGACCTTGGGTTTCATTCCAAATGAAGTTTTTGCCTCATCGCCAATATATTTCTATGATAGCTTATATATTTCATTAGTGTGCTTAATATATGTTTTTTTGAGGCAAGCATTCTCTATGATGTTGAAACTCTCCTAGAACTGGCCATGTGGCTCTGGGTAAGCTGGAAATCAGATCATTCTAACATGTTCCCTCATATTTCCCTCCACTGAAATGATGGTCTTTATTATTTTTTGTGAGACCCTGGCTCACACTGTAGAACTGTAGTCCATGTATCTATGATCATCTTTAAGTCCCAGTAGCTGGAATTACACTTGTGAATTATTCAAATGTCTTTCCTTAGGCTTTGCTTTGTATCGTTTTTGAATAGTTTTGATTTTTGGATTTGGTCTGCTTTTGGGACCCAGGAAACTTGAAAATTGTAGGAACCCACAGTAGTCACTCTGCTTGGAGGGAATTCAATATCGATCCACAACATAAGGTATTTCTGTTTGTTTTAGTGTTTGCTTGTTTGTTTGCTTTTTTGTTTTTTGGTTATTTTTTTCTTTTTTCTGTTTTCTCTCTCTTTTTTTATTACTAAATTTAATTTTTCTTCAATTCTTTTTTTACAGTCCAGTCTTTATCCCCCTCCTGGTCTGGCCTCTGACTGTTCCTCATGCCATTGCTCCTCTCCGGTTTTTCCTTTTTTTTTTTTTTTTTTTTTTTAATTATTTATTTATGCTTCAAATCTTGTCCCACTTCCTGGTCTCCATTCTGCAAGCCCCTCCCATCCTCCTTTTGCTTTACCTCTAGGAAAGTACACCCCCACGCACCACACACTCCTGCCTCATCCCTTTAGCATACCCCTTCAGTAGGGCAACAAGCCTCCACTGGACAAAGGGCCTCCCCTCCCATTGATGCCAGATACAGCCCAGCTAGGGAAAAAGGTTCCAAAGGAAGGCAGCAAAGTTCTATAAGAGACAAACCAGTTTGGAGTTTTAGGAGACCCACAGTAAGACCAAGCTTCACATCTACTCCCTTTGTAGGAGGCCTAAGTCTAGATGATGAATGCTCGTTGATTGGTGGTTAAGTCTCTGTGAACCTCCAATGGGTCCAGGTGACTCGGCTCTGTAGGTCTCATTCTCCTATACTTGCTGCCATCTGGTTCCCTTTATACTTGCTCTGACTTTTCCACAAGACTCCCTGAATTCTGCCTACTTTTTGGCTATGGGTATCCATCTGTTGCCATCATGTGCAAGATGAGGCCTCTCACATGACACTTAAGCCAGGTTTTGTCCTTAAGCATGACCAAGTCCCATCAGTAATGTCGGAGTTTGGCTCTCTTCCATGGGGTAGGTCTCACGTTTGTCTAGTCATTGGTTAGCTATCCCTTCAATCTCTGCTCCATCTTTATCCCTGCACATCTTATAGGCTCTGCAAATTTTTGGTGGAAGGTGTTGTGGATGGGGTGGTGTCTTCCTGCAAAAAACATCCTGACCAAGAAGAAAGTGGGAGAGGAAAGTGTTTACTCAGCTTAAACTTCCACATTGCTGTTCATTACCAAAGGAAATTAGGACTGAAATTAAAGCAGGCTAGGAAATAGGATCTGATGCAGAGTACATGGAGTGATGTTACTGGCTTGGTTCCTCTGGCTTGCTCAGCTTGCTCTCTGATAGAACCCAGGACTACCAGCCCAGCGAGGGCACCACCTACAATGGGCCCTCCAGCCCTTGGTCACTATTTGAAAAAATGTTTGCAGCTGGATCTCATGTAGGCATTTCCTCAATGGAGGTTCCTTTCTCTGTGATAACTACAGCTTGTGTCAAGTAGGCACACAAAAGGGGCCAATACAGTTGGTGTCCCCCTTCCTTCCACTGGAAATCCTGCCTGGCTTCAGGAGGTAGCCACTTCAGTCTCCTTTATACCCAAGTGCTGCTGTCTCACCGATGGTCACTCCCGTTTCCTCCCAGAAGTCAGCCCCATCCCAGGTCTCTGGCTTGTCCCTGAGATGCCCCCCAAATGGAATGCTTTTCTCTCTCCTGACACTCTCACCCCACCACCATTCCCACCACACCTGATCCCCAAAACTGATCCTGTCCTCATACCTTCTCCCATACAGTTCCCTCTAATCAACCACTGCTGATACAGATTTTAATTCCCCTCTGAGTGGGCCCTATTGTTGCTTAGCTTGTTTGGCTGTTTGGACTGTAGCATGTTTATCCTGTACTCTCTGGGTAGTATCCTCTTATAAGTGAGAACATACCATGCAAGTTCTTCTGGGTCCAGGTTACCTTACTCAGAATGGATATTTTCTAGTTCTATCAATTTACATGAAAATTACATAATATTCTGTATTTTTAATAGATGAATAGTATTCCATGGCATAAATGTACAAGATTTTCCTTATCTATTCTATGATTAAAGGACAAGTGGATTGATTCCAGTTTCTGGTTATTATGAAGGTACTATGAATGTAGTTAAGAAAGTGCCCTGTACTATGGGTTAGCAACTTTTGAGTATATTCCCAGGTGTAGTAGAATTGGGTCTTGAGGTAGAATTATTTGTGAAAAATACCCAGATGTATTTCCAATTTTTTTGTACAAGTTTGCTCAGTCACCATGCATGGAAGACTGTCTCCATTGCTCAGCATCAACTACACTGGGTCCCTGGGACACTGTAGAACACAGATCAGTTGCCTTCTAGTCCAGGGCACATCTTGGAAAAGCTTGCCAACTACAAGTTTGGTAACAACCTGTCCTCAAGACTGTGGCTCACATTAAGGAGCCATTGGTCTTCGCCAAATTGTTGGCTCTCTCATTTACCAGGGTACTACTTCTCCCAACTTCAGAGCTCTAGAATTGTACTTTCTCACTTTCCAAGTCTGGATATTGAGATCATTTCCTGGATTGAACCCCAGCACCCATTCTTGTAGTGCCAGGGAAGTGTTACTGATCCATAGAAACAAAGACAGGAGCAAATCTGATGCAACTCACAGAAGGGTCTTTATTCTATTCAAGCCACCTCACCCCCTCACACACACAACACCATAACACAGGAAGGTTTTGGTGATGGCCAAATGTCTATTGGGGCAAGACTTCACAGAAAGCAGCAAGCAGAAAATACATGTGGTAAAATCTAATTGCAAACCTACTGTGGCCTTTAATATAATTGACTGTTGCTGGGAGTCATACCCCAAACTTAAATTCTGCTCCCTTCTGCATTGGTGGTCACTAGGCAGGGGGTGGGTTTGTAACCTGGGGATGCAGATTGTTGGGGTAATAACCTGGAAACACTGGTCTTGTTGGTGGTTTAAGCTGAAAAAGATGGTCTTGTTGGGGATTAACCTAGAGACTGGAGCTAGGCTCTGGATTTGTTGGGGGGAAACTTGGAAATTAATGCTCAGTACCATCCTGTTAGTTTACCTGAGTTCAAACTTAGGTCAGGTTCTATAAAATAGAATCTGAATTTAAAGATTTGCCTCTGATCCCCCCTTTCTCTTGTGACAAGAATTTTCAATCATGGGATTTTCTGAAGCTTAATGAAAACAGTAATAGGGTTATGTAGGACCTTGAAAGGCAGCCTGGTTTCTGGTTGAGCTAAGGTTTAAAACCCCAGTGACCCAGCAGGGGATCCCCAGCAGTGGATATCCATCCAAGGGATTGTAGGCATTTTGCCATGCCTAGATCCCAGGCTCCTGACAGGAGGTTGCAGCTCTCCATAGGTCTGTAGCCATCAGTCACTTAAGGGCAACACCCCAAGCTCCTGCACAGGTAGAGGATATGGGGTCACATAGCCTCAAGAGAGATTTCCATTTTACTGAGGTACCTAAATGGCTGGAGACTTATTCAATAAACTCCCCTTCCCAGACCCTCCTCCCTGCAAAAGGCATTTAACCTCAGGTCCCTCCTGAGAAAGTGGGGTTCTGTTTTACTACTCATTGCCACTCTCCAGAATGACAATCAATGCCTTAAAACCATGGACTATCTCTTTTCATCTGGATCAACCAAGGGGAACAATGGAACAAGCCTTATTCTAGAGGGCTGCAACTAGTCTCCCACAGAAGTCCTCTAGAGCTCCCAGCTCTGGTCTCCACCAAGCCAAGCCACCAGGAGACAAGCCAAGGTTTCAGTCTCTGGCAAGACCCAGCTGGGTTCCTCTCTGCCTTTCCCCCTTGGCCCCATGCTAGATCTAGCGTGTGGGTCCCCACTCCATTCTCAGCTCTTCTGCAGCATCCAGCAGTGCCTGGGATGCCCAAGAGCCTGAGAACCAGATGGACCCAACCATGAGGAAGGCCCTGAGGGCTCGATGTAGTCCCCATGACCCCAAGCAACACTATCTCACCCATGGACTGTGTTGAGGGATTCTCACATCCGAACACCAGTTTGGCGGTGGCGTGGGGTAAGCACACTCAAACTTCCCTCGTCTCACCTCCCCCAGTGGCCTGAGCCCTGGGGTGGAATCAGGACCCCACTTAACCCAACAGGGCTATGTCTTTGTAATGTCACTGGGGCATGGGGAGTGGCCCTTCAGTGGGAGAAAGGAGGGAGTCTCAAGGCTGAATTCTCCTGCTGGCCAGGGTCCTCTTCAACTGTAATCAGATGTTGGGTAGATCCATGCTGTAACCCTGTAGTGCATGGACCCTGTCAGTGAAGCTGTAGTGACCCCTGGCAATGACTCTGGACTAAAGTTGGTCGATGTCCAAAGGTGGACCTGTTTAATGGAAAGCACAAACACATTTTTGTACTCATTGAACACCCTCGAAATTGTGGAATAATTAGCACTAGTTTGTTTCTGTAATAACTTCTGTCAATAGGTGAACCAAACATAACTTCAAAAAGGGTGAGTCCCATCTAGTCTGGGGAGTTCTACACTCTATAAAGGATGAAGGGGAGAAGAGTCACCCAGTCACCATCAGTCTCTAAGGTCAATTTAGTTAAACTCTCTTTCAGGGTTCTATTTATCTTCTTTGCCTGTCCTGAACTCTGGGGTCTGCAAGCACAGTGAAGTTTCCAATCAATCCTCAGAATATTAGCTAATCTCTAAATTAGCTGGGTCACAAATGTAGGTCCATTGTCTGACCCGATACACTTAAAAAGGACATTCTTTGGAAGAACTGCTTTTAGTAGTTTCTTTTATACCACACAGTCTCATGTTTAGTTGGGACAGTTTCAGTCCATCCTAAAAGGTATCTATAAATCCCAGAAAATATTTGTGTCAGAATTTTCCTGTCTTTATCTCTGTGAACTCCATTTCCTGACAGACTCTTGGCTGGGCGCTCCAGTATTGAGTACTGGCGTTCTTCTCATTGGCAACCACATTAGCCAATTGACAGGACTTAACAATTTTGGGTTTAAAACAATTTCAGCTGTTTAAAAATTGGCATCCTCCATCATCTCTTATGACTTTGAGACAAGGGCAGATTTTTGGCCCAGATCACATCTTCTGTCTGGTCTTAGAGTGTGGGATCTCCTGGGTTGACTGCAATCAAGGACATGAGGGGCCCAATTTCTAGGGCCACCCTCTGGGCTGTCTTGTTGCCCTCTGCAATGGAGTTTAGTCCTTCCTACTGCTGTAAGAAAGCCTTCCTCCCTATGAATAGCCCCACAGATATGAGCTGTAGCAAAGGCACACCATCTATCTGTGTCTCTTGTCTTTTCTCAGCTCTAATGACTTGGTCAGAGCTGCCACTTCAGCTCTGTAGGCTGACATTCCTGCAAGGAGTGGCTCTGCCCATAGAATCTTGGTGTTTCAGACCACCGCTGCCCCAGCATACCTCTGTCTATCCTGAGTGAGGCTGTTGCCACTGGGGAACCATGTTATCTCTACATCCATCTGAGCAATCAGAAAGATGCCCGTTGATTGAGGTCACCATCAGGCAGCAGGGCAGCTGAAAAGTTATCCTGAGGACATTCAAGAAGGGAGGCTGGTAATGGCTCATTCTGGCATCATCTTTAACTAGGAGGTTGTTGCTGAACTGATGTGCAAACAGGGCAGGAGCCAGCTTCTGCCAATTGGCCATTGACTGATGCCAGGACCCGAAGTCTGAGTACACATTCCCCAAGTCCTAGGAGGTCACCTGTATTTGCCAGAGTAAGGCCTTCTTAGTGGAGGCTCAAGTAGTCCAATTTTTTCTGAGTATCTAATAGTTCCTATGGTTTTGTTTCTGGTACCAACGAAAAGTCATTTCTAAACTGATAAAGAGACTATCTTTAGGTTTTAGCAAGACAGAGTATTGAACTTTATTAATCATCAACAAAAAAGCTAGTGAGTTTCCCTTTTACTTTTGTGGGTATCTTGGGCTTGGGAGGGGGGCAGTTTTAATCTTTAGGAACCCCTAATCTCCTTCTGAAGATGTTTTGGTCCTCTCTTAGGGTCTTCTGATTTGGCCTCAGCTGACAACAGGATCTTTGTCAGGTCTTGAATATTGCTTCTCTCTAATCTCCTTCTGTGCCATCTCTCTTCCATTAAATACTCTCTCTGCCACTATGACTAGGTCTCTCAGACTCCTTTCTCCTAACCTCTCAATCCTCTGTAGCTTTTTCTTAATATGCGGTGTGTCCTGATTAATAAAGCTAGAGCAATGTCTGCCTTTGGTTCTTGTGATTTGGAGTCTATGGGAGTGTATTGTCAAAATGCCTCCATGACCCTCTCTAAAATACTTTCATTTTCTCAATGCCTAATATACATCTGGCCAAATTTGTAAGCCACCTTGTGACCACCTTGAGTCCTACCAGCAGAGCCTGACAGTAGACTAAGAACCTCTTCTTACCTTCAGCAGTGTTAAAATCCCAGCCTGGGTAAGTCTGGGGAACACAAGCATTTTGGGGAGTGTGCTCCCCTGTGTGGACAGGAACCAGCTTCCTGGCCTCTTCTGTTCTGAAGGGAAACTATAGTATGCGGTAGGTGTAGCTGGTCTCAGGTTAATATGTACATCAAATTCAAAGTCACTTCGTCAAAGTCATCTTATCAACTTTACTTGTCAATGTCATCTCAGTAAAGTAACAAAGACAACATACAAAAACACAAATAAAAACGTCTCTGTCTTTGGAACAGAAACATAAATCCACCAGAAAGTCGCAATCATAAAAAGACCTCTCTTTGCCACCCAAAACATAAGTCAAATGTTTCCTCTCTATCAGGAAGAAATAAGAAACAGACAGAAATTGGTACACACTCACTAGAAAAGAACCAGATTAGTGGGCATCTCTCAGCTCCCCTGAGCCCAAGCCCAACCAAACCAAGGCTCAAGACTTCTCCTGGCCATGTCATTGCCATGGCTCCCAGACATGTTTGTCCTAACTGGAACCGGCCAAAGAAACAAATTCAAGTCTTTTACCCCAAAGAATGTGACCAAGTTTAAAATCAGTGAACAAAAAAAGACACAAACAGAAACAAAAATCATCCAAAAACAGAAAAAATAAAGTCTGTAGTAACAAGAATCAACCAAAAGTTGAAGCTCACAGAAGACAGATGTGGTGCCACTCTGAATCCATGAACAGAGACAACCAACAACAAAAACCAAAACCATGGAAAAATACCTGTAGTAGCAGGAAACAACCAGAAGGTGGCGAGCACAGAAGACGAATGTGGTAGCACTCAGACCTGCAAGAAAAGGATACAGCCCACAGTAACCAGAGTGTGGTGATCAGGACAACCCTCAGTACTGCACAACTAATTACTCAGACCTGGAAAAATCACCATGGGAACTTAAGTCATTTAGCTTTACACAAGTTTCCATTACACTCTGTAGATCTCAGAGAAAGTTTCTAACATTCAGACAAATTAGCTGCCACACATATTGGCCTTTGTGCCAATGTGCGAGTACTTACCTGCTCAGGCCACATAGAAAATTTCTGACACTCAGACAGATTCCTCAGCATGCCTCAAACCTAGAAGAATTACCATGGCAACAGAAGCCACCAGGTTCCACAAAAATAAATCTTCTCTGCAGGACTGGAAGAGTTACACATTTACCTCTTCACAAGCTTGCTTCCATTCTGCGCTGCAAATCTCACACGGAAAGCTCAGACAAGTTCACCACTCCGAAACAGAAAAAGAAGGAAGTATAACAAAGTGTTACAAACATAAAGACACAAATACCTGGACGAGTTTTGCTGTCTTCAGTACCCTCCAGTTCTATAGTCCTGTGCTTCACGGGGAACTTCTAGGCCCAATGAGCCAAAATGTTCCAGGGAAAGGTTAGTGGTCGCCACCAATAGCCAGGACAGTTTTGGTAGAGGGGTGTGGGGAGTCCAAGCTAGCTAAAGTAGAATAAAAACCCTGCTGTGAGTTGCATCAGATTGACTTCTCTCTGTTTTTTCAAGGATCACTAACATTTCCCTGGCACAAGATTCTCTATGGCAGCCTAGGTGAAATAGTTTCCATGTATAATCCAGGCTACACGCAAACTAAAGAAGACATTGTCTCTGCCTCCTTGTGTAGTATGAGCCTTCAGCCCTTCTAGTTCCCATCTTGGTGGCATCATCTGTAGACAATGTGCCAAGCTGACCCTTCTTCAGGCTTCCGTAGTATGGGCTGAAGAGATGGTTCAGCACTTAAGAGCCCTGGGGATAGAGCACACAGAAGCTGCCAAGTGAATGTTGGGAAATGAACCTGAGTTGTCTGTTAGAGCAGCCAGTGCTCTTATCTGCTCAGTCATATCTCCAGCCCCTTTTCTTTGCTTTTCCTTTACTGAAAATTATGGTTTTCATACAGTATGTTGTGATTTTGCCTTCTCCTCCCCCTACTCCTCTGAGATGATCCTTACCTTCTCTTCCATCTCAATCCACAACATTTGGGTCCTCCTAACAAAAGAAACAGTCACTTAAGGGATCCCGAGACAGAGCCAGCTGTGGTGGTACACAAGTGAAATCTCAGCACTTGGGAGGAAGAGGCAGGAAGAACTCCAGCCTGGTCTACCAAGTGAGTTACAGAACAGCCTGAGTTACACAAGACCCTGTCTTGGAAAACAAAGAAATGAACAAATAAACAAAGATTCAAAAAAAACAAATCAAAAGAAAAACAAAAGAAAAACACACAAAATGGACCAGAATAAGATAGATAAACCAACAGGAAAAAAGAGAGCCAAAAAGAAAAAAAATAAAATAAAAACAACAACCAAAACCCCTTAGAGATACAGAGCACATTCAAAGGCACCTGAATCCAATAAAAATCTGAACTTTGTAGCTGTAATATACAAGCAAAGGACCTGTAATCTAAAAGCAAAACAAAAATAAATAAACAAAAGGGCCTGCACACATGCCTTTTAGATACAGAGCTGACAAAATGTCTTTGAGTTTGCTTTGTGTTGGCACCCACCACTGGTCACTTAGCCTCCCCTTAATAGTGAGTTTTGCTTCCATATGGAGACTCCATTTGACAGGAGTAGTGTTTCATTTGCAAGTCTTTATGGATTGGAGATAGCTTCTGGGTTAGGAATGGGAACTTGTGTCTACATCTTCTCTTAACAGTGTCAGGTCTTGTGGTGCAAACTCGTGCAGGCCCTGTGAACACTGCTTCAGGCTCTCTGAATTCATATGTGCATCAGTTCTGCTGTGTTTTAGAAGGCCTGGTGTCTTCAATTGAGGGACAACTGCTATGAACATAGATGAGCAAGTGTCTTTGTGGTATTGTGGGTCCACTTTGGGTATATATCTAGGAGTGGTAGTAGCTGGAACTAGAAGGTAGAACGATTCTCAAATTTCTGAGAAACTGCCAGATTGATTTTACAAGTGGTTGTCCAGTTAGCACTCTCACCAGCAGGGGAGAAGTGTTCTGCTTGTTCCACAACCTCCCCAACATGAGCTGTCCCTTGAGGCTGTGAACTCAGCCATTCTGGTGTGTGTAAGACAGAATCTCAGAGTCATTGTGATTTTCATTTGTCTGATGATTTTGAATGTTGAACATTTATTTAGATGCTTCTCAGCAAATAGAGAATCTTCTGTTGAAATGTTCTGTGTAATTCAGTACCCCCTTTTAAAATTGGGGTATTTGGTTTGTGAATATCTAATATTTGGTTGTATTTATAATGTTTGGATATCATCCCTCTGTCAGATGTAGTGTTGGTGAGGATCTTTAGGCTGCCATTTTGGCCTGCTAATGAACTCCCTTGCTCTATAGAAGCTTTTCATTTTCATCAAGTCCCATTATTAGTTGTTGATCTTATTGCCCGAGCTATGGGTTTCTGTTCAGGAAGATATCTCCTGTGCCAACGTTTTCAAGGCTAATCCTGCACTTTCTCTTGTATTAGAGGTGGTTTATCCAGTATTATGTTGAGGTCTTTGACCAATTGGACTTGAGAGTATTGAAGGATGATAAATACAGAGCAACTTGCTGTCTTCTGAATTAAGACATCCAGTTAGACAGGCACCATTTGCTGAGGAGGCTTTCTTATTTCCAATGTCTCTTTTGTCTTCTCTGTTAAAAAACCAAGTGTTGGTGGTTGATAGTTGTGTGGGTTTATTTCTGGGTCTTCAGTTGTATTCCAGTGACCAACCTCTCTGATTTCCTGCCAGTACCATGCAGTTTCTATTATACTATGGTTATGTAATATAACTTGAGATCAGAGATGGTGATACTTCTAGCAGTTCATATATTATAGAGGATTGCTTTAGTGATCCTGGTTTTTTTTTTTTCTTTTTTCAAATGAATTGGAGAATTGCTCCTTCAAGGTCTGTAAGAATTATGTTGGAATTTAATGGGAATTGCTTTGAATCAGTAGATTGCGGTTGATAAGATGGCATTTTGTACTACATTAATCCTCTGGATGCAGGAGCTTGAGAGATCTTTGCATCTCCTAATGGCTTCCTCAATTTATTTCTTCAGAAACATGAAGACTTTTCATGTTTGAATGTAAATACTCAGGTACATTTACACCAATAAATTTCATATTATTTTTAGTCTTTTGTAGGGTGTTGTTTCCCTAATTTTTTTCTTATCCCATTTAGCATTTGTGTAAAGGAAGGTTTCTGAATTATTTGGTTAAATTTCTTTAGTCACACTTTGAGGGTGTTTATCAGCGGTTGCAGTGCTCAGGTAGAATTTGGAGGGTCTTTTATTTATACTATCTACTCTTCTGTGAATAGAGATACTGTGACTTCTTCCTTTCCAACTTGTTTCCTCCCCCCAATTGGCATTAGTTTTCTTATAGCTCTAGCTAGACCATTAAATTCGATATTGAATAGATAGGGAGATAGTGGACTGACATGTCTTGTCTGTGATTTTAGTGAAATTGCTTTACATTTCTCTCTATTTAATTTGATGTTGGTTATCAGCTTGCTGCATATTTCATGGATTGTGTTTATATGTACCTTTTATCCATGGTGTCTATTACATTTTATAGTGAAGGAGTACTAGATTTTGTCGAAGGCTTTTTCAGCATCTAATGAGATGACCATGTGGCCTTTTTCTTTCTTTTTGTTTATATGGTGGATTATATTGCTGTATTTTGCTATGTTGAGCCATCCCTGCATCCCTGGGATGAAGCCTACTGCAACATGATAGAGGATGTTTTTGATGAGTTCTTGGATTTGGATTCCCAGTATTTTATTTAGTATTTTGTATCAATATTCATATGGAAAATTGGTCTTAATTTCTATCTCATTTATTTGTTGGGTCATTGCTGTGTGGTCTGGGTATAGGCATGATGGTTGCCTTGTAGAATAGACAGACAGAGAGACAGACAGATAGATAGATAGATAGACAAACAGATGGATTGACACATAGATGGATAGACAGACAGACAAACATAGAGTGTCCTAATACAAAATCCTAGTATTATTTCACTCCTCCATGGTACAGGCCTCATATTGGAACCCAGAGCAAACTAGGCTATTGCTCACCAATTGATCTCAATGAACACACTTGAAACTCCACATCCTCTCTTCATTGTGTGGTGTAGGGGAATAACATTGGAGCCACACAAAGTCAGGCAAGCACCTGCTACTGTACATCTCCATTTTAATTAATTAGTTCATTTTTTGAAGTCTTTGTGAAATGGAGGGGTCTTTCCAAGACTTTCTCAATTAGGTGTATATGCAAATATATTGTGCGTATTATGCCTGTAAAAGTCATGTTTTATTTATTCACTAAATATTACAGTGAAGAACGAAAAGTTTACAAGTCCACAACAAAGCATTCGGTTAAACTCTCCCGACAGAAGCCACTCAAAACTGCCAAGTTGTATTTCTGAGTCCTCAAGGCCCTGTTTCCACAGTCCATTCGACTGTTCCCCATGTCAAGCTCAGCCTCCAAGACCCCACTTGTACATGCTTTCGTTTCCAACCATGTGAGTGGTGTCTGAAGCCGAAGCCACAAGCTCTGAGAATCCTGGATAAGAGATGTATGGAGCCTTCCCTTTCTTCAGATCCAAAACTCATAGTTCTGTATTTCTTGAGGCCTTCCTCCCTACTAGACCTGTAGCTATTTTGTTCCTTGACTATGAGCTATTGCATATTGTTGAGAGAAAAAAAGTAAAATAACCATTGTGTGACATATGGACATCTAGGTTGGCATGGGGTGCAGAAAAAGAAATTAACACAACCTTTCTGTCTTTCAGATTCCTTTCTTTATCTCCCTATACCCTGTCTCAGGGCATGGTCAAGCTGAATACATACCATGTTCTGTGTGTTCTGAGGTTTGTTAATATTATGGAATTACATAACCATGAGCTCCACTTGCAATCAATCAGAATGAAGGTCAGTTAGAAATATTTTATGTAGCTAGCCAAAATATCTTCATTCAAAGCCCAATATCGAGCAGCACTTTTCTGGTTTTTTTTCCTTGATTAGGTGGTCCTGTGAAATGTTCAAATTCCAGCCTTAGCTCCAGAGTCTGGTCTACAACCCCAAAAGATCAGTCTTGGGGAGTATGTTCAAAAACTGGGTATCTGACTGGTATTATTGTGAGTGTAGTTTGTGTCTATTCCTGAAACCCAATATTATTTACTGCCACTAAGGACAAAGTCTGAACCCCAAAGCATAGACACAGCACTGATCACATCTACAACAGATTTCTGTGGCAAAGTAGATACTCTTGGGTTATCTTATGGCCCTGAGTATAACTATCTGCCCTGTACAATGTTGGAGAGGACACACAAGTCATCATAGCACTCCAGAGAGGCACAACACTCTTCCACATTCAATCTTCTCAAGTTGGCTGTGTGCTTCAAGAGGTCCCTCTGTATGAGCATAGAGAAAATATTGTCATAGAGGCTGACCTTG
>CM052712.1:76632585-76647216 GCA_028551405.1 Uromys caudimaculatus
GTATACATGACACATGCCCCCCCACCCCGGTCTGACTCCCTCTATCCTAAGAGGCATAGGAACCCTACCTCTATACTTTCCCGCCACTCACCACTCACACAGAGCTCCACTCCCCTTTTCCCTTTTCCCAGCAGAAATACCTCCTGCCTCTCTGAAGGAGGGGGCAAACAGAGAGAGCCCAACTTGGCACCAGAATATTGCAATCCCCCCTTTCATTGTGGCACTCTCTAATGACCCCCTACCCCCACCCTGGGAGTGGCAGATGCTCTTTGGGAATACACAGCCCAGTCTCTTTATCCTCCTCCCTGATAAGATAGCTATTAGGTCGGGAGGATGCAGATGGCTCCTGCCCTTGAAAGAAGCAAGAGCCAATATCTTTAAAATAATAAAAGCCCACTCTTGGACTATAAAAAAGAGACAATTAAGTGTCCCCAGACAGCTTTGACCAGTTTGTAAAAGTATACCAGCTTCTGATAACACAAAAAGTTACTTTTCCCAGGTCAGGAAGGTCCCTTTCCATCTGTGGGGTTCCTCCTCACTGTCTAAACAAACAAAGGTTATGTTATCAGCTTTGAAGGACGGCATTCCTTTACCCTCTCATTTAATGTCAAGGCTTGAAAACTCCCGCTTGCAGTTTTTTCCTTTATACACCCCCTTCCCTTAGGCCTGGGGGTTCACTCTCCTTCCTGTCCCATCAGGAAGGTTGGTGGCCCAAGCTGTAGCTTGAATAAAGACTCTCATGTGCTTACATTGGCCTTGTGCTTCCTGGTGGTCTCTTTGGGATTTTTACAATCCAGACACAACAATCTATCCACTGATATATCCACAAGACTCCCTGAATTCTGCCTAATGTTTTTGCTGTGGATATCTGTCTATTGCCATCAGGAGCTGGATGAGGCCTCTCGCATGACAGTTATGCTAGGCATCTGTCTTGAAGCATAACCAAGTATCATCAAGACTGTCAGGGTTTGGCTCTCTTCCATCGGGTAGGTCTCAAGTTTGTCTAGTCATTGGTTGGCTACTCCTTCAACCTCTCCTCCATCTTCATCCCTGCATACCTTGTAGGCAGGGCAAATTTTAGATGGAAGGTTTTGTGGGTGGGTTGGTGTCTTACTCAGAGTTTCTGTGCCTGCACAAAACATCATGACCAGGAAGCAAGTTGGGGAGGAAAGGGTTTATTCAGTTTACACTTCTACATTGCTGTTCATTATCAAAGAAAGTCAAGACTAAAACTCAAGCAGGTCAGGAAGCAGGAGCTGATGCAGAGAACATGGAAAGATATTACTGCCTTGCTTCCCCTGGCTGGCTCCCCTTGCTTTCTTATAGAACCCAAGACTACCAGCCCAGGGGTGGCACCATCCACATTGGGCCCTCCCACCCTTGATCAGCAATTGAGAAAATGCCTTGCAGCTGTATCTCCTGAGCCATTTCCTGAAGGGAGGCTACTTTCTCTGTGATAACCCCAGTTTGTGTCAAGTTGACACACAAAACAAGCCAGTACAGTTGCTGTCCCCCTCCCTCCACTGGAAATCCTGCCTGGCTTCAGGAGGTGGCCACTTCAGGTGCTAGGATCTCAGTCAAGGTCACTCCCATATCCTCTCAGGAGCCTGCCCCATCCCAGGTTTGTGTCTGAGACCTCCCACATGAATAACTTTTCTCTCTCCCAGTCCTCTCACCCCAACCACCATTCCCACCACACATGATCCCCCAAACTCATCTTGACCCCATACCTTCTCCCGTACAGTTCCCTCTAATCAACCACTACTGATATGGATTTTATTTCCCCTTCTGAATGAGATTCAATCATCTTACCTTGGGCCCTACTCTTTCTTAGCCTCCTTGGGTATTTGGATTGTAGCATGCTTATCCTGTACTCTATGGGTAATATCTACTTATAAGTGAGTACATACCATGCAAGTTCTTCTGGACCAGAATTATCTTATTCAGAATGGATATTTTTCAGCTCTATCCATTTACCTGAAATTTACATAATATCCCTTATTTTTAATAGATGATTAGTATTCCATGGCATTAGTGTAGAAGATATTCCTTATCTTCTAGGGGAGAAAGACAGGTAGGTTGCTTCTGGTTTCTGGTTGGTATGAATAAAGGTGCTATGAATGTAGTTGAGCAAGTGTTCTTGTTCTTGGGGGAGCATCTTTTGAGTATATGACCAGGAGTGGTATAACTGGGTCTTGAGGTAGAATTATTTGTTAGAAACACCCAGACTGATTTCCAAATTTGTTGTACAAGTTTACACACTCACCAGAAATGGAGGACTGTCTCCCTTGCACCATATCCTCACAAGCATATGCTGTCACTTGAGTATTTGATCTTAGCCATGCTGATGTGTATAGGATGGAACCTCTTGGCCCTTTCAATTTGCATTTGACTAGGAATGTTGAATATTTCTTTAAGTGCTCCTTGGCCATTAGAGATTCCTCTGTTGAAAATTCTACATTGACCTGTGCACCCCATTTTTAAATGGGGTATTTGGTTTGTTGATGTCTAATTTCTTGAGGTATTTATATTGTTTGGATTTCAGCCCTCTGTTGAATGTACAGTTGGTGAAGATCGTTTTCCATTCTTTAGGCTGCCATTTTGTCCTATCTTTGCTGTTTTTTGCCTTACTGAGTATTTTCAGTTTCATGAGGCCCCACTTATTGTTGATCTTAGCTCCTGAGCCATAGGTGTTCTGTTCAGGAAGTGGTCACCTTTTACAATGAGTTCAAGAGCCCTGACACTATTAATGGTATTCTGCAAATAGGAGCTTAGCATAAGTGTCCTTTGAGAGGTTTCACCCAGCCACTGACAGAAGCAGATGCAGAGACCCACAGTCAAATATTACTCAGAGTTTGGGGAATCTTGTGGAAGAGGGGAGGAAGGATTGAAGGAGCTACAGAGGACAAGGACACCACAAGAAAACCTAGCCCCATAGGGGCTCACTGAGATTGAACCACCAACCAGAGAACATGCAGAGACAGACATAGGCCCCCTAGATGTATGTAATAGTTCTGGGACTTGGTCTTCATGGGGCACTTGGAGCACTTGGAACAACAGGAGCACGGGCTGTCTCACCTGCATTTGGATCTCTTTCCCCTAACTGGGCTGCCTTGTCTAGCCTCAATAGAAAAAGATGCACCTTGATCCGCCAATATATATCCATGGGAGGCCTCCCCTTCTCTGAGGGGAAAGGGAGGGGAGGGAGGGAGGGAAGAGGGAGGGGAAACTGTGATCTGATTGTAAACTAACTTAATATAGGGTATAAACTAAGTAAATTAATGAAGGAATGAAAACATACCCAACCTTCTTTTCCTCATGCAGATTTGCCTTCTACGACCTTGATATAGAGATGTTTGCCTTGTCTTATAGTGTCCTGTTTTGTCCTGTCTGCCTGTCATCTCTGGGGAAGAATGTATGTGTGTCTGGGGAGTTATTAGGAGTGGAGGACCTTGAACTACATACTCTTTGAAGTTTGGTTCTGCTCTAATCGGATTGTGACTGTGCCCAGTCCTTTCCTCTTGAAGTAAGAAAGCATTTCATTTAATTTTGATTTTTTTTTTATTATATGTAAGTACACTGTAGCTGACTTCAGACACCCCAGAAGAGGGCATCAGACCTCATTACAGATGGTTGTTAGCCACCATGTGGTTGCTGGGATTTGAACTCCGGACCTTCGGAAGAGCAGTCAGTGCTCTTAACCACTGAGCCATCTCTCCAGCCCCTAATTTTGATTTTTATAGGAGCCCACAGTTGAGAGGCTCAGTAAACGGCTTCCTCACAGCATCTTTTTTCCACGGCATTGGTGAGGAACACAACACATGGCCCTTGTTCTCATGACCCTAAGGAGGAGGTAGCCTGTGTTACCTCTACCTTCCCATCCCCCAGAGCATAAGCTGCAGCCTAAAGAAGAAATTCCTATTTCTGTGAGCTGGGGACCATGGAGCACGGGTGAGGAAGAGAGACTGGCATTTCTTATCAGTGGTTTCCTGAAGGACCAAGCTATGCTGCTAGGAAAGGCAGAAGAACCAAAAGAAGAAAACACTCTGAGACCCATGTGAACTGAACAACCTTGAAGACATATGAAGACATTGTGGCCCATTTCCCACTGCCAGAAGGATCAGTTCAAGCCCAGCTTTTGTTAGCTTCATTTCTAATGAATTTCCATCTAGTTATATTTTCAAATACAAATTAATCAGCTTCCAATAGTTGGGGGGGGGTATGCAGGGGAACTTCTCAGCTTAGGCCTTGGTGAGAACACACAACTAGCCCAAGCACCATTTTTACTGTGTGTCCGTGGTGCCCTCTAATGGCCAACAGGTTGATCTCAGTCACAGGATTGCTTCAGAGCTATTGGCCTTAAGGATCCTACCACCTGCACTCCCAGCCAGTAGATCATACTTCAAGATAATGTGTATTTTATGAGACAGAAAAACAAATCACAATCCATTAATAACTGCATTCTGCTGGGCAATGGTGGCGCACGCCTTTAATCCCAGCACTTGGGAGGCAGAGGCAGGCAGATTTCTGAGTTCGAGGTCAGCCTGGTCTACAGAGTGAGTTCCAGGACAGCCAGGGCTATACAGAGAAACCCTGTCTCGAAAAACCAAAAAAAAAAAAAAAAATGCATTCTATGGACTTGAGCAGATCTTACAGACCAAATTATCTTAAATTGGGGAGGTTTATTTGGTTTCCCCTCAGAGAAGGAGACCTCTCATGGATATACATTGGCTTATCAAGGTGCATCTTTTTTATTGAGGAAAGATAAGGAAGTCCAGTTAGGGGAAAGGGTTCCAAAGGCAGGCAACAGTCAGATGAGTCACTGGAGGAAGTCAGGACAGGAACTCAAACAGGGCAGGAACCTGGAGGCAGGAGCTGATGCAAGAGGCCATGGAAGGAGCTGCATCCTGACTTGCTACACTCAATGCTGTTGCTGTTCTTAGGGTCATCTCATGATACTGGCATCTCCAGCACACTGGGGTCTTCTGCTGTGACTTGGCTGCACTTTCAGCAATAGCCTCTCATAGGCTTTCTTCATGGGGCTGCCCCGGCCCATGGGGTCAGTCAATGTCGACATAAGGAGGGGACTGAAGGATGAGGAATAAGGCAAGAGACAGAGATACCTGGGAGCAAGACAGAGTCCCTCTGTTCAAGTTCCAAACATTAACTTTATTTCTAAGATTTTATAAGGTACAAGGAGAAGGAAGTATAAGAATCTTAAACAATATAGAAGGACTCTAAAACAATGTAATCAGGGCTTTAGACAATGCTATAGGGGCGGGGAGATTCCAAGGAGCACAGGTTCCCAGCCACCAGGACATGTTACCAAGGCAACTATCTATGCTCTGCTGACCACCTAACTGCAAAGGGGTCACCCTGACCTGGAAAAGGATCCATTTACTAGGAGACAGAACCTGAACAAAAGCCTAGTTCTCAGGAACCTGAAACTCAGGCCTACATTTACTTTCAAGCCTAACTTCCACACAAAATGACTTCTCTCAGGCTCATAAGAAAGCTGCAAATCCTTTGGTTCCCAGCATGGGGCTAAGACTCAACTTCTCTGCATGATCCCTTCAATCATGGGCCTTCAACTGCCACGGAGACTATACTCCACAAATAGCCTCTTCTGGCTTCTTACAGTGACAAGCTTTGGATGCTGTCCATCATTCTTCATGCCTTCAAAACCAGTACCACCTTCTTAAACTACAAAGTTCAGCTGCCAGTACAGTTGGGTTAGAATTTTATGCATGTTAATGACCTACTACATGGTGCCTCTTGAAGAGTGTACACACAGACTTCAGAAAACAGGAGTGGTAACACTGGAAACATGCTGAATGCTAACATGTTTTTCTTGTTGTTGTTGTTGTTGTTTAATCAATTTGACACAAGTCTGGCTAGAGTTATCTGGGAAGCAGAGTCTCTATTGAGGAAATGTCTCCCTCAGATTATATGTAGGCTAGTCTGTGGGGAGCATATCTTGATTAATGACTGCTGCCGGTGGAGCCAGCTCCCTGTAGTTAGTGCCACCCCTATGCAAGTGGCCCTGGGTTCTATGAGAACTTAGACAGAGCAAGCCCTATGGAACAAGCCACCATAGCCTTCTTCCCTGGTCCTTTCTCCAGTGCATCCCTCCAGGTTCCTGCTTGAGTTCTTGCCTTGATGTCCCTCAGTGAAGGACTGGAACCTGAGAGCTGTAAGAGGAAAGAAATCCTTACTCCTCAAGTCGACTTGATCAGAATGTCTTCTCACAAAGTGGGAACCTGCCTAAGACAGGATGTCCAAAATCCAGATGCCATGTCTACATTGACAGGGTATCCATATGTTACTACATCCCTTATAGAGGAGCAATGTGGTCCAGGGACTACGGAGTAAGAACAGAAGCCCTATGCTCTCCCATCATATCCACTGAGCATACATAAATATTGTGAGTCTTATCTCAAGAAATGCTCACTGATTGAAAGTAACAGAGCTGAGCCAGGCAGTGGTGGCGCACGCCTTTAATCCCAGCACTTGGGAGGCAGAGGCAAGCGGATTTCTGAGTTCGAGGCCAGTCTGGTTTACAGAGTGAGTTCCAGGACAGCCAGGGCTACACAGAGAAACCCTGCCTCGAAAAACCAAAAACCAAAAAAAAAAAAGAAAGAAAGAAAGAAAGAAAGAAAGAAAGAAAGAAAGAAAGAAAGAAAGAAAGAAAGAAAGAAAGAAAGAAAGTAACAGAGCTGAGTTTATTCATCAGGCCATTGTAAGGCTAAGGATACAATAGCTGAGACTCTTTCAGGAATTCTTTCCTGAAGCTTTCTCTGGAAATTCCTTCTCTCATTGTAACTCATCCCGTATTTGGCACACTTCAAGATGATCTTGGGGTGACAACTAACATGAGAGCATAAACTGGAAGCTCCAGTGATAGCTGCAAGGGAAGCATGTGGGGGGAAGTAGAGGCTGGGTGAAATGAGAAGTGAAGCAGGATCAACCCTGTCAAGAGTACTTTGCAGGAACAATCCTGATGACAATATTATGCACCTCCCTCCTTGTCAGTCCCTATCATGAGCCGGATGAGGAGGTACCACTCTGGACCCATGTGGAGGCAGCACAGTGAAAAGCAAATGTTGTGCATTCAGAGGGGAAGTCTGTAACTATGACCTAGACAATTTAAATGTACGGTTGGTTCCAAGTGATACTGAACAAGAGACCATTATGGCAAGAACTAGATTTCTATCTTAATGCTTTTCTATCCTCTACAGCAACAAATTCATGCTCACCATGAGGGTTATATTTAAGATTCAACAGGTTATAATTATGAATGTGTATATACATATGAACGCATATATGTGTGCAATAAAAACAGGAAAAAAGAGGCCATGAAGTTGAAGGAAAGTGTAGAGAATTATATAACAGGGTTTATTGGGGGGGGGGAATTGTGATTAAAACAATCTCAATATTGAACAAAAATTTTTACCTCATACCCCTACTAAAAGGGCCCAGATACAGAGGTATATTTTGACCTGTTATTATACATTCATCAAGGCCTTAAAAAGCTGTCACCATCATTAAAACATATTGAGACAAATACAGATACCAGGTGTTGCCTGAATGCCTGCTAAAGACATAGCTTTTTACCCCTCAGCACCTTGTCTGTTTTCTATGGTTGTGAGAGTCAAGGAAAAAGCAGCTTCAGGTCTGTGGGCAGAAAAGGTGTTGAATGGTAGCTCCAGCTACTTCACTAGAACCAAACAGCAGATATTCCCAGCCCAGGCCACCGATTACTCCACAGAGCCCTGACTGTGACCAGCAGCCTGCCATCTGCTCAGTGGTCCATACTGACACAAGGTACAGAGCAAAAGCCATGACTTGCATGTACTAGACATGGGGACCATGTTTCTGTCTTGACACAGCAGCACTAGGAACACCAATGAAAGCACACTTCTGACAGAGTACATCTCAGCTCTTCCTTCATCACTTAGTGTGATGCATGAGTCTCAGGCAGGCACTGGAACTCACTTGATGACAGGGCTTCTCAGTTCCATGGAGGATGGATCATCTTTCTCTTTACATCCCAGCATTAGACTCGGGGCCTGGGCCATCCAGGAACAGGAAGGTATTGTGTACATATAGTAAAGCTGTTCAGTGCAGCATTGACGAGCTTGATGTCCCTGATGCCATGAGGAACAGCTGCAGCTGTGGTGACCTTCAGCAGTCCTTGACCTGTAGTCACACCACAAAACAGAACTAGACATCAGATATCAAGGTCAAATGGATCTGCTAACAAACAATCCTGGAGAGGGAAGGAAAGTCAGATTCTCATTCGACCCTGTCCTAAGATCAATTCACTTGTCCTGAGTCACCTAGCTTTGAGGATAGCTAACAAACCTTAGAAATACTGAAATACAGAGGTGTGATTTATACAACATTCAGGAAAATTTTCCAAGGCTCAGCTGCTCCTTACATAGGCTGGATACAGTCTTTCTATGTTCTGTCACCTGCCTCTTTCTAGGGGTGGGGGTGCATAAGATACCGCTTCTAGTCGTGGGGGATCTGAATACGTGGTCTCAAGTTTGTGGCACTGTTTGGGAAGTCTTAGGAGCTATGGCCTTGCTGGGGGAAGTTTGCCACTAAGGGTGGGTTTTAATTTCAAAAAAAGAAATGGGGGAGTGAAAGAGGATATACATCTGATATTTCTCATTCTAATTCTGTCATGGGATTTTCAGTCTTGGTGGTATATAAGTGCACTAGAATATATTCCATAATGAAAGCATACAATCAATTGTAAATTCCACAGATCAGAATGTCTGTTCTTAATGTGTGGAAGTTTATGAAGATGATTTTGGTATGAGATTTTATCAGCAAGTTTCTTATAATAAAAACTATAAAATTATATTTCTGAGATTTTGATTATAACATCTCTCACTTCCTTTCCTCCTTTTGAACTCACCCATATAAACCTCCCAACCTAGACACAGAGAGAAAGAGAGAGAGAGAGAGAGAGAGAGAGAGAGAGAGAGAGAGAGAGAGATCCACCAGTTCTGCATATTAAAATAGTAACTTAAGAATAAGCTTCACTTTACCACAGCTTCAGCCCTCACAACTACACTTGACATAAAGTTACAATTCAACAGCATCCAAGTTGTTGGATCAAATCAATGACTGCCTGTGACCTCAAGACCTCCCATGTAAATTGTCTCAATTGTGAATAATCTGGCTAACATTCTCTTCCCATCTTAGGTCTACAAGCCCAGGAGTCCCTGAAGGGAGTTTATTACGCAGGATAATACTCTTACTTTAACAACTTTCTTCCTTCTATGTGTGTCAATTGAGGTATGTTATCTCCAGGTCGACACCCCAAGTAAGAACCAAGTTGTGGTTTTGAAAAATCACTTTCCTTCCCTATGACTTCAATTTCTGTGAACTTTTTTGGTCCTAGAACCTGGTGTTTCTCCTGCTCTTCACCCTCCCCAGAGCTGTGATGCAGTCCACAGGACAGACACTCCTCTCACCTGCCTGCCCTGGACTCTCAAGACCAGAAGCTTCTTCCCTGTGACTGTCCTGGCAGGGATGAAAGATGAAGACAGGCTAGAGCAGTGGGTCTCAACCTTCTTAATGCTGAGACCCTTCAATGCACTTTCTCACATTGTGGTGACCACAACCAAAAAGTTATTTCATGGTTAGTTTTTAACTGTAATTTGCTACTGTTATGAATTGTAGTATAAATGTCTGACAGGCAGGATATTTAATATGGTACACCAAAGGAGTCCTGTCACACAGATTGAGATCCACTGATTTAGTGGATGGGCTGAAGAAAATTGGGCATAGTTGTAATTCATTTTATACTCATTAAAATTTCACTATCTGGTTATAAAAGCTCTTATCAAGAAGGGATTTTTTTTGCACTGGAGTTTTGGTCACACTCTCCCATATGGCCCTCAGGCAAGAATGTTCACACAGGAGATAAGGAACCAGTGCTCCCATTTGGCCAGATAACCAGTGCTATTACTAGAACTGTTGTTCCGGGTCCCTGCCCACCAAATGCTCAGTAAACTCATATCTCCTGTTCTGATGACTTTCTTGTTTAATTGGCTTATTTGGGAAGAGTAATCATAGCTGACTCTTTAGGTCTGTCAAGTCACAGACTCTGACCTTTAGTAGCTCCAGCAACAATTGTTGTCATCAGAACCCTCACAAGAAACAACTTAAGAGAGAAAGGGGTTTCTTTAGCCAACTGTTCTTGGGATGCTCTCCAGCACAGTACTGTGGGAAAGGACCAGTTGAATTAGGAGAAGCCTGGTCACAGTGCATCCAAACAGGAAATAGAGACAGATGAATATAGTGTTCAGCCTGATTTCTCTTCTTAATTCAGTCCTGGCTGCTAGTCCATTAGATGGTGCCACTCCCATTCAAGTTGCTTCACCTTCCTGTTCAATCACAGGTTTTAGGAAACACCCTCAGGTGAGTTTCCATAACAATTCTAAATCATATCACCACAATTAGTCAGGACATTATACCTAAACACCAAAAGTAGACAGTGGATGTTGGAAGTAGACGGGTGTTGGAAGGAAGTATAAGGTTTTGGCAATAAAGATTGTCTATCAACTAGACAGGTTCTAATCACCTAAGAAAGAGGTCTCTGGGAGTTCAGGAGAGTAAGTTTCTGTATTGGCTTAAAGTTTGAAGGTTTGCAGTTTGAATGCTTGTTACTAGAAAGTACAACTTGCTCTCACCTGTGAGGATTCCATTCCCTGACTTGCTAGGTCTCTAAGAGATCAAATCATTGGAAGTATTTAAAGCCTTTGCCCACAGCCTTGCACCTTTCATCTAACTTCATTGAAAACATCCAGTGTTCTACTCTGGGTGTTAAGAACCATTTAGGGGGTTGGGCTTGGTGGAGCATACCTTCAATGCCAGCATCATAAGGCAGAGAGGCAGGAAGAGCTCTCAGAGTTATAGGCTAACCTGGTCTGCAGAGTTCGAGGCCAGCCAATGCTACATAGAAAAACTGTGTCGAAAACCAAATAATCCAACAACAATGACAACAACAACAAAAACATTTATATAATAATTAATGTCACTCTGGTGTGCTTTAGACCCATCAAGAAAACATCCCTGATGACGTTGTGAAAAGGGGTTTTGGGCAGATGCTCCACTCTGAATGCAGAGGTGCTGTTACAAAGGCTGAGGTCATCACTCCATGTGCTGGGGTGCAAACTGACTATGACCCTTGCCTTCTCTCTGCTCTCTGCCTGTGCACACATCCTGACCAGTTGCCTCTCATTCTTCTCACCATGTTTTCCTTGCTGTGATGGACAGTATTCCCTTGAACTGTGAGACAAAGAAGACCTTTTTCCATGTAAACTGCTTCTTTTTGGGATATTTCATCACAAGTGTCACTGGACTTACTCTGGATCAGTCAGAGGATTTGGGTTTCTTAACAGTTATTAAAGGAAAGCTACTTTCTCTTGGGCATGAAATAGGGTCTGAGTTTGACTGATGACCCTGAGGGAACCCTGTCACTGTAATCTGTACCAAAGATTAAAACATTATGTTATCCCTTTATGAGTTAATTCAACTGGGCCTGTCAACCAAAAACCCGCAGATCAGCTGGTTCACCTGAGGATACTCCAAGGACATGGGAGGAGTGATCAACCCCTTAATGAGCTGCTGTTCTTACACTTCCTTCCTTCAGTTGCTCAGTCAACTTCATGGCCAAACCAACCTGTTGCCTGGGTTATAACCCAATGATTTTTGTTTTGTTTTTGTTTTTTTGTTTTTGTTTTGTTTTTGTTTTTGTTTTTCTGTTGTTTTTGTTTTTTGAGACAGGGTTTTCTCTGTGTAGCCCTGGCTATCCTAGAACTCACTCTGTAGATCAGGCTGGCCTTGAACTCAGAAATACACCTGCCTCTGCCTCCTGAGTGCTGGGATTAAAGGCCTGTGCCACCACTGCCCGGCTTAGAATCTGCACTAAACCCATCTAGTCCTGGGGTTGTTTTTTTGTTTGTTTTTGTTTTTTGGGGTTTTTTGTTTTTGTTTTTGTTTTTTGGTTGGGAGAATTTTTAACAAATGCTTCTATTTCTTTAGGGGTTATGGGAGTGTTTAGATGGTTTATCTGATCCTGACTTAACTTTGGTATTTGGTATCTGTCTAAAAAATTGTCCATTTCATCCAGATTTTCCAATGTTGTTGAGTATAGCTTTTTGTACTAGGATCTGATGATTTTTTGAATTTCCTTAGTTTCTGTTGTCATATCTCCCTTTTCCTTTCTGATTTTGTTCAGTTGGATACTGTCTCTGTGCCCTCTGGTTAGTCTGGCTAAGGGTTTATCTATCTTGTAGATTTTCTCAAAGAACCAGCTTCTGGTTTTGTCAATTCTTTGTATAGTTCTTTTTGTTTCTACTTGGTTGACTTCAGCCCTGAGTTTGATTATTTCCTGTCATCTACTCTTCTTGGGTGTATTAGCTTCTTTATGTTCTGGAGCTTTCAAGGGTGCTATTAAGCTGCTAGTGTATGCTCTCTCCAGTTTGTTTTTGGAGGCACTCAGAGCTATGTGTTTTCCTCTTAGCACTGCTTTCATTGTTTCCCAAAAGTTTGGGGATGTTGTACCTTCATTTTCATTAAATTCTAGAAAGTCTTCAATATCTTTCCTTATTTCTTCCTTGACCAAATTGTCACTGAGTAGAATGTTGTTCAGCTTCCATGTGTATGTGGGCTTTCTGTTGTTTCTGTTGGTATGGAAGACCAGCCTTAATCCACAGTGATCTGATAGGAGGAATGGGGTTATTTCAATCTTCTTATATCTGTTGAGGTCTGTTTACTGACTGATTATATGATCAATTTTGGAGAAGGTCCCATGAGGTGCTGAGAAGAAGGTATATTCTCTTGATTTAGAATGAAATGTTCTATAACTACGAGTTAAATTCATTGGGTACTTAACTTCTGTAAGTTTCACTATGTCTCTGTTTAGTTTGTGTTTCCATGATCTTTCCATTGATGAGAGTGGGGTGTTAAAGTCTCCCAAGATTATTGTGTGAGGTGCAATATGTGTTTGGAATTTTCTTTTATTTGTTACATTTCAATGTTTTCTGTACATGTGCGTGTTGATGGTTTGCATCTTTGCTTGTTTTTTAAAAAGTCACTATTTAGTTCTATCAAAATAATTCCAAGGTCCTGAGTCATTCCAAGAAAGGTCTGGATATGCTTCACTTCATAGAGTGTTTACCTTTCCACTGGATCTGGGAACCCCCATTAAACAGGGTATAATACTACATAAGAGTTATCTCAGCACACTACAGGTTTAGACTTTAGAGCAGAAATTCAATCACTCTATCTACATATATGAATACCTAATATGAAAATTCAAGAAACTTCCTCTTGACGTGGAGCTAGACTCCCTCAGCACTTTCATTCTACTGTCTCTTGACTTCATCTTATCCTTTCTGAGGAATGGCAGAAAAGCTGTAAGAAAGAAAGAAATAAAAATAAAAAAACCGGAATAACTTTTATACTGTAAGATTATAGCAGATATTGATAAGAGAGGAAAAGGAGAAAAGGCAGAGAGAGAGGGAGATAAAAAACTAAGAATAAACATAACCTTACGTATTTATGACTGTAAAGAAATGACTGACTGGACAGGGCTCCATAGCAAATTAGCACCGGGACAAAGATCCCTCTCAGGAGCTCGGAAAAGCCGGGAGAGGGCCAAAGACACGCCCCACAGCTCACCAGGAACTGCCCCGAACCCACGAGACACAGGGACTGAGATAGGCGGGCTTAAAAACCCCCCTGGATCCCAATAGCGGGCGGCTGACGCAGGAGACTTTTGCCTGGGACACTAGGATACCATACTCAAGCAGCTCCGGGAGAAAATTTCGCTCCCAGGAACGTGGAAAAGCCCCAAGTGGGGGCGAAACGAGCCCCAGCGCTCACTGATTCCGCCCGGTTTCCACAAGCCACAGAGATCGAGGGATAGCAACTTCCAGCGGTGGCCGGGAACCTCACCTTGGGCCACAGGGCTCCATAGCAAATTAGCGCCGGGACAAAGATCCCTCTCAGGAGCTCGGAAAAAGCTGGGAGAGGGCCATAGACACGCCCCACAGCTCACCAGGAACTGCCCCGAACCCGTGAGACACAGGGACCATGATCAGACCCGGTGCCACAGCTCTCCAAACCCAAACACCTCTCAGAGAGAGCTGGTCTTCAAGGAGTACTGACACAGAGACCTGCAGAAGGGACAAGCCACAACCAGACAGAGTAAGATCAGCTAACAACAGAGTCAACAAGATGGCAAAAGGCAAGTGCAGGAACATAAAGAACAGAAACCAAGAGTACTCTGCACTATCAGAACCCAGCTCTCCCACCACAGCAAACCCTGGATACCCCAACACACCAGAAAAGCAAGACTCAGATTTAAAATCATTTCTCATGAGGATGATAGAAGACTTTAAAAAAGCAATGAATAACACCCTTAAAGAAATACAAGAGAACAGGGATAAACAACGAGAAGCCTTTCAAGAGGAAATTCAAAAATACATTAAAGAATTACAGGAAAACACAAACAAACAGGTAGAAGTGCAAGAAAACACAATCAAACAGACAAAGGAAATGCAAAAAACTATCCAGGAGATAAAAATAGAAATAGAAACAATAAAG
>CM052712.1:76647716-76670686 GCA_028551405.1 Uromys caudimaculatus
CAGATGTCCCTCATCAGAGGAATGGATACAGAAAATGTGGTACATTTACACAATGGAGTACTACTCAACTATAAAAAACAATGACTTAATGAAATTTGCAGGCAAATGGATGGAACTTGAAAATATCATCCTGAGTGACATAACTCAGTCACAAAAGAAGGAACATGGTATGTACTCACTGATAAGCGGATATTAGCCCAAAAGTTCAGAATGTCCAAGTTTCACTTAACAGTAACCGCTGGACTGAGAGTGAGGTACCAGATGGAGGGGTTGGAGAAAGGTCTGAAGGAGCGGAGGGAATTGGTAGCCCCATGGAGGGAGCAAGAGCATCAATGGGCCTGACCCTCCCCTTGGTCGTCCTGGAGTTCAGACCACCAACCAAAGAATACACATCTATTGATCCATGGTTTGGACTATATATGTGGCAGAGGACGACCTCGATGGCCATCAGTGAGAAATGAGAGGCCCTTGGGCCTGAGGGTGCTAGAGGCCCCAGTAAAGGGGAATGTCAAGCTGGGAATATGGGAATGGGTGGGCAGGTAGGTGGGAGGAGGAATTCCCTCACAGAGGCAGGGCGGAGGAGGGGATAGGGGGTTTCCAAAGAGGAGACAAAGAAAAGGGGAAACATTGGAAATGTAAATAAAATATCAAAAATAAATTTAAAAAAGGAAAAAAAAAAAAAGAAATGACTGACTGAACCAACAATGTTTGTATAATTTACACATGATAACTATCAGTTATAACATACTAACTATAGCCACCAAGCTTCACAAAACTCCTCACAACATTATCTTATAGCAATGAAATTGCATGCTTCTTGGCCTTTTAATATAATTATAAGTGGCCATGAAAAGGTGTTGCTGACATTTTTCAGGGAGAACACCTGTAAATTCAGTTTTCAGCGGACAAAGTTTAAATAATGTTAAACATATCTAGCTCCCTATCTATAATTTCTTTAGGTTTTCATTAACTTATTTATTTATTCAATTTTCCACCTGACCACATCCTGCTTTTCCTTTCCTCCCAGTCCTACCTTCTCACCTTTCTCCTCATTTCCTGGTCCATTCTCCCCAGAGAAGGGAGGCCCCCGCTCCCTATCCCCAGCAGTTACCACACCACCCTGACACACCAAGTTGCATCAGGACTAAATGCATCCTCTCCCACTGAGACCAGACAAGGCAGCCCAGCTAGGGAAAAAGGTTCCAAAGGAAGGCAGCAAAGTTCACTAAGAGACAAACCAGTTTAGACTTTTAGGAGACCCACAGTAAGACCAAGCTTCACATCTGCTCCCTTTGTGTAGGAGGCCCAGTTCTAGATGATGAATGCTCCTTGATTGGTAGTTAAGTTTCTGTGAACCTCCAATGGGTCCAGGTGACTCGGTTCTGTAGGTCTCCTTCTCCTATACTTGCTGCCATCTGACTCCCTTTATAATTGCTCTGTTTTCCACAAGACTCCCTGAATTCTGCCTACTTTTGGCTACGGGTATCCGTCTGTTGCCATATGTACAAGATGAGGCCTCACACATGACACTTGTGCCAGGTTTTTATCCTTAAGCATGACCAAGTCCCATCAGAAATGACAGAGTTTGGCTCTCTTCCATGGGGTAGGTCTCACGTTTGTCTAGTCATTGGTTGGCTATTCCTTCAATCTCTGCTCCATCTTTATCCCTGCACAGCTTATAGGCTCTGCAAATTTTGGGTGGAAGGTGTTGTGGGTGGGGTGGTGTCTTCCTGCAAAAAACATCCTGACCAAGAAGAAAGTGGGAGAGGAAAGTGTTTATTCAGCTTACACGTACACATTGCTGTTCATTACCAAAGGAAATTAGGACTGGAACTAAAGCACGTTAGGAAGTAGGATCTGATGCAGAGGACATGGAGTGATGTTACTGGCTTGGTTCCTCTGGCTTGCTCAGCTTACTCTCTTACAGAACCCAGGACTACCAGCCCAGGGAGAGCACCACCTACAATGGGCCCTCCAGCCCTTGATCACTAATTGAAAAACTGTTTACAGCTGGATCTCATGTAGGCATTTCCTCAATGGAGGTTCTTTCTCTGTGAGACCTCCAGCTTGTGTCAAGTTGACACACAAAAGGAGTCAATATAGTTGGTTTTCCTCCTCCTTCCACTGGAAATCCTGCCTGGCTTCAGGAGGTAGCCACTTCAATCTCCTTTATACCCAAGTGCTGCTGTCTCACCGATGGTCACTCCCATATCCTGCCACAAGCCTGCCCCATCCCAGGTCTCTGGCTTGTCCCTGAGATGCCCCCAAATGAAATGCTTTTCTCTCTCCTGATACTCTCACCCCACCACCATTCCCACCACACCTGATCCCCAAAACTGTTCCTGTCCTCATACCCTCTCCCATACAGTTCCCTCTAATCAACCACTGCTGATACAGATTATAATTCCCCTTCTGAGGGAGATTCAATCATCTTACCTTGGGCCCTATTGTTACTTAGCTTCTTTGGGAGTTTGGATTAAGCATAACTATCCTGTACTCTCTGGGTAATATCCTCTTATAAGTGAGAACATACCATGCAAGTTCTTCTGGATCTGGGTTACCTCACTCAGAATGGATATTTTCCAGTTCTATACATTTACCTGAAAATTATATAATATTCCATATTTTTAATAGATGATTAGTATTCCATGGCATAAATGTACAAGATTTTCCTTATCTATTCTACAATTAAAGGACAAATGGATTGCTTCCAGTTTCTGGTTATTATGAAGGTACTATGAATGTAGTTAAGAAAGTGCACTGTACTGTGGGGTAGCAACTTTTGAGTATATTCCCAGGTGTAGTAGAATTGGGTCTTGAGGTAGAATTATTTCTGAGAAATACCCAGATGAATTTCCATTTTTTTATACAAGTTTGCACAGTCACCATAAATGGAAGACTGTCTCCATTGCTCAGCATCAACCACACTGGATCCCTAGGATACTGTAGAACACATATCAGTTGTCTTCTAGTCCAGGGCACATCTTGGAAAAGCTTGCCAGCGACAAATTTGGTAACAACCTGTCCTCAAGACTGTGGCTCACATTAAGGAGCCACTAGTCTTCTCCAAGTTGTTGGCTCTCTCATTTTCCAGGGTACTACTTCTACCAACTTCAGAGCTTCTAGAATTGTACTTTCTCACTTTCCAAGTGTGGATATTGAGATCATTTCCTGGATTGAACCCCATTCTTGTAGTGCCAGGATAATGTTAGTGGTCCACAAACACAAAGACAGGAGCGAATCTGATGCAACTCACGTGAGGGTCTTTATTCTATTCAAGCCACCTCACCCCCTCACACACATACCACCATAACACAGGAAGGTTTTGGTGATGGGGGAGTATCAAATGTCTATTGGGGCAAGACTTCACAGCAAGCAGGGAGTACATGTGGTAGACTCTAACTGGAAACCTACTGTGGCCTTTAACATAATTGACTGGTGCTGGGAGTCATATCCTAAACTTAATTTCTGCTCCCTTCTGCGTTGGTGGTCATTAGGCAGGGGGTGGGTTTGTAACCTGGGGGTGCAATTTGTTGGGAGAATAACCTGGAAACACTGGTCTGGTTGAGGGTTTTAGCTGAAAATGATGATGGTCTTGTTGAGGATTAACCTAGAGACTGGAGCTAGGCTCTGGTTTTGTTGGGGTACAACTTGAAAATTAATGCTCAGTATGATCCTGTTAGTTCACCTGAGTTGAAACTTAGATCAGGCCAGGCAGTGGTGGTGCATGCCTTTAATCCCAGCAATCGGGAGGCAGAGGCAAGTGGATTTCTGAGTTCGAGGCCAGCCTGGTCTACAGAGTGAGTTCCAGGACAGCCAGGGCTACACAGAGAAACCCTGTCTCGAAAAACCAAAAAGAAAAAAGAAAAAGAAAAAAGAAACTTAGATCAGGTTCTCTAAAATGGAGTCTGAATGTAAAGATTTGCCTCTCACCCTCCACTTTCTCTTGGGACAAGAAATTTCAATCATGAGATTTTCTGAAGCTTAATGAAAAGAGTAACAGGGCAATGTAGGACCATGAAAGGCAGCCAGATTTCTGGTTGAGCTAAGGTTTAAAACCCTGGTGACCCAGCAGGGGATACCCAGCAGGGGATATCCATGCAAGGGACTATAGGTGTTTTGCCATGCTCCTAGACCCCAGGATCCTGACACAAGGCTGCAGCTCTCCATAGGTCTGTGGCCATCAGTCACTTAGCTGCAATGCCCCAAGGTCCTGCACAGGTGGAGGATATAGGGTCATGTAACCTAAAGGCAGATCTCCATTTTAATGAGGTACCTAAAGGACTGGAGGCTTAGTCAATAAACACCCTTCCCAGACCCTCCTCCATGCAAAAGGTATTTAACCTCAGGCACACCCTGAGACATTGGGTTACAGTTTTACTCATTGCCACTCTCCAGCATGACAATAAATGCCTTAAAACCATGGACTGTCTCTTTTCCTCTGGATCCACAGTGGGGAACAATGGAACAAGTCTTACTCTAGAGAGCTGCAACTAGTATCCCACAGAAGGATTCTTAGAGCTCCCAGCTACATCCTACACCAAGCCAAGCCACCTGAAGACAAGCCAAGGTCTCTGTCCCTGGTCAGATCCATCTGGGCTCCTCCCTGCCTGTTCCCCTTGGTCACATGCTAGATCCAGCCTGTGGGCCCCAACTCCTTTCTCAGCTCTTCTGCAGCATCCAGCAGTGCCTGGGATGCCCAAGAGCCTGAGAACCAGATGGTCCCAGCCTTGTAGAAGGCCTGGGGGCTCCATATAGTTGCTGGGACCCCAGGCCATGCTCCCCCACCCATGGACTGTGTCCCTGGATTCTCACAGCCCGACACCAGTTTGGCAATGGTGTGGGGTGAGCACAGTCAAATTTCCCTCATCTCACTACCCCCCAGTGACCCGAGCCCTGGGTTGGAATCAGGACCCCACTTAACCCAACAGGGCCCTGTCTTTGTAATGTCACTGGGGCATGGGGAGGGGCCCATCAGTGGGAGAAAGGAGGGAGTCTCAAGGCTGAATTCTCCTCCTACTGGCCAGGGTCCTCTTCAACTGTAAACAGAGGTTGGGAGGATCCATGCTGTAACCCTGTAGCACAGGGATCCTTTCAGTGAAGCTGTAGTGACCCCTGGCAGTGACTCTTGACTAGAGCCCAATCTCTGGGCTAAAGTTGGTCGATGTCCAGAGGTAGACCTGTTTAATGGAAAGCACAAAGATTAAGCCAAACACATTTTTGTACCCATTGAACACCCTTGAGATTGTGGAATAATTAGCAATAGTTTGTTTCTGTAATAACTTCTGTCAGTAGGTGAACCAAACATAACTTCAAAAAGGGTGAGTCCCATCTAGTCTGGGGAGTTCTACACTCTGTAAAGGATGAAGGGGAGAAGAGTCACCCAGTCACCATCAGTCTCTAAGGTCAAATTAGTTAAGGTCTCTTTTAGGGTTCTATTTATCTTCTTTACTTGTCCTGAACTCTGGGGTCTGGAAGCACAGTGAAGTTTCCAATCAATCCCCAGAATATTAGCTAATCTCTAACTTAGCTGGGTCACAAATGTAGGTCCATTGTCTGACCAGATACACTTATAAAGGACATTCCTTGGAGTAACCTCTTTTAGTAGTTTCTTTTGTACCACACAGTCTCATGTTTAGTTGGGACAGTTTCAGTCCATCTGAAAAGGTATCTATAAATCCCAGAAAATATTTGTGTCAGAATTTTCCTGTCTTTATCTCTGTGAACTCCATTTCCTGACAGATTCCTGGCTGGGTGCTCCAGTATTGAGTACTGGCGTTCTTCTCATTGGCAACCACATTAGCCAATTGACAGGCCTTAAGAATTTTGGGTTTAAAACAATTTCAGCTGTTTAAAAATTGGCATCCTCCATCATCTCTTATGACATTGAGACATGGGCAGATTTTTGACCAAGATCACATCTTCTGTCTGGTCTTAGAGTGTGGGATCTCCTGGGTTGACTGCAATCAAGGATGAGGGGCCCAATTTCTAGGCCCACCCACTGGGCTGTCTTGTTGCCCTCTGGGATGGAGTTTAATCCTTCCTACTTCCACAAGAAGGCCTTCCTCCCTATGAATAGCCCCACAGATATTAGCTGTAGCAAAGGCATACCATCTATCTGTGTCTCTTCTCTTTTCTCAGTTCTAATGACTTGGTCAGAGCTGCCATTTCACCTTTCTGGGTTGACATTCCTGCAAGGAGTGGCTCTGCCCATAGGATCTTGGTGTTTCAGACCACCACTGCCCCAGCTTACCTCTGTCTATCCTGAGTGAGGCTGTTGCCATTGGAGAACCATGTGACCTCCACATCCATCTGAGCAATCAGAAAGATGCCCGTTGACTGAGGTCTCAGTCAGGCAGCAGGGCAGCTGACAAGTTATCCTGAGGACATTCAAGAAGGGAGGCTGGTAATGACTCATTCTGGCATCATCTTTAACCAGGATGTTCTTGCTGCACTGATGTGCAAACAGGGCAGGAGCCAGCTTCTGCCAGTTGGTGACATATTGGCCATTGACTGAGGCCAGGACCTAAAGTCTGAGTACACAACCCCCAAGTCTAAGGAGGTCACCTGTATGTGCCAGAGTCATGCCTTTTTAGTGGAGGCTCAAGTAGTCCAATTTTTTCTGGGTATCTAAGAGTTCCTATGGTTTTGTTTTGTTTCTGTTGACACTGAAAAGTCATGTCTAAATTGATAAAGAGACTTTATCTTTAGGTTTTAGCAAGGCAGAATAGTGAACTGTATTAATTATCAACACAAAAGCTAGTGGGTTTCCATTTTACTATTGTGGTTATCCTGGGCTTGGGAAGGGGGCAGTTTTAATCTTTAGGAACCCCTAATCTCCTTCTTCTGAAGCTGTTTTGGTCCTCTCTTAGAGTCTTCTGGTTTGGCTTTCGGCTGGCAACAGGATCTTTGTCAGGTCTCGAACCTATTGCTTCTCTCTAATCTCCTTCTGTGCAGTCTCTCTTCCATTAAATACTCTCTCTGCCACTATGACTAGGTCTCTCAGACTCCTTTCTCCTAACCTCTCAATCCTCTGGAGCCTTTTCTTAATATCTGGTGTGGCCTGATTAATAAAGCTAGAGCAATGACTGCCTTTGCTTCTTGTGATTTAGAGTCTATGGGGATGTATTGTTGATATGCCTCGATGACCCTCTCTAAAAAGTTTCATTTTCTTAATGCCTAATATCATACACTCTGGCCATATTTGTAGGCCACCTTGTGACCATCTTGAGTTCAATCAGCAGAGTCTGACAGTAGATTAAGAGACTCTTCTTACCTTCAGTGGTGTTAAAATCCCAGTCTGGGTAAGTCAGGGGAAAGCAAGCATTTTGGGGAGGGCGCTCCCCTGTGTGGACAGCAACCAGCTTCCTGGCCTCTTCTGTTCTGAAGGGAAACTATAGTATGTGGTAGGTGTAGCTGGTCTCAGGTTAATATGTACATCAAATTCAAAGTCACTTCGTCAAAGTCATCTTGTCAACTTTTTCCTGTCAATGTCATCTCAGTAAAGTAATTTTGAAACAAGAAACACAAAGACAACATACAAAAACACAAATAGAAACATCTCTGTTTTGGAGCAGAAACATAAAACCACCAGAAAGTCGCAATCATAAAAAGACCTCTCTTTGCCACCCAAAACATAAGTCAAATGTTTTCTCTCTATCAGGAAGAAATGAGAAACAACCAGAAATTAGTGTACACCCACAAGAAAAGAACCAGATTAGTGGGCATCTCTCTGCTCCCCTGAGCCCAAGCCCACCCAAACCAAGGCTCAAGACTTCTCCTGGCCCCGCCATAGCCAAGGCTTCCAGACAAGTTTGTCGTAACTGGAACCGGCCACAAAAACAAATTCAAGGCTTTGTTTCCAGAAGGATGTGACAAAGTTTAGAATCAGTGAACAGAAAAAGGCACAACCATAAACAAAAATCAACCAAAACTAGAAAAAATAAAGTCTGTAGCAACAAAAATTAACCAAAAGTTAATGCTCACAGAAGACAAATGTGGGGCCACTCAGAATGTGTGACCAGAGACAACCAGAAACAATAACCAAACGATAGAAAAAATTCAACCTGTCGTAGCAGGAAACAACCAAAAGATGGTGCCCACAGAGGACGAATGTGGTGCCACTCAGACCTGCAAGAAAAGGATACAGCCTGCAGTAACAAGAACCAACCAGAGGGTGTTGATTACACCTAAGCCATCCTCAGTACTGCACAAATGTTTGCTCATACCTGGAAAACTCACTGTACTGGCTAGTTTTGTGTGTCAACTTGACAGAAGCTAGAGTTATCACAGAGAAAGGAGCTTCAGTTGAGAAAATGCCTCCATGAGATCCAGCTGTGAGGCATTTTCTCAATTAGTGATCAAGGGGTGTGAGCCCCTTGTGAGTGGTACCATCTGTGGGCTGGTAGTCTTGGACTCTATAAGAAAGCCAGCTGAGCAAGCCAGGAGAAGCAAGCAAGCAAGCCAGTAAGTGACATCTCTCCATGGCCTCTGCATCAGCTCCTGCTTCCTGACCTGCTTGTGTTCCAGTCCTGACTTCCTTTAGTGGTGAATAGCAGCATGGAAGTGTAAGCTCAATAAACCCTTTCCTCCCCAACTTGCATCTTGGTCATGATGTTTGTATAGGAATAGAAACCCTGACTAAAACAATCACCATGGCAACGTACGTCATTGATCTTTACATAAGTTTTCATTATGCTCTGTGGATCTCACAGAAAGTTTCTAATATTCAGAATAATAAGCCGCCACACAAATTACAAGCCTTTGTGCCAATGTGTGACTCCCCTGCTCCGTCCAACAGAAAAATTCTGACACTCAGACACATTCCTCAGCATGCCTCAAACCTAGAAGAATTACCATGGCAACAGAAGCCACCAGGTTCCACAAAAATAAATCATCTCTGCAGGACTGGAAGAGTAACACATTTACCTCTTCACAAGCTTGCTTCCATTCTGCTCTGCAAATCTCACATGGAAAGCTCAGACAAGTTCAGCACTCAGAAACGGAAAAAGAAGGAAGTATAACACACTGTTACAAACATAAAGACACAAATAACTAGACTAGTTTTGCTGTCTTCAAGACCCTCCAGTTCGATAGTCCTGTGCTTCATGGGGAACTTCCTAGTCAGTGTACCAAAATGTTGTTCCAGGGAAAAGTTAGTGATCACCCAAAAACAGACAAGAGCTGATCTGATGAAACTCACAGCAGAGTTTTTATTCTAATTGAGCTAGCTCACCTCCTCTCCAATGCACCACCAACACCCCCAGGAAGTTTTGCTGAGGGTGGGGGTGAGAGTCCAAGTTAGCTCAAGAAGAATAAAGACCCTGCTGTGAGTTGCATCAGATTGGCTTCTCTCTGTTTGTTCCAGGATCACCAATACCTCCCTGGCAGAACTTTCTCTATGGCAAACTAGGTGAAATACTTTCCATGTATAACCCAGGCTACTTGCAAACTAAAAAAGACCCTGTCTCGCCTCCTTGTGTAGTATGAGCCTCCAGCCCTGCTAGCTCCTATTTTGGTGGCATCATCTGTAGACAATGTACCAAGCTGACCCTTCTTCAGGTTTTCCTAATGTGGGCTAAAGCAATGGTTCAGCATTTAAGAGTCCTGGGGACACAGAAGCTGCCAAGTAAATATTGGGAAATGAACCTAAGTTGTCTGTTATGCCAGTGCTCTTGAGTGCTCAAGCATATATCTCCAGCCCCTTTTCTCTGATTTTGCTTTATTGAAAATAATTTTTTTCATACATTATGTTGTGATTTTGCCTTCTCCTCTCCCAACTCCTCTAAAATCATCCCCAGCTTCTCTTCCATTTCAATACACAACAATTTTCTCTATGGTAAAAAGAGACACAGCCCCTTAAGGATTCCTGAGACAGAGCCTGGTGTGTGGTTCCACAAGTGTAATCTCAGCACTTGGGAGGAAGAGGCAGGAAGACCACCAACCTGGTCTACCGAGTGAGTTACATACAGAAAACTTTTAAGTTACACAGACACCCTGACTTGTAAAACAAGAAATCTACAAATAAACAAAAGAAAGAAAGAAAGAAAATAGAAAAAAGAAAGAAAGAAAGAAATCAAAAGAAAACCAAAAACAGATGAAAAGCACGCAAGATGGACGAGGACAAAATAAACCAACAGAAAAACAGAAGCCAAAAAAAAAAAAAAACCATAAAAACAACAGAAACAGCAAACACCTCTTAGAAACACAGAACACATTCAAACACACCGGAATTCAATAAAAACCAGAAATTTGTAGCTCTAATATACAAGCAAAGGACCTGTAATCTAAAACAAAAATAAATAAATAAATAAACAAACAAACAAACAAAAGAGCTTGACACATTCTTCTAAGACAAGGAGCTGCCAAAATGTTTTTGAGTTTGTTTTGTGTTTGCACCTAATGCTGGTCACATAGCCTCCCCTTAAGAGTGGGATTTGCATCCACGAGGAGATTCTATTTAACAGGGATGATGTTTCATATGCAGGTCTTTATGGATTTGAGATAGCTTCTGGGTTAGGAAGGGAAACCTGTGTCTTATTCTTCTCTCAACACTGTCATATCATGTGATATCAACTCGTACAGGCCCTGTGCATGCTGCCTCAGTTTCTCAGAGTTCATATGTGCCTCAGTTCTGCTGTGTTTTAGGAGCCCCAGTGTCTTCAGTTGAGGGACAGCTGCTATGAACATAGTTGAGCAAGTGTCTTTGTGGGATTGTGGCTACTCTTTGGGTTTATGTCTAGGAGTGGTATAGCTAGGTCTAGAAGTTAGAATGATTCTCAAATTTCTGAGAAATTCCTGCATTGATTTCCCAAGTAGCACTCTCACCAGCAATGGGGAAGTGTTCCCCTTACTCCATAACCTCCACAACATGAGCTGTCCCTTGAGATTTTGATCTTAGCCATTGTTATGTGTGTAAGAAAGAATCTCAGAGTCCTTGTGATTTTCATTTCTTTGATGATTTGGAATATTGAACATATATTTAGGTGGCTCTCGTAGGTAGACATTCCTCTGTTGAAATGTTCAGTATAAATCAGTACCCCATTTTTAAATTGGGGTATTTGGCTTGTGAATATCTAATATTTTGTTGTATTTATAATGTCTGGATATAATCCTTCTGTCAGATGTAGGGTTGGTGAGGATCTTCTTCCAACACTGAAGCTGCCATTTTGGCCTGATGAAGCACTTCTTTGCCCTATAGACACTTTCCAGGTTCATCTACAGTCATTATTAATTGTTGACCTCATTGTGTGAGCTATGGGTTTTTGTACAGGATGTTATTTCCTGTGACAATGTGTTCCCCCAATTTCTCTTGTATTAGATGTTGTTTATCCAGTTTTATGTTGATGCCTTTGACCAATTAGACTTGAGAGTATTAGAGGATGATATAGAGCAACTAGCTTTCTTCTACATGCAGACATCCACTTACACAGGCACCATTTGATGAAGATGCTATCTATTTTCCAATGTCTATTTCGCCTTCTCTGTTAAAACCAAGTGTGGGTTGATTTCTCGGTCTTCAATTGTATTTCATTGATCAACCATTCTTTTTTCCTGCCAATAGCATGCAGTTTTTATTATACTATGGATAAGTAGAACAATGTGAGATCAGCGATAGTGATATTTCTAGAAGTTCTTTAATTGCAGACAATTGTTTTAGCTATCCTGGATTTTTTATTTTTTTATATAAAGTGGAGAATTCCTCCTTCAAGGTCTGTAAGAATTGTGTTGGAATGTAATGGGAAATGCTATGAATCAGTAGATTGCAGTTGGTAAGATGTCATTTTGTACTTTCTTAATCCTCTGGATGCAGTAGTTTGAGAGACCTTTGCATCTTCTAATGGCTTCTTCAATATATTCCTTCAGAAACTTGAAGTTCTCTTTATACAAGTATTTTGCTTGCTCAGATACAGTTACACCAATATATTTCATATTATTTTTGCTCTGTTGTAGGGTGTTGTTTCCATCATTTCTTTCTTATCCAGTTTATCATTTGTGCAAAGAAGGGCTTCCAAATTATCGACTTTGCTGAAGGAGTTTATCAGCTGTAGCAGTTATCTGGCAGAATTTGGAGGGTCTTTTGTTTATACTATCAATTCTTCTGTGAATAGAGGTACTGGGTCTTCTTCCTTTCCAACTTGTTTCCCCTCAATTGACATTGATTCGATATTGAATTCATAGGGAGATAGTTGACTGCCTTGTCTTGTCTCTGACTTTAGTGGACTTGCTTTACCTTTCTTTCCATGAAATTTGATGTTGGTTATCAGCTTGCTGTATATTGTCTTTATTGTGTTTAAAGAAATGCTTTGTATCCCTGGTCTGTAGAGCACTTTCATCATGAAGGAGTGCTGCATTTTGTCGAAGGCTTTTGCAGTATTTGATGAGATGACCATGTTTCCTTTTTCTTTCAGTTTGTTCATATGGTGGATTACACTGCTGCATTTTCCTATGTTGAACAATCTCTACATCACTGGAATGAAGCCTACTGGATAATGATAGAGGATGTTCTTGATGTGTTCTTGCATTTGGATTCCCAGTGTTTTATTTAGTGTTTTGTATCAATATTCATATGGGAAATTGATCTATCTAATTCTATCTAATTTATTTCTTGACTCAATGATGTGTGGTCTCTGTATCAGAATGCCTGTGGCCTCATAGAATAGATGGATAGATGAATAGGGATGGATGGATGGATGAATGGTTGTCTAGATGGTTAGGTAATAGATGGATAGACAGACAGACAGTCATTGCTCAAAGACAAAACCCTGTATAATTTCACCCATCAATTGTGCAGGCCTCAAATTAGAGCCCAGAGCAAACTAGGATTTTGCTCACCAATTGAGCTCAATGAACACACCTGAAACTCCACATCCTCTCTTCATTGTGTGGTGTAGGGGAATAACATTGGAGCCACACAAAAGTCAGGCAAGCACCTGCTCCTGAACATCTCCATTTTAATTAACTAGTCCATGTTTTGAAGTCTTTGTGAAATGCAGGGTGCTTTTAAAGACTTCCGAAATTAGGTGAATATGTAGAGGTGTTGTGCACACTGTGCATGTATGAGCTGGGATGGATAGAGGCCTGAAGAAAAGGGCCTGCTACCTGTAGTCAGCATTCCAGCTGAGACACACATAGTGATATTAGTTCTGAAACCAAACTTTGGACCTCTTTTAAAACAACATGTGTCCTTAAAACATGAGTCATCTCCATTCATCTATGGCTCGTTGGGTGGATTTTATTTGTTTATTTGTCTGAAGAGCATGAAAGGAGTTTATGGTGAGGAAGCCTCCAGCAGGTTAACAAGTTCCAAGAAAAATTCTAGCCAGGTTGGGCAGACAGTGAGAGAGGGTGTGGGGGGAGGAAGAAGAAAGGAGTGTGGGAGACATAGAGGTTCATTTTATGATTTCTGTACCATAGGGTAACTAGATATACATATGTGAACCACCTTAGCTAATAACTTCATCCACCTACTTAAGATTTTGTATTGTGACATGCTTTGAATCAATGTGTTCAATTTGACTCTCTCCAGAGGACATTTGCTGCAGAATCCTTAAATTTAGATAATTTATTCCACTCAGACAAGAGTAAGAACATCAAAACAAAGAACCATGTTCTATTTAGTCACTAAATATTTCATGGAAGAACAAAAAGTTTACAAGTACACAACAAACATCTAGTTAATCAGTCCTATGAGAAGCTACTCAAATCTCCCAGGTTATCTTTCTTACTCCACAAGTCCCCTCTTCTCTCACAGTCCCTCTGACTGTTACATATGTCAAGCTCAGCATCCAAGATCCCAGTCACTGTAAATCCTTTTGTTTCCAACCATCTGAGCAGTGTCTGAAGTCACCCTCTCTGAGCTCTCCAGATAAGAGATGTCTCCCAAGCCTGTCATTTAGTCACATCCAGAAGTTCTGTATCCATGTTTACCTCCAGCAAGTACAAAATCTAGCCCCCTGGCCATAGACACAGCACTCACCACATTTGTGGCAAACATCTGTAGCAAAAGAGATGCTCTCAGGCTGCCTTATTGCCCTGAGTACATCCATGAGCTCAGAACAAAGTTGGGAAAATCTTTCTGTGGAGACACGAGCGAACTGATCATAGCACTCCCGAGGGGCAGGGTATTGTTCCACACTCATCTTGCTCCAGTTGGCTGTGTGCCGCAAAAGATCCGCCAGGATGGGCTTGGAGAAGTCATTGTTGTAGAAGTTGACATTGCTGAGCTGAGAGCATTGTCTGAGTGCAGGTAGGAGGGCATTGAGCTGGGAATCCTTCAGCCTACTGCCCTGCAAATCCAGAGTCTTAAGAGTGTTTGCCACTTTCTCAAGGAGACCTCTCAGAGGCATTAGATCCAAATCCAGTAAGACCATACCTCTCATCTCCAGATGTTTTAGCTGAAAGAGACTCTGACAGCAGGAGAAGGCATCCAAGTCTTTCTGTGAAATTTGGTAGTGAGTGATGGAGAGGGCCTCCAAGGGTGTCATCAGAGACCTAGAAATAGAGGACACCAGAGGATTAGTTATGGCAAATGATTATTGACAGCATGGGGTGGGGTTTTCACAGTGTTAGAATGGACCAGGTGCCCCAAGCTCAGTGTGACCAAATGATCAAAGATATTATTTAAGATGCTTCCCTTTGGAATCAGCTTAGTCAAGTGAAACCCACCATTTATCTGCTGGACTCAGTCTCAAGCAGAAAACCAATTTAGTCCATAAGATCAGGAAACACATAGAGGAAGTTCCATGCCAAGAGAGTCCTGACAGGAACTGGAGACATTACTTATGGGCTCAGTCAAAGCTGCATTCCATCCTAGCCTCTGCACAGGCACTCTTCCTATCCTTCAGAGGCCGACACTCTCCCCCTTATCCTATGTACTCACCCCCACTGGAGCTCAAAACACTTCACTGAATGGAATGTAGGGAGAGAGGGAGAGAGAAGGCTGTTCCCACAGATCTGAGCCCACAGCTCACCTCCTCATGTTGTTGGTGAGTCCCTGATTCCTAACTACATGCTCACCTTCCTATTTCCTTTCTGCTTGACTGGTTGGCCATGATTCCAAGATTTACAACCCATCCCTTCCAGATCTGACCTGCTCCTTACCTCCCTTCAGCCCTCAGCTTCAGGAGTGCCCAGGTGAGACTTTGAGTTACTACATATAACTTCCATACTCCAAGGAGTCCCTAAATATTTGTTCCCAGTGTCTGACTGGCAGGCATCCTGCACCACTAATCCTTAAAATGGAAGAGGAAAATTTGCTCTGCTACGTGACCCAGCCCTCCATTCTTGCTTACCTGAAGACCTGATCCATGTGGTCTGTGAGAAAGTGTACGCTACTCATATAGAGATGCTGGAGGCAACTGAATTTGGAGAAGAGAGAAGTGAACTCCTTGACACACTTTTCTTCTCTGTCTCCTATCCTACTGGCAATCTTGAAGACGTTCTTGTAAAGGGGTGCTAGGAAGAATTTCTGAAGATTTCTCATCTTCCCGACGCAGGGAGCAAATTGGGCCAGCTGGAACACATTCCATTCAGTGTTCAGTTCCAATTCCTCGATGTGCTCTGGATGAAAGACATTCAAGATCTTTGTGATAAAGTCCAGGGGCATAGCCCAGATCTTCATCTTTGTACAGCACAAATGGAGGGAGCCCTTTCTCTGCTGGGCCCACTTCAAGAAGCATGCTTGTGCTTCATCGAGGCGGGGCCTCAGGGACAGGTCAGCTACCACCTTCAGCTGCTTCCTCAGTGCATATCTGGGAATGACCTTCACTACTGGCTTCTCATCCAAGGTCTCTGAAGAACAACTGCTGTCCTCATCAAAAGCCCATATGTTCCAGAAGGCATGGTGCACATTCCTCAGGTCCAGCACCTGAAGGTTTCCCCTGATGAGAGTGAAACATGTCAAGTGTCAGCAGACATGACAAGACCCTCAGTCAACTTTCACCACATGACTCTTAACCCCAGTCTACCCATACCTTGCAAGATGTTTGACTTTTAAACAATAAGAGTGCAGTGTATACACACGCATGCTACAGAAGCTTTCCCTCAGCTACATGTGTACACCTGACCACTTTCCTCCACAAAGGTACTCTTCATTGCTCATTAGTCCCAATATTAGTGGCTGTGGGAATGTCGGGTATAGACTAATTCTACAGGGGGGCTACTTGTAGCTAAGCCCTAATCCACAGATAACTGTCAATAGTCCAAGTATACAATAGGTTCAAGGCTCCTGCATCATTGTCTGATGATTCTATCAGAAGTCATTCTCCCTGACCCCACAATGTCTACTGTGTACCCCACGTGCTCCCTTCTTCAGCCCTTGGATATCGCTTACCTCGGATGAAACTTTCTTGTTAGTCGCATGTCTACTCCATCTAGCACAGCCTGGAAGGTTTCCAGGTTACAAATCTTGATCAATGCCCCCACAGGGAGACAGGGGAAAGGCCAGGCTGCCACCACTGCCTTCACGAGCTTGGTATGTCTGCCACTGAAGGCCTCCATGAACAGGGCTGGGAAGAGCCCAGGAGGCAGCTCCTCCAGAGAAGATATGGCCAAAGCCTCATCTCTCAGCAGAGCCTGCCTTGCCAGCTTCTGCAGTGTGGGTGGAGTGTGAACACTCATCCTCTAAGGTCTCCAGTCAGAAGACTCCTGTGGAAGGAGTGAGAAAAGAATATATGCTCAAGAAAAAGTTTATAAAACTTCCTCACCATCCCATCAAGCACTAAGTTTATGAGTTACTGCTCTGACAGCAACACAAAAATCAAATCACCTCTTCTTCCTAAATTGGAGGTGAAAGACAGATTCCTACAATGGTAACATGGGGATCTTTCTCTCAACCAAATGAGCACATAATTTTCAGATCAAAATACTTTATGTATGACCCTTTATCAAAAACAAAATTTAAAAAAAGAAAAAACAATACCCAACCAAATCAAACCAACCAACCAAGCCAACAAAACAAACAAAACATCTTGTGATATGGACCAATATTGATTCCCAGAAAGCAGAATGACTTCAGTGCATTTCTACAATTTTTAGGGTTAGTTACCTTGGTACCTTGGTCTGGGAAGCAGTACGTGTCCACAGAGCAAACCTATGTGTAAATTATGCAAAGTAAAGTCTAAGGCAATAAATAGGAGTAACTCACAAGTGCCATTTCAACTACTGGGATTTGAAGGAGATCAAAGATACATGGTCTACTGGTCTATAGTGTGGGACTGGGTCTCTCCAAAACAAATAAAGACCATCATTTCAGTGAAGGGAAATATGAGGGAACCTGTTAGAATGATCTGATTTCTGGCTTACCCAGAGACACATGGCCACTTCTAGGAGAGTTTAAACAACATATAGAATCCTTGTCTCAAAAAATTATATGAAGCACACTAATAAAATATTCAAGCTATTATAGAAATATATTGGAGATGAGGCTAAAAATTCACTTGGAATGAAACGCAAAGTCTTTAATATGTTCCTTTAAAACAGTCTAAACTTCTCTACATCAAAATGCAGGCCCCAAGGGAAAATCAATACATACCAGTTGAGCACTGCAGAGAGGTCTTTGAGAGCAAACTGAACAGGCAGTTACCCAGGATGCAGGTCTCTGAGTGTGTTCTGTGACTCCACTGAAGCCTTTATATACCTCTCTGCTGTCCCCTCCCTATTGTAGCCACACCCACCAAACCTAAACTGGAACTGGATTTCCTGAGTCAATCTCCACCCTTTACATTCTAAATCAGATATCAAATCTTTTCATGGATTGAATCAGAAGGACTTGTTCGCACGTACTCCCCACTCATGCCCATGTATAAAGACAACATTCCACTTGTTAATTAATCATACAACACCAAGTGTGTTGATTGGCTCCTTCATTTGCTTAAGGTTTACCTAGTTTTCAATTTGTTCCAGTGACCATGTCATGCTCTGAGGCCAACATTATTTTAGAAGCTTAATTCTAGCAATCCTCCTGCCTCAGAACCCTTCCCAGTGCTAGGATTGGTGTTGTGAATACCATATCCAGTTGGATTTTAGTCATGTGACCAGAGTCATCCCCAGTTTGTTCAGCTTAGTGTTTAATCTGTTGCCCATTAGAGACATAAAATAATTCAAAGATATTCTGTCTTACTGAATCTGTGACAAAACACCATGTCAGAGATGGTAATAGATATTGGAGCTCGAGGACTGAATTGGATGCTCTGTCAATAAACTGCAGTAGCAGCCACTCAAATGGTGGGACAGGAGCATGGCTTCATTCCATTAGTAATGTAGCCAGTGTGCTGGGTGTGCACTCAGCTGGGATGGATCCATCCAGCATAAGGGGCGTCCTCTCTCCAACTCTCTATGCAGCTGGTATGCTCAAATTTGGAAGGTAGGAGGCTCAGTTTAACATCATGTTCAGTCACATTGTACACTAAAGTATAGCCCGATCCCTACAAGACCTGCTTTCTAAATGGACAAAAGCAAACATAAAAACGATGATCTGAGGGAGATGCTGCCCTTGGCTCCCCAGGAAACTGAGAGTAGGTCAGGTAGGACCAGCCCAACAGCCTACCTCAAGGTGATGAAATCTGGAGTGGGGCTGGGGCTGAAGAGTTGGTTTAGTGAGAATGAGCACCTGTCAGTCTTCTATTCCCATCACCTACATGGTGCCTTGAAATGATCTGTGACCCCAGTTCCAGCAAATCTGAATACCCATTCTGACCTTCTTGGGCAGCATGCATGTGAGGGCTGCCCATTCATATTTGTAGGCAAAACACCCTACACATAGAATAAATCTTCTTAAAACAGTAGATCTATATTGGGAATGGTGGCACACACATTTAACCCCTGCACTCTGGAGTCGAAGGTTGACCTGTTCAGTGTGTTCAGGGCTAGCATTATCTAAATAACTGATTCCCAACCAGTGAGGCCTGTGGAGTGAGAATATGTCTTAAAATTAAACCAGAGCTGGGCAAGGTGCCACAGGACATTAATCCCAGCAAGGAGGAGATAGAGGCAGGGGGATCTTTGAGGTCCAGGGCAGACAGGTCATCAAAGTGGTTTGTGCTGCAGCCAGGGCTCTTAAACAAAGAAACCCTGTCTGAAAACAACAACAAAAATAAAAATAAAAAACAAAGACACAAACAAAGTATAGTTTACGAGGTGGTACAGATACAGGCTTTAAACCTAGCATTAGGGTGATAGAAGCAGCTGGACCTCAGAGGTCAAGGTCATCCTGGTGTACAGAGTTAATACAGGAACAACCAGAGCTGTTAAGCAGAAAAACACTGTCAAAAGAAAGAAATAAACAAAAAAATAACCAAAAAATCCAAAGCAAAAGAACAAAAATATAAGCATGCAAACAAAAAAAAAACCTCAAAACACAAAATAAACAACATACTTAAATAAAAGCCTTAAGAGAGCATCAGAGCAAGTGAGATGGCTCACAAGGTAACAGTACCTACTGCCAACCCTGAATTCATTAATGGGGCCCACAGGTGCATGAGAGAAACCACTTCAGTTCAAGTCCTCCCATCTCTACACACATGCTCCCCTGCTGACACACCAATACACAAATGAACTAATACAGTCACCATGTACAAAACAGCAGGAGAGCTGATCCATGGTGGTGGTGACAGTTCAGAAGATTAATGAAGGATGGACCCAAACTGAGTCTAGCCTAGTCTACATAATGAAATTCTGTCTCACCCAACCAAGTACCAACAATTTGAGCTGGGTGTTAAATAGTCAGCACAGCGACTTGTCCTGGGCTTCATGAATGAAATTGTCTGCAGTAAAGATTCCAAGATGTTTGGGTCAAGAGAAAAAGGGTTTCTTCCAAACTGCTAAGCATGATTCCTAGGAAAGTAAGGAGAAATCAACAGTGGAAAGGATGATTTGAGAGTGAAATGGGACGAAGAGAAAGGAGACTTTGACATGGCGATGCTCATGAGCAGAGAATTGGGGAGCCTAGGGGATAGCATTGACCTTGACAAGCTATTAGGCACTACAGTTTTAATAGAAGGGCTACAAGTGCCTTGTCCAGAGATAAAGACAATGACTCCCTTTTTAGTGAGTAGGAAGTATTTCAAGCCTCAGAGGGCATGGCGGTCTTTGTCTAAATACCCAGTGGTGGGAAAAGGACTTCCTTCAGGTCCAGGATTTGGGGTCAATGGAAGTGCATAGATCCATAATCCTGTTTTATTCCTGGAAGCATTTTTCTAGAGCGTTTCTTTCATTGACCTGTGTCCCTCTGGGGACCTTGTCCAGGGTGTCCTTGAGGAATTACATGCAAAGGGTGCAACACAGTAGATTCTTCAGCTTGGGGTTAGTGGTTTCGTCCAGGTGCTAGGATTGCTGGCCGGTTGACTTTGATCTTCTGCTCCATGCTCTTCAGAGTAGGTGGATAGAGAGCCTGGCAGGTTTTGTTGTTTGTTTGTTGTTTGTTTGCTTGTCTGTTTGTGTTTTGACATCTGTCTTAGATTGAGGTTTTTCTCTGGATCTGTCTGAGGTTCAGATCCTGCTTCTAAGCCCTGTTATCTGGCGATGAAACTTCCAGCCCCCTTGCTGGTCTGGTGCTCAGAGCTTTTATTCTGGTAGCTTGCTTCCCGCAACCTCCTATGCAGGTGTGGCAGCTGCTTCACAGCTGTGCCCTAATTAGGAGACCTTCACATCTTCCTAGCACACACAATTCCTTTCTGTTGTCACCCCTGAGCCTCCACAGTAGGAACTGAGAAGCAACACTGTGAGCCTAAGAACAACACCTGTTTGCTGCCCAGATGCAGAAGCAGCCATTTTCTTCCTTCCTTGGCATTTGCACTCAACAGGCCCAGGCCAGAGAATGAAGACTTGGAATCCAAAGGAACTGTTGAGCTTGGCTTTTCCATTTTATTTTCTCGAGAAATTTGGCATTCATATGACATTGGTCACATCTAGGGTTGGTCCTCAACCTTTGCCAATCTAGAAAATCTCTGCCAGATGTGCCTGGTAACCTCAGGTGTCACTTCAGTATCACTTCTTCCAGGGAGACAGCATCAACCACACCAGATCCCTGTGGCAGTATGGAACACAGATCAGTTGCCTTCTAGTCCAGGGCACATCTTGGAAATGCTTGCCAGCTACAAGTTTGAAAACAACGTATCCTTAAGCATGGGCCTCACTTTAAGGAGCCACTAGCCTTCTCCATGTTGCTGGCTCGATCATGATCCAGGGTGCTACAACACCAAACGTCAGAGCTTCTAGAATTGTACTTTCTCACTTATCAAGTCTGGATATTGACATCCTTTCCTGTTTTGAACCCCAGCACCCATTCTTTATGGCTGCCTCCGTGAAATAGGTTCTATCTATAATGCTGGCTACATGCAAACTAAAGAAGACCCTGCATCTGCCTCCTTGTGTAGTATGAGCCTTCAGCCCTTCTAGTTCCTATCTTGGTGGCATCATCTGTAGGCAGTGTGCCAAGCTGACCCTTCTTCAGATTTTTCTAATGTGGACTGAAGAGTTGGTTCAGCAGTTAAGAGCCCTGGGGATACAGCACACAGAAACTGTCAAGTGAATGTTGGGAAATGAACCTGAGTTGTCTGTTAGAGCAGTCAGTGCTCTTAACTGCTCAGTCATATCTCCAGCCTCTTTTCTTTGCTTTTCCTTTATGGAAAATAATTTTTTCATACATTATGTTGTGATTTAGTCTTCTCCTCCCCCTACTCCTCTGAGATCATCCCTCCCTTCTCTTCCATCTTAATACACAACAACTGTGTCTCTCCTAAGAAAAGAAAGCACCACTTAAGGAATCCTGAGACAGAGCCAGGTGTGGTGGTACACAAGTGTAATCCCAGCACTTGAGAGGAAGAGGCAGGAAGAACTCCAGCCTGGTCTACCAAGTGAGTTACAGAACAGCCTGAGTTACACAGAGACCATGTCTTGGAAAACAAAGAAATAAGCAAATAAACAAAATGGTAAACAAAATTAAATTACAAGACAAAAAACAACAACAACAACAACAACAAAAAGCATGCAATTTGGAACACAACAAAAGACACAAGCCAACAGAAAAAACAGGACCATAAAACAACCACAAAACAAAACCAAACTAAAAAAAAATAAAAACATCAACCAAAAAAAAGTATATTAGAGATACAGAGCACATACAAAGACAAAGGAATCTAATAAAAACAGTAAATTTGTAGGGGTAATACACAAGCAAAAGAATTGTAATCTAAAAGCAAAACAAAAATAAATGAACAGAAGGGCCTGACACATGCCTCTTAGACACAGAGCTGCCAAAATGCACTTGAGTTTCTTTTGTATTGGCACCTACCAGTGGTCACTTAGCCTCCCCTTAAAAGAGGGAGTTACATCCAAAAGGAGACTCCATTTGACAGAGTTGGGAGTTTCATTTGCAAGTATTTATGGATTGGAGATAGCTTCTGGGTTAGGAATTGGAACTTGTGTCTACTTCTCTCAGCATTGTCATGTCATGTGGTGCAGGCCCTTTGCACCCTGCTTCAGGCTCTCTGAGTTCCTATGTGCATCAGCTCTGCTGTGTTTTAGAAGGCCCTTCATCTTCAGTCGAGGGACAGGTGCTATGAACATAGTTCACAAGTGTCTTTGTGGTATTGTGGGTCCTCTTTGGGAATGTGTCTAGGAGTGGTAAAACTGGATTTAGAAGGTAGAACGATTTCAATTTTTTTAAAAAATTGCCAGATTTATTTCCAAAGTGGTTGTCAAAGTTTGCATGCTCACCAGCAATGGAGAAGTGTTCCCCTTGTTCCATCACCTCCCCAACATGAGCTGTCACTTGAGGTTGTGATCTTAGCTATTCTGATGCATGGAAGATGGAATCTCAGAGTCATTGTGATTTGCATTTCACTGATGGTTTGGAATGTTGAACATTTATTTAGGTGCTTCTCAGCAAGTGGACACTCATCTGTTGAAATATTCTGTGTAATTCAGTATCTGATTTCTAACTTGGGGTATTTGGTTTGTGGATATCTTAT
>CM052712.1:76678947-76694577 GCA_028551405.1 Uromys caudimaculatus
TCACACCAGTCAGAATGGCTAAGATCAAAAACTCATGTGACAGCAGATGCTGGCAAGGATGTGGAGAAAGAGGAATACTCCTCCATTGTTGGTGGGATTGCAAGCTGGTACAACCACTCTGGAAATCAGTTTGGGGGACCCTCAGAAAAACAGACATAATACTACCTGAGGACCTAGCTATACCTCTCCTGGGCATATACCCAGAAGATGTTCCAACATGTAATAAAGACACATGCTCCACTATGTTCATAGCAGCCATATTTATAATAGCCAGAAGCTGGAAACAACCCAGATGTCCCTCACCAGAAGAATGGATACAGAAAATGTACATTTACACAATGGAGTATCACTTAGCTATTAAAAACAATGACTTAATGAAATTTGCAGGCAAATGGATGGAACTTGAAAATATCATCCTGAGTGAGGTAACTCAGTCACAAAAGAGCAAACATGGTATGTACTCACTGATAAGTGGATATTAGCCCAAAAGTTCAGAATGCCCAAGTTTCACTTTTAGTAACCGCTGCCCTGAGAGTGAGGTCCCAGATGGAGGAGTTGGAGAAGGGACTGAAGGAGCTGAGGGAGTGGCAGCCCCATGGAGGGAGCAACAGTGTCAACTGCCTGACTCCCCCGGTCCTCCTGGAGACTGTACCACCAACCAAAGAATACACATCGAGGGACCCATGGATCAGACCACATATGTGGCAGAGGAGGGCCTTGTTGACCATCAGGGGGAGGAGAGGCCCTTGGGCCTGAGGGTGTTAGAGGCCTCAGTAAAGGGGAATGTCAAGGTGGGAATAGGGGAGTGGGTAGCCGGGTGGGTGGGAGGGGGAATACCCTCATAGAGGCAGTGGTGGGGGGGAGGGGATAAGGGGTTTCCAAAGAGGAGACCTGGAAATGTAAATAAAGTATCAAAAAATAAAAATTAAAAAAAAAAAGAAATTATACTCTCTTAAAATTATCCAATATCTCCCCAAGTCACCTGCCTGCCAGATCTCCCTGAGGCATACCCAGCAACGGTGAGCTGTACCCTATCCATGGAGCTCCATTTTCCAGCCCATGGCTCTGCCTTCATTTCTTCAGGTGTCTCAGCATCTTGGGCTTTCAGGTAGTTCCTTGCCCAAGGCCTCTTGCCTGCCAGGTCCCCTAAGGCCACACACAGCAGAGCAAATTGCACCTTGAACCCTGCACTCCATCTGCTGGCTCACAAATCTGCCTGCTTTTCAGGAGTCTTGCTGGCACCAGAGACAACCAAATAGCTAAAAGTCAGCATAAGAACACAATCAACCAGAGCCAGGGCAATATGGCACCTCCAAATCCCAGATATCTTACTACAATAAGCTCTGGACCTAATGTAGCTGAAAGCACAAGAAAATGACCTTAAATCCAATTTTATGAAGATGATAGATGCCTTTAAAGAAGAAATCAATAAATCCCTTTAAAGACAGCATCTCTAACATAATAGAAGACATGGAAAAGAGAATCTCAGGTGTCAAAGATACAATAGAAGAATTTGATACATTGGTCAAAGAAAATGTTAAGTCGAAAGAGGTTCTGACACAAAGCATCCAGGAAATGTGGGACACTATGAAAAGACCAAACCTAAGAATAATAGGATTAGAAGGAACAATGATTATTAGCTCGAAGGCCCAGAAAATCTTTAACAAAATCATAGAACAGAAATGTCCTAACCTAAGATAGAGTTGCTTATAAACATACAAGAAGCTTAAAGAACACCAAATAGGCCCCCCCCAAAATAATCCTCCTACCACATAATAATCAAACACTAAATTTAACAAACCAAAAAAGCTGCAAGGGGAAAAGACCAAGTAACATATAAAGGGAGACCTATTAGAATTACACCCAACTTCTCAAAAAAGACTTTAAATCCAGAATGTCCTTGGCAAATGTCTTGCAGGAGAGATGACAGATGGATGGCCCAGACTATTATACCCTGGTAAAACTTTGCATCACTGTAGATGGAGGAAACAAACTTTCCGTGACAAAATGAAATTTAACCAATATCTATCCTCTAATACGGCCCTACAGAAGGTACTAGAAGGAAAAAATCCAAACCAAGCAGGTTAACTAAACACAAGCAAACACAGGAAATAAAATAATTTCACACCAGCAAAACCAAAAGTAGAAACACACACACACACACACACACACACACACACACACACACACACCCACTACCACCACCACCACCACCACCATCAAAACAGGAATTACCAATCATTGGTCATCAATATCTGTCAACATCAATTGACTCAGTTTCCCAATAAAAAGACACAGACTAAGAGAATGGATGTGAAAACAAGATCCTTCATTTTGCTCCATACAAGAAACAGACCCCAACAACAAAGATAGACATTATCTTAGAGTAAAGGACTGGCAAAGGATTTTCCAAGCAAACAGAGCAAGAAGCAAGTTAGTGTAGCCATACTAATATTTTATAGATTTTTAATGAAAATTATGGAAGGACACTTCATAGTCAAAAAACCCACCAAAAGGATGTTTCAATTATGATTATTTATGCCCCAAATGCAAGGGCCACACATTCATAAAACAAATATTACTAAAGTTTAAATCCCACCTCGAATGTAAAGTATTAATAATGTGATATTTAACACCCTACTTTCACCAAAAGACAGGTCATTGAGACAAACAGTAAACAGAGTAATAATGAAACAGAGGTAAGAATCAAATAGACCTAACCGATACCTACAGACTCTTTCACCCAAACACAAAGAATATACCTTCTTCTCAGCACCTCATAGAATCTTCTCCAAAATTGACCATGCAGTTGATTACAAAGCAAACCTCAAATGATATAAGAAAATAGAAATAAATCCCTGTATCTTATCAGAGCACTCGACTAAAACTGGACTTTTAACAACAATAAAATAACAGAAATCAAACAACCTCATGGAAACTGAACAACTCTCTACTCAATGATGACTGGGTCAGGGAAGAAATAAATTAAAGACTTTCCAGAATTCAATGAAAATGAAGGTGGAACATACCCAAACTTATGGGACATATGGAAGCAGTCCTAAGAGGTAAATTCATAACACTAACTGCCTTCATAAAGAATTAGTTCACATACTGGCAATTTAATACTACACCTGAAAGCTATAGAAGGAAAAGAAACAAATATACCCAATGGGTGTAGATAACAAGAAATCATCAAACTCAGGGCTGAAACCAATGAATTAGAAATAAAAAGAACACTACAAAGAAGCAACAAAACAAGAGTTTGCTTTTGAAGAAGATCAACAAGATAGACAAATCTTTAGCTAAACTAACTAAAAGACAGAAAGAAAGTACTCAATTTAACAAAATCAGAAATGAAAAGGGAGACATGACAACAGATAACAAGGAAATCATTGGGTTTTACTTCAAAAACCTGTACTCTACCAAAATTGGAAAACCTAAATGAAATCGATGATTTTCAAGACAATGCAACTTACAAAAGTTACATCAATGTCAGGTTAACTGTCTAGTCCTATAACCCCTAAGGAAATAAATAGTAGTAGTCACTAAAAGTCTCCCATCCAAAAAAAGCTCAGGGCCAAGTGGTGATAGTGCAGAATTTTACCTTATTTCCAAAGAAGAGCTAATGCTAATAATCCTCAAGTTATTCCACAAAATATAAACAAAAGGAACAGTAACAAACTCATTCTATAAGGCCAGGGTCTCCCTGATACCTCAACTATACAAAGCCTCAACAGAAAAGGAGAACGTCAGTCTAACATCTGTTATTTATATTTATGCAAAAATACTCAATAAAATACTGGAAACTGAAGGCAGGTGAGAGAGAGTGAATGGGAGGAGAGGGAGTGGAAACTGTATTCTGGATGTAAAATAAATTAATGGAAATCATCCAATCTCTCTTCACTCCTATTGGGTTCCCTTGTACAACTTTAATATGGGGCCTTTGCTTTGCCTTGTTTTGTTCTGTCTGGCTGTCATGTCTTGGAGACCTGCTCTTCTCCGAAGAGAAAACAAAGGGGGACTGGATATGGGGAGGAGGGTATACGTGTTGACAGGGAGCTAGGAGGAGTGGAGGAAGGGGAAACTGTGCTTGGGAGGTATATATATTAGAGAAGAATATTTTCAGTAAAATATCCAGTCTCTTTTGAAATCCAAAATCTCTTCAAATTTGTCTACCAAAATAAAATGTAAATTAAATACTTTCTTACTTCAAGAGGAAAGAACAAGGTCATAGTCACAATCATATTAGAGCAAATCCAAACTGCAATATTGCAAAGGATTGAAATATCCAATGTCTGGGATCTACCCCGTCTCTTCTGGGCTCCTCCAAAGGGCTTGAGTCACTTCTCTGCTCTGCCCGCTACAGCACACAGAGCTTGGCTTCTAGGCTCAGGCTGGCTCCCCTCCATACCTGCTGTTCTTGTTTGTCATGCCAAGGTACTGCATCTCCAAATGCTGGGGTCTCTCAACTGGGCAGCACTTTCACCCATAGCCTTTCCTAGACTCCGAGACTCCAGCACTGCTCTGTGGTGCCAAGCCTCAGCTGCCCTCCCTTAGTACCTTCAGAACCAGCACCACCTGGGTTCACTACCAAGTTCAGCTGCCAACCTTGGAACACAGCTGCTTTCTTAGGATTCTGAGAGGACACATCCCAGATGACTTCATCTCAATGATGCTGGGCTCTTAATTTATCTCAGCTGATTCTTCAGCCCCAGCTGACTGCACTGATATCCCAGAAAAGCAAAGGTTTCACTTGTTCTGGTGACTTGTTAATCAGAGCTAATTCTTCAGCCAAGACTGGAACCATGGAGTCTTAACTCAAATGGCTCAGTAGAGTCTTGGCTTCCCCCTGAAGCATCACAAGCCAGGCTTCCATTGTGTGTACTGCTTTCAACCCTCTTCCAAGCTCCTACAGAACATCCCACTGAGCCACTTTGTGCCCTAGCACTTACAAGGTAGAGGCAGAAGGTCACTGCTCAAGGTCAACTAAAATACATACATAGTTTTGGGGCAGTCTGGATTATAGCAGAACATGTTTCAGATTAGCAAAACCAACCAACCAAGCAAACTAGCCAGAAACACTAAAATGAAATATTAGAAGATGCTTGAGTAACAGTCTGTAATGTCAGCGCCTGGGGGCTAAGGCTGGGTTTGGTGACACATGCCAATGACTCCAGCATTCAGGAGACAGGGACAGGAGGACTGCAGATTCCAAGCAGCCTGAGCTACATGGCCAGTTCCACACCAATCTGGGTAACATAAAAAATGCTGTCTCAACAAATTAAGAGTCACGAATTAACAAATGAAAATATTCTTTCTAAAACTAAATCTGGGTTTGAAACCAATCTCTAATCTGCAAATCTAGGGTCACAAATTATAGTGCCCTGTGCCACTGTGGCTCTGACACCCTCAGCAGGGAGTGGCTGTGTGGGCTGGGGAGTGCAGATGTGTAGCTCACCGGAAGTGACACTGGTCTGATTCCAAGCAGGGACAGGCAGAAGTTCTAGGTTCTAGAACTCTGAAAGTTTTCCTGGCCTCCTCTGGAACTTTTAGCCACCTTCTTCCTCACTGCTTGCTCTACCCACAAGCTACAATTTGATTCAATGGGAAGGGATAAATCTCAGAGAGTCTTGCCCCTAGCTAAAAATTGCAATTAACTAAGAACTGCTGAGAGAGGGAGAATACAAAACCCGAGCCTCCTCATTGCTGTGCAATTCCAGGTGGTTAGACTGGAAAAAACATTTACACAGTAAAGAGTAAAGAAGACTCAGCAGGTTGTATTTATTTATTTATTTTTTCTTTTCTTTTATTTATTTTTTGATTGGATATTTACTTTATTTACATTTTAAATGTTTTCCCCTTTCCAGGTCTCCCCTTCGGAAACCTCCATCCCATCCGCCTTCCTCCTACCTCTATGAGGGTGCCCCACCCACCCACTCCAGTCTTCCCACCCTGACATTCCCCTACACTGGGGCATGGAACACCCTCAGGACCAAGGGCCTCTCCTCCCACTGATGGCCAAGAAGGCCTTCCTCTGCCACATATGCAGCCAGCACCATGGGTCCTTCCATGTGTATTCTTTGGTTGGTGGTCCAGACTCTGGGAGCTCTGGGGGGGGTCTGACCAGTTGACACTGTTGCTCCGTCCATGAGGCTGCAAACCCCCTCAGCTCCTTCAGTCCCTTCTCCAACTCCTCCATCCGGGATCCCATGCTCAGTCCAATGGTTGGCTTTGAGCATCTGCCTCTGTATTTGTCAGGCTCTGCCTGAGCTTCTCAGGAGACAGCTTATCATGCTTCCATCAGCAAGCACTTCCGAGAATCCAAAATAATGTCTGGGTTTGGTGGCCATATATGGCATGTATCCCCAGGTGGGGCAGTCTCTGGTGGCCTTTCCTTCAGTCTCTGCTCCACACTTTGTCTCCACATTTCTTCCTGTGAGTACTTTTTTCACTCTTCTCAGGAATTCAAGGCCCATACCTAAATATAGTAAAAGAAATATACAGCAAACCAGTAGCCAACATCAAACTAAATGGAGAAAAACTCGAAGCAATCCCACTAAAATTAGGGACTAGACAAGGCTGCCCTCTCTTTCCCTAGCTATTCAATATAGTACTTGAAGTTCTAGCTAGATCTCATGTATGTTTACTCTGGAATTGAGAACCACCTTATCTTTCTGGTTACAAGTGTATCTCCCTCCACATACACAAATATTACCTGCCCATGCCACTGTGTGAGCATTCACTCTTGTAGCACTGTTTTCAGACTGTTTGTAAAAGTAAAGCTGGTTTCACACTTCAGTCAAATTTTTCCTTTTCTGGGGTGTCCAAGTACTTCTTGTTGGTAGATGTTTTGTACCCAGTCATTGAAGAAAGGGACCTAGGTCCCCTTCCATGGCCTTTGTCTGCCATTTGTTTCACTGTCTTGCTTTCATCCCTTCTGAAGCTGTGTTTTCAGGTCTGACATCAATGTTTAACTATACTTTCCTCCTACCCTGCCTATTCAAGAAAAATTCCTTTGTAGGACTGGGTGAATATAAGCCCCAAAGTTCGGAATACCCAAGTTTCACTTTACAGTAACCACTGGACTGAGAGTAAGTTGGAGAAGGGACTGAAGGAGCTAAGGGAGTTTGCAGCCCCATGGAGGGAGCAACAGTGTCAACTGGCCTGACCCCCTCCCCCCGGTCCTCCTGGAGGCTGGACCACCAACCAAAGAATACACATCAAGGGACCCATGGCTCAGACCACATATGTGGCAGTGGAGGGCCTTGTTGGCCATCAGGGGAGGAGAGGCCCTTGGGCCTGAGGGTGTTAGAGGCCCCAGTAAAGGGGACTGTCAAGGTGGGAATACGGGAGTGGTTGGGCGGGTGGGTGCGTGGGTGGTGGAATACCCTCATAGAGGTGGGGTAGGGGTAGGGGATATGAGGTTTCCAAAGAGGAGACCTGGAAAGGGGGAAACATTGGAAATGTAAAAAAGTATCAAATAAGTAAATAAATAATAATAATAATAATAATAATAAAAAGAAAAATTCCAATTTGTCTAGACACTTGAAAGTCACAAAACTGGTGATGTTGGTCTAGTCTTGGGAAAACCTTCCATTTTGGCTTTCCTAGAAGACAAATGAATAGTTTATTTACCTGAAAGAGGCAGGTGACAGAACATAGAAAGATTTCATCCAGCCTAGGTAAGGAGCAGCAGAGCCTTGGAAATTTTCCTGAACGTTGTATAAATCACACCTCTGTATTTTAGTTTCTCTAAGGTTTGTTAGATGTCCTCAAAGCTAGGTGACTCGGGACAAGTGAATTGATCTTAGGACAGGGTCGCATGAGAGTCTGACTTTCCTTCCCTCTCCAGGATTTTTTGTTAGCAGATCCATTTGACCTTGATATCTGATGTCCAGTTCTGTTTTGTTGTGTGACTACAGGTCAAGGACTGCTGAAGGTCACCATAGCTGCAGCTGTTCCCCATGACACAGGGACATCAAACTCATCAATGCTGCACTGAAAACCTTTACTATATGAATGCAATACCTTTCTGTTCCTGGATGGCCCAGGACCCGAGTCTAGTGCTGGGACGTAAAGAGAAAGATGATCCATCCTCCATGGAACTGAGAAGCCCTGTCATCAAGTGAGTTCCAGTGCCTGCCGGAGACTCATGTATCAGACTAACTGATGAAGGAAGAGCTGAGATGTACTCTGTCAAAAGTAGTGCTTTCATTGGTGTTCCTAGTGCTGCTGTGTCAGACACAAGCATGGCACCCATGTCTAGTACATGGAAGTCATGGCTTTTGCTCTGTAGCTTGTGTCAGTCTGGACCACTGAGACGATGGCAGGCTGTTGGTAATGGTCAGGGTTCCATGAAATAATAAGTGGCCTCTGCTGGGAATATCTGCTGTTTGGTTCTAGTGAAGCAGCTGGAGTGACCATTCAATACATTTCCTGCCCACAGCCCTGAAGCAGCTTTTTCCTTGACTCTCACAACCATAGAAAACAGACAAGATGCTGAGGGGTAAGAAGCTATATCTTCAGCAGGCATTCAGGCAACATTTGGTATCTGTATTTGTCTCAGTGCATTTTAGTGATGGTGAAAGCTTTTTAAGGCCTTGCTGAATGTAGAATAACAGGTCAAAATACACCTTTGTATCTCTGCCCTTGTAGTAGGCGCGTGTGAGGTAAGCATTTTTGTTCAATATTGAGATGGTTTTAATCACAACATTTTCCCTCCTCTACCAAAACCTCCCATATAATCTTCTCCACTTTCCTCAACTTCATGGCCACATTTTTGATCAGTTTTTATTGCACCCATATATGTATTTGTATATCCATATGTATTCTTAAATATAACCTGTTGATTCTTAAATATAACCCTAATGGTGAGCATGAATTTGTTGCTCTAGAAGGTAGAAATGAATCAATATAGAAATCTAGTTCTTGCCATAAGTGCCTATTGTCCAGTATCTGTTGGAGCCAACTCTACATTTAGACTGTCCAGGTCATTATTGCAGACTTCTCCTCTGAATGCACAACCTTTGCTTTTCACTGTGCTGCATAGATCTGCTTCTCCCCATATGCTCAGAGCAGTGCCTCCTGGTCTGGCCCAAGTCAGAGATTGACAAAGAGAGATGTCATCAGGGATAGAGACCAACAAGAGGGATTTGCAAAGAAAAGCCATCAGGTTTGTTCTTGCAAAGCACTGTCATCAGGGTCGTTCCTGCTTCACTTATTTTATCTCCCAGCCTCTGCTCCCCCCACATGCTTCCCTTGCAGCTATCACCACAGCTTGGGGTTCATGTACCCATGTTAGTCACCAACCCAATATCTTCTTGAAGTGTGCCATATAACTGATGAGCTACAATAAGAGAAGGAATTTACAGCAAAAGCTTGAGGAAGGAATTCCCACAAGAGTCACAGCTATTGTACCATTAGCCTTATAATGGCCTGATGAGTAAACTCTGCTCTGTCTCCTTTCAATCACTGAGCATTTCTTGAAACAAGACTCAAAGTATAGCAGAGGCTCAGTGGATATGATGGGAGGACGTAGGGCTTCTGTCCTTATTCCATAGTCCCTGGACCACATGGCTCCTCTATAAGATATGTAGTAACATATGGGTACCCTCTCAATGTAGACATGTCATCTGGGTTTGGGACATCCTGTCTTAGGCAGGTTCGTGCTTTGTGAACACATTCTGATCAAATCAACTTGAGGAGGAAGGATTTCTTTCCTCTTACAGCTCTCAGGTCCCAGTCCTTAACTGAGGGACATCAGGGCAGGAACTCAAGCAGGAACCTGGAGGGATGGACTGGAGAAAGTACCAAGGAGGAAGGCTATGGTGACGTGTTCCACAGGGCTTGTTATGCCTAAGTTCTCAAACAACCCAGGGCCACTTGCATATATATGGGTGACCCTATCCACAGGGAGCTGGCACCACCCACAGCAATCAAGAAATTGCTCCCCTCAGACTTGCCTACATATAATCTGAGGGAGACATTTTCTCAATAGAGACTCTGCTTCCCAAATAACTCTAGCCACATCTGTGTCAAGTTTAGTAAACAACAACAAGAACAACAACAAGAACAACAACAACAATAAGAACAACAACAACAACAACAATGTGTTAGCATTCAGAATGTTTCCAGTATTACCCCTCCTGCTTTCTGAAGTCTGTGTGAACAGTCTAAGAGGCACCATGTAGTAGGTGATTGACATGTCCTAAAATTTTTACCCTACTGCACTGGCAGCCGAACTTTGTAGTTTAAGAGTCATTCAGATGGTACTGGTTTGGAAGGAATGAAGGGTTATGGACAGCATCTGAAGCTTGGTACTGTATGAAGTCCTGAGAGGCTATTGGTGGAGGTAGAGCCTCATTGATAGTTGAAGGCCCATGTTTGAGGGAGTCATGCAGAGAAGTTGAGGGTTAGCCCCTTGAAGAGAGCATATGAGATGCTATTGCTGAAAGTGTAGCCTAGTCACAGCAGAAGTCCCAGTATATTGGTGATGCCAGTATCATATGATGACCCCAAGAACAGCAGCAGCATTGAGTATAGCAAGCCAGTAAGAAGCACCTTCCATGGCCTCTGTATCTGCTCCTGCCTCCAGGTTCCTGCCCTGTTTGAGTTCATATCCTGACTTCCTCCAGTGACTCCTCTGACAGTTGCCTGCCTTTGGATCCCTCTCCCCTAACTGGGATGCCTTGGCTTTCATCAATAGAAAATATGAACCTTGATATGCCAACATATATTGATTGGAGGCCTCTCCTTCTCTGAGGGGAGGCCAAGTAAATCTTTCCTCCCAAAGTTGCTTTGGTCATGATTTTTCATTGCAAAGATAGACACCCTAAGTAAGATAATTAATTTTGTCTGCAAGATCTTCTCAAGTTCATAATATAACTATTAATGGATTGTGATTTTTTTTTCTTGTCTTAGAAAATACAGATTATTTCGAAGACTGATCCTTACTGGCTGGGAGTGAAGGTGGTAGGATCCTTAAGGCTAATGACCCTGAAGCAATCCTGTGACCAAGATCAAACTGTTGGCCAATAGCGGGCAGCATTGACACATAGTAAAATGGTGCTTGGGGTAGTTGTGTGTCTCACCAAGGCCTCAGCTGAGGACTCCTTCACCCCCACCTCCTCCCCAGCTCTTGCAAGCATGATTAATTTGTATTTGAAAATATATCTAGATGGAAATTCATTAGAAACAAAGCTAACAAAAACTGAGCTTGTACTGATCCTCTGGCAATGTCTACAAGGTTGTTCGGCTCACATGGGCCTCAGAGAGATTTTATTCTTCACATTTTCTTCTTTTGGTTCTTCTGCCTTTCCTAGCAGCACAGCTTGGTCCTTCAGGAAACCACTGATAAGAAAAGCCAGTCTGACTTCCTCATGCTTGCTCCATGCTCCCCATTTCACAGTAACAGGAACTTCATCTTTAGAGTGCAGCTCATGGTGGCTCTTGGCCATGCGAGGGTACAGGTAACATGGACTTCCTCCTCCTTGGCTCATGAGACCAAGAGGCCATGGGTGGCACTCCCCACACTGATGCTTTGGGAAAAGGATGCTGTGATGATGCTGTTTACTGATTCTCTAAACTGTGGGCCCCTGTGAAAATCAAAGTTAAATGAAATACTTTCCTACTTCAAGAGGAAAGAACCAGAGTACAGTCACAAGCAGATTAGAGCAACACCAAACTGCAATTGTGTAAATACAAAAATATCCCCCACTCCTTCTATCTCTGGAGACACACATAAACTCCTCCTCAGAGATGACAGCCAGACAGGACAAAACAAGACACTATGAGACAAGGGAAACATCTCCACGTTTCATCCATTCATTAATTTACTTCGTGTCCTGGATTAATTTAGTTAGTCTACATTGAGATCACAGCTTCCCCTCCCTCCTCTCCTCTTAGTCCCTCCCTCTTACTTCCCATCACTCTACCCCCCTCACTGTCTCCTCAGAGAATGGGAAGCCTCCCATGGATAGATGTTGGCTGATCAAGGTGTGTCTTTTTTCTGTTGAGGCTAGACAAGGAAGTCCAGTTAGGGGAAAGAAATTCCCTGGCAGGCAAGAGTCAGAGACAACCCTTGCTCCTTCTGTTCCAGGTCCCACATGAAGGTCAAGCTGCCCATCTGTTACATATGTGTAGGTGACCTAGGTTTGTCTCATGCATGCTCTCTGGTGTGTGGTTCTATCTCAGTGAACCTCTATGGGGTTAGATTGGCTGCTTCTTGTTTTAGTCAGGGTTTCTATTTCTGCACAAACATCATGACCAAGACGCAAGTTTGGGAGGAAAGGGTTTATTCAGCTTACTCTTCCACATCACAGTTCATCACAAAAGGAAGTCAGCACTGGAACTCAGTCAGATCAAGGAGCAGGAGCTGATGCAGAGGCCCTGGAGGAATGCTGCTTACTGGCTTGCTTCTCCTGGCTTGCTCGCCTGATTTCTTATAGAATCCAAGACTCCCAGCCCACAGATGGTACCACCCACAAGGGACCCTCTGCCCATGATTACTAATTGAGAAAATGCCTTACACCTGTATCTCATAGAGGCATTTTCTCAACTGAAGCTCCTTTCACTGTGATAACTCCAGCTTGTGTCAAGTTGACACACAAAACTAGCCAGTACACCTCTGTAGGTTTTCTTGTGGTATCCTTGACCACTCTGGTTCCTTAAACCCTTCTCCTGTCTGTTCTATTATATTCCCTGAACTCTGTCTAATATTTGGCTGTGGGTCTCTGCATCTTTTTTTTTTAATCAGTGGCTTGTCAAAAGCTCTCAAGAGACAGTTATGCTAGGCTCCTGTTTGCAGAATATCATTAATAATGTCAGAGCTCTTGAACTTATTGTAAAAGGTAACCACTTAATGAACAGAGCGTCCATAGCTCAGGTGCTAAGATAACAGTTAGTAAATGGGACCCCAAGAAACTGAAAACCTCGGTAAGGCAAAAAACAGCATCAGTGGGTAAAAACAGTAGCTTAAAGAATGGAAAAAATATCTTGAACAACTATATATTTGGTAGAGGGCTGATACCCAAACAATATAAATAGCTCAAGAAATTAGACATCAACAAAACAAATACCCCATTATTAAATGGGGTACAGAGTTCAACAGAGAATTGTCAACAGAGGAATCTCTAATTGCCAAGAAGCACTTAAACATATTTCGAACATTCTTAGTCAAATGCAAATGCAAAGGACTAGGAGTTTCCATCCTATATACATCAACTTGGCTAAGATCAAATTGCAACTGACAGCCCATGCTGGTGAGGACATTGTGCAAGGGAGTTAGTCCTCCATTTCTGTTGAGTGTCTCAACTTGTACAGACATTTGGGAATCAGTCTGGGCGTTTCTGACAAATAATTCTACTCCAAGACCAAGTTATACCACTCCTGGGCATACACTCAAAAGATGTTCCACTTAGCACAAGGACACTTGCTCAACTACATTAATAGCAATTTTATCCATAATAACCAGAAACTGGGCAACCCACCTGTGCCTCACCCCTAGAATGGATAAGGAAAATATTCTACACTCATGCCATAGAATACTAATCATCTACACAAAAATAAGGAATAGTATGTAATTTTCAGACAAATTGGTGGAACTGGAAAATATCCATTCTGAATAAGGTAATTCTGGCCCAGAAGAACTTGCACGGTATGTACTCACTTCTAAAAGGATATTACCCATAGAGTACAGGCTAAGCATGCTACAATCCAAACACCCAAAGAAGCTAAGTAACAATTGGTCACAAGGTGAGATGATTGAATCTCACTAAAAAACAGAAATAAAATCCATATCAGTAGTGGTTGATTAGAGGAAACTTTATGAGAGAGGGTAATGGGGACAGGAACATTTTGGGGGATCAGTTTTGGTGGGAGGACCTGTCATTCCAAGGCAGGAAGAGAGAAAAGCAATCCATGTGGGGTCATCTCAAGGACAAGCCAGAGACCTGGGTTGGGGCAGGCTCCTGAGAGGATACGGGAGTGACCCTGTCTGAGACACTGGCAGCTGGGAATAAGGAGACTGAAGTGGCCACCTCTAGTAGGGAGGCAGGCTTTCTAGTGGAGGGAGGGGGACTCCAACCCACCCACAAAACCTTCCATCCAAAACTTTCCCTGCCTGCAAGATATGCAGGAATAAAGATGGAGCCAAGATTGAATGAATACCCAACCAATGACTGGACAAACTTGAGACCTACCCCATGGAAGAGAGCCAAACTCTGACACTCTTGATGATACTTGGTTGTGCTTAAGGACAGAAGCCTTGTATAACTGTCATGTGAGAAAATTCATCCAGCTCCTGATGGCAATAGAAAGATACCCACAGCGAAAAAGTAGTCAGGATGCAGGGAGTCTTTGTAGAAAAGTCACAGGAAGGAATGAGGAAGCCAAATGGGGCCAAGAATACCAGAAGAAGACCCACAGGGCCAAGTAACCTGGAACTATTGGGGACTCACAGAGTCTGAATCACCAACTAAAGATCATGGCTGGTCTAGACCTAGGCCTCCTACACATATGGAGCAGATGTTAATCTAGGTTTTAATGTGGGTCTCCTAAAAATCAGAACTGGGGTTTTCTCTCATTGAACTTTGTTGCCTTCCTTTACAAACTTTTCCCCAGCTTGGCTGCCTTGTCTGCCTTCAGTGGGAGAGGATGCATGTAGTCCTGATGTAACTTGTTGAGCCTGAGCTGTGTGATATATGGTAGGGGTGGGTAGTGGGTGCCTCTCCTTCTCTGGGGAGAATGGGAGCAGGAAATGAAGGTACAGGGTTGGAGGGTAGGGCTGGGAGGAAAGAAAACGCAGGATGTGATCAGGTGGTAAGGTGAATAAATAAATGAATTAATGCAAACAAAAGAAATGATCAATAGGAAGCTAGATTTAACATTTAAACATTGTCCACTGCAAACTGAATAGAAACACAGGCTCCCTGAAACATGTTAGCAACATATGTTTTCATGGCAGACTGATAATTATACTAAAAAAAATTAAATATGAAATTTTTTTGGTATAAGATAAAGTTGTGAGCAGTGTGGTGAAGCTTGGTGGCTATACTTAGTGTGTACTTATAACTAATAATTAGCAGATGTAAATTATATAAACAATGTTGTTTCAGTCAGACATCAGCCTACAGATATAAATATGTAAGGTTATATTTATTTTAGTTTCCTATCTCCCTCTTTCTGCACATTTCTTCTTTCTCCACTCTTATCAATATATGCTATACCCTTATAATTTAAAAATTATTTAGGTATTTATTATTTTTATTTTTATATACTTATTTTTCACAGCTTTTATTCCTATTCTTTGCAGGGATAAGATGAAGTCAAGAGAGACAAGAAGGAAAGTGCTGATGGACTCTAGCTTCACCCCAAGAGAAAGTTTCTTGAATTTTCCTATTAGGTATTCAGACTAAGAAGATAGAATGATATCGATTTTCTGCTCTGAAGTCTCAACCTGTAGAGTGCTGAGATAACTGTTATGTAGTATTACACCTGTTTATTGGGGTTCCCAGATCCAGTGAATGGATAGGTAAACACTCTGTGAAGGGAAGCACATCCAGACCTTTCTTGGAATGACTCAGGATATTGGTATTGCTCTGGCAGATCTTCATAGTGACTATCTAAGAAATA
>CM052712.1:76695077-76723971 GCA_028551405.1 Uromys caudimaculatus
GGGGGGGGTGGGATGTGGAATTCCCCTCCTAGAGGCGGGTTGGGGAGGGGATGGGGGGTATACAAAGAGGAGACTCAGAAAAGGGGAAACATTGGAAATGTATATAAAGTATCAAAAATAAAAAAAGGAGGAAAAAAAAAAGATTTTGCTCATACTTTTAGTTCTTTAGTGTTTATTAAAATATAGACTGATAATTGGGGTTTTATCATTGTTATTTGTCTAACATCTGTAAAATAATTGAAAGCTCTCACCCTGAAAAGAATAGAAACATGAACAGGTGATTTTCCAGAAACCAGAATTTGAAATGATATGCCATGAAATCTCTTCCATTTATTTTCAAGATGAGTGTCTCAGGCAGAGATGCACAATGACTCCAAGACATCTTCTGCTTCCATTGTTTTACATTTTACCTACAGTAGTCCTCGCAGACCAACATTCTCTGAGGAAGGGGAACAGGTATTAGATCCATTCAATGAGCATCTTCTGCTTTTCTCAGCTATTCGTCTGTAGAAAGGAGAGGACACTGTAAGAAGGCTCTTCATGACAGGCTGCCACACGGGACTCCCAGTGTAAGGGAATGGAGTGACTTACAGCAGGGACAGAGTGTATTCTGTACGGATGGGGCACATCCTCCTGCAACTCTGGTTCATTTTTTCTAGATCTAGATTTGGGTGAGGCCATGAACAAAGCATGGGGGCTCTGGGTCACTAGCTAACAGATGATATGCCCTGAAATCTCTTCCATACACATTTCTTTATTTTTGATTAAGTGTGATTTAAACTATCCTAGTTTGTAGCCAGCCATGTAGATGAGGCTAGGCTGAATCCTTTTCATGAGTGAATGTGCAGACCACCACAGCCAGCAGTGAAACAAGTTTCTGTGGAAGTGTATTCTTTTGTTCGCCGTTAAGGAGAAATTGGAGAGTAGAAAGTACTTTTGGTACTGGAAGCTACTGATTGAAATGGGAGGCATGATTTCAAAGATCATTCAAATCCCTGCTGGAGGCTGGGCTTGATATATTGCTGTCTTTCCTTCACATGGAAAGAAGAGGCAGGAGGAGCAGAAGTACACAGCCTGTCTTATTGCAGAAGCAGCTCATACACGACAGGCTGTCTCAACAGCAACAAAGAACCCGATAGAAGCCAGTATAAAGAGTGATTCCATGGTTGAGGTCACTGTCTGGCCTCTTTGACACTGAGTGCTCTGCCATGCTGGTTCTGTGTGTCCACACAGCGACCAAATAGGCAAGCACCCATCCCATATTGTCAGGCTGTCTCTAAGGCTGGCATGTGGTCCAAGGTGATACAGATTATTTACGTTACCTCATATAAACACATTTGTGACATTGGTTTTAAACCATGTTTGCTGGTCTGAGAAGATGAGGCAGGAGAATTGCAAATTTGAACAAACCTGACCTGAAGAATAAGTGGCCACCTCAAAAAAAAAAAAAAAAAAAATCTGTGAGTGTCTGTACATACCTCTTGCCCCAACATCCTCAGTTCTGAAGTAGGTGGATAGAATTGATTATCAGCCAGGGTAGGCTACACTGGAACTACACCAGCTTACAAAAACGAACAACTGAATGAGTTGAATAATTGAACTGGAGATGTATCTCAGTGGTTTGATGCTTGCTTGGCATGTATGATGCCCTGGGGTTCTGTCTCCAGACTCATATACTGTGAAAGGAATGTGAAATTTTCAAATTTGATGGTTCAGCTCAGTGGCTAATAACCAGCATAGCTCACGTCTGGTTCCTGGTCTTTATCTTTAAACCATGGGAAAACTAAGGATATGTGGAATTTCTATAGGTAAAGTACTTGTAGGTGTAGAATCACAATAAATCAGGTGTTTATTTCACATAATCAAAATATTTGAAATCACCTTTAACTTCTCAAGATTGTTTTGTTTTCATTTGGTGTGTCTGTGTGTGTGTGTGTCTGTGTGTGTGTGTGTCTGTGTGTGTGTGTGTGTGTGTGTGTGTGTGTGTGTGTGTTTCAGTTTCTTTATATAGTTTCTCTCACTATATAGAACCTTTAAGCAATACCCAGGGTCTCAACTTCTGTCTTGAAAAGCAGAGTAACTTCACTTAGTTGATTTCTTCTCTAACACGTTTATGTTCTGGATTAGATCTAGGAATGGCATGCCCCTGGGCTGTACAGTGCCTCCCTGTAATCCAAACACTCAGTAACTCCAGGTTATCCTAAGTACATAGCCAGACAACTCGAGAAACTGACTCAGAGACTAAGTAACTGAGAAGCAGAAAGTGACATTTTTATAAGCAAGGCAAGTGCCTTATCCTTAGAGTTAAGTCCAGCATGTTAAAACGTTTTGTTTTGGTGTGTTGTTGTTGTTGTTGTTGTTGTTGTTGTTGTTGTTACTGCTGCTTCCTGTTCCTTGGTGCTCTTAAAGACCTCGGATGCTTCATCACCATCTGAGGGCTCCATGTGGGCATAATATGGCCACTTTGCAGACACATAATGTTGAGCCTTCACATTTCCCATGGAAATATCTCATTGCAAACCTCAGTGGCCCCATCATTAGAATAAATGGTGGTAGCTTTATGACTGTGCTTGGGACAGTATATTAAGGGGAGTTGGCTGTAAATCTGATGCCTTGAATTAGAGCCTTAGAAGATCTACATGGTGGAAGGAAGTAATCCCCTCCTGCAAATTTTTCTCTTACCTCCACATGTAGACTACTTGTCACAGTTTGGATTTTGTTGCTGTGAAGAGACACCATGACCACAGAAACTCTTATAAAGGCAAACATTAAATGGGGTTGGCTTACATTTTCAGAGGTTTAATCCATTATCATCATAGTTAGAAATATGGCAGAATGCAGGCAGGCATGGTGCTGTAGAAAGAGCAAAGAGTTCTACAGGAGTTCTACATCTTGATCAGAAGGCATCAGCAGAAGACTGGGCCACACTGGGCATGGCTGAAGCATAGGAGACACACTTTGTCCAGCAAGGCCACACCTACTCCAACAGGCCACACCTCCTAATAGTGTCCCTCCCTGTGGGTCAAGCATTCAAACACTTAAGTTTAAGGTGGCTATACCTATCTACGCAAACCACCACATCTCCTATACGAGTAACTTATGCAAAACCTAATCGTAAGTGAAAGAGCCAAAATAAATAAAAACAAAACAAAATGCAAAGAGCATCCTAGCAGCCAAGATCTCTATACTGACCACCATGTGCTGTAAAGTGAGATTCTCTGGTGAAGGCAGAGAGTTGCTTTTGTCTATGGATGTATCAACAAGATGAAAAAAGACAGTTTAGTGCCATGTCAATTTAGCTCAAAAAATTATTTATTTGTTATGCTTTGCTACATTAAAATCATTACTTTTGGTGATTCTTCCTCCAACTTTTTTGTACAAATATGCAGTAATCCAAAATATTCTATAGAACCCTGATCATACACGTTCAATATGTTTCCCCACCAAACTATCAGGAACAATTTCCAAATCAGTAGATAGAGTTCAATACTTAAAACTGGATGCCATAAACATCACATAATTAAAAATTATTTGCTGCTCAGTTTTAGCTCTTGTAAACATTTCCATGAAAGGAGTTATATCTTGATACAATTTTGTAAGTATTTTTATTGAGAGGATGTCTAGCAGAGCAATAAAATCCATTCAAATCAACTTGGGTCCAGAGGGCAAGAAATTTATCTGAGGCCAGATTCAAACCGTAACTCTTGCCAAGAATCATAAAATGTCCATGATACCCTGTCAGCTGCTGTTCTGCTAGTTCTGTTAGTTGAGAAGAAAGAAGGAGTCTTCATCTTTAGTATGATGGATATGTTGTTTCAGAATAATGTTTCCACCAAGGCAGTAATTGTCATGCATTTTCATTCTGTTTCTCTCTTCATAAATATAGTTCTTAAATGTCAGGGACATTTTCTTGGCAGAATGAACACTTTAAATATTTTTCCAGAATAGGATTGAGCTCCTGGGACTTCAGGGTCTTTGTTTCTTCCTCCTTTTCATTTTTAATTCATCTCTCCATGCTCTCTAATGACATCAGTTGAGTGCTCTACCAGTCTAGCTTGTGACATGGGAATGTAACAACACTGAACAACAGTGAAGTGGGGGAATAGATGTCGTGTTATAGAAACAAGACTGAATATGCATTCAGTCTTGCAGGCTACCAGAAATGAGTGTCAGGGCCATTTGGAGGGTCACATAGCATGCGTTATTGAATTAGACTTGATGGATATGTAGATATTCAGCCGGTGAGAAAGGCTTTAGAGTCAAAGAGCTTTGTGTAGAGAGCTCAGTGTTCTGAAAATGATTGATGTGGTCAGAAGTCTTTACCCTGAGATTGACAGAAGCTACAATGGGAAGTTAGGATCATGTCACAGAAGGCCTACCTCCTGTCACACAGGAAGTTCCTATGCCTCTCATGTACTGTAATCTAGATGAGAGATGAGGGCCTCCATCTTGGAACTGAGCCATGATGTATGTGAGAGATACAAAGATTTGAACAATGCCAGCTGAACCATATCCAGGGTCCCAGGTCTGTTGAGTTTCAAATTGGGAGACAACTGATGACCAAGAGTTGGGGAAGTTGGTAGGTAGCCAATTTCTTCTCTGACTCAAAATTTCCTGAGATTAAAACTTAAGTGACCCAGGGGCAATCCAAGATTTTTAAGTGCCCCACTAATGATTGTTGGTTTAGGTTTCCATTATAGGATAGTATGAGAGTAATCAAAACTTAAAAACCACTTGGGAGAGGCGGTCACATGGTCGTGAGCAGACATGGAAGGACTGAGAAATGAGTGTGATCAGGGTTCATGATATGAAATTCTCATAATCAATAAAATATTATGTTGGAAAACCTTACACAACACAAATCTTAAAAGATTAAAATAAAATTCAAGGGGCTGAAGAGATGGGTCAGTGGATAGGGGTGCTTGCTGCTCTTGCAGAGGGTACAAGCTCCATTGCCAGTACCATAGCAGCTTACAATCACTTGTAATTTTAGCTCTGAAGTTCCGAAAAGCACCTGCCCCACACACACACAGAGAGAAACAGGGAGAGAGAGGAGAGAGAGAAATATCAATAAAATAAAACGAAAGTGTGAATTCTTGTCATTCTTGATGAAAAAGGCTAGGAAGATTTTGCCTGTAATTTGTGTTCAGTGCAAAGGCACTGTGATGGTTTGTATATGCTCAGCCTAAGAATGGCAGTATTAGAAGGTGTGGCTCATTTGAAGTAGGTGTGGTCTCATTGGAGTAGGTGTGTCACTGTGGGCGAAGGCTTTAAGACCTTTACCTTAGCTGCCTGGAAGCCAGTGTTCTGCTAGCAGGCTTCAGATGAAGATGTAGAACTCTCAACTCCTTCTGCACCAGGCCTACCCAGATGCTGCCATGCTCCCACCATGATGATAATGTACTGAACCTCTGAACCTGTAAGCCAGCCCCAATTAAATGTTGTCTTTATAAGAGTTGCCTTGGTCATGGTGTCTGTTCACAGCAGTAAAATGTTGCGGGAAATATTAAAAATGAAAGCCGGCATGTTCCCATGCTAGTGCCAGCAACCAGTGGGCCACAGAGCTCGTACCGGGCCACAGGGCTCCTGTCCTGTACATCTCACTCAGTGGTCACTCTGCTCGCCATCTCTCCAGTGGGGAACCCCGAGTTCCTCTCACTACCACTCAACGCCCCATGCACCCTGCGGTCAGCCATCTCAACACCCAATTACATTAGAATTAAAACTCTTAAGCATATAGTTAACCAATCAGATTTATGTGTCAATAAAAACACAATTTATAAGATGCCAATACAATAATTTCAGAGCCAATTGATAACGATAAAAGCTGCCCACCTAGATTAGACAAATTATCCCAAAATCCTAACCTTTATGATAACATAACCATCGGTGGCACTACACCAGTTCACATCCACTGCCATCTTCCTTCCTCTCACCCCAGACACTCTCTGTGTGCCACCTTAGCTCCACCTCCCTGTTCCCCGTCCAATCACAGGGCTCCTGTTGCCCTAATGTAATTGGATAGGGAAAATCCTGCAACAGTAAAACCCTAACTAAGACAGGTACCCATATTAAATGATTTCTGTATTTGTTGCAATAATATAGGAATGTAAATATGTTTGTTTCGAAGACAAATAGTATTGAAGTATATCTTCTGAAGTTTTCCTGTACCTGCTTTTCATGTAACATCAGTAGTGGACTGTCCATATCTGCACATCTCTGGCTAATTGACATAGTTTCTGTTCCTGTTGCTGTGATAAAATCTCTGAGGAAGCAACGTAAGGGAGAAAGAGTTTACTTTGATTCACATTTGAGGTTCAGTCAACCATGGAGACATCACAGCAGGAGCTTGAGGCAGCCAATCACATTTCATTCACAGTCAGGAAACAGTAATAAATACGTGTGCTCATCTCACTCTCTCCTTTCTGTACAGTTCAGGATCCCAGCCTAACATGGGTGGGTCTTCTCACCTCAATTAACCTAAGCACAATAATTTCCCTCAGGCATTTCCAGAGGTTTATCCCAGATGATTCTAGATCATACCAAGTTGACAACAGAGATTGATCATCACACAAATTTCTAAGGGATTCCAAGTGAATGATTTCCAGTTGGGGGAGGGGGCAGGAAATGGACCCAGTGGCCCATGTAAACAGAGATAAATGTTACATGAGAATATTTCATAACTCATGAAATTATCAGTAGCAAGCAAAATGTACTTGAAAATTTTTTAAGTAGAAGATTGCTGGTAACTCATTAGAATTGACTAAACTTGTCAGTTTGAGGACCACATGCAGCTTTAACTGCCACTTTCAAGGTCTGAAGCAAGCAATATGAAGACATGAAATGTTGGAAATTTCTATTTTCACTCCCAGATGCAGTTGCACTCAAAGTCCTACACACAAGCATTTGATTAATGGTCTAGGCCACTGTCCACATAGACAAGGGAACACTGAATGTGTTTTCTTGGATTCTAGGTTCTATGGCAGGAGGAATTCTACACATAGAAACCCAGATGGAACACAGTAGGATGTCTTCTTATCCAACTAATCCTACATAAAAGCAACAAGGACTTAATAGCTCCAATCAACAACCATTGAGGTTGAAGAGATGGCTCAGGGTTAAGACCTGGCTGCTCTTCCACAGAACCTGGGTTTGATTTCCGGTACTATTATTCCAGGTCCAAGGGATGTGATGCCTTTTTTTTTTCACATCTGCTGGCACCAGGCATGTACATGATACATAGACATACATGCAGGCAAAACAACAATATACAACATACAAAATAAAATAATTTAAAAAACTCTTCGTTATCCAGTACCAAATGGTCATCCCTGAAACAGGTATGAAAACATACACACAAGTAATACTCTATAGATTGTGCAGATCATGGTTATATATATTCCTGTGTGTATATATACATATATGCATGTAACAATTAGTGAAAATAGTAACCATAATTTTGAAAGAGATCTAGGATCTAGAAAGGGGTGTATGGGAATACGAAGAGGGAAAGGAAAGTTGATGTAATTATATTATAATCACAAACATAAATCCCAGCCATTTGTCATGCTCTGAAGATCACTTGGATAGTCTGCTGAATTCTACTCACCTTGGCTGGGTTGCCCTTACAGTTGGCTGGCTGTTGACTTATTTAGGGTGGTTGTGGTTGGAGTCACTGCCTCTGCTCTATTTGTAACTCATTCTACTCTGACTCTCTGGGCACAATTATGATGGCACCCCAGGTGTGTGATACCTAGCCTTGAAACTGACTTATAGTTCTGTGCCTAATTAGTTTCTAATCCTGATCGCTATGAAATCCTGATCATCTTACCCTCTTAATCCTGAACTCTGAAAGTCACTATTACATAAATAACCTCATGTCTCTACTTCTCCTATATCAATATCTGTTTACACTTTGCAAGATTGGCAAAGTCTCTTACCCACAAGGTCACCTACCTAGTCACTGAACTTATTTTCTATTCTTTTAGTGTTATTACTACTATAGTGTGGTCTGAAGTGTCCCCAAAAGGCTGTATGTTAAAGGATTGAACCCTCACCCAAGGTGCTACTGAGCTATCGTGGAATCTTTAGAGGGTAAGGTGGCTATCTAGTGGCGGTTAAGTCATTAGAGGTATCCCTTTGAGGGGAGAAGTGCGACTTCAGCCCTTACTTTCTCTTTGCTTGCTGGCAACCATGAAGTATGCATCTCTTCCTGCAATATGTTCCTGCCATGGTATACTGTACCATCGAGGCCCCAAACTACAGGGTCAAGTAACTATGGATGGGAGTCCTGAGCCCGAATCAGCCCTTCCTATTCATAAATGTATTATCTCAAGCATTTTTGTCATAGTGATGGGAAGATAAAAACCAGCATTTGTAAGTATGTATGCATGATTCTTTTTTTATAAGAATGATTGCACATTTCACAAAGTTCTATCCCTAAGTTGTTTTTATTTCAGAGGACTTGGAGGTTGTATCCCACCCTGTCCCCCCATCAACACACATATGTATATTTGTGTTTATGAGTATGTGTATGTATATTTGTACATGTGTGTCTGTGGGTGGGATATGTATGTGTTTTGGGGGGATGGAGGGAGAATTGATTCCTAAAGTAGACTTCCTTGCCACCAGAAAGTAAATGCAACCACCTGTTTCCATACCCTTGCCAAAATGGCAGTGACCAAGCTATTTTTATTATAAAGATGATTTAAGAAAGAAGTAATTCACAATATTTTAATTTGAAATTTCAAAGTTACAGAAACATTATAAGAACATTAAAAACTATCATATTTCTTTTACTTAGACTCACTAATTACTTTAATGTATGCGTCCCACCATTCTCTTTACAGGGAATCATCATATATTTGATGAGACACTTTAAATTAAGTTGCTGACCTGATGCCCTTCAGCCCTCGCACATTCCAGGAGTATTTCTGGAAGACTAGAATCCCATTATAAACAAACAAACAACAACAACAACAACAAAAAGAAAACCACAATGAAAGCATCCAAGTTAGAATGCTAACCCTGCTCTTTACTATCCTGAAACTTGTGACCTTCTTAACAGTCCATATTAGGAGGCGCATGCCATTGACCTGTCTCACCATGTTTGCTGTTGATCACTTGATCTTCCTGTTGTGCTGACTTCGTAGTTTTGCAATGACAATTTTACCCTTTGTAATTGACTAACAGATTCTGGGAAGATTTATGCTAAGAAGTAGGATATCGGGTTGGTCTGACCTTTCTACCCACTAGCTTTAATACTCACAGGTGACTACCACTTAAACTCCTTATGACTATGACAGCTGCTGTTTGGGTTTTGTTCTTATTATTTCTACATATATTAACATATATATTTTACACATACATATATTCAGTCATGAGGAATAGCCCTTCCTTGTATCCCATGTATATTTCATTATATACACATATACTTTAATCAAATAGATTAGAACACACTGCTTTCTCCCAACGGTTAGATTGTCTCTGCTTTAGCCAATTGGAACCCCTTTAGAGTGGGTTCTACATCTTCTGAGCATTTTATGTCTTTGTGGCATGAGTAGTTCCAAGTTTATTTTGCATTTTCCCCTGACTCAGCACTAGAATCATTCATTACTAGAAGGTATTGTAAGTTCTTTTAATCAGAGGTCAGCAAGTGTTTTCTGAAAAAGGTCAGACAGTAAATATGTCATATGACTTTGTCCCAGCTACATAAATGTGCTGCTGTGGTGTGATATAGCTATGAATAATACTGAAATGAATGGGTCATGGATACCTTCCTATTGCTAAATTTGTTTCATAAGCTATAGCTTAGTAGGCCCTCTTTTCAATGAGAGAAGGTCTTTAGAAGCCAGGATCTAAGCAGTTAGTGTACTTACCATTTATGGGGTGTGCTATCTTTATAGCTCATCAATAAGCCTGGCTGTGTTTCAATTTTTGACCCAATTTTTCAGTCCATTCATTTTGCTGATTTTTTTCATTGGGTCATTGAGCATTTTATTGTTACTTACTAGGAGCTCTTCATTTCTTCCTATGGGAAAATATGGATGGATGGATATATAACATAAATAAATTTAATGAGTATTACACTTAATCATTAATCTCCTTAAATCAGCCCCTCCATTTATTAATTATGAAGATGTAGACTCCTAACCAGAATTCCCCTCACAGCTGATGTGGTACTGAGTAGGAGAAAAGTCTGGAGAGGGTGAAAAAAATATTTATGTTGCAAGCAGCTCTTATATATGGGGAAGCTAGCCCATCGCAAATGCATTCTGGTACAACTAAGTTTATAAGCACATGATGAGGTTTTTTTTTCCTATCAGCAAGCTTAATCAAGAACGAGTTGGGTGACTTGTATATTCTCAATGCCATGAGAGCCATTTTTTGGTGATGATTAATAAAGAGCAGCTGTGATGACATTGTCACAAGAGATCAGGTGCTCTCTGCCTTACAGTTCTTGGTTATAAGAACTTTTGTGGTTGTAACTTGCGCCATGGAGCTTCTGTGGTGCTGTTCTGGAGTGAGGGCTGGATTGTACGTGGACATTTGATTTTGTTTCTTCCACTAATCCTGTAAAGCAGAGGATACTCTTTCAAGCCCCCTTCTATTTTACTGAGATGGAGTAGACTGTCATCTGTTCTGGAACTCTGGATCCAGCATTGCTATGATAGATTAAGATGGCATTTGACATTTCCTACATGCTACAGTTCTGCTGTAGCAAAAAGTGGTTAAATTCACCAGCACAATCATAAAAATCCATGCCAGCCCAGAACCTTAGGATGTGGAAACAAGGTCTTTAAAGGTGCAATTGGTTAAATCTAGAGATGGTATAAAAATAGATAAACATGGTTTCTTAATCCAATGACCAGTCAAAAGCACAAGGGGTAGAGCATGGAGTTGGAGGTTGACATTTGATAAGCTATGGAGTGCCTGAAGCTATTACATATCATAAGAGGCAAGGAAGGATTATCTCTTAGAGCCTTGAGGGATCATGGTTCTGCTGTAACATTGACTTTAGACTTTTTGGTTCCATAATAATACAAAAATAAGTTTCTGTCTGGTTTGTGATAATTTATTATGGAGGAGGACCTAGGACAGTGCTATATCCCATCCTGAATGGTAGGCAGACTACAGATGACTATTGGCATACATTTCAATGATTACAATGTTCACATGTAGGTAACTGGAAGGAAATGACCAAATAGGTGCCCCATACCAGACATTTGAGAAATATGGTGGAACTCTAGCCATAGTGTTGTGTAATTAGGTGACTTTTGCTAAGCTTGATTAATGTATTGGAAAGAGAACATGTTGAGAGTGTTTAATTTGTGATTGAAAATCTAAGCATGAAAATCAGAACCCTTCTTGTTAGGTGCAGAGAGTACAAGACAAAGCCATAGATTTACTCAGGGTAGTTGTGAGACTCCAAACTGTCTCATTAGCAGCTAGGTAGGGTCCAGCTAAGCCAACACCAGAGTCCTGGTTGGAACAGAACAGTGTTGTGTTCAAGTCACCAAGTCACCCAGAACTCTGAGTAGAGTTTGCCCAGTGCCCCTTTAGGGTTCCCTTTGCTCAGGAGAGCTCAGACTCCTCACTCACACCTTCTATCTTCCACCTCCCCCATATTCCCTCCCACATTCCAGTCACAACATAACTGGCTTGGGGGCTGTGCTAGTCTTGATCAGAAAGGAAAGAAACTTCTCCAAAGAAACTACAGACATTTCTCAGGTGATAAAGATATGACATGGAGTCTGTATAAGCCACAGTTGGAGAATCTCAGACTGGTAAGTTTTGGAGTAAGGTCATTTTGAGTATGAATATGATATAGCACGTGACTATGCAACCAGGAGCTCCGCCATACTTAAGTTAAATCAGGGCTTACAAGTCATTGGATTGGATGGGGCCAGTGGTTATTGATAGAGGGAAAGTCCATCAAAATCAAGCTTGAGTGGAGCAAGCAACAAAGAAACTGTCTCCAACTTCTGAGTTATTCCTTCCTGTCACACTCATGTCTTTCTGGCCTAATGGAATAAGATCAAACAGACATCCTTACTTAAGAGTTCCAGCTAGCCTAAACTGCTCCACAGGGTAGCCTAGAGTAGACACTTTCTATTAGAGCAATAAGTAGTGTGCTGGTGCAGCATCAGAATCCTCTCGCAGTTCTGTGGTAGCTGTCCTCTACAGTCTAGAACTGACCCTGAGATCTGGGGGACACCTGTACAGGCCTGGGACAGATTCTAACAAAGGGGATGACTGGATTCTAGAACAGCAGAGACCATGTGACAATACATAACAGGAGAGACCAGCAGACACACCACTAGATCCCATAGCAAGATCAGAGTGATAGCCGCTGGAAGAGACCTGAACTCTGAGGACGTCCTATAGAATGGAACATGAATCCATTCTGTAAATAATATCATAGCCACTTTGTGGTCATCTAACCTAATTGCTGATACTTAAGAGGTCTTCTTGATATAGAAGATAGGATGAGATTAAATTGCAAATCCAGAGGCCCATTTTATTAGTAAAGTTTACAGTAGAATGGGGTTTCCTAATATACTTGTGTTCCTGGCTCCTTTACTCTCTTCACTTCTGTTTAGGTAACATGTTTTTCCACTAGACTAAATTTTGCAGTCACCTTTTCCAGGCTCCTAATTGTCTTCTAAACAGGAACTTTGCCTCATTCCTTGGATTCCTAACAGTATATTTAACACAATGTCTTTAAGAGTATCTTTAAATAAATGTGCTTCCCTCCCCCCCCCAGGCCCACTCCACAATTAAATGTCCTCAAAATCTAAACTCAAAAATTTTCCTACCCCCCGCCCTGCAATTCAACATCCTCCAAGTCTAAACTCAAGTATAATTTCCTAATTTTCACAGTACCTACTGATTAATCTTTTTATGGGCCAATCACACACACACACAGAGATGCATGATGCTGCTCTCGAGTTGTCAACCTAGAAGTTGGAGAAAAAAGAGTGAGTCCTCTGGATTAGAGGAAGTTCTACTTTGTAGAAGAGAGACTTCTTCAGCATATTTTAGTACAAGTGGGAAACTAACTTTTCTAGAGATGTTAAGCCACCTCTGCAAACCTGAAAGGTCTAGAGGTATCAATATCTTCAGGAGCACCCATTCATATCTAGATCCCTTGTTTTAAGTTTTTAGGTTTTCCCTAGTGTCTTGACTTTCATATTTAAAAAAAACACCTTGGCACAGCACTCCAATGTCTCCGCAGCCCTGTGGTTCAGGTTAGGTGTGTATATTGCTGCTTAGTTATGTCTGCCTTAGTTCTACAGAAGTATGGGACTTCCAATAAGCAACCATGTAAGGGTGATGACTTAGTTGTTCCTCAACTAGTTGTTAGCAGGCATGGTTCCTTGTCATCCCACTGTAGGGCATCAGTGCAAGATCTCAGTGGTCAATTCTGCTATCTCTGTTGGCTTTGTCCCCTCAATCTTGTTCTACCGCACCCTAGATTGTCAAAGCCTACATTACTGCACTTGAAGTATCCCTCCTTTCCCCCCTCAGAAAGCATTGTCAGGGTCTCTTTGGTAAAATTGTTAACTAAGTCAGCAACTTAGAACATATTTTGTTGTGCCCCTCTGTACTGGCTAGGTTTGTGTATCAACTTGACACAAGCTGGAGTTAACACAGAGAAAGGAGCTTCAGTTGAGAAAAATGCCCCCATGAGCTCCAGGTGTGAGGCATTTTCTCAATTAGTGATCAAGGGTTGAGGGCCCCTTGTGGGTGGTACCATCTGTGGGCTGGTAGTCTTGGGTTCTATAAGAAAGCAGGATGAGCAAGCTAGGGGAAGCAAGCCAGTAAGGAACACCCCTCCATGGCCTCTGCATCAGCTCCTGCTTCCTGACCTGCTTGAGTTCCAGTCCTGACTTCCTTTGGTGATGAACAGCAGCATGGAAGTGTAAGCTGAATAAACCCTTTCCTCTCCAACTTGCTTCTTGGTCATGATGTTTGTACAGGAATAGAAACCCTGACTAAGACACCCTCTCTAACAAGGACAGTGTTCGCTTTGCTCACTGGATAGTGTATAAGCCAAGTCCAAATCCCTGTATTATCATGCTGTTGTTGTTGTTGTCGTTGTTGTTGTTTCCCTCAGACCACTTCTCATACCACAAGAGAAGCAAATTCCAGGACAGATGCTTTTCTTTAATGTTCTTACATTAACTTTTCTTATGTGTTTAATTGTATCAGAAAGAACAAAGATATGGCTATGAGTCACATGCAGTGTGTGACTAAATTCCTGTGGAAAGAAATGTTGAATAGAAACTTCTTAAGATGGCTGCAGTTTAGACAAGGACATTGTTGGAGTCTTGGATAACTTTACTTCCCTGCTCAGAGATCTGACCAAAGGATATTTGTTTTAGCTACTAGGGACCAAGTGACAGCTTAAACACTGTTGGCTTTGAGGGAATCTCAAGCCCTATGTATATATATTTTGAGGGCAAGCTAAGTTGTTTATGGAATTAATTACACAGTGGGTTTGCTTTTAATCACCATCTGGCATCTCTTTAGAATTTTTAGTTTGTTTTAGAATTAATCAGACAATAACAAACTGTTGTTATAAATCACATTCCATGTTACTGTTTTATATTAAATAATTAGAGCCATTCAAGTGATATCAGATGAGCTAATTTCAGTTGGAAAGCATTCTTCTTTGGATGAACTCTAAATCAGTTGTATTTTGTAATTATTGTTTATTTGTTCATCAAGTCCTGAGAGTTAGTTAAAGAGCAGTTTTATTTTTCTGAGAAATATACACCAGAGCATGAAATCAGTAATATTTCTGTCAAAGGCACATGGTATCAAAATAATGGTACTACTATAACTGGCCAGTTTATAAGTGACCTTCATGTGACTTGACAGGCCAGTTGTCTTTTGGCTGATTGTCAAGAAATATATCAGTTACTTCTGCTCAGAAAATGTCTCCTTCCAAGATATTAAACTTTGTACTGCAGAAAAATTCATAAGTTTGATCATAATTCATAGAATTTTAATGCAAGCTCATTAATCAAGCTGTATAGACATAAAATTTTTAAATGAATATAATTTGGGGAGTACAGTGATTACTGCTACAGATACAATTCTAAATCACATTGTGCTTTGATATTGTTACACACAGGAAAGAAGCGTTTGGATTTGCATTTCACCTTATTTGATTACTAGAGATTCTGTCTGGTTAAATCTTGGATGCATCTCTGAGAGACTTTTCCTAGCATGACCATCACCATTACCCAGGACCCAGGTTTGAAGATAGATCCAAATTCTGCTAACCCAAAAAATCACATTACAATCATCTGTGATGCCACAGATGAGTCCTGGTAACTGTGCAAAGACATGTTTACATTATCTCCAGGATATGACATAAACCAGGAAGAGCAGTTCGGTGGTGAGGATGAATCCACTGGGAGAAGAAATGGGATCATGAGTTAATTCCCAATCTTCCATTAGGTGCTACAATAGCATTGGTACCATCTTGGACTTCTAGAGTGATAGAAAAATAGAAGCATCTTTTTCATGACTCTCCCAGTATTAAAGCAACAAAGGAGAAGCTTTCCTCTACGAAGGGCTCTGAGGACCAAGAAAGAGGAGATGAAAAATCTAAAAAGCATGGAGAAATAGACAAGTGTCTCAGAGACAAGTGTGATGGGCATCCATAACTCCAACCCCAGCTTCCCAGCAGGAAGAAATCGAATGTCATCCTGAGCTCTCAGTCATGTAGAAGGATTTGCTATGGTGTCTGTCCTGTATAATAAGCTAGCTCCAGATAATTCCATTGCATTGTCCACTATGTGAGTCCTATAACCACATGTCATTTGAGAAGGGACCTGTTAAGAACTAAACTATGTTGAAGACAAAAAACCATAGAATTACAATCTAGTGTCCTTAGGGCTACCCTACCCCAGTGAGTGGGTGGGAGATGACCATGGGAAGCAGCTATGTAGAAAGTCAGAGTCTGTTATAAATCCACTAAAAACTGTAAGCAGTGAGGGGTTTGGTCTGTGGGGGTACAGTGGTGGCAGCCCTGAGTGTAGTTGCCTGTGAGGAGCTGAGCCTAAGACCATTGAGAATTGGCTGGTGCATTGCTGGTTCTCATGGTGCCTCTACCCCTGGCATAGAATCCAGTAGTTTGTTTCCTTCCAGCTCAGGGGCATACCCCAACATGCAGTGGGTTAGTCATTCGTCATGTCTCTGGGTACACTGACTGGAGGAGTCTGGAAGAAGTACTTGCTTGTCTTGTCCATATGTCACCAAGTCACAAAGCTCTTTAGGGTTAATAATGCCTCCAGATTTATAGGATAGTTGCTTGTAGAGTAAATTCAGCCCTGGCATGAACAACAGACTCTTACCTGAAACTGTAAGAAATACAAATCACATCTCCAGCTATACACCACATCAGTACAGTGCACTCATCTCTGTAGTGGTTTAGCACACTCTGTCTCAAGTTGCCAATGTCTTTCTTTATTCCAAACAGGAATAATCAGCATAAATAGAGAAGTTGAGTATGTATAGTCTAGTCACTGAAATAGAAAAATGTTCCAAAACTTGGGAACATTATAGATGCTCAAGGAAAGGAAGCACTTAGAACCATAAGCAGGAACAGCTAGAAGAGAAGCTCTTGATCTCATATTAGAGATAAACCACTAAAGTACAAAACAAACAAAGACTATTGGAAGTAGAAAACAAGAGGTACCAAACATATATAAAAGAAAATCTGTCAGAGTAACAGAAGATTTCTCAGGAGAAACTCCAAAGCACAGAAAGTCAGAGAATGATGTGTTTCAAGCCCTCAAAGAAAACAACTGCCACCCTAGACTACCATATCCAGCTAAGTTATCCTTCAGAATCAGAGGAAAAATAAATACCTGTGAACCCCAATAAACTAAAGGAACTCGTGGACATTACAGCATTACAGCATGACAGAAGATACTGAAAGAAATTCTGGAAGCACTAGATGATTCAAGACAAACATTCATAGGAGTACAGGAAGTAATCAATCTCTTTAGAAGAACAGATAAAAGCAAATGAGAGTAGGAAAGAATTACACAATGAACCACCAGATTTCTAAGATGAATAAGGAGAAAGACATAAGCACAGATTTTTCAAAACTACAAAAGAAAGACATTAAAATACAAGGAACTAGTATATACCTTAAAATAACAACCCTGGATAATATAGATGATTAAATTTCTCCAATTAAGAGGCAAGGATTGGTAGATTGGATTTAAAACACAAGACTCAACAAACAATAGGGTGATGTTCTTACAACACATATAGATACAAAAAGTGAAGACATGAAAATAATAGAATTTCAAGCAAATGAAATCTGACATAGCTCTACCTTTCCAAGAAAGCAGAGTTGAAGAAAAAACTGCTTAGAAGAGATAAGAACACTACATGTTGATGAAAAGATATGATTGATAATATGGACACTAAGCGTCCGCAGCACTCAATTTTATGAAAAAAGGGAAAAACAAGTCCCATTGTAATTATGGGTAACTTCAACTTTCCTCTCTTACTGGTAAATCATCTGGAGTCAAACAAATAATTAAGCAAAGTGACATCAAAGCTGTAAGAGTTAAATTGTACTATATATAAAAAAAGAACTAATTGATATCATCAGAGTGTTCCATCCAAGGGCTACAGAATAAATGTTCCTGTCATCAGTACATGGAACTTTCTCAACATAGATCATATTTTAGGAATATGTCTTAACATGCATGAAGTTATTTCCCCTTTTTTGTATTATCAGATTGTAACAATACAAAACTAGAAATCAACAACAGAAATTATACAAACACATGGAGATTGGATGATATACTTTGTTTTAACAGTGGACCATCAGATAAATCATGGGTAAATGGAAACTTTCTAGAATTAAACAAAAATGGAAGTTCAACTTATATTTTATAGGAATCAGTGAAGTCAGTTTTAAGAAGGAAGCTTACAGTTCTAGGTGCTGTGCTAGCTAGTTTTATGTCAACTCAACACAAACTACAGTCATTTTGGAAGAGTCAACTTAGGTTGAGAAAATAACCCTACCAGATTGGCCTATGGGCAGCCTAAGGTGGATTTTCTTGACTGATAATTGACATGGGAGGCCCAGCTAATTTTGGGCTGTGCCATCCCTGGACAGGTGGTCCTGGGGTGGATAAGAAAGCAGGCTGAGCAAGACAAGAACTATTCAGTAAGCATAACCCTCCATGGTCTCTGCATCAGCTCCCTTCTCTGGGTTCCTGCCTAGAATTCCAGCTCTCACTTCCCTGGATGGTGGACTTAAAAGTTGAAAAGTGAAATAAACCTTTTCCCCCCAAGCTGTTCTTGTTCATGTTTCATTACAGCAATAGAAAACTAAGACATGACCCACATTAATTTTTTTAAAGGAAATAACTCTCAATTTAATGGTACATATACAGGTTTTATAATAACAAGATTTTAGAAGAACTCAAATTTCACAGAGGGAAAGAACAAAAATCAGAACAGAAATGGAAACCAAAGGAACAATTCAGAGACCTAGCTCTGGTCACCCAACTCCTGCTCCAGCTCTCATACCTCATCAAAAAGGCTACTTTTCACAGCAGAAAACATTACAGGAGTCCACAACTAGTAAAGATGCAGAGAACCACTGATCATGGGGTGTCCAGCCCCTGACTGATACATCTACAATACCACCCCTACACCTAACACAACATGGAAGAAGAGGAGGCTGGTAAAAGCCAGGATACTAGGATGTCTGGTGTGAGATACATCGTCTACATATGACAGCGAGGATGTAGTCACAAATGCCTCAACAACCTGGTTGCTTAAATAAGACCTGCTCAATGACTCCAGTTAACATGCTAATATAAATGGGGGGAAATCTCACAAGGCTAAGTGAAAAGCTATAGGCAATCAATAGTTGCTGAGAAAGGGAGCTTCAATCTCCTCCAGGGACCAGCCCTCTAATAGGTTATTTAATATTAGGACCCATACCTAAACACATACACATGCAAGAAATGATAAATGGATTATATATTTTTATATGTGGGTACAACAATAATTAAGCCATGGGTTTGAGAAGGATTAGCAGACATTGAGGAAGCCAGAGGGGTAGATACAATGTAAATATATGATGTTTTCAAAATTCTTTTAAACAATACAAAAATAACATTAAAGATAACAAAGTTGTTTTTTTAAACAAACATTAACAAACCCTTAGCTAAACTAACCATGGGGGGGGGGGGAGACAGAGACAGAGAGAGACAGAGAGAGAGAGTGCACAAATTAATAACGTTAGAGCCTCTAAGAGAAATATAACAAAGATATCACTGAAATGCACATATTATGGAACATTATATACCAATGAACTGGGAAATCTGGAACAAAAAAAAATATAGACACATATTACTCATCACAGTTGAGTCAATGGGGGTGGTATAAAATGTTAAATTGTTAACAAAGAGATTGAGCTCCACTAAAAATCATGCCAGCATGAAATCAACTATACAAGTATAAATGTCCTCTATAGCTGTGGCTGCATTCTCAAATGGCCGAGGAAATGCAAGGTGGTCCAGGAGCTGTTCAGACTTTGTGGCAGAGCAAGACCAAGATTTGGGGCGTGTAGGTTTCAGTTTTGCCTTCGGGTGTCCAAGAAGGGAATGTCAATGGAAATCAGTACTAGAGAGGAATGATCAACAGAGAAAAAAGAGACGAAGAGCAAGAGCCAGAAAAAAGCTGCCTGCAATTGGGGAAGTACAAAAATGTGGAGTGATCAGATCAGAGTGCAGGTAATGTGGAACATTTGCTTGTAGCTGGAAGCCATTGTCCACTTTATTGTTTGACAAAACAAACAAACACTGTGAGAAAAGTGTAACTTCATAGCTGTAAGCTAAGGTTGTTAGTCAACCCTAACTTCAACAACTTTATAAATTATCAGAGAAAGCTTATCCAAAATATTTCTTGCTAGAGCTGCAGATAATGGCTCTGATATTAAGAGCACTGGCTTTTCTTGCAGAGGACCTGGGTTTGATTCCCACCACCCACAATCATCTGTACTTCTAGTTCCAGAGCATCTGATGTCCCCTTCTAACCTCTATGAGTACCAGGTGTGCACATGATACACAGACATGTATGTAGACACAATGCTCATACACATTAAATAAAACATGTTAACTATTTCCCCACTGACATTTAATTTAGAACATGTATTGGCTGAGATCTCATGCTAGCCAGCCAGAGTGGTGCTTCAGGCTCCTCCTACAGAAAGACCCATCTTTTGGTACTGGATGGATGTTTTAAGCCTTCTTATAGCACGAGTCTTCAACTTTAAGGGCTCTGAGTTTCTCTTAGGCAAAGTTCCAGAAGACACTATTACTCTGCTCTTATCAATGGAGGAAGAATTATGAGAAGAAATATTACTCAGGGGACACAAAGACCTTCTAACAGGAACCATCCAAAGCCTTTCATGAGAGGCTTTCTAGAACAGACACCAAGGGGTGCAGTGGGCACTATCATCCATGGTCTTAGAGCAAGAATAATGGGTGTCATTAGCCTGTTCTCCTCATAGCATCCTTTGATGAAAGCGGAAGGCATAACAGCAAAACAGCCCAGCAAATGTGATCATGTGTGAGACCAAGAGAAAATTAGCCAGGCCATGAGGGTCCTCTCCAATTTGACAATGGAGTGTGGGATAGGAAGAACGGATGTGCTATATGATCTTCCATCAATCTTCACAGCCTCATGCTTCTCAATTACTCATTTGGAAAGGGGCAGCAGATGATTCCAATTCCATCTCTAAGAAGACTGTACAGAAAAAAAAAGTTTGATCAAAATATACCCAGTGCTTTTTGGAAAAAAGATAGAATGTGTTAATACCAATATTACGGTAATTAAACAACTCTACCCAGTGGAGAATCTTCATCTCTTTTGCCTGGAGTAAATTTGGTGCAAATGGGCAAAGTCAAATGCAATTTAAGCTAAAGCTAAATCTCTATTCTCTCTGTCTCTGTCTCTGTCTCTCTCTGTCTCTGTGTGTGTGTGTATGTGTGTGTGTGAGAGAGAGAGAGAGACAGAGACAGAGAGAGACAGAGAGATATGCATTGTTACTAAATTCTTGTAAAATACAAACAAGCAAGACTGAATGGTTTGAACAGTATAATTTATTTTTTCAAGATTATGCAGGATTCTGGTAACTCGTCATTTGTACATTGTTGCCTTCTTAATCTGTCCTCATGTGTTTTCCTCTGTGCATAAGCAGAGTGGGATCTTTCATTCCTTTTTCTTAACAGGACCATCAACCCTATCTGATTAGGGTCCTACTCTTATGTCTCTTGATCCTAATTATCTCCCCAAAGTCCCTGTTTCTAAGTAGAGATTGGGTTTCATATAATATTTGTTTATGTGTGTGGAGTGTGACCTTTTATTCTGCAGTAGTTTGTTCTTCCTTGGAAGTTTTGTTGTACTTCTAGAGGATGCAACTTGGTTCCAGAGACTGTGCCCATCCTGTGATATCCAAGTATTTCTGCCAAAGGGGAATTTCTAAGCACAGTTGGTGAGATCATAGCTCCCAGACAATGTTGCAGGTAAGAGACAAATCCTCTTTCCAGGAGCTCATGTGCCTTTTGGGCCCAGGAATGAGAATTCAGAGAATATGGATTTTATGGGGTCTACTAGCTTAAGGCTATGGTGAGAATTTTGTTTTCTGTTTCCTATCTTTGACAGAGATATTGAATATGTCACTTAGGGAAGTAGATAGTATTCTTATTGCATTTTCATATACTAAGTGAATTAATAACTCAGCAGGGGATGTTTATATTAATATGGAATCATTCATCAGAAACTTAAAACTTCATAGCTAGAGGTATAAATCAGGGTAGAATGTTCGTCTAACAAGTATGAAGCCCTGGGTTTAATACCTCAGCATGAAAAACAATGCGAATCAAGTACTCGCACAAAAACTACCTCTAAAACTATTGTACAGAAACCCAGTTGACCTTGCTGCTGAAAAAGACTACAATTTGGAAATCCTCTAAATATATGTGTCCATAAGGAAGTGTGAATACACACACACACACACACACACACACACACACACACACACACTCATGTGGTGATTCATTTGATCATGAAAGTTAAAAACAGAATACTATAATCCAGGATCCAGAGCAAGTGTCCCTCTATAGGGTTGGTTGGCTGAGCTTTGAGAAAGTGGGGTTTAGATTGGTCTACAGGGTGATACTGTCCACTAATTCTCTAAGGTCTGTGCCTTAAGATAAGAGAGGCCATAGGGATCACTTCAGCACTGGCTGGTGGTATAGATAGGGAAGCACATAATTCAAGCCAAGGACAAACTGCACTGGCAGATCTAATGGGACCAAGTTCAGTGCTTTGGCCATGAGATGGCAGTGTCTGGTCGTATAGCAGAGCTACCAGGTTTTGAGCCACTTTGGCTTGGAGAGAGCCTTGACTAGAAAGCTTCTGAGAGAGTTTTAAAGAAAGAACTGAACAGAGATGGACTCAAGGAGTCAGAGGCAAAGCTGCATTCCCCAGATGCTGGGGGTGGGGGATATTTAGGAGGATGTCGGCGAGGCTTAGCAGACATCAAAGATGATAAACAGAAAGGACCAAGAGAAGGAAGGAGATGCAGAGAGGCTAGATCAGAGTGAAGCCAAGCTAAAAGACAAATGAGAATAAAAAGTGAAAGTCTCACAGGAAATTCAGTTCAGGAGACTAATACAAATTCTGTTAATGAGGGTAGAACCTCATTTCAAAGCAATATTGCCTATGAGCATATTGGATTCCTCTTGCTCTAAACAAAGACAGCGTTCCAGTATATGCTGAGCCATTATATTTGACAGCATGGGAGAAAGTCTAGGACGGAGCATGCTTCTGTGGATCTGTGTTTTCTGGTTAAGGCATCTGACTTCTTAACCCTATAATGGGAGGGGCTGTGTTCTGCAATAGAGGACAGCTAAGACTTCCACCAGTATGTCTTCGTCTTTGGAGATGCTTGTCTTGCCTAAAGCACACTACTTGGCTTAAATGAGGTACTTTGGGGTGTGCTCGATGTAAATGGGGAAAAGTCTGTTAAAATAAAAGGCACAGTGTCTGCTGCAGACGTCCAGGTCAATTCTATCAGCAAAGTCTGTAAGCACTGCCATGCCTTATAAGATATAAGATGTCATGAGTATCACAAGTCAGGATTATCACCATGACCATGATGGTTCTAGGATACAAATCCTGTAAACTTTGTTGATCTGTTTAGTGTTCAAAATATCTCATTGGCTCACCGTAAATATGTTTTGTACTTATTAAAGGAGGTTTTTATATAATTTTATATACTTCTAATTGGTAATAGGTACCAAGATTATGTATATCATTGACAAGTTCTTTCTGAAGAAATAAGAAAATGATTTGCCTATGATAGCTGCTCTCTGAGCATTGGATCAGCCTAGATTTCAGGACTCTTGCTTTCTTCCCAATGGGCTCTATTTATATATCACAGCACTATCTAGATTAGGCAGAAACTGTACCTATAAACACTTTCTGGGGCCCAGGGCTTATACAATAAGCTATGACCTGCATGTAGACCCTTGCTCAGGGGAAAGAGACTGACAAAACCAATTCTCCATCTCACCTTGCTGCATCAGGGGTCCCAGAACATGAACATGAACAGAACAGAACATGAATTGCTCCAGAAGTCTGCCCTAAATGTGCAGCATCCTTTATGAACTTTTTTTTTCATATCAAAAAGCAAGGTCTGTGTTGCCCTCCTTAAATATATGGATGATATTCATGCTTCAGAATAAGATGGATTAAGTGAAAAGCCCAGAGAGAAGCCTAAAGTGTGCAGGGAATCAAAGCATGGGCCAAGCCAGAATCCAAGGTCATAAAAAACTTCTCAGTTGTCACAGTATTAGGAACTAGAGAGGTTTGGGGGATGTCCCAGAAGTAAGCACGGAAAGTCCCATGATGGGACCAGAACACAATAAAAGGTCTTCAGTGACCCCCATGTTAGTGTTGGACATCATGGCACCTCAGTCTCAGGTATCCATCCTTTAGTCTGCCAGACTGTGGGACTTCTGAGTTCCTTAAGCTAAGGAAGCAGCTCACATCTAGATCAATGCATCTTTCTTTATATGCACTTGTTATAGTTTGGATATCCGATGTCCCTCAAAGACCTTGTCTCCTCCTCTCCCCATTCCTTTCTCCCCCACTCCTCTCTCCCCCCACTCTAGTGTACACTTTCCTTCTGAGGAAGTCCCAAATCCTCATGTCATGATCTGCTTTAGGGAACTATTATAGTATGAATGTCTATCTCCCCTCAAGCCCCCAAGATCATATGGTATCCTAAATCCCCAAGACGATGGTGTTAGGAGACAGGGGTCATGGAACGGGGTCGGGGGGTGATTAAGTTATGAGAGCTGAGTCCTTAGGAAATCCTGAGGTCAGAGGGAGTGAATGTGAAGACAGAGCAGGAAGACACCACCTATGACTTAGGAACAGGGAAGTCAACAGAAAAGATCACCAGCATCTCAGTCTTCAGCATGTGACACACAAAGGCTGTCTAAAAGCCACCCAGTTTGTGACACTGTGTCACTATATAATGGAACTGTACATAAACTGTTATAGGAATATGAACTAATAACGGACCTTAGGTCTAAGAGTTCAGGTCACAGAGGAAGGAATATTAAAAGTGAGGGAAAAGTATACCAGAGCAAAACTGATCTTTTCATAGAGGGTTGGAGACAAAGACACTTGCTGATCATGGGACCTTCTGTTCACTGTGTTACAATTCCTCCCTTAGTGAAAGAACAGGAAAATTGCCCATGACATATTTAAGCACTGCCACAAACCATCAGTTTATGGTGATGATTTTTCTGTTTTTCCGTGTCTGTCTGTGTGTGTGTGTGTTGGGTTCAGGTATGGCTGTGCATGTAGAGGCCTGTGGTTGTTGCTGGGAAGCTTCCTTAACACTTTATTCCTCATTGATTGAGACAGGCTCTCACAACCTGGAGATGGGCAGCACAAGCTAGTCCAGCTAGCTAACTAGCACATCTCACTCTCTGATCCCTGGATTCGCAGGTGGGTCAACATTCAACATGACGTTTACATGGGTTCTGGGGATCAAACTTCTGCCCTACTTACACACGGAGCACTTTAGCCCTGAGGCCATTTCCCAGCCCTGTGTTTTTTCCTAAGTTTTTTGTTTTGTAATGACTGTACACAGCTTGGTATTGTTTCTTTGACCTTCCTATAACTGTTCTTTCCTCATTTTGAAAAGGCACCCTTTCTATCTAAGCTTATGAAGAGCTCAGGAGATACAAGCTCTGGTTTAGAAGCTGTGGAGCATTTCCTTTGGGAATGATCACTCTGTGGCAGCCACAGAGAAACTCTGCTCAGATCCCCTCTGAGGAATGAACAGAGAAAGCAATTAGCTAATAGGTTGTCTCTGCAGTAAGAATAGCGATTGGATATTCAGGCAGCATCTATAGAGCTGGGTTGCTAGGGCCTACCTGGCCATTTCTGGACAATCAGGAACTTTACTGTGTAATATTTGCTCCAGTGGTCCCTTGAGTTGAACAAGATATTATCTAATATGTAAGGTGGTCAAATATCTTTTCAGACCCCAGCCCTTTTATTCTTCATAATTATATACCTCAACAAACCTCTAAATACTCTTTTTGAGAAGGTCAGATAGGAGATAGTTTATTCTGAGCCAAATTTGGGTGACCATGGTCTGGGACCATGGATTCTTGTTGTCCTTCATGTCTTGCTCCACCACTGATGAGAAACCATTATAAACACAGAGCAAAAGCATTCAATAAATCAATGAATTGTAATGCACAGAATTAGTGTAGAACTAGGCACGTTAAAGGAAGTAAGAAATCTCTGGTATAGGTTTCAGATGCTATCTAATGACATTCTCAGAATTCTCAACTTTGAGATTGGTGGAAGCTAATGGTCTGCTCAGTTAAGCCATTTCAAAGGTTTTACCCGAGAGTCAAAAGGATGTTAGATCAGATGCAGAAACAGGTGATCAATGGCCATTAAAGGAACTAAGGATAGCCCAAGATAACATTGGCTTTTGATCTGTAGCATTCCATCTTCCTGCAATCACCAAGGTTCCAATCCATCAGTAGATCTGCAGAATCATCAACACAGATGTGGTTTGTTTTTTTTTCTCAGTGAACGTGGGTTAATAGTTTCACCAATTGGACAAGCATCACATTTTGTACATGTGGAAGCCAAATGTTTCATACCCTGTGATGCTAGAGAGTAGGAAGACTCATTCCTAGGACTGATAAACAAGAATATGAGCAAGCAAGAATATAGTATTTACCATAGAGAAATAATTGTTAAAGTCACTCTGGAAAAAGTCTCTTGATGACATTAGTATTCATAGGCAGCATGAATTGGGGTCTGAGTTTTTCCTTGTTTATACCCCGATGATTGAATATTACATATTATATGTGTGATGCATAGCTGGATCATACTTAGAATAGTCAAGAAGACAGTATAGCATAAAGAAGTAAAAGTGGCAATGAGGAAAACAGGCATACTAACTAACCAAAAGGACCTTCATCTGCATCAATGGACCCTTTTACAAGAACGGCATGTTATTCTGTGTCTATGGTTTGCTGTACTTTAAGAAATATTTTATCTGTTAACAAACCTCTTATGTCTTTAATTACTTAAAATTACATTTCAGCATCTGGTTACTGGAGTATTGAACTGACAAAATTGATACCAAGATATGTCTGTAAAGTCAAAAAGACTCATCCACCAAGGCCTTTAAGTATATGCTGGCAAGAAGGGTTCTATTATCAGGACAAACTTGAGTAGCCACTACCTTCTCTGCAGGCTAGTTACAAACAGTAGGAGTAGTTACTGATCCTGGATAATGTCTCTCAACGGGGTGATAAAGTTCGTGAAGGTGGGTGAATAATCAAGAAAGCAGTATTAGAGTCTCTTGGTTACGTCAACATTGTCAACCATAATTATCTGGGTTTACAGGCCAGGACGCACTGGCATTGATGTAGGAAAGGCTTTCAGAAAGCTAGAGAAATGTGTGCTAGAAGACATGGAAGAGTAAGAGTAGGCCACTGATGAGCTTAAGGGTGGTTGCTACATAGATGACCTAATCCCTTGTTTCATCTCCAGATTGAGACGACTAACTCTTTTAGTTGTTTGTCGGTGACATAAGATGAAGTCGACGTGTGCAGAGGTTCCTTATCAATGTGAGGGAGAAAAGAACAGATGTAGGTTGGTAGAGAGAGCCTTCAGACTCCTGGTGTGGAGGCAAGGAAAGACTTTCTGGGTGCAAAGATCTGAAAGGTGCAGGGCAACCAGAGAAAACTAGGATGAGGTCGGTAGAAGCTCTGAGCTGAAACTGGTTATTGGATGCCCAGTGAAGGCCAGGGCAGAGGCAAAGGAAGAACACTGAGGTCCCAGGTCAGTTATTACATGAGGTTAGTTTTCTCATGTCTACAGCTGAAATACCTAACAGAGACATGGAAACATTTCTTTTGGCTCACAGTTTCAGGTTTAGTCCACAGAGGTTGGCCCTATACCTGAGTAGAACATCATAGTGACAGGCATGTGACAGACAGGAGTTATTCACGTTATGGTAAATGGGAAGCAGCAGGCAATAATATGCCCCCTAAGTACTCACCTCAGGTAACCTGTTTCTTTCATCCAGGCCCTACTGCACAAAACTTCCAGAAACTCTCAAAATGAATGCCATTAACAGGAGATAAAGATGCCAAAACATGAGTCTACAAGGGATATTTAGGATACTTAATCATAACACCTGTGTTCCCTGTAGGCTGATGTCAAGGTGACAAATTTGAGCAAGGAACCTCCCTGCCTGGATACATCCCCAGTGATCTCAAAGCACAGCTAGGATGTGGTCCCAAGGTGAGTGAGGGGTTCAGGGGTGCCATGTGTGATTATTTCCATTCAGAGCCCTTAAATAATATAGACAGAACAAATGTCAGCTGGTTACATATTCTTTTGTTTTGTTTTTTTTTTCTTTCATTTTGTTAATTGAAACAATTGTCCCCCTTATTTCTGATAAATGGACTTGAGAAATCCAACACTCTGTATTCTTCACTGTAGCTGATCTTTTATGGCCCTTGATAACTATGTTCATCTTTTTTTTAATTATTTATTTATTTTTGATACTTTATTTACATTTCCAATGTTTCCCTCTTTCTAGGCTTCATCTTTGGAAACCCCCTATCCCCTCCCACTCCCCCACCTCTATGAGGGTATTCCCCCCTCCCACCAACCCACCCACCCACTCCCTTATTCCCACCTTGACATTCCCCTTTACTGGGGCCTCTAACACCCTCAGGCCGAAGGGCTTCTCCTCCCCCTGACGACCAACAAGGTCCTCCTCGGCCCATATGTGGTCTGAGCCATGGGTCCCTCAATGTGTATTCTTTGGTTGGTGTTCCAGCCTCCAGACCAGGAGGACGGGGGGGGGGGGGGGTTGGTCAGGCCAGTTGACACTGTTGCTCCCTTCGTGGGACTGCAAACTCCCTCAGCTCCTTCAATCCCTTCTCCAAATGCCCCATCTGGGACCTCACTCTCAGTCCAGCAGTTACTGTAAAGTGAAACTTGGGTATTCTGAACTTTTGGGCTAATATCCACTTATTAGTGAGTACATATCATGTTCATTCTTTTGTGACTGAGTTACCTCACTCAGGATGATATTTTCAAGTTCCATTTGCCTGCAAATTTCATTAAATCATTGTTTTTTAATAGCTGAGTAGTACTCCATTGTGTAAATGTACCACATTTTCTGTATCCATTCTTCTGATGAGGGACATCTGGGTTGTTTCCAGCTTCTGGTTATTATAAATATGGCTGCTATGAACATAGTGGAGCA
>CM052712.1:76724471-76737011 GCA_028551405.1 Uromys caudimaculatus
ACCCCCTGTTTCTCCCCACCTCTGAGTTTCCCCCTTTTTGAGTATTGTATAAAAGTAGATGAGTTTTGAAAATTAAATGAGACCTTGACAAAGAGCTTGCTTGGTCTCCTTCTTCTCTCTCTCGCCCATTCTCTCCCACAGGTCATGGGGTCTCCTCGGGTTTCCCTCCAATAACTGGTCCCGCTGGTCGGGGCACTCTTATACATTCAAACTTCAGAGTTCAGATTTTAAACCATGTCTCTCAAATCACATTAAAACATTTAAGTGGAAAGAGAATGAGGAAAGTTGTTCTTTGTGACTTCCGATCAGATCATTAGTGTTACTACAGCATCCTAATCGTCTCAGTGAAAGCAAAGAACGCATATCTGAGGCTACTTATGGGAAGGCTGGAAATAGTACTGAACTCACACAAGGTACTGTTACTCTGGAAGCTTAGATCACATACCATTGTGTGTTTGGGAAGCAATTCTTGACATAGAGAGTAACACTGGGAAATTTTACTTTTAAATTTTGTATTAATGCTATTATTTGCTCTTTGACATTTTCATATATGTATGCAATGCATTTTGATTATACTCTCTCTTTCTCTTACACACACACAACACACACACACACACACACACACACACACGCACGCTCACACAACCTCCTTCATTTCTCCTCAGGATGGTAGTGCTCCCTTGACCTTTGACTTTCATTGAGGTTCTGTCAATGAAGTACACCAACAGGGATCTAAAGCAGGACAGATGACAGTGGAAGTGTCAAGTTTCCATCTCATATTTCAGGACTGCTGAGTGGTAGCTTCCATAAGAGCCACAATATTAAGATTATTTAGAAGGCTTTGAAGCAACTGAGGTGAGAAACCTCACTTCCACCTAAAATGTCATGGACAGAAAAGAGAGTGTCAACTTCTTAGCATGTAGCCTATTTAATGTTGCTCATGCTTGTAATGGCTAAAGCTGTTTGTAGAACAACCAGTGCTAAAGCCCTTTGCTTTCAAGAATGGTGTTTTGCCTTGGATCTTCTAGTTGGTGTACTTATATCAGATTGTGGGCAACATAAGGTCCATCTTATGACCTCTCGGGTTTTATCACTAACATGTATCCCTTTCTTTTGGTAATTCATAGTTCAAATTCCTGAAGTGAAATATGGCCTGCTATGGGCCATGGCATGAAAAGATGAACTGGATAAATATCCAGTTCATGGGTTGACATGCCTTCCACCCAGGATAGTCAGTAGATCACATAACAACAAGCATAAACACCAACACCAGCCTCTTCATAGTAGTCTCTGGTTGGATAAATACTAACAGTGTCTAGAAACAGAGCAAGTGGCATGGATTTTTATCCTAATTCTAAGTAAACTAGGCCAACTTGAAACATGGTTCATGTTTTTGAAGTATACTTCCACTTGACTTGACAATATGACCAAACTGAACTAGAGGAAGGTAGCATCACATGAAAAATATAGCATGTTTGGAGATACACCAATAATTGTCCCACTGCAAATGGTGCTGGTGCATGAACCTCTCCAAAGACCAATGTCAAAAGGACTTAGCAGGGGGGGGAGGGCAAGTATATTTTCTAGTGTTTGAACTTATTAGGGATTTCTCAAATCTTTATGAACTCATAGTACCTTCACCAAAAGGGGATGCAGTCAAACAGGTTTCACTCCCTCTGCTGTAAAACAAGGCACATTCTTTTAATGGTAGAAGTCAAAGTGTCTTTTAGGGTCTGGAAATGACTCTTCCAGTAAAGAGCTTGCCACATTACCACACAGTCTTGAAATTGAGTTCCCAGCTCCCATGTAAACAACTAGCATAGAGCTGCATATCTGTAATGGCCATGCTGAGGAGGCAGAGACAGAGAGATCCCTGAGGCTTGTTCTTCAGTTTTCTAGACAAAATGGTGATTTCCAGGTTCTGTGAGATACCTTTTCTCAAAAACCAAGGTGAAGAAGCAATTGAGGAAGACCTCTAATACTGGCCCATGGCCACACCCATGTATACATATGTACCCCTACGCAAGAACATGTACACACAAAATTCCTCTGGTGCCCTATTATTAAGGGCAAAATTGGTAGAAAAACCATATCTAACATTCACATGTCGGGTGCTGGAATTCTGTTTTTACACTTGATCTTAGCCAAAAGGCTAAGACGTAATTGGAATTCTATTTTTAAAATCTTAATATACCCTAAGGAGAATGAAATAGAGAAAATAATATTTTGAAATAAATGATTGAAAATAATTATATGAATATATAACAATGCAAGGCTCATTTACCTTAAGATAATAGTGCCCGTTTCTATGAAGAAAATATAAGAAAAAGAAGACATAAGATTTCTGCCCAGAGCTCCTTCCCACTCGGCATGAATCTTTGCATCTTTGGGAATATCTCAGAGATGGCCTGCAACATTAAATCATTCTGCAACTTAGCAAGTAGGATTTATCATTACAGCTTTCAGACTTTCCAGTTTGGGATTTCTCACTTCATGTAACAAATTCATTTTAGGAAAACTGCCTGTCTAACAAATTCCATCATCTTTTCTGTAATAAATGACCCTATAATCAGTGGTCTTCCCACAAAGAGAGGAAGATGGAGAAAGCTTCTAAAGTTCCCCCAGCTCCTTTCAGTAAGGAATGGACAGAGAGGTGAGAGCTGTGGCAGAGGGGCCCTCTGGCAATCCTGCTTGCATCTGCTCTCTTGTTCCCTCCCTAAAATCAGGACCTGCCTGGAGCTCCTGCTCCCTCCCCCGCGCTCCTTCTACAGGCAGTTAATAATGCCTGTACTTATATGCGTTCACAAGCCTGGGAATCAGTTTGGGTAGGCTATGTGATGGGAACTTGATGTTCTTTCTAGTCTGTTCACTGTATCATATGTGAAACCTTCATTTCTTAGCCTCAGTTACTTCAAAGCCTCCTGATTAATCTGAATACTGCTGACAACAATCCAACAGACACAAAGGCCCTTCATGGTGATCAGTCTCTCTATCCCAACAATCCCTTGCTTTCCTACAGCAGCACAAAAGGCCTTGTAGTTCATGGGTCGTTCATATGGCTTATTTCTCTTCAACCTAGTACTTCGCAACTTGGCCCATGGACAACCCACATCATTCCCCACAGAAGATTAGGCATGATCCCAGTGGAAACGAGTAGAAATTGACTTAAGGAGAATTTAATAAAAGTGTCGCTAGAGGCTGGGCAAGGATGCAGAGACCACGAGGATGCAGACACAGGATGGAGAGGCCACAAGGATGCAGTGGTGTTCTGTTGAGAATTGGTGCTGGGAGAGTAAGGAGAAGCAGCTTGTACTGGCTGGTTTTGTGTGTCAATTTGGCACAAGCTGGAGTTATCACAGAGAAAGGAGCCTCCCTTGAGGAAATGCCTCCATGAGATCCAGCGGTAAGACATTTTCTCAATTAGTGATCAAGGGGGGGAGGGCCCCTTGTGGGTGGTGCCATCTGTGGGCTGGTAGTCCTGGGTTCTATAAGAAAGCAAGCTGAGCAAGCCTGTAAACAGCATCCCTCCATGGCTTCTGTGTCAGCTCCTGCCTCCACTTTCCTTCCCTGTGAATTCCAGTCCTGACTTCCTTTGGTGATGAACAGCAATGTGGAAGTGTAAGCTGAGTAAACCCTTTCCTACCCAACTTGCTTCTTGGTCATGATGTTTGCGCAGGAATAGAAACCCTGACTAAGACACAGCTGATGTTAGGACACAGAAATAATGAGCACTGTGGAGAGAGCCACCTGGGCAGGGATTAAAGGTGCCACTCAGCAGTCCTGCAAGGTGAGATGGGAGCCCCACTCTTCTCCCAGGCATCCTTTCAGTCTGTTAGTGCTCTTCATCATCTGGCCCTCACTGGTACCCAAAGGTCAGGGAGCTCTCTGAAGCCCTACAAGAAGAATAGAAAAAGAGTCAGTGTAGCTCAAGAAGGTAAATGGAAAATACCCAGGCTTCCTTATGCCAGAAGATACCAGAAGGCTGAGACTTACCCTGCCTGCATATCGTTCCTGTTTGCTAAGTGACTCATTGTGAGCCGGGCAGTGGTGGCGCACACCTTTAATCCCAGGACTTGGGAGGCAGAGGCAGGTGGATTTCTGAGTTTGAGACCAGCCTGGTCTACAGAGTCAGTTCTAGGACAGCCAGGGCTACACAGAGAAACCCTGTCTCAAAAAAACCAAAAAAAAAAAAAAAAAAAAAAAAGTGACTCATTGTTTGTTTCATGCAAACTGTGTCATACTAAACTAAAAACTGCCACACCCAAGGGATGACCTTGCATCCAAATGCAGCATTGTAACAAGTTTTTACTAATAAACGTGTCAGTGGAAATGAGTGTGTCACTTCTGGTTACTAGGTCTAAGTAATGAGTGTGTATTTTAGCATTCTCTCCATCCTGCACATCTGGATATGAGACCTGAGGCCTACACTACAGTAAACTATTAGAGAAAAAGATTGATACTCTTGGGGCATCATGTCAAGGAAACATCCCACCAACTAAAGAACTGTACATCAGCAAGAAATAAACTTGGAGGGCTGGCTACATGGCTTAGAAGGTGAAAGCACTTGCTGCTAAACCCAATGGCCTGAGTTTGATCCCTGGAACACATAATATGCAGAACTACATACATATACACACAAATAATTTCTTTTAGAAAGTTATTAGTGACATAGAGACCATTATTGCATGGATCATTTATTCCCTTTAAAGTAGACTTTAAAACTACAGCCTAGAAATCCACTTTGACTAGGCCCCACCTCCTGGTTTCATCACTTCCCAATAATGCTGTCAAATTATAAATCTGTCTGTGGATCAATCCATTGATTAGCTCATCACCTTCAAGACACTATCACTTCTTCAAACCCCATGTCTGAACAAGCAAGGCTTAGTGGCTCATGCCATTAACCCCAGCACTCGGGAGGCAGAGACAGGTGGATCTCTGAGTTCCAGGCCAGCCTGGTCTACAGAGCAATTTCTAGGACAGCTTGGGCTATACAGACAAATCCTGTCAAAAGAAAAAAGAAAAAAGAGAAGGAGAGGGAGGGAGAGAAAGATTTAAAAACTCTGCCTCAAAGAACATAGCAGAGGGGTGGTTACTTCAAGTTAGTTATGGGCTGGCTGGCCTTTTGGCAGAATGTGAAGTGAGGAGTCAGCATTATAAACATAAACATCTACCCAAAAGAAAATGTGCCACTCAGCAGAAAAGGTCGCCTTGCATTGCTACAGAAGCCTCCACACAACCCAAATGCGATAGTGTCCCGCAAACACCTGCCCCTGTCCAGGGAAGCCAGTGTAAGGTTACCAAAGTGCCACCCAAGCCCCCTTCCTGCCTTTTACCTTCCCTTTTATCTTTATTGGCCTTGGAAAACCCAAAAGCAGCCTGGTGAGTGGGTAAAGAGAAGCAGAGCCCTGAGTCCTGAGCATGGAATGGAGACGCTGCTCACACCTCTGAAGCAGAGTGAAGCCGGAGCCTCAGACTTCAACTTCACATGAAATCTGGATTTGAACAGATAAAATATTGAAACAAAACTCTACCTATAGACTAAGATCGGAGAATACCATTTGCAACTTACCAGGAAAGTCATAAGACCTGGCCTAAACGTCTTTCAAGAAGCAGAAATGACTTGTTCTTCCTTGGGAAAAAAAGAATAATAAGAAAGGAAAGTCATAACAATAATTGCAGAACATATTTTCTGTCCACAGATTCAATGCCCCTCGACACCACAGTGTCTCATGTGCTTGAATCCTCCTATAGACTCAGCTGTATATATGAGCTGGGAATGCCCCGTCTAGTTTTATTTCTTATACAGTTCTTAGCGCATTGGCACATGATTAAAGTCTGAGCAAGCGTATGTGATAAAAATACATTACAGTTTAGTAGATATTTTATCCTGTAGATCTCAAATGACTCCATTTTCTTCCTGACAGAGTCTAAAGACAAACCCTAAACTGTAAACCAAGTACCAGTGTCTGTGTACGTTAAGGCAAGGAGGTCATTTATCAACAGGAATTGTAGACCCGTGCACACTGGTAAAATCGAAACACTTCTTGTTTATAGTACAGCTTTCTGTACATGGTCATCAATCTTTTTATCTTTTCCAGATGCAGTACTGATAGGATTTTAACTTTGAGCCCAACTTTATAAGATAAGCAATTCATTTTGGAACGTCCTTTAAAATTATTTCCCTCTGAGGTATAAGACAAGACCCATCAAGAGACCCCAAGTTCCCTTCACAGCATGAGAATTTTAGGATTGGTATGTCTCTGAGGATTCTTTATCTCTAACTTTAGACTGAGGTAAAATGCTGCAAATATTAAGCAGGCACATATCTATGAACATATCACTCTGAGTACCCCAGGGTCCCAGCTGTCTCCTTGTAAAAGGAGAGGACCAAACCAGTTGATGAAGATCATTGAGTCCAACATAATTTCTCTAATCACTTGTGACTGCTCTTGACCTGCTCTATTTATTCTGGGGAGTGGAAGGAGAAGATGTATGGACAAGCTGTCTCTGCTAATGAGGTGAGAGGTTGAGCATGAAGAACTCACAGACTCTCCACTGCCTGAGGAACTTCCAGAGTTGATGTCCATCATTCCTCTTGACATGAGGAAATGCTGATATGGGATTGTTTTTTTTAAGTAACTGTTAAGGAATGTGTGACGCTTTGGTTCTCTGAGTTTCAAGACTTGGAACCCCCATAGGTAGTCACTAGAGTTGAATGCTATGAAGCATACTGAAACTCACTTCAGGTCATGAATGCAGGTCATCCTGGCTGCATATGTGGCCTGTTCAGGGGTCTAACCTCCTATCACATCCCCTTTGAGTAAAGCTCCATCAACTCTTAAGGGTGATTCGGAATTTTCCAAGTTCTTCAAAGACAAATGGGGAAACTCATCAGACAACCTGTTCTTTCTTCATTATTGTCCCTTAATTTCATCTAAATCACCTCTTTTTGGTGGCTTAGTGAAATACGGCATGAAACAATGTTAGTGGAAAGATTTCTAGTTAACCTTATAGGAACAAGAGCAAACAGAAGCTCAGAGCCTAAATTGCCACAATCCTGCCATCATCGGTTGCTACTCATCATTTTACTAAGCCTTCATATAACACATTAGAGAGTGGGATTAACATGAGAGAGGAAAAGACAGCCATGGAACAGACAGAGAGGCCCGACTTACGGAGGACCAGGACATATGTCCGAAGAAACCAAGACACAAAAGTGACATAGGTTATTCACATAGAATTAATTGGTCTAGGAAGCACTGTGCTTGCTGGTCCAGCAAGAGTTGGCACTCTCAAGCACTGATGGAACCCATGCAGCTGGAGCACCATGGGCAAGCTGGTTTCTTTCTGTAAATGTCATGGGCGAGATCTGTGGGGAAAGACTTCTAAGGATAAGTAAGAAGGTGGGGGATAGGCCCAGTCACTTTACACACCTAAAAACAACTGGCTGTTGCTAACAAAACTATACAGTTAGAAATCATCCTACAAGGAGATGTGCAGCATCACTACTCAGGAAAATGCAAACCTGAGCCACAGAACAGCAAAACAGCAGTAATATCCTCATTAGAAGGGCGAAAATAAAGCATTGACACCAACTGCTGAAAAGGCTATGGAGAAATTACATCACTCATACATTGCAGGGGGCAGTGCAAATTCATGCAAATACCTTGACAGACAGGTTGGGGGTTTATTTTATTTTATGTGCATGTGTGTTTTGCTTGCATTTATGTCTGTGTACCCCTTGCATACCTGGTGCTCATGGAGGGTAAAAGAGGGCATTAAATCTCCTGGAACTGAAGTTATAAACAGTAGTAAGATGCCATATGGGTACTGGGAATCAAACCTGGGTCTTCTGGGAAAACAGAAAGTATTCTAAACAACTTAATCATCTCTCTAGGCTCTGATTAATTTTTTAAAGGATCATAAATCCTAGAAATTAATATATCCCCACTGGCATAATAATGGTATGAATGTTATTGGGATAGCTAAATATTTTCTGACTTGATTTAAGGCCTACCACAAGACAGAACTCATGCCTGGCACTGATAACTGGACCAGGAACCCATGGCTATGTAGGCCATAGACCCTAGGAAAGAACCTATTACTATTATTCTGATTAATAGTTTTAATATTAAACTGCCCCCATGTACTTATCTTTATATTCCTATATTAGTGTATCTCTTGCCCCTCACCAAAGAAGCATCTTTTTGCAGTAAAGAGTAATCAGGACACACCCTCTAGTATTGCCTTCACGGTTTTCCAATGATGGGACTAGACCCTAAACAGGTGCTTTGACAATTCTATGATCCTAGTGAGTGATACGTACATATGGGACCATGTTTTTAGTCTTCTTTATCATCAGACACATCAACCTTGAACTTCAGTCAGAAGCTAGTCACGATTGCCCAAGCATGAGGCAAACAAGGGCAATACCAACTGATAGACTGAAGTGGATGGGGAAAACCCAAAGAACTACAGAAGCTAATCACCGAGGCCAGGGACCACAGTCTGTGCCACAGAGCTCCATAACCAAATAGCACAAGGAGAAGGCTGTCATCCAGGGAGTGTGGACAAGCTGGTGAGTGGGTGCCAATGCTCAGCAAGACCCGCCCTGTAATCTGCAGGACACTGAGACAAAGGAACAGCCTAGGACAGGAGCATTCTGGTTTACAGCTGTGGTCTGTGCCACCCGGCTTCATACACAAATAGCACAGGGAAAGGGTTACCCTGCCAGGAGTATGGACAAGCCTGTGATCAGGGGGTAAGGCCAGTACCTCTGTTCAGAGGGACCTGCCAGGAACCTCCAGGACACAGGGACAAAGGAGTGGCCTTCTGGTTTCCTTCTGAGGCCAGAAAGCTGATCCTGAGTCAGGGCTCCATACTCAGTGCCAGGAGAGAGCTGGTCTCCCAGGAGTACTGCAGGGAGGACAAACCACACCCAGAGAGAGCAAGACCAGCTAATACCACAGATAACCAGATGGCGAAAGGCAAAGACAAGAAAATAAGGAACAGAAACCAAGGAAACTTGGCATCATCAGAACCCAGTTCTCCCACCACAGTGAGACCTGGATACCCCAACACACCAGAAAAGGAAAACTCAAATTTAAAATCACTTCTCATGATGATGCTAGAAGACTTTAAGAAGGAAATAAATAGCTCCCTTAAAGAAATACAAGAGAACACAGGTAAAGAGCTAGAAGCCCTTAAAGAGGAAATACAGGAAAACACAATGAAACAGGCAAAGGAAATGAACAAAACCATCCAAGATCTAAAAATGGAAATAGAAACAATAAAGAAATCACAAAGGGAGACAATCCTGGGGATAGAAACCCTAGGAAAGAGATCAGGAGTCATAGATGCAAGCATCACCAACAAAATAAAAGAGTTAGAAGAGAGAATCTCAAGTGCAGAAGATACCATAGATAGACAACATTGGCACAACAGTCAAAGAAAATGCAAAATGTAAAAAACTGCTAACCCAAAACATCCAGGAAATACAGGACACAATGGGAAGACCAAACCTATGGATAATAGTTATAGAAGAGAGTGAAGATTCCCAACTTAAAGGGCCAGTAAATATCTTCAACAAAATCATAGAAGAAAACTTCCCTAACCTAAAGAAAGAGATGAACATAAACATTCAAGAAGCCTACAGAACTCCAAATAGATTGGACCAGAAAAGAAATTCCTCCCATCACATAATACTCAAAGCACCAAATGCACAAAACAAGGAAAGAATATTAAAATCAGTAAGGGAAAAAGGTCAAGTAACATATGAAGGCAGACCTATCAGAATTACACCTGACTTCTCACCAGAGACTATGAAAGTTAGAAGATCCTGGACAGATATCATACAGACCCTAAGAGAACACAAGTGCTAGCCCAGGCTGCTATACCCAGCAAAACTCTCAATTATCATAGATGGGAAAACCAAGATATTCCATGACAAAACCAAATTTACATAATATCTTCCACAAACCCAGCCCTACAAAGCATAATAGATGGAAAACACCAACACGAGGAGGGAAACTACACCCTAGAAAAAGCAAGAAAGTAATCTTTCAACAAACCCAAAAGAAGATAGCCACACAAACATAAAAATAACATCGAAAATAACAGGAAGCAACAATCACTATTCTTAATCTCTCTTAACATCAATGGACTCAATTCCCCAATAAAAAGACATAGACTAACAAACTGGATACAAAAAGAGGACCCAGCATTTTGCTGCATAGAGGAAATGCACCTCAGGGTTAAAGACAAAGGACTGGAAAACAATTTTCCAGGCAAATGGTCCCAAGAAACAGGCTGGAGTAGCCATATTAATATAGGATAAAATAAAATTTCAACCAGAAGTCATCAAAAAAGATAAGGAAAGACACTTCATACTCATCAATGGATAAATAAACCAAGAAGAACTCTCAATTTTGAACATCTATGCTCCAAATGCAGGGGCACCCACATTCATAAAAGAAACTTTACTAAAGCTCAAAGCACACATTGCACCTCACACAATAATAGTAGGAGACTTCAACACTGCACTCTCATCAATGAACAGATCTTGGAAACACAAACTAAACAGAAACACAGTAAAACTAACAGAAGTTATGAACCAAATGGATTTAACAGATATCCACAGAACATTTCATCCTAAATCAAAAGAATATACCTTCTTCTCAGCACCTCATGGTACTTTCTCCAAAATCGACCATGTATTGGTCACAAAACAAATCTCAACAGATATAAGAAGATTGAAATAATCCCATGCCTCCTATCAGATCACTACGGATTAAGGCTGGTCTTCATTGGCAACAAAAACAACAGAAAGCCCACATACACATGGAAGCTGAACAACACTCTACTCAATGATAACTTGGTCAAGGAAGAAATAAAGAAAGAAATCAAAGACTTCCTAGAATATAATGAAAATGAAAGTACAACATACCCAAACTTATGGGACACAATGAAAGCAGTGTTAAGAGGAAAGCTCATAGCTCTGAGTGCCTCCAAAAAGAAACTGGAGAGAGCATACACTAACAGCTTAGCAGCACAACTGAAAGCTCTAGAACAAAATGAAACTAATACACCCAAGAGGAGTAGAAGGCAAGAAATAATCAAACTCAGGTCTTAAATCAACCAAGTAGAAAGAAAAAGAACTATACAAAGAATCAACAAAACCAGGAGTTGGTTCTTTGAGAAAATCAACAAGATAGATAAACCCTTAGCCAGACTAACCAGAGGGCACAGACACAGTATCCAAATTAACCAAATTAGAAATGAAAGGGGAGACATAACAACAGATTCTGAGGAAATTAAAAAAAATCATCAGATCCTACTACAAAAGCCTGTACTCAACAAAATTGGAAAACCTGAATGAAATGGACAAGTTTCTAGAGAGATACCAAATACCAAAGTTAAATCAGGATCAGTTAAGCCATCTAAACAGTCCCATAAACCCTAAAGAAATAGATGCATTCATTAAAAGTCTCCCAACCAAAAAAAGCCCAGGATCAGATGGGTTTAGTGCAGAATTCTATCAGACCTTCAAAGAAGACCTAATACCAATACTCTTCAAACTATTCCACAAAATAGAAACAGAAGGAACACTACCCAATTCATTCTATGAAGCCACAGTTACACTGATACCAAAACCTCACAAAGACCCAACATAGAAAGAGAACTTCAGACAATTTCTTATGAATATCGATGCAAAAATAGTCAATAAAATTCTTGAAAACCGAATCCAAGAACACAACAAAATGATCATTCATCATAATCAAGTTGGCTTCATCCCAGGGATGCAGGGATGGTTCAATACCTGGAAATCCATCAATGTAATCCACTACATAAAGAAACTCAAAGAAAACAAAGTCATGGTCATTTCATTAGATGCTGAAAAAGCATTTGACAAAATTAAACATCCCTTCAAGATAAAAGTCTTAGAAAGATCAGAAGTTCAATGCCCATACTTAAACAGAGTAAAAGCAATATACAGCAAACCAGTAGCCAAAATCAAACTAAATGGGGAGAAACTTGAAGCATTCCCACTAAAATCAGGGACTAGACAAGGCTGTCCACTCTCTCCCTATCTATTCAATATAGTACTTGAGGTTCTAGCTAGAGCAATTAGACAACAAGAAGAGGTCAAAGGGATACAAATTGCAAAGGGAGATATCAAAATATCACTATTTGCAGATGATATGACCATATACTTAAAACTCCACCAGAGAACTGCTGCAACTGATAAACAACTTCAGCAAACTGGCCGGATATAAAATTAACTCAAATACATTAGTAGCTTTCTTATACTCGAAGGATAAACAGGCTGAGAAAGAAATTAGGGAAATGACTCCCTTCACAATAGTCACAAACAATATAAAGGATCTTGGTGTGATTCTAACCAAACAAGTAAAAGATCTATATGACAAGAACTTCAAGTCTCTGAAGAAAGAAATCAAAGAAAATCTCAGAAGATGGAAAGACCTCCCATGCTCATGGATTAGCAGGATTAACATAGTAAAAATGGACATCTTGCCA
>CM052712.1:76745053-76755519 GCA_028551405.1 Uromys caudimaculatus
CCCAGCACTTAATACATAGTTAACATGACAGTTCACACCTGTGATACCAGCATTCACCATGTAGCTGACACAGCAGTGCACACCTGTGATCCCAGCACTCACCACGTAGCTGACACAGCAGTGCACACCTGTGATCCCAGCATTCACCGTGTAGCTGACACAGCAGTGCACACCTGTGATCCCTGCACTCACCACGTAGCTGACACAGCAGTGCACACCTGTGATCCCAGCATTCACCGTGTAGCTGACACAGCAGTGCACACCTGTGATCCCTGCACCCATGATATACCTGACATGGCAGTGCACACCTGTGATCCCAGCACTTACTGCATAGTTGGCATGACAGTTCACACCTGTGATCCCAGCATTCACCATGTAGCTGACATGGCAGTGCACACCTGTGATCCCAGCCCTCAGGGGGAGGAGGGATGATGATCAGAAGGCCAAGGTCATAAATCATCTTTGGTTACATAGGGAACTAGAGGCCAGCCAACAGTACGTGAGACCTTGCTTTAAAAGGAGACTGCTACAAACATGTCTGCAATATATTTGACATTTTTTCAGCTTTTATTTAAAATCTAAAAGCCAGACATGAAAAATTCCCTTTCTATGAATTTCAAATCAGGACAGCTAAGTGGCAGAAAAGAACCCACTGGTCACTGGTGTCCATTGGTTATATGAGACATGGCTGATAAAGAGGCAAGAAGATGAGGGAAATGTCCCATAGTTGATTGGGGCGGTGAATGAGCAGGCGTGTGTGCATGCATGCAAAACTTCACCAGACTGCATGGTATTTTAACTAAAAAGCCAGAAGGCTGTTAAACTGTCCATTTCAAATGAGTATACTTTATTGTGCATATATTTAACTCCAAAAAGATTGATTTTTTTTTAAAAAAAAACAAATATAATACAGATTTTTAAAAAGACAAAAAATGCAAAAATAAATTCATAAGATATTAAAATGTAAAACTGAAGAGATTCTCCATAATATAAAATTTCAAATATGGAAGACATTGTTCTAAAGTATGGACTATCCAAGAAAATGAAAGATGGAGGGAAAAACCCAAATCCCTGAGATCTTCCTGAGTATAAGGAAAACCCAGATCTTCAGTTTGAAATGTTTTATGCAATGCATTCTTTTGTCCAATGGATTCATCCATTGAATCCATTTTTAAAAATAGCTTGGTTCCCTCAGACCTCTGTTCTAGCATGGCCACCACTATGCTTCAGGTCCCAGTATGAGTGCTAACACCCATACTGTCTGCGATTACCTACCCTTTCACAGCGTACATTTGTCTGCATAAATGCCTGGGGAAGAACCGTGAATGTGCCATTGCATGGTCTTGGGGTCTTGACCTCTTTAGCTCTCAGATTCTAGAAGAATAGTTCAAATCTGGAAACCAGACACTGAGTCATGGCTGTCCTGTGATTGCTGTCAAGCAGTGAGTCATCTCAACTGTGTTCCTTCTGGTTATCTGGGTGGAGCAGTACACATGTTGGCTGTTCTGCACACCCATCCCGAGGACACTGTTTGCTATGGATCAGCGCCACAGTTTGCTGCAAATCAGACCTATCCATTAGCTTTTTGTCTTTGTCAGACACTAAGATAATTGCACCTACCTAACGTCTACTGACGTTGCACTGCCCGCTCAGTAGTATCAAATCACATGTTGAGGTGCAGATGAGCCTAGGTCTGTAACAGCATTTCTTAGTACCCAACACTGAAGTTCCTACTGATGCCAGTTTATTTTCTCCAGGGCAGCTCTCCTGCTTCAGTAAAGAGCGTATCTTCTGGAGCACAGAAGCCTTCTGGGATTTGGATCCTGCACCCACCCTAACCTATATACTCATCACAGATTCATTCTTTTCATTTGCCATCTGCCATGGAAATTCTGCCACTTCCCGGGCTCACTGGGAGAGATTGCTCTTTCTATGCGAAGAGGCACGCTGAGTATGTTTGCATCATGTCTTGGCACTCTTGCTTGAATTTCAAGTCAAGTCTCCCATAAGAGTCTTCCAAGTTGATAAACTCCCTTTTCAAACATTATGCTCTTCTGTGATAGATCCGGAGCTCTCAGAAGTCCTCCCTCCTTCCCTCTTCCCTCCCCCACTTTTCCGTGCCTCCTTTCCTTTGTTTTGGATATGCTATTTATCAAATGCAGTATGTTTAGCCCTGTGCTAAGGAATACACAGAGATTATCATCCTACTTAACCATCGCGTTGGTGCTATTTAGTAACAAGAGCGAGCCCTTATTAAGGAAATGCAGATTCAAGATAAGTAGTGTTTCCCACCCACACAGTTAGTTCTCCATTAATCTATCCCTGAATGTGACCTGTTTCAAAATTCCATCTTTTTCTCGATGACACTATTTGGCCATTGCTTCTTCCTGGTCAGTCTCTATTACTGGCAACACAGATGCCTGAACAATGCCTTTTGGAGGGAGTTTTTTTATTATTATTTTTACAATTGTGAAATATCTGTTTATTCTGTTACTTCCAGTTATGCAACCAATTCATAAGAAACCACCAGATTAATTTTACACAGTTTCCAAAGGACTGTGCCATTTTTTTTTAATAATTTCAAGTTCAAAATCTTTCACTTTGAAACTGGATAGTACATTCATGTCTGCTTTATACATTTGCTTCCATTTTAAAGCTCACCCGCCAGCCCCTGCTGTTACTCTGGGCCAGCATGAGTAAGTAGGTCCTCCAGACGTCTGCTGCTTAGAGCCATAGTCTGCTCACGAAGACTTTCTGTATGGGTTCAGGCTCCTTCCTGAATGCTACCATTGTGACACCCATGTTTCTCCACAAATGGGTGGAGAGTGTAAAGCACCTGGAACGGGATGCTAAAGAGACCAGAAATCATTGCACTGGAACTTTGGTAGAGCCTTTACCTAGCATATATGCAAGGTCCTTGCGTCTGTCTCTGGTACTGGGAAAATCTTTAAGGCAAGTCTATGTCATGGTCAGGAAGTATCTTGGAAATGGGCTATAATAGTATAGGCTGGGGAATATTTTATAGAAATTTTATTCATGTTATCATATTCTGTATACATTCCCACTATATACTCAAGACACAGCTCTGCTTGCTCTGCTCAGCTGAAGGCTCTCTCCGCAGTGCTTTTCCTGCTGAAGGCTCCCTCCACTGTGCTTTTCTTAAGTGCAACAGGCTGGAATAATCTCTTTGACCTTACTGGTGAGAACTATCTAGTAACATTTTTGCCACTTAACATCTTCCTGGATGTGTCTAGCCCTTGAAGCAGATTGGGTGCACCGTGCACTATGTCTTACATGCTATATTCATACTATATTCTACATCTTGTGGTGGGCATGAGAGATATCTACACGTAGATTGATTGTTGTATTGGTGTCATGGATTTCTTAGAAGCAAGCCTCTGTGCTCTCGGCTACTTCCGCATTCTCTAACAATGATGCGATGTTTTTATCTTTTCTTAGGTCTCCCATGATACTGCCAGCCTTATCCATCCTACTTTTCATTCTGTACTTCCTCTCTTGTGTAACTGTGCCCTGGGAACCCTAGGCAGTTAAGTTTATTACTGGTGATTAACACAAGCTGGGTAAGCCCCATATAAGGCTAACAGCTCTCATTGATAAGCTGAAACTTTTTTTTTTTTTTTTTGCTCTGATTAGATCCAACAGATCTGGGGAGAATATTTTATGATTTATTGTCTATAGTGGCTAAAGACAAATCTAAAAATGGTTTAAAATGTCATTGCACAAAGTATGTACCATGGGCCAACAGCATCTATGTTATCTGGAAGCTCGTTAGAAACAGACACCTCTCACACCCAGCCCAGGTACTTGGAACTAGTCTGCATTCCTGTACAATCTGCAAGTTAGTCCTATGACTATTTTTGTTTCAAAAGAATGGATTAAAAAAATAATTTGGGCTGGAGAGATAGCTCAGCAATTAGGAGCACTGGCTGTTCTTCCAGAGGTCCTGGGTTCAATTCCCAGCAACCACATGGTGGCTCACAGCCATCTGTAATGGGACTCAATGCCCTCTTCTGGTGTGTCTAAAGACAGCTACAGTGTACTCATATACATAAAATTAAAAAAGAATAATAAATCTTTAAAAACTAATTTAATGGGGATTCTATGTAAAGATGACTCTCTGTTGTGCTTGTCACGGGCCAGGCATTACGTTTGATACATCAAACCTTTTGATCTTATTAACTACGAAGGTACAGTTTCTGATTTATAGATGGGAGTCTGAAACTTAGGCATTAATGTGTTCTAAACCATCTTATAATTAATAATGCTGATCTTGAAGCCTGTGTGGTCTGCTTTGAAGCTATCTTTTAGATTTTATACCGTAGATGCTAACTGGCCATGCGTGTTCCTGACTACTTATCAATCCAGAATTCACAGAGATTATTTGACCTTCCCTCTTCTCTGCAGCTTCCAAACCAATGACTGATGGGGCTGAAGACTGATGCCTCAACCTCCTGAGAAATCTAGAAAGATAATTTGGTGCAACATTTTACATTATAGCTCAGGTTCCCTGTAAGACTAATCTTCAATTGGTCACTAGTTTGATGCACCGTTCACTGGTCCCTCCCCTCTCTACTTTCCTTCATCTCTCAGTAATTAAGTCGTGGGGCTGAATCAATGGCTCAGTGGTTAAGAACACCCGCTGTTTCAGAGGACCTGAGTTCAATTCTTAGCACCAACATTGCAGCTCAGAACTGTCTGTATGTCCATCTCAGGGAAGCCCTTCTTATGGCTTTCTCATGCACTGCATGCATGAGGTACATCTGCAGAAACAAACCTAATACACATAAAATACAAATAAATGTTCTCATCTTAAAAATAAGTTTATCTCCATCTCTGCATCTCAGACTATCAGCATTAAGATAGCAGAAAAATAAGCTAGGCTCCTATGAGAGGTTATACTACAATTTTTAAAAGTACTATTAAATGACCAGGCAGTAGTGGCCCAAGCCTTTAATCCCAGCACCCAGGAGGTAGAGGCAGGCAGATCTCTGAGTTTGAGGCCAGCCTGGTCTACAGAATGAGTTCCAGGACAGCCAAGGCTGTTACACAGAGAGACCCTGTCTCGAAAAAACAAACAAACAAGCAACAAAAACACTATTAAAGGAACAGTTAGCTTTCCTCACACTTAGGAGTAGAGATGTACTTTATGAAACTGACAACAGGGGAAAGACATGATTCTGTCACATTGATTAAGTGGAATGTGTGTTGTATGGAAATTCAAGGGAAAGATTTGCATTATCTCCTCTCCAACGTACAGGAATCTGCCATGTGTTAGGGTCTCTGGTCTCTGTAGCTCAATAGACTGACTCTCTTGTCTTTTGCTTACCATTATTTTCTCTAGAAGAAATAAACAATAGTCTTTGGGACACGGGCAGCTTCTGTCCCTCCAGTTATCACACACATGAGCAAAAGCTCAATGTGTAGGATCAAGCATCTCACCAGGACAGTGACATTGTGCTGACATTTATTCTCAGTACCAGCTTTAGGACATGTGAGGGGTGCAGGCTCAGCTCAAGGCCCCATCCCACCAACCCCCTCACTTTCACTTTGCATGCAGTCATGGTAACTAGGTTGCCAGTTCTGTGAGTACTAATGAAAAACTCAAATCTGGATTTTCCTGGCACACACAAGAGATCAGGCTAAAAGAACTGCAAGGGACAAAAAGCAAATCATCTTTTGGGAAAACTAGATTGAACAAATGCTGGCATAGCTAGAATCTCTGAGGAAGTGGACGGTAAAGTCTAAGGGGGGGGGGGTACTGAGAGCAGAGAGCAGAAGGCGGGCGTCATCTGCACCAAGGTGTCCTGCGGTTCATCACAGACGCAGGCTTGCACGGGGATAAGGTGTGATAGCTGAGACAGCAAGCTTGACAGGAAACCATAATGTCTGCTCAGAGGGCTCAGAGACTTAGGAGAGTCCCAAGTCTCTACCTCAGTCATTCTACCTCAGACAAGCAAAGAGCCTGTATACCAGAGATATCAAGCATTCCCCTACCATATTCTCTCCACCTGGCTCCATTAATAGGGGTCACGTCTTATTTCACTAAATCTGTCATTGTCTCTTAGTGACAAAATGAGATTAATTCCCCAGGGCCCTACATCCTAGCAGGTGCTAAATTGGGATCTGAATCGGGGTAGTCTGGCTGTAACTCACAAACTCTTGACCACAGCCTGTAACTCCCTACCAAGCAAACTAGTTTTGTGCCCTAAGAGGCATCATAAAGCAGATGCTATGTGGAAAGGAGCCAAGCAGTGAAGTGAAAGTGCAAAGCTGTGTGTCTGTGGTGCAACCCTCTGCGGACAAAGCTCCCCATCCCCGAGCTGTGGGGGCTGGAGGTTGGAGCAGCAGAACATAAACATCCACAGACCTTGGGGAGCCCATACGGGTTTTTCCTGGGCCCGTGGTGCTGTGCAAGCACATTTTCTATGGATTTTCACCAAGACTGTCTGGAGTCCTTAAGCATTGCCATGTGCCATGGCTCAACCATCTAACACAAATAACATGTAGGCACAAATAACATATAGGCAGATGGTTCTGCTAGAGCACACACCTTGCTCCCTCCCTCCTCCCAGGCACAACACTGATAATATTGGCGTTTAGATTTCATTACTCTCAATACAACAGGCTTATTCACTCACATCTAGTGAGCCCAGTTATTAAGTGTTCGTATTAGGAAGAACAATCCTAGCTGGGCTAACCCAGATACCAATGCAGTCGAAGTGTTTGGGGTCTTCCATCTGTGGAGGAGCCTAAATTAATTGCTCTTTTGCTCTTTTCTGTGCCTTCCTACAACCTCCAAGGGTTCTCTATTAAGCATAATGGCTCTTGTCCTCAAACATCATGGTCTACAAGGAAAGAGCGGCTGAATAATGGTCTAAACTGTCACAGGAGCTCTCATGGCCTGCTTCGTGTTGCAGAGATGTCAAGGCATGTGGACAGCCATAGGCAAGGGAAGACTTGACAGAAAAGGGGCAGGGTGACCTCATGGCAGCAGTTTTCAATCTGTGGGTCACAACCTCTTTGGGGGTTAATCAATCCTTTCCCTTGGGTCACCTAAGACCATTGGGAAACACAGAGGTTTACATAATGATTCATAGCAGTAGCAACATTGCAGTTATGAAGTGGCAAAGAAAATAATTTTATGGTTGGAGGTCACCACGACATGAGGGACACACATGAACTAAATAAAGGGTTGTAGCACTGGGAAGGTTGAGAACCACTGTCTAATAGGACTGAAAGCTACTGGGTGAATGAAATGGCTTTTACACAGAAAGAGCACCACCAAATCCTCCTAACTAGGAAAGAGGTTTTGAGGATGAGCTTGGGTTCTTCTGTGTCTCCCCTGCGGCCTCTGTTACAGGCCACATGTTTGTTTGATGTTAGGATCTATTTCTCAAATCTCACAGAGCCTCCATTTATGATTCAAGTGGAGAGACTCCAACTCCAGTTTAATAATCGAAGGATAATAAAATTCTTCCTGTAGAAAGAATTCTAGCAAAAATGTGTATCAGCAAGGAGTGTTTCTAGAGTCAAATGTGTGGGAAGACCCAATCTTTAGTGGGCAATAGAGATACAAAGTTTCTTCAAGTATCCAGGGTAGGAAATGACTGTCCCTAACTTCACAGACCATTTGGGATTTAGGATCATGTAACTGTTATGAAGGAAATCAACACACAAAACTTGGAAGAGTGAACGACCTCTTTCAACTGTATGGATTAGATTCTGAGTATAGGTTAAAACATGCCAGCTTGGCGCTATGGATAACCTTTCACCTCTTGGGCTGCAATTTTCTTTTTCCTTCCAAAAATGATTGTGGTGGCTGTGGAGATAGCTTAGTCGGAGAAATGTTGGTTCACACACATGAGGACCTGAGAGTTCAGATCTGAAGCAGAAAAGCTGAACATGGCAGTGTGGCCTGTAATCTCAGCATATGAAGCAAGACTGGACGATCCTAGAATCTTCCTAGTCAGACAGGTTAGCCAAGTGATTAGCTCCAGGTTCAGTAAGAGATACTTTCTAACATATAACTTATTTTTATTATATGTTTATTGCTGTTTGGCCTGCATGCATGTCTATGTGAGGGTGTCAAAAACCCTGGAACTGGAGCTACAGACAGGCATGGGCTGCCATTTGAGTGGTGGGAATTGAACCAGGGTCTTTTGGAAGAGCAGCCAGTGATCTTAACCACTGAGCCATCTCTCCTGCTCCTTTCACAGAAAACAAGGTGGAGAGTGATTAAGAAGACACCTGATATTGCCCTCTGACAAACACACGTCCCTACACGCCTGTGCATGCATGCGCACACACATACAGCATATGAACAGAAACAAACAAATAATGAATTATGTGTTTTTTAATTTTCATTTATTTCATGTGTATGGGTGTTTTGCCTGCTTTCATTTCTGTGTACCATGTATATTCCTAGTGCCTGTGCTAGGACCCCTGGGACCAGAGCCACCATATGAGTGCTAAGAAGAGGCAAAATCACATCCAGAGATGTGTCCAGAGGCAGAAATGTCACCGCTTGCCTCAGATGGCCAGATCTAGCCAGTGACACTGGAGTAATAAACAGTAATTCCACCTTTTCTTCTGTTTTAGTTTCTAGGCCTTCTGTGTGGTGGGGGGAAGGGGTATGTGTGGTATGTGGTGTGTACACACATGAATGGATGCATATAGAGGCCAGGCTGTGTCATCATCAAATATATGTATGTGTGATGTGTGGGTGTGTACACACAAGTGCATATAGAGGCCAGGCTAAGTCAACATCAGCTGTATGATTGTATGTATGTATGTATGTGTGTGTGTGTGTGTGGGTGTGTACACACATGAGTGTGTGCATATATAGTCCAGGCTAAGTCAACAGCAGATGTATGTATGTATGTGTACACATATGACTGTGTGCATATAGAAGACAGGCTGAGTCAACATCAGATGTATATATGTATGTATGTATGTGTGTGTGTGTGTGTGTGTGTGTGTGGTGTGTGTACGCACATGAGTATATGCATGTAAGAGGCCAGGCTAAGGCAACATCAGATGTCTTCTTCAATCATTTCCCTTTATTTCTTGAGACAGGCTCTCTTATTGAACCCGGAGTTGGCTGATTAGCTTAGACTGGCCAGCAAGCCCCCCGACACCCTCTGTCTCCCTCCCTGGTAAGTAGGGTTATGGGCATGCATCACCATGGCTTTTACATGGGTGCCTGGGATCAAATCCAGGTCTTCACGATTTTGTGACAAGCACTTTGTTGACATAACCATCTCCTTAGCCCCTCTCCAGCCTCTTTACTTGAGTTTGCTACCTAGATTATGAACAGTCTTTTAAGAGCTCTGTGTCTCTCCAACACTACAGAAATCTCTCTCACCTGTGGCCTTGGGCATTCATGAAGCATGAGATCATATCTGGTTGGGAATCAGCTCCAGCTAGTAGTTATTGGAAGTTTATATAATTTTTGTTTGACAGTAAACAAACAAACAAACAAACAAGCCAGGGATGAGGTTGCATGCCTCCTTCTCTGTTCTAGCTCTGTGTCTCTTGATATCCTTCATCTTCTGCTCCCCTTGACACAGTCTGGCTTTCCCTTCAAAGGCTTCCCAATTCGTTTTATCTCTGCTTCTTCACTTTAAAAAATATGTACTCACAGTTTACGCCTGTGGTCTGTGCCACGCAGCTCCATACCCAAATAGCGCAGGGAAAGAGCTACCCTCCCAGGAGTGTGGATAAGTCTGTGATCAGGGATAAGGCCAGCACCTCTGTTCAGAGGGACCTGCCTGGAACTCTCAGGACACAGGGACTGAGGAGAGGCCTTCCGGTTTCCTTCAGCAGTCAGAAAGCTGATCCTGTGACACAAGGCTCCATACTCAGTGCCAGGAGAGAGATGGACTCCCAGGAGGAGTGGCGACACACCTTTGAGCACAGGAAGACCTCCACTTCTGTTCAAATTCCTCCATCAAGAGGGACCCTCACAGAGCCATCAGGACACAGAAACCAAAGAACAGCTGGGGACAGAATCCTTCTGGTTTCTGTCTGTATCCCAGTGCTGACCCTGTACCAAACTCTCCAAACCCAAATTCCTCTCAGAGAGAGCTGGTCTCCAAGGAGTACTGATGCAAAGGCTTGCAGGAGGGACAAGCCACAGTCAGAGAGAGCAAGACCAGCTAACACCACAGATAACCAGATGGCGAAAGGCAAGGACAAGAAAATAAGGAACAGAAACCAAGGAAACTTGGCATCATCAGAACCCAGTTCTCCCACCACAGAGAGACCTGGATACCCCAACACACCAGAAAAGCAAGACTGAGATTTAAAAATCACTTCTCATGATGATGATAGAAGACTTTAAGAAGGAAATAAATAATTCCCTTAAAGAAATACAAGAGAACACAGGTAAACAGCTAGAAGCCCTTAAAGAGGAAATACAGGAAAACACAATCAAACAGGCGAAG
>CM052712.1:76762441-76850782 GCA_028551405.1 Uromys caudimaculatus
GAGGCCCTTGGGCCTGAGGGTGTTAGGGGCCCCAGTATAGGGGAATGTCAAGGTGGGAATACGGGAGTGGGTGGGTGGGTGGGTGGGAGGTGGAATACCCTCATAGAGGCAGAGGAGGGGGAGGGGATAAGGGGTCTCCAAAGAGGAGACCTGGAAAGGGGGAAACATTGGAAATGAAAATAAGTATCGAAAAATAAATAAATAATTTTAAAAAAAAGTTCAGAAGTAGAGAACAATGAGGCTAATAGATAAGTTAGAGTCTCCTTGGTCATAGTAGAATTGTAGTATCCTGAGGGCATAGCATAAGGTTGAAATCATAAAGCAACAGAGCCGTGATCACTCCAACACTCCTAAGAACTACAAAGCCGCTGCTGCCACCAGCAGGGAATCTAGAATGCAGAGCTCCAGAGAAAAGACAGGGTCTTCAGAAAGTACACTGTTCATGTGGGATAGAGGAGAGATAGAGTTAGTCTACAAGTATTTAGACAGTAAAACCAATTAATTATCATGTATTGATATATTTTATATAGTATATATTACATATATTAATTATAATTTTGCATTTATATATCATATAACATATTATTGCAATATATTATATAATAATACAAATATTGTATACTAATATAAGCATTATTTATATTAATATATTATATTAAATATATTTATATTAAAAATCTTTAGTAGTGGCACACTAGTCAAGTGCTTGTTTATAATATGCAAGGCTCTGGGATTCCATCCCCAGCACCACAACATGCAAATACTTTCTCAAAACAGCTGCCTGCTCAGGACTGGAAGCCGACCTCTGATGGATATTTACCTTTGTAGCTTCTCTCACGTCACATTCTGTTTCTAGCACCATGGTTTATTTGCCATTCTACCGACAAACTCTATACCCATCAGACAGCTGGTGAAAGTGACGTGAGTTCATTAAAAGGCTAAGGTAAAGAGGGCCATGCCAAGAAACTCTGTACTGACATGATGTCAACGGACAAAGAATGGGAGATTCATATGCTTTCCTTGGTGGCCATATGAAATGGAAAGTATTTCATGGTGTGGCAGAGAAGAGACCTTCCAAATTGCTTCAAAGACGTCGAGGCTTCCGAGTCACTTACAGAAGTTACATTTCAGATATGGCTTCCAGAGGCTCAGGACTGCTGAGGAATCTGTTGGGGGAGACAAAGAAGAACATTATCACTGGCTCAGAGTAGCCATTGTCAACTGCCTGGACAAGCTAAGGTCAGGAAGGAACCACCTGAGCAGGACTGGAGGGTCCAGCAGAAACTGCTGTCCTTCCAAACTGTGGCACAAGACAACTTGGAAGTTCAGATCTTTCTTTTCTTCCCCTTCTCTTCCTCCCCTTCCCTCTTCTTCTCTATGAGAAAGGCTAAGGAGATGTATCAGGCCTCAAAATTCAAACCTGTTGACCCTAGTCCCAAAACTGCTTTTTATGGCAAATGTAATTTAGAATGTCTGGAATGAGTTGTCACCACGGTTCCCAGGGATGGAACTCGGGTCACCGGGCTTGTGTGGCAAGCATTTCTACCTACTGAGCCATCTTGTGAACCCCATGAAACTACATTTGTGTAATAGATAATCATCTTCAGTAAAAGGAAGACTTTTCTTTAATCTGAGATGCTGACGACACTATTCTTAACAGTCTTGCTAGGATTGCTCCATTCTGAGCTCCTCTTCTATTTTACTGTACCTTCTAAAAGGCCAGCTGCTGTGAACTTAGAGTAACAAAAGAGGCAACATCTGCCAGTGATTATGCATTCTCCACATCCACAGGATGTAAGAGCTACTGGCTCAGGCAAGGGCTGTGAGCAATCGGCCCCTGACCGTGGACTGAGGGTCAAAGCTCACCCTCCGGACAGGGCCCTGGCACTGAGCGATTTCAAATTGGATGAAAACAATGAAGCATAGTGAGACAGCATAGACTCCCCCCCCCCCTCCCCAGCACACACTGTAGGCTCCACCACGCAGGCAGAGCTGATGCATGGGAGGTGAAACTCTGTCCTCTTCAGCAGACTATATAAAACACTATTTCAGCAAGATGAAGCCTCTTGTTCTTAGTCATCCCCAGCACTGAAGCTCCCAGTGTTAGTTTTCCTGCCTGGCTCTCTAAAAGCACACTGGTAGGTCTGGTATCACTTTGCAATACAAGTCAAAACAAGAAAAGGATGCTAAGTTGGAACATTCCTCTACGTTAGTAAAGGTCTCTAGTTTCGCTTCTCCCCATCATCGTTCATTTTTAGTCAGTCAGCAGAGAAGCCAACAGGATAGCAGGAACTCTTACTGAGTGTGGGCCGAGTGCTTGGAAGACAAAGCAGTAAGGCTTAGGTGCTGCCTGCAGAGCTGAGGAAACGTGGTATGAAGACAAAGAGCTGAACAGAAGGTACGACCGACCGGGTCTTCTCAACTGGATCCCTCATGAAGGAAGGACGATCATTGAAGGGGCCCTTGCTTCCCTGAGCATGCCAAACATGGCACTGGCCGCCCATGTCCTTCCCCTATTCCCTCTGCCTTTGCTTAAAAAACAATAGATTACATTTCTAAAGCTAGCCCCAAGGTCTATGCACTTATTTGGCCACTTGCACCTCCTGAGGCTGACTACTAAGGTCCAGCAATCAAAGTATTATAAGTCCAGCAACCAAAAGCTCCCTTTGGCTCACCTAATTAACATGCCCAATTAAAATTCAGGAACTCATCCAAAGTGGGATTTCCCCTTTTACCATAATAAACTGCCATTTGCCAATGGGCCACATCCGGCTCCTCTTAATCCAGAGACAGTCCTTTGTCCCTCCAGGACAAATCTCCCTTCCTCCTCTCCCTTGTTACTTTCCTCTTCTTTTTCTTTTATCTCCCAATGCTGTCTTTTATTCATTGCCCTTTGTCTTGTCCCTCTGGACAAGTCTCCTTTGTGCTGAGAATTTGGTCTTGGGTGTCTTGGTCTGATGCCGAGGTCCATAAACCACCATTTGTTGTATTTCATGAAGCTCTGTGTGACAAATGCTGCTTCCAACAGCACCTTTATCTCATGTAGTTCTTCACTAACTAGTTCTTTAAAGATTAGAAAGCCAGGGCCAAGAGAACAGGTCACTGGGAGAGCTGGGAAGGTAGGAGGAAGCAGAAGCAGAGATCCACCTTACCTGGCTTTCCCATTCTCTCGTGTTTCATCACAACTGCCCAGATGCAAGGATGGTCCAAGCCATTGTCCACACAGGGTGGCCGCAGGAATGATGCTAGCTTGTAGACCAGCTTCCAATGGGGACCTCTTTTGCTCCTATTGGTTCTCTCTGACCTGCACTTGTCTCAAGGACTCTTGTGCTCAACTACTCCAATTTCTCTCAGTGACTTGAAGGCCTTTGAGGCTTTGTAAGTCTCCAGGGACATGCCAAGAGTAATTTTACCTCAGTTCTTTTGATTGATTTTCTTTTCTTACTTCAATTTACCAAGAGGAGAGAGGGGGGGGAGAGAGAGAGAGAGAGAGAGAGAGAGAGAGAGAGAGAGAGGGATCTTTCACTAACTATTGTGGTACCCACGAGGGGTGTTCTCCTTCATGACTTTAATATTTAAATAAAAAGTTCTAGTAGATAATCAAGTGTTGTAGAGTTGGGAAAATATTTGATTCTACTCTTTCTCACTCCCACACCTACACATAAATTATAAAAAAAAAAAAAAAACCTACTATTAAGAACAATGGCTCATAATAAAGAGGAGAAAATCAAACTAATCCTGACCTCCAGAGATTCTGACACACCACACCATCTGCCCACCCAGAACTCTGCCAATCACTCTGGAAGTAAAGTGACCTTGTTACCATCACACTCCAGTTGGCTAAGTACAGCTGGGGATGTTGTTAATGATGCTGGACCCAGTAGAAAGAGCACTCCAGAGGGTTTGTGCTTTATATTCAAGCCCAGGATGGCCTTGAACTCCAGGTTCTCATACCTCAGCTTCCAGTGCCGACATTACAGGAGTACATCACCTCCTCCAGCCCAGAGGGATTCATTTTGAAATCTTTAGCCTTATCTTACATGTCATAGTGTGTGCATATATCACCAGTGAGGTTTCTTTGCTAAATTAACTATCAGATGGTTTTCTGGCCTTTAAGAAGCTCTCTCTAGCTTCGGACATAAACCTGGCCTCATCTCCATTCTATTAATTCATTCTCACAGATTCTCTTCCTCACATCCAATTTCTTTACTTTAATTCCTTAGGCTCTGACTCTCCATCCCTAGGCCTCCAGCTGTTAGTCTGGGGTTTGACTATTCCCCCAAAGACTCGTGAATTAAAAATTTGGTCTCCAGAATAGCACTGCAGGGAAATGATGGAGCCTTTCAGAGGTGGGTCCTTCTGAGAGCCCTTTGAGTCACTGAAGGCATCCCCAGGAATCCTGCCCCCTCTTTCCTTCCTTGTTCCCTCACTTGTCATAAAGTGAATGGGATTACCTCTACCACATGTGCCCACCATGAGCTACTGCTTCATCACAGACCCAAATGCAGTGGGACCAATCACATGTGGACTGGGACCTCCAACCTGAGCCAAACTAACTTTTCTTCTTTATGAGTATCCCAGACCTTGGCTACAGTAATGGCAAACTGACTGATGCCCATTCCTCTTCGAACATCAACATCCCAGCACTTCCAACCCCGTCCCTCCACCTCACTGTCATGAGAATGACTCCAAGACATTTACATAGGTAAATCTTAGGCAGGAAGATTACATCAGAAAGTTCCCCTTTACAACTAACAGAAAGGAAAATTGAACCCCATGGTCAATACCATTTCCTCTGAGACACTTCTATTTCTAGCCTGTCTAAGGTTTCTATTTTAGGTACCTGTGACTGGAAAAGCTAGACTGTCATAGAGCACATATAGACTTTGTAATTTACAGAAGTACATGTAAAGGCTGTGCTTTTTTTGGTTGTAGGCGGAGTGGAGGAAATTGGCCAAAATTATGCCAAAATCCACCTGTTCAACCTCCAGTCTGAGCACTAAACACTTGATTTAGAGCTTATATTTGGAAGTATCTGGGAAGGATTGACTGTTTCACTGGAGTCATAAAGAAACTTTGAACAATGTTCATGCTTGCATGTAGCTCAAGCTGCTTGATGCTCCTTCCTGAAGACTGCACAGAAGGCATCTGAATAGCTACATCACGCTTCCTTTCAGTCTCCCCAACACCTACGTATCATCTCCCGTGCACCAAAAGTCCATGGCCTATGTAAGTGCTCTATTAATACTGGCTATGATTGACATGAATAGAAGAAATTTTCACTGTGATCACAGCCTCTCAGGGTTTACAGGGAGTTCCAAGATAATCACAAATCATTGTGTTGAGTAGCTCCAGAAATGGGTAAGATTTATTTTAAATCTATTTTAAATTTATTTTAAATGGGGAAGAGAATGAGATCCAATTTAAATATAGATTATTAACCACCTACTATACACATCAGAAATGTCATTTTGCAGAATGTCGCTTCTGTATTTAGAATCCATTCAGAGGAAAACTCAGCCTGAGTTGAAGCAGTTTTGTTTGTTTGGGGTTTGGGGGGGATGTTTTTGTTTTTATCTGAGAGAACAGTGTATGAGCCAAGGTCAAAGTGCTCCTTGAAGTTGACATCTCACTTTAAAGAAGTGAATGGGGTGGGAAATTCAGAGACAATTTATGGGAAGATTAAACTCCAGTAAACTCAGCCTTTGAAATAATGTGTGTGTGTGTGTGTGTGTGTGTGTGTGTGTGTGTGTGTGTTGTGTGTGTGTATTCACATGTGTGGGCATGCGTGCATATGGAGACCAGAGATTGATTTCAGGTTACTTCCTCAGTCACTGTCCATCTTGCTTTTTGAGACAGGGTGTCTCATTAAGTCTGGAGCTCATCAATTCACACTAGCTCACCAACAAGCCTCAAAGATTCTTCTGTTTTTGTCTCCACAGTGCCAGCTATAGAGGCCAGTGTCACTACAGCTGGCATTGTTACATGGTGCTGGACCTCAGATTCAGGTCCTTAGGCTTGCATAATCCTTTTTTAAAATGATTTAAACAAAATTATACATTTCTTAACATCTCAACAAAGCAAAGCACAATATCACATTAGCCTTTTAAAGCCTAAGGAGCAGGTTTTCTGTACACACAAATCCCTGCTCCTGTGTGTAAATCTCAACAGCTGAGCTAAGATCTGCTACGGTGATGGGTGATGTAGCCTTTGGCTCATCCTCCCAGGTGGGGATTCCACACTCTGTTTTCTTCAAAGCAAGATCATGATAGCAGAATAAACTCAGTTGGCCTTGATACACGCCTCCATCAAGCTTGAGTGGAGAGCAATGCTGGATACCACAAGCAGAAAAGAAATCTCTAGATCATTACCATTTGATCCATGAACTCCATTTCCATGTATTATAGTCAAAAGAAGATGTATCTGCTTGCTGTATTCACTGAAGCATCATTCACAAGAACCAAGTCATAGAACCAATGTAAGTATGTCTCAAACTCGGGAAGGGGTAAAGAAAATTGCCGGTCTGTAGACACATGAACTGGAATGTCATTCAGCCTCGGTAAGGAGAAACCCCAGGCATTTGCAACAGGCACCGGAGGGATAGTACTAAATAAAGTTATCAGGGATGGTACTAAACAACGTAACCAAGGGATAATGCTAAACAATGTAACTCAGGCCTGGGAAGACAGACATAGTATGTCTTCACCTACATTTGAAACCTTAAACAGCCCAGCTCCTAGATGGTAGTTACCTGAAGTCAGGGAGTAGAAGAAATGGAAAGATGTTGACCAAAAGGAACAATGTTGCAGTGGGTGGGAGGAAGAAATGACAATGTTTTGGGTGACAGATCTATTGAGTCAATCATTTCCCACTGGGTACATATGACATCTCTCTGTACTTGACAATTATATGCAATGACAATTTCCCAATATACAATTAAAGATAATACAAGAGATTGTTGGGAGAGCAATGGAAAGCTCCTAGATTCCATGGCAAAGCTGTCAAAATAGAGGAAACCATAGGTATCTAGACAAGGACCAAGCCAAGATCATGCTACAGGCAGAATCCACTTAAGTCATGGATTTAAGTTACTCAAGATTCAGAGTCTGTGATGAGAGCTAGCCCTCATTGGACTGGCATCCTGGCTGTCCAGGGCCTTTTCAGAATCCATAGTAGCAATGGACCTCACTGTCTCTCAAGGTTCAGATGCCTCTGGTACAAAGAATTTTTATCCTGGACAGTTAAACATAGATTATGGTATTGTTTTTATTACCTGCAGTTTAAAGAGGGAGAGAGATTCCAAGCTGCTATTAATTAATAATCAATATGGTTTAATGGAATCTTTTTTTTTTTCAGTTACTATCATGGTCTGAGGCTCTAGTCTCCCAGAAGTCCCTTAGATTTCAGTGGTTTGGAAGCAACTCTTTTCCTTTGTCTACTCTTCTAAACCACAAGGAAAGAAACCCCAGATTTGTGAAAACTGAAAGTCTGTTTCATTTCCCCAATTGTGACTGTAATGAGTCACTTGCTAATAAAACGAAACTCTCAGCTCAAATTAAATATGCCCAGAGCCAAGTACACTTAAGACAGCACACTCGCCTTGATTTACTGCAAGAGAGAACAACAGTCATCACTTTGCACCATCTCCCATGTCTGTCCCCTTATGGGATTTCTCACGAAGCCTGAGATTTGTAAATGGGGGTACTGCCATGAATGAATGGATGGTCCCTTGAGACCCAGCCTTCCAAAGCAGAACTGATCATCTATGTGGCTTTGAGGAAACTGGCCTCAGGAATGAAAGTTAACAAAATGCATAAAGGGGACATTGATGAAATAGAAAACTAACTTAAATTTCAAAACCATCCCTTACAAAGGCCTTCCATGTACATGAAACTTCTTGTAGCATTCCTGTGTGAGCATCCAGATATTAGTCTCTTTTTAAAGATGAGAATATTTGAGTTTAAATGGCTTAAGAAGCATGAGCTTCCAAATCTAGGTCTCTTAATTCCAATGAAAACCTGTCGGGTAGAGGGACCTATGCCTCAGTGCCATTACTAGTTGGACAAACAGCCCTGTTACCAGACTGTAGAGAAGAGATATGGGTTCACCACTGCCCCAGCAATGGCAAAGAAAGAGCTGCTAGGATACAAAAGGAGGGGGTTCTGCTTTTGAGGATGAACCTCATAAGGTTTGTTGTTGCTGGATGCTAAGATAGTCTACTGAAAGTCATAACCAGGCAAGCAAGTCTGTTCTGTCTTGAGAAGGAAACAGTCACCTCTTAACAGTACCTCTTCCTCACATGGGTTAAACACGTGTTCATGGAGCTGCAGGTCCCATTGCAGTGGAAGGAGCCCAGCTTTGGACTAGAGGGCTTAGGATGAGGCATGCAGATATGTCTCTGGGCCCTACCAGTGATTTGAGACAAGGAAGGAGGGAGTCAACACAGGCAATTCTAAGAACACAGAGACTGGAGTTTTCCTCCTGCCCTGGAAACCTGAGGCAGTGCAGCTACTCCAAATGCTTTGGACTCTGAGCAAGGCCCTGGAGGCACCACTCCCCTAGAACACAAGATCAGTAGACCAATTGCCCTCCTCTGCACAGAGAAACAACTATAACAATGCTGAGACAATGGGTTTATCAGGATCCAGTTCATCAGCTTTCTTACTGGTGTTGACAGCCTCAGAGTAGCTCAAAACCTGCTCCTGGCTGTCAGCTTACTAAAAGCAGTTCAGACAAGCCGGGGCTCTGTTCATCTGGATAGCAGGGCACAGCATTAAACTGTTCAAGCTGCAAAGCCTGGAAGCAACTGTCTGGCTCTGTTCTTAGGCCACTTAGCTGACTTACTGGCATGCAGGCACTAGCTAAGTTTAATCTCTCCCCAGTGCCATAGGCAGTGATCTTAAATTTGCAGCTTGAAATTGCTATACTTGGGATATTTACATCATGAAAATACACAAAGGCCACAAGTCAAAACTTTAATTTTCACAGAGTCGGTTATAAAGTAATCCCTCGTGTTTCCTTTCCCCTCATTAAACAGTCCCTTTCAGTGTCATGGAGGCAGCTAGAAGGTGGAAATCACCCTTAATTTCTCCTCTCTTGTGTAGTATGGTTAACTGCTGCTTTGAGGTCACTACTAAGATCTCTTACTCTATAATCAAGTAAATGTGTAGTGTAGTACTGGAAAATCCAACACCCTAAAGCACCCTTTATGGAAGTAATCCTATCTTGTGCTTTTAATCTCACAGTCAGGGTGCATTGAGGTTATCGGTCCAAGTACATAAAATGAAAGAGCTAAATATCTGGCTGACTTTCACAAATCAAAGACAAAACACCGTCTTTGTACAGTGCACAATGCACCCAGAGCAGCACTAGCTCCAGGCCCCACCTCCTCCTTGAAAAGAAGGCCACCACTGGGTGCTTGACTTCCGCTCCCACACCAGTCCCTACCTGAGAAAGGGTGTTGGTGGGATACCTAGAGGTACAAGAGAGCCTGTTCCCTCTTCTCAACTCCTGTGAGCAGTGTGCTTGCTGTTGTTGAAGAATGTCTAAAGAGGAGACAGTGAATCAAAGAGTGAGGGAGGAGCCGTCTCACATTCCAACATGGCAACAATCCTTCAGTCTTCGAGGGGCCGGAGTGGAGGAAAACACCAGGCTTGGATTTTTGGCCAGTGCTCTGCCTCCAAAGAGACTGGCATGGGGCAAATATCCAAGCAACACGGTGTTACAAATGTGCCCCTGTGATGGAGAAATTGGTCCAGGGTCAAGTGATAGTTGGCCTGCAGTACATCAGCGAGACTCCAAGTCTCCTACTGTAAAGTCCAACAAATCTGTTTTTACAAAGAAACTCCAGGGATTAAACTCCAACTCCCAAAATAAAACCACAAAGCCAACTTGAGCAAACATCCTATGGCAATGCTCCCCCGCCCCACCCCACCCCTACCTCCCCACCCCACCCTACCGCCGTAGCAACAACCAGTTAGGCTACAGCAGCAAGGTCAAGATACATATAAATAACCTAAGACATCCTCCAGAGAATAGATAACCTAGCCATCCAATTTGTCAGGTGGTTCTGCACCCCACCCCACCCCACCCCCGGGTCTTTGGTTTCTGCAGATTACGCCAGAAATGCAGTTTTTAAAATATTAACTTGCTGACCCGTATGAAAATTCCCCGAGCTTACCGTAACCACAATAAATACCCCGAACCCGTAGACTTGAGGCTCTCACTTCTGACTCGATGCAATGGTGATGGTGAGAGTCCTTGCTCTCGTTATAAAGACCCTTGCATATTTGCATCGGATTGGCTCCTCGGTGGTCCTTGGGGTCCCTGCGACTTGGGCATAACACCATGAGAAATGCAGCCGGAAGGAGTGGTGCGCAGCAAGGTTAGGGAGGAATTTGTCCTCTTGCCATGATAATCAGCATTGCATCCCATCTCGGTCCCCTTCCCTGTCAGCAGTACAATCCTTAGGAGATAGAAGGAGAGCAGATCAATCAGACTCACTCTACGCATCTACACTTAAAGTCTATGCTGGCTCAAAGAGAGGTCCTTGAATCAACAGACGCTCATATTTGCTCAATGAATATTAGTTTATTTAAATAGCAGGAAGTGTTGCTGAGATATTATACAATCTGGACAATGAGACAACAGAGTATAGCTGAGGGTTGTCAGGGAATTTTTTTTATTTTAACATCAACTTGAGATTCCATAGTGAACACATATATACAGGAGGAAGATGAGTTATGGCCCAACTCTAAGCATAAAAATATCTATAAAATATCCAAAATATCTAGCCTAGCCACATTGATGTTTTTGAGGATGAATGAACAATAAAGCCTTATTAATACATCTTGAAGAGAAAGAAGAGCATCTGGGTACTGTGATTTAGGAAGGACGTAGTCTTACAGAATGTACTGTTGGGGTCTTTGTAGAAGGTATTCATCCTGCTGTCTTCAGGCTTCTAGGTGGGTAATTTCAAAGTCTTCCACTCAACAGGCCTGAAAACTGGACAGGCAGAGCTAAGGCAGGAGGCAAAGTTGAGAACAGCAAGGTCTACACGAGGATTTACTCACACCAGAGCAGTGAGTGGGAAGCCCTTGAAGCAGATCTCACGGCTGTGTGGAGAAGCGATTGAACCGGTCATAGGAGAGGTGCTGTTGCCATGGCACAAGCGAGATGATATCTCTTTGAGATGTGTTTTGAATGCTTCAGCACTAAGAAATGATAACTAGGTGGCTGCAGAGACAGCTCAGTGGTTAAGAACTTTTGCTGCTCTTCCAGAAGACCTGAGTTCAGTTCCCAGCACCCACACTGGATGGCTCACAAACTGCCTGTAACTACAGCTCCAGGGCACCCTCTGAGGGGGCTGACTTGCATATCGCATACACATAAATTAGGGGAAAAAAGATAAATCATAAAAAATAAAATATTGTTAAAGAAATTATATATGCGATGAATAGGTTAATTGTTCCTATTTGATCATTATCCAAATCTATACACACCTTGAAATATCACATCATAGCCCATAAATTTTTAATATTAATTTTTTAAAAAACATTAAAGAAAAAAAAAACCACAATTATGCTTAGGAATAGAAAAGGACGATGAGCCTAAAGAGAGAAAAACACCGTGGAGATATTTTAAGAACTAAATATACCAGCTGTCAGAGACCAAACAGTGGCTTATTAAGAGATGGGGTACAGGTGACTTTCGGGATTTTTAACATATGGATAAATGATGATACCATTTGACAGAACTTGGAACACTAGAGTAAATCCAGCCGTGTGGATGCTCAGCTCAGTTTTGAATATGATTGAATGGGTATCGAAGAAGAAATGGCTACTGAATAGATCCCAGTATGTGTGACGTACGTCAATATAAGGTTGGAGGCCTGGGCAGAACACGCTGCCCCGGGGAGAACACATACAACAAGAAGAGCTTAATGGCTGCATAGATGTAAGAAAAACTGGCAAAGAGATGTGAGACAGAGCCTACCTGAGGGTAACCCGACCACAGACGGATGTGCCAAACCCCTTTCACGAAGTACGGCTGCCTGCAGTGTGCTGGTGTACTGGAGACGAGGCCTAGGGCTTCCCACCTTCTAAGCAAGTTTTGTGCTCGTGGACTATAGTCCCAGCCCTAATAGGGATGTGTTTTCTGACTCCTATTTATAATGTCCGGGATTCCATTCCTAGCTGTAAGACAGATGTGCCAGGTGAAGAATACAGATGATAATATAATGTATACATTACCGAATCCAAACGGGAGAAACAGGATGAATACTGCATTGGTGTTCGTTTCTCTGTGCCTTAAAAGACCAAGACAAATTGCTCGATCGTCAATCACTTTGACACTGGTATGTGGTAGCCTTGTTGTATTCAGAAAGCTTTCTAATCACAGAAGGCTCAACTCTAGCTGCTGCGGAGGCCAAATGTGATCACATGCCAGAGAACTGACATGCAGTTTGATTTTGCAACCTCGAGACAAAGAAACTGGATTTGGTCCAGGTTCTGTTGGATTGTTTCAAATTTTTAGGGGTTTTTCCTCCACTCCGTGATGAACATTTTGGCCTAATGAAACTCCTCAGCGCTCATGGTGTTGTGTTTTAAAGCAATGAACAATATTTTCAAATTGCTTTGAATATCATGCGCTCTTGTTAGCGTACCGACAGAGGCTGTTTACCTGAGACCAGAACTTTTCTCCCTGCAAACGGTTTTTGTAAGAAATGCTGCCACCTAGCAGTCGCCGGGGTAATTACAACTTCAGGAGGTAATTGCTTCATGTAGGGTTCTGTGCATGTGAGATGACTCTGAATGGCACTTTAAGCCGGGCAGTGGTGGTGCACGGCTTTAATCCCAGCACTTGGGAGGCAGAGGCAAGCGGATTTCTGAGTTCGAGGCCAGCATGGTCTACAGAGTGAGTTCCAGGACAACCAGGGCTACCCAGAGAAACCCTGTTTCGAAAAACAAACAAACAAACAAAAAAGAATGGCACTTTTAAGTGTGGAGTTTATTACTATTTACAATAGGTTTCTTTAGAGCAGCTCATTGGAGAGGAAAATTATGGCCAATGTCAGTGTTTACTTTTGTCCAGATAAACCCAACAGCTCACATTAAATAAGTGCAGTGCTTTCTGCCTCAGTTATAACTCAATAGAGTTGTCTACAAACAAATAGAAGTTAAAAATGAGAGAGAGAGAGAGAGAGAGAGAGAGAGAGAGAGAGAGAGATATCTCCCTTGTAGAGATGCAGTACTTTTATAATGAATACAATGTCTACAGGTGTCTTCTAGGATGTCTTAGTCAGGGTTTCTATTCCTGTACAAACATCATGACCAAGATGCAAGTTGGGGAGGAAAGGGTTTATTGAGCTTACACTTCCAATTGCTGTTCATCACCAAAGGAAGTCAGGACTGGAACTCAAGAAGGTCAAGGAGCAGGAGCTGATGCAGAGGCCATGGAGGGATGTCACTTACTGGCTTGCTTCTCCTGGCTTGCTCAGCTGGCTTTTTTATAGAGCCCAAGACTACCAGTCCACAGATGGTACCACTCACAAAGGGCCCTCCCCCCCTTGATCACTAATTGAGAAAATGCCTTACCGCTGGATCTCATGGAGGCATTTTCTCAACTGAAACTCCTTTCTCTGTGATAACTCCAGCTTGTGTCAAGTTGACACACAAAACTAGCTAGTACATAGGGGGAAATTAAGAGAGTCCCTCAAAGAGAGACAGCTCTTTGACCAGAGAACATCTGCGATCACAAAGGTGTACAATGTGAACCTGAATGACATTTTAACATGTCAGTGACTCACTGTCTAAACTACAGCCATTTCATCCTATCTTTTATTATTTGTGTTTTTCTCAAAGGTGAAAAACAAAAATCTGACACTTACTGAAAGGAATCTGTCCAGAGACTTAGAAGCACTTTCTAAATGCTATGATCCAGTCCACTGGACTCTATCTGTGATGTGTAGCTGGTCCCAGTGCCACCGTTACTGTCACAGGAGCTATCATGGAGAAATTAACAGACCAGTAAACGCTGGTGCTGGGGTGTAAACCCAGACCACTGGCCCACAGGTTGCAAAGCTTTGCTATCTTGCCAAAAGGTTACTCAAAGGCAAATAGATGGCAGATGTTACACAGATAAAATATTTGTTCACGAAGAAAAGGTCAATTTCTGTTTTCTAGCTAAGCTGGGTGAAATGAGGGGGGAAATATTTTCAGATTTGTCACAATGGCCTTTGCCTCCAGTTATTATAAATTCGTTTAAAAGTCAAAGGAATTTTCATTTTTTCATATCAGTCATTTAAAACTCTAGTATGGGCCCTCTCTTCCGTGCCTGCTAACTTCCTAGACTAGCAGAGGCTGTTTCAGTAATGCCAACTCCCCGTTTCAGTGCTTTCTGCTTCTTAGTAACTCCACAGAGCAGCCTGGCAGCAACTGCTGCTGTGCTTTAGGTCTTATGGCACAGCATGTGACCACTCTTTGTCATCTGGGCATCACACTGGAGAGACAATTTATACAAATGAACGCTGACGATGACTTGAATATGCATAGGATTTCACAGAAAGGCTGGCCACAGCACTCTCTACAGCTTATGGTCTACCATGCCTGCCTCTCAGACTTTAAAGTGTGTTCAACCTCCTGAGAATCTTGTTTAAAGACAGCCTGTGGATTTGTTTGTTTTGTTTTGGTGATGGTGACTTCAGGGCTCAGGGGCTTTGTGCATGGCAGACAACCTCTGCCACTAAAGCTATATCTTCAGTTTGGTGTTTACCTTCAATTATTTTGAGATTGAGTTCCATTCCGTTGCCCAGGCAGGGCTGGAATTCAATTTGACCCCCTAGACTGGCCTTGAAAGTTCAATCCTCCTGCCAAGGGCCCCTGAATCTCTAGGATTACAGGCCTGTCAGCCAGTTCCTATGTGAAAGTGACAGCAACCATTTGCAGACTAGACGTTGAGGTCCCAGGTATGAAGACTCCCAGTTTGAATGAGCTTAGAGAAAGAATATGATTTATTACAAAATCAAGGAGAAAACTTTCCCTTTAATTTTTAGATTTCCCTCACAGTTTTGATGTGTTTTTAAACAAAGACTCCCACAAAGCTACTTTTAAAAGATCTTTAGGCTGCTGAAATGACCCAGCTAGTGCAGGCTATTGCTACCACGCCTGACAGCCTGAGTTCAATTCTTGGAACCCACATTGTAGGAGAGAACCAATTGCAAGTTGTCTTCTGACCTACACGCATCTGCCAAGGTATACATATACCTACACATACTCATGAACACACAAACATGCGTGTGTGCACACACACACGCACACGGTACAGATTAAAAATTAAACAATGAATGCTTTTTATTTGGTCCTATTAGCTCAAATTTCTTGTTCACAGGCTTCTAAGATTTTAGAATACATACATCCACTCTAAATGGTATTAGAGAATCTGATTCTGAGATGATCTGGCTACCAGAGTGGCCCATCTCCCAGTCCCATCTTGAGGCAGAAAGGATAGCATAAATAAAGACAGAATTCTGAGTGTGAAGGGACTAAAATCAGACTCAAGATTTCTCTGGAATCACCTCTCAGCCCTGGTGGCTCATTTAATCAAGATGTTAGATTTCTGAGGCAGCTTAAAGAGACTGGAGGCAGAGATGGGACTGGATACTGACCTCAACAGACTGCATCATTTATTTCAAACAGCGAAGGACAGAGGCAAAGGGGTGTACGAGAGAAGAGAGGAAGACCTTTGGCATTTATAGAGGCGGTTGGAGGATGGGAAGTGAGCTGCAGTTTGGGGGCTCTATGTGCAAGCCTCCAGTTTCTTCCTCCTTATATTGTCTGCTTCATGGAGACAGGCCAGCCCACTGATAATGGTTTGAGCAGGGCCAGCAAAAACTTCATAAGAATTCTACTTTTTACAACTGAAGTGTTCTACCCAAAGCCAGTTTGGAAAGTTCCTGGCTTTACTTCCAGGTACCTTTGTCCCCACCATTTTCTTGGGATTCTCACATCACTAGTTTTGCTGTATCACGGGGGCCTGTCTGTCTATTAAGGGGCACCTGCAGTAGCTCCCGTTTCTGGAGCTTCCTGGCGCGTGGTCTCGGGCTTCAGCACATCAGCACTGCCCCTCAATCTTCCCTTCTCCCTCCTTCATCATCTCAGGAGTTACTCTGAATAAATTTCTTAGCCCAGAGCCCATCTTCACATCAGTCTCCCAGGAAAACCAATGACCCACTTTGATTTCAAATGTTTGGAGCATCTCAGTACAGAAGGGTTTAGAGTTCATTCATTCCATGATAGCAAATGGAAGCAGGGCACAATGAATGAACCGTTAAAGAATCTGTTGCCACACACTCCTAGGAAAGAATTTGGGCTGGGAACATAGCCCAGGGATAGAGCACTTGCCTAGTATGTTCAAAGTCCTGGATCATTCAATTCCCACTACTGGAAAGGAGGAGGAGGAGGAGGAGGAGGAGGAGAAGGAGGAGGAGGAGGAGGAGGAGGAGGAGGAGGAGGAGGAGGAGGAGGAGGAGGAGGAGGAGGAGGAGAAAAGGAGAAGAGAAGGAGAAGGAGGAGGAGGACAGAGAGGAGGAGGAGGAGGAAGAGGAGGAGGAGGAGGAGAAAAGGAGGAGAAGTAGAAGAGGAGGAGGAGCAACAACTTTCTAATGACTAGAACTGCCAGACAGGACAAGATGGTCTAGACTATCTCATGATTAACTTTCCTATTGTTAGTCATTAGGGAAGAGCTGCTTGTTGCACCAAGGATGTTCTCTCTCTCTCTCTCTCTCTCTCTCTCTCTCTCTCTCTCTCTCTCTCTCTCTCTCTCACACACACACACACACACACACACGCCCCTACCACCGTATTTACCGAAACACTGAAGACACTGAGCACTCACAATAGTCATTGATTCATAGCACCAAACTGTTCAGGAAGTCATTCCAGAAAACTAAACTTGATTTCTGTCACCCAAGGTATGTGACACATCTACCCTTTTTCATGTAAGCTCAATAGCATGCAAGACCAGACTGGTCGTTACCCACATGCCTTCCTTTAAACCAAAGAATCCATAGCAAACTGGATAAGACTGTAGGCTAATTCTTTCCTTGGCATCGACAGCAAAAGTGCTCAAGTTAAACACTCTACGGGACAAAGCCAGCAGCTGATGTTCTGGTGAGTCTCCCCTGACACGCTTCTCAGCTTCTCAGCTCTCAAAAGCAACCACAAAGATGCTCATCTCAAAGCCATTCCCTCCTGATTTCACTGTGACACAGGCACACCAAGGACTGAACACACACTTTCCCCTTTCAAGATTCCCATCATATGTAAGCAGTACCTCAGACAGTAAAACGAGGAGATGGGAACGTTTGGTAGAAAAGTCTACTGCACAATCAGCTTGAGGATCTGTATGTGAGGGGTGTCTGTCAAATGTGAACCTCCCTTGCAAGTGCCGGGGACATAATGGCATGATGCATCCTGGTCCTGGTGTCACAAAGGTTATACTTGTACATCTGGAAGAACTTGACAGGCCTTTCACTATGAGAAGTGATCAAAGCCAGGATCACTGCAGGTTTTGTTCTGTAGAATGCTTAACTCAAGCATTTTTGGTGTTGATATCGCCAAAGACAGAATTAGCCTACAGCCTTGTCTAGTTTGCTATGGATTCTTTGGTTTAAAGGAACGTACGTAAGTAATGACCAGTGACCAAAGCACTCCTAAAGAGTACCTTAGTGGCTTGGCAGGGGTTCTGACTGTTTATCTAGCCTATTCTAGAACCTGGGTTTGATCTGTAACACTAAAACAGACAGTACTTGAGGGTCTCCAGACTGTTAGCATTCTCCTCTCTTTTCCACTCTTAAATCTCTGCAGCATCTCTGACATTTTTAATCAGCATTTTTCAAGAAATGTTTGGTTATACTAACAGTACTCTAAGGAAGATTCATAAATTTTGCAAGATGAATTTCTCTTTCTGTAAAGGCAAGCTCAGCAATATTTGGGAGATTTGAAAAGTGACATCACAGCTGACCTATGAAGACAGAGACAGTGGGAGGGCCCTCACTGGTATAAATAAGTAGGAGTCTGGAGCTGGGAACCCAGGCTTACACTCAGAGCTGAAGGTGGAACTCCACCTCCAGGCAGAATGAGGCTCAGCACAGCAGCCCTGCTTCTCCTACTGGCCAGCTGCCTCTCTCCAGGCCACGGTGAGAACTTTCACTTAGCCTTTAAACAGAAACCCTTCCCAGCACTTCTTCTTTCATTAAAACTGGGAAGGCAGACTTAACTAAAGAGGGTGGAAATGTCCAGTTGCTTCTAGGTTTTGAATTGTAAGATTCCTGGGGATTTAACTCTTTAAAAATGGAAGCTTTCAAAGTGCTAAGATCTTTTTACTTATAGAAGAGATGCTGGAGAGTGCATGTTTGTGTGACATATGTTTAGTGTGTGCATTGCTCAAGTGTCACCTCAGTCCCCTGTGGGAAGACTTCTTTGCATAGCTCTTCTTCACTCTGCCTCTCCACAACACTCCTTCTCACCAGACCTTGATCTTTGGAGCGCAGCGTTCTGAGGGCAATTGCACAAGGTCAGGCCTGGCACTCGCAGAGGTGAGAAGCTGACGTCCAGCCTGTGTGGGGGTCTGTCTCTGGGTGAATAGATCAGTACCTAAGTGGCAAGATGTCTGTACAGCTGAAGGGATGGATGTGTGGGCAGAAAGAAACACTCAGGATTACAGGAGAAATCATTACTCTTAAGATGCAAAAATCCCCCCACCCCCTTGTTTACTCTTTACAAATCTTCTTCAAAACTCTCGTTTCTCTCCTCTTCCATGAATCTTTCCCTAGTGGTGGTGGCAATGTTACCCCTTAGGAAATGCTCTGTCCTCAGCACCCGTATAGTCTGTGTATTACACCAGTTCTGTGGCGTTCTACTGTTTGCTGTTCAGCCCTTGAAACTGTAAATGCCTTGGAACTTAACACTTTTACTTATAGAAAAGGATTTGATAAACACAGTTTGTTTGTTTGTTTATTTGTTTGTTTGTTTGTTTGTGGAGACAAGATCACAGTGAGTAGTAACTTTATACTTAAAAAAAAAAATCATCCTTCCTCAGTCTCTCAAATGCTTGGATTAGCCAGCATCAATTTCTTCTAAAACAAACAAACAAACAAAAAACCCATAGATTTCATGAAAATGCATGAGATGAATTACCAATACAGTGTCTATAATCAGTAAATATTGTGGTTGAGTATAGTCCTGAATGTTTATTATTGGTTCTCCTTTGGTAATAATTTATGGCTAACATAGAGAGCCAACATCTTAAACATAAATGAAGACACATCCTCCATGTGTTTTCTTAGATAGAGAAGTGGGGGAGGTGGACAGATGTGCTAAGAGAAAGGACTCAGGGAGAGATACTGGCTGTCTTCAACAACCTCTGGCAGGATCCGGTCCTCTGCTTTTTGCCCTGGGAATGGAGATCAGTTGATTTCACACCACGTTAGATGTAACAAAGTTGCATGCCTAAAGAATTATCAAGTCACCTGAGCGCCAACATGCCGCTGCGACAGTCAGGGAAGGTAGGGATTATGAAAAGTTAAGTTCATTTCAATTAATAGAAAATATTTGAGAGGACTCAAGACAAACCAGAAATACCCACGCTGAACGCATATGCAGCTACAAGTGCTGGCTTGAAACGTTTGACTCTTCAAATGCGAAATAAAAAAATTAACAATTCAGTTCTCCGTCGTCTAGGTGATATGTCCAGTGGGTTGAGGTGGCTGATTCTGTGTTCACAGGTATTCTGGAGGCGCATTACACAATCTTAAAATGTAGGTGCTCCAGTGTGACCTCAAACATGATCCATCCGAACATCATAGATCGGATTCAAGTTACACCCCCTGGGAATGGCTGCCCAAACACTGAAGTCGTGTGAGTTGCAAGGGAAAAAAAAATTACATAATTTCTCTCTCCTAGTGAAAATCATATGGAATATGTTTGTTGGTTTGGTTTTTTGTTTTTATTTTTTTATTTTTTTATTTTTTGGCTTTTTTTTTTTTTTTTTTGGTTTTTGGAGACAGGGTTTCTCTGTGTAGCCCTGACTGTCCTGGAACTCACTCTGTAGACCAGGCTGGCCTCAAACTCAGAAATCCACCTGCCTCTGCCTCCCAAGTGCTGGGATTAAAGGCATGTGCCACCACTGCCTGGCGGAATATATTTACAACCAGTAAATTAGTAAAGTAGCAAGAGTCTCAGAGACCAGCTTGATATTACTAAATATCTGAAATTATTAACAAAAATGAGATATTTAAGGTTTTTTTTTTTTAGCAATCCAAAACTGTTTTACCTTTGCTCACTCACTTTCTCGAGCCGCTGAACTGAGACCTGTCTGTGGTGGCTACAAAGCTGAAGCTGATTAAGGATGTTAAGTCATGGAGGCTTCAGGAGGCTAACCTGCCTGCCATACCTGAAGGCAGGGATGGAGTCAGGGCTCCATCTCATCCCCACAAGGGTTTGAAGGAAGCTGACAGAAGCCTCTTTCTCAGTGCTGGGAACTCGATGTTTATCGGCAGCTCCTCCCAATTATCCTTTGCCCTCCCTCTCCCTCCTTCTTTACCCCCCCCCCCATTCATCTCTTCATGGCCAGTGCTATAGAGGAGACCCAGAATCTCACAGATACTAGACCAGCTTTCTCCCATTAAGCCCCAGTCCCTTAGAATTTCCTCAGGCTTTGTAAAATGTGTAAGCAGCTATGTTCATTTGTCCCATTTTGGAACAAATGCTTTGTCTCTGGGGGCAGGTATATTTGACTTGCAAAGTAGAAATACAGGTTATCAAAAATACATGTAATTTTTTTCACTATGATGGCATTAGACTTTTACCAATGACTTTACCAATGAGACTTCTAACTAGACTACAATGATTTCCCTCAAACTCAACATTTCATAACCAACTCTCTTCATTATTAAACACACACACAGCTCACCAAAATGTACAATGTTTGATTTTATTTTTGTTTATTTCTCCCCAGGATCTGGACCAAGTTCAAGAAAGCTCTATGTGTGAATCCTCGGGCCAAATGGTTACAAAGAGTATTAAAACTTATCCGAATGTAAGTTAAGCATACCATGGGCGTTCCTTAGCCAGCCAAGTTGGAGAATACTTTCCAATTAGGAAAAGTTTGTAGGACAAACGCCTGTTCTGCTACTGTCACACATGGGCTAGAACAGGGCTGTGTATTCCAGCAGTGCAGTAAACTGAAGCTAGTGTACACAGCAGCTATTATCTGATGTCTCCAGAGAAAAACTGTAGTTTCCTGTGTGCATTCCTCTAAGTGTAACTTGTTTTTGTTTTTAATTCACAGCAAAAGTATGTCTTCAACTCCCCCAGCTCCAGTGAGTAGGAGAAGAGCTTCCTGAAGCCACCGTCACCTCAAAAGACACCTGCACCCTTTTTAATCCCTGCTCTGAATTTTAGTTATGTTCTTAGCTGAAGAATTTCCAAGAAAATAACTCCCCTCTACAAACAAACATGACTGTAGGTAAAAAAAACAATTCTGCAGGAGCTGAGAGGGGACACTCAAGCTCCTTTGCCTACTCAACTCACATTCTTGCTCCTTAAAGAAGGATATTTGAGAACAGGCCTTTAGTGACAACTCACTTCAGATGCATTTGGTAATGGACACGTCATTTAATGTTAAACTATCCTAGATTGTAGAGGGATGAAAACTTACATGTCGAATCTGAACTTGTAGCTCATACTAACAAGAGTTCTAGGAGATGGACTTCAGTTATTTTGCACCCTTGCAAAAAGCAGGCTTCCATAACAGTCTCCAGACGGTTCCTGGGAAGCTGACGAAATACCAGCCTAAGGTGATGCAGAGCAGGTCTCCTTTAGAGAAAAGCTTCATGGAGGAAATAGTCCTTCTACTTTGAAAGGTTGCTTGTATAAGATTTATTGTCTTGGATTAAAACCAGTAACATTGAAAGATCCTCAGCTTAAAGCTCCAGGCTCTTCAGCAGTATACAAATATATTCCTCTGCACTGTGACCCTGATGATCTAGCTTTCTTATTCACATCTTTCACACAGACAAAATACCAGTCTCTTGTATCAAATTTTAATGTCTCCTAGTCATCTAGTATCATTCAATAAACTTAATCAAATATTTTGCTTATGACTGGTGCTTTTTTTAACAAAAGAACTTTCTCATGTCGAGATGGTCTTCCGCTGTTCCCAGAGAGATGTAAGGTTTCAATCATGTTCATTTTTTATCTGCATACCAGAGTCCTTCACAGATGACCCCAAATTATGTCATCCTTGAGAGTGGTTATACAATGAGAAGGCTTTGGCCCTGAGGCCTCTTTCCCCAGGCATGCTAAATGAGATTTCCTCCAGAGTTCAAACTCTTACTCAAACCCATTCGCACTGTCTGTTTACATGGATTCCCCAACTCTCCAATGTTTCATTTAACAAAATGTTGCATTGATTTGACAAGCAGAGGACTCCAGCGCCATTCCTTCCCAGCACTGCACTGAGGTCATAACCCTGCCTCTGCCTCTTGGCTTCCTCAGCTACTCTGAGGCCTGTTCGTATGACATCTGGCTCCCTCTTTCCTTTATCTCCGTTTATGGTGTGTGTATGTGTGGGGTGGGTTGTTTGGTTTTGTATGGCTTTGTGCATGTCCTCATGTGTAAGAGGGTGCATGTGTGCATAGAACCCCCAAGATCATTCTTCAGGAGTCCCCCATCTGATTTTTTTGCAGACAGGATTTCTCTCACTGAACAGGGAGTTCACCAAGTAGGTCATGCTGTCTGTGATGAACCTGTCTCCATTTCCTCCAGAGAAGGAGTATGTGAGTTCTGGGCATCTGAACTCGGGTCTCCATGATTGCAGGACAAACACCTCACTCGTTGTTGGGCTATTTCTCTTCCCCCATTCCCTTTTTATTTTAGGGTGTTTGTTTGTTTGTTTGTTTGTTTGTTTGTTTGTTTGTTTGTTTTGCTTTGGTTTTTGACAGGATCTCAGTCTGTAGCTTGGACTATCCTGAAACTCACTCTATGTATCCCAGGCTAGCCTTGAATTTTAGTGATCTTCCTGACTCAGCCCCCTAGGTGAGCCACAATGCTTGGCTTTCTTTTTTTAATTTTTTAAAATTTTTATTAAATATTTTGAGAAGGAATAAAAGATACCTATAAATATTATATTCTCAGTCATCTATTACATTGTATTACAAGTATGCAAAGGGGACATACAGTGCCATCACAATCCGACAATTACTGCTTTTTACACGTCATCATTTAGAGATTTGGGAATTAGGCTTCAATTTTGCTGTGGCAGGTAGCTCAGCACATACTCAGAATGCTCAAATAGTCAGTGTCACCATTTCTCATGAGGCAGCTACTATTAATCATCCTGTTCTAGCTGGCAGAAATGGGTTACAGAAGAGGGTACCAGGGGCCATCCCTCTTAAACTACTATCTACACAAGTAAAATATCATCAGTAGAAACCAGGGCAAATAGACAGTTCTTGCCTTCATTTATATAACTAGTAAAGGAAGAACCAGAATTTGATCCCTGGGCCACCTGACTCCAAAGTGAACAGCCTTCATCATTACATTAGACTCAAAATACATACAAATGTATTTTATGACTTCATCCCCTTGGCCTGCCCTCCTCTTCAGAGCCAGTCAAAGCCAGAGGGGATGGCACCGTAGGAAGGGCTTAAGGGGACACGGGAAAGGAAAACAGTCCCTGGCCCTCACCTGTGGAAACCAGGTTTGTCTCTCCTGTTGACTGAGCCAAGGATTTTGACATAGGTGACTAGAGGCTACCCTACATAGAAACTGTATATAGAAACTATACTCCCTTCTTTAAAATTCTACAAAGCTATTAGTATGACTTGTGAGCCACATTCAGGATAAAACACATGTCTTAACCTCTTTGCATGACCCATACAGGGCAAAACTACTTGTATGTGTCATTTTGATGAATGTTTGTTTCAGTCACATTTCTTCCTCATTTGTAAGCCTTCCCTGCACCTTCATAAATCACCTATCATTTCATTAGTTTTTTTCTTTTAATAAAGACAGTAACACATCTTTTTCTTCTTCTTCAGCCTTAGCTGTAGATCATCTTCTTCAAACAGCATAACTCCAAAGTCCCCACGTCACACAACAGCTGCTACCGAAGCACTTAGGTGGGTCCTCTCCCCACTCAACCTTCTCATGCACGCCTGTCCTTTCTCCTAAGCAGTGACTTTGCTTTGCTCTGACTCATGCAGAAATTCTTTTCTGTGTCAAGTCAAGAATCTCAGCTCTACCCTAGTAAAGGTGTCTGAGGCTCTAGGGGCTCCTCAGGCTGCATAGATGCGGTGCTGAGGCCTTGGGGGACTCCTCAGGTCACTCGGACACAACACTAAACTCTAGAGTCATGTGAGACTCAGAGGGACTCAGGCCTGTAGAGTCAGCAACACTGAGTTGTGCTCCCTGCTGCTGGTGACATGACTGCAGATTATGGTAAGATACTGTATATTTTTTAAGCCAAAAGCATTTTGAGTGTTTTCATAAGGAAACAATAAAAGCTTCCGACTATAGATGAACATACCTCGATTTGAACCCCACACAGCGTATACAGAATCAAAACACAACATGCAGTTCCCTAAAAAATATACATGGTTTTTAAGCATCGACTTAAAGAGCTAAAATAAGAACTTCAGATGGGGGATGGGTGGGAGAACCTGCTCTGTGTTAACAGAAGGATGGGTAATCAATCATCCATTGCTCATAGGTCAGTCCCATGGGGGGTCTGAGCTACTCCAGAATGGTGAGGCCTGAAGTCTGTGGGCCAAGGTAGAAAGAGGAGTAATGAGACAAGAGAGGGGTCTGTTTATCAAGCACAGCAGTACCCGGTACTCAGGCATCACTGTCACTATGAGTACAGCTGATTTAGAACCAGGATTAAGTCATAATTAGCTGCAAGAGAACTTGTTGTTGAATTAATAAGAGTATCCAAAGAAAGGTCTGGAAGGGAAGAGCTGTACACTGTTAGGACAGGGCTTAGATGCCACATGCATACATCTACACATGCATATGCCAATTAATCAAGGAGGAAATACAGTGATGATTACCAAAATGATTGTTCTGGAAAGCAGAACAAAGGAACCACTGGCCTAGCTGCACAGCCATGTCCTAGCAGCAGAACACAAGAAACCTGAACAGACTAAAGGATGCTCAGGCCCACCCACCTCCAGAGCTCCAGGAGGAGATGATTCTCCCACTGTGTGTAAAGGGCACAGCCGGCCTCGCCCCGAAGCTGCTGTGTGGACTCGCTTCATTTGCCCACGTTCCCATTCCTTCTTTTAGCACTGAAAGGAATCTCAGAACTCCCAACTCTATGCAAATTCTGATGCATATTCCAGAATTTCTCTGAGCTACAGGAGCCAGAATTCAAGAACTGTCGATATGAATAAACACTAGAGAAAAGCTGTCTCCTCCTCTAGGTGATGCTGCTGCTGATACTTCTTGAAAGAAATTATTCATCTATCCTAACACATGCCAGCTATCTAGGGGGCTTATTTTGTCCAATGGCAGGTTAATTGAATTGTAGTCTAGATACACTAAAACTTACAGTCACTAAGGGTTCAGTCCAGGAGTAGTTAGGAACAGCCCAGCCCCTCTCCTGGTCCTGTGGTTTGGCTTTTCCAGGATATCATACAAACAGGAGCATACTATCTTCAGTCTTTTGTCTGACTTCTTTTTCCTTTGTATACTGGTTTGGAGATACAACATGCTGTTGAATATATTCCCAGTTTCTTTCTCATAATTAATTTTATTCTATCGAATGGATATACCACAACTGGTTTACTCATTCACCAGTTGATAGATAGTTGAGTTGTTTTCTGTTGCGCTGTGATAAATAAAATTGCTGAACACACACATACATAAGTCTTTGTACAAACACATTCTTGTGTCTCTCTGGTAAAAGAGACATCTGTTCTCTGTTCATCCTTGGAGGTGGAATTTCCGCAACGTGTGGTGCATGTATGTTTAACTTTATTCAAATCTATTATACTATTTTCCATGATTAGTGCACCAGTTTGCAGCCCCCTTAAACATAAGTGTTTCAGTTGCTTCAAAATTTGCCAACATCGGTTTGATAATTTACTAGGATGAGTCACAGAAAATGAGTCACTCAGGAAGTCCTTGACTTGCCACTCTAGTCCCTTTTGTGTAACTGTGTCAGAGAAACCAAGAGAGCAAGGTGACAGAGGAGAGACTTATCTTGGCTCATGGTTTCAGGGAATACAGGCCACGGTTGCTCAGCTCCATAAGCTTGGGTAAAACATCCTAACAGTGGGAGGTTTTAAATTGTAGACATTTCAATAACTTTTATAGTCTTAATTTATAATCTCCCTGTTGGACTACAGTTGTTGAGCAGGCTTTTGTGTGCATATTTGAGATTTACCTATTTACAGAAAAAATAAGCCTTACATCATTTTTCCATTAAGCTAAGCTGTCAAAAGGGGACTTGACTGTGTGTATGAGTCTGTAGTTGTCTCTTATTTTTCATTCATCCATGTATTTTCCCTCTTTCTGGTGCCCTTGATTGGTGCAGTTTAATGTAAGTCTTAAAATTCTTTATCAGGATCTTAAAAGCCCATACTACTAAAAAAAAATTGTTTTGCCTAATGCAAGTCCATACAAGTCCAAAGTTTAGAATCATCTGGTCAATTTTTGGGCCCAAAGAAAATTTGGTTAGGATTGCATCGAGTTTGTGGGGAGAACTGACATCTGACTACTGAGTCTTCCCACTTATGAACATGGTAGCCCTCCCTACATGAGATTTCTCTCAGTAATAGTCTATAGGTGTTCACATCCACATCTTGCAGTGCCCCCAAAACCAAACTGTGGGCTGAAGCATTTGGAAGATATTCCTCTATGGAAGCCAGAATGTATCATGCACATCATATGAAAGACAGTCTGCCGTGGCTTCAGCCTTAGATTTTATTTGGATTATTTCCCTCTTTGTTCCAGGAAAGGGGTGAATCACTTAGAAGTGATTAGATAGAATATCCTTAAACTTCCCTGGCCAGATGCTGACTTGGAACTCCTCTGTCCTGGTCAGTTTTGCTACACTGGCACTGACATACTTCGCTTCTTCCCACCAGGGCAGTCTCTTCCCCTGTGTTTTAAATCACAGCCCTCTCACCGTCCAAGACACCACACAGTACCAACGATCCTTTCTAAATGACCGAGCCCTCCTTCTCAATTAGTTTGAGCCCTCCACCATTCAAATGCATTCCATCTCAAAGAGCATCATTTTTAAAAGAGGCTTCTACCTGGTCACTTTCAGGCTAGCTTGAACAGCACCTTCCTTACTCTGGAGCACCCTCCAAATCTGGCTTCTACCCCAGCACTTCCCCATCACTGCTGTCAGAAGGTCACCAATGGCCATTTGTAAAGCAAGTGAAACTGCTACTGTTTCTGTGACGATGCTGGTTGAGTTTAATGGTTTGCAACAAAAAAATATTTATCTCTTGTCCACTTGTCTTCAGGTCAACTGAGGTTCAGCTGACTCGGCTGAGTTTGGAATTCAGCCAGGCATTTGTTTGGTTCACAACTCTCCAATGTGTCTCTTGTTTGGAAGGAATCAAATGGTATTCAGCTTGTATTCTTGTCACTGTGACAGCAGATTCCCAGACGAAGTATACAGAAACATGCTGTGCCTCTTGTGGTCTAACTTGTCACTTTCACTAATATGTTTTTCAGGGTGACAAAAAATTACCTGTGCCTAGATATAGATTATAATATGATCTTATGATATATGTATCCATTATGGACTGATTAAATCAATCACATAACACATCTAGCTCCTTTCATATTCAGCATTCTTTGTCATGAGAACCTTTATAGTCGACTCCCAGTAAATCTGGTATATGCAAGGTGTTATTTCTTATGGTTACCGTGCTTAGCCAGTTATGCTAGAATAGAATAAACCTTTGACCCAACTGGGTTGCTAATATAACTGCAAGGTCACATGGAAGAGAGCATGGGTGCAGAGAAGGGGAAGGAATTGGGAATGATAATGAATCTGCTACAGTTGCCAAGCAGAGTCAGTATTTCATGCCTTCTCTTAGAGAACTCAATAGTTTCCAGGAAACAATAAGTCAGCTAAAGTCCATTCCTTGGCACTCAGGACACCACACTTCCGGGCTCCTCCTTCTCAGATGCCCTTTCCTGTTTACCCTTCTCTCTCCAGCCTCATGGTACTAACTCTTCTTGGCCTTCCTTTTAACACTATAGACTTTCTTCCCAAGAGCAACCAAGACTAGGGACTTCATTGGTGCCGTTCCATGTGCCGTCCCCCGTTCTCTGTGCCCCATTCCATCCCACGGACTATTCTACCTCTGCTCTGGATTTTTTGAAGCTACCCAAAACTCAGTTTCAGTCCTGCCCAGCTGTACCACGTCCCATATTGATGATGTCTACAACTTGTTTAATTGTGTAGAGCAATAAGTTGGAGGTCAATTTCGAGGTTTTCACACCACTAGGTCCATCTCCTGTCTGTCACAAAATTCTGAGGACTATTTCCATAAATATTCCTCTTTCCAGTTCATATACTCTCCAGTTTTACCATGCCCTCATTCAAGATCAAATTTTATCTAGATTAGTTAGCTTAAAATCTGCCTTCCTCCATCCTCTGGTACCTCTCTGAAATGTACCTCAGTGCCCCAACCTGGGCTGGGATTTTCACGACGTTGCTCCTGCTCCAGGACCAAGCTCAAGTTTCCCTCAGAGAAGCCTTCTATGCCACCCATCTGGATCAGCTTCCTTATGATGTGTTGTCAGGCAATATTATCTTTTACCTCAATCACCGTCACTACTATGACCATCTACTTACCACTTTGCTCCCTACTGGGCTACTCTGTAAAGTCAAGAGCCATACCTAGTTTTGTTCTTCCCTGAATCTTAGCCCCAGTTGCAGTCTGGCACATAATAGATGCTCAACAAATACTTACTGAACAATATGTGAATGACGAACGACTAAGCTTAAAATGCACCAAAGAGAACATTTTCTGATTTTTGACTTGTTTTTCTAATTAGATTGCAAACCTATTGGAGACAGCAAGCTTCGTACTTATTTGTCTCCACAGACAGAGGCCAAGGTATTCAGTAAGCAGCTCTTGTGCAGAATTGAAACATCTTGTATAGCATGTACCTGATTAAAATATTTAGGACACAGTCTGTACTATATTACTTGCCACATGTGATTAGGAAACAGAGCAACATACCCGCATGTTTCTAATGACCCTTGTAAACCTGCACATCTGGCAGATAGCTGCCATTCAAATCTAATGTACTACTATAATGCTGAGATCTCCCAGTTAAATTCCACTAAAATTATGTCACGGGATTAAGGCCCTAGGATATATTACAGGAAAAAAGCAAAGTCAATGTGAAAGCACTCATCATAAAGCTAAGATGACAAACTTTTATTAAACCCTTAAATGATATCATGTAGGGTACCAACAAGGAGCAAGCCGGGGCTCGGCAGGGTTAATGGTGTAGGCAACGAACTGGGTTTTTCTACTCAGGCCTAAAGGAGCAAGAAAGAAGGGCTTTAACTGAGCTGTTTGAGCGCTCGATGGCCTGTCAGAAGCACAGCCATTGATGGCTAACCCTAGCATGGGTAGCTGCATCCATGAGCAGAATTACATATCAACAGGGCAGTGAGGAATAAAGTCCTTATTTCCCCTCTCCTCTCACCCTCTGTCCATTCACTCCAAACCACCATTGGCTAAATACCCAGATGTGATTATCAGCCACGTTATCTGAATCTCAGCAGGCATCCTCCAAACCCACTATCTCTTTTGTGACTCTGAATACCAGGTGAACGACTGCCCAAGCACAGCTGTCCCTATTTTCAAAATAGTATCTTACGTTATGAGTGTTGTAGCGGGCATGCACACCCAAGTGGGGATCAGAAGACAACTTTCAGGAGTCCTTTCTCTCTCTCCGCTGTGGGATCAAGGGACCAAACTCAGGTCAGCAGGCCTATGTATTTTTTATTTTTATTACTTTTTATTTATTTATTTTTTCAAGACAGGGTTTCTCTGTGCAGCTCTGGCTGTCCTGGAACTCACTCTGTAGACCAGGCTGGCCTCGAACTCAGAAATCCACCTGCCTCTGCCTCCCGAGTGCTAGGATTAATGGCATGCGCCACCACTGCCCGGCCAGCAGGCCTATGTAATAAGTGCCTTTACCCGTTATACCAGCTCATGTCCCAACTTGTTATCGTCTTTAATTATAGTGTCGCTCACAGACTATTATTATCACAGGTCCCGTTAAGGAAGAATGAGGATTCCAAATGATCTCCTGGACAGGATGTTTTCTGATCATTTCATAATGTTATCCCCACAGACACTCCAGCTCTTCCTGACACAGGGTGGGGCTCCAGACCCTTCTGTTCTTCCCCCACTCCTGACCAACCCCGCCTCCCCTCAATCCAGGTGTCAACTCCCTCCCACCTGTAGAAAGATTTTAGATAAACTTTACAAGGCTGGGACTAAAAAGAGGCTCTCTACCGCCCTCTGGTGGCCAATCGAGGAAATATTTGGAGGTAGCGTTCGGCTAAGCTCACATTCCCTATCTTGGTTATTCCATTTAATCAAATCCTTCAGAGTCTCTCTAGGACTGCAGACAAGTAACTCCTGTGAGTCCTTTCTGGGAATGGCCAAATTCAGAAGTTCAGGATTCTTGCTTCCAAACAAGGATTCTCACTAAACAGCATTTGATTTTGATAGCTAACCCTGAATCAGGCAATGCAGTTTTAATCTCCCTGATGGTTTAGATAGTTTAGTTTAGTTTCCCTGCCGGTTTCTATGCATGGACATGGAGGTTGTTTTCCACCCTGTGACTCTCTTTTACATGTCTTCCATCCTCCTCACTGCAAGCCATCATGTGTAAACAGTTCCAAGGACCAGTCTAATCCCTCCATTAGCCTTGCAGCCAGATGAAAAAGGGATAAATGGGAGAAGCCTGAATCAAGGTTTGGTCCTGTGGGCTGCAGAGGTGGCTCAACAGGGAAAGACAACTAGTGACCAAGTCTGACAATCTGAGTTCAATCTCTGGGATCCACATGGTAGAAGGAGACAACCAGTTCCTCAGTCTTCTGTGTGACATGTCATGACACAAGTGTATCCACACACATCCACAAAATAAATAAGTGTAAAATCATTTTTAAAAGATTTGGTCCTGTTATCACTATGACTAAATTCAATATAGTTAAATCATGCTATTATCAGACCTAGGGGTCATAACCTGCACCCCCCAAATCAGGTCCAGCCATCTATCCTCAAAAACCTAGTTAAAGGAGCCAAACATATAGTGGAAATCAGAAAGGAGAGATTTATTCAACGTGGCCAAATAGAACAAAGAGATTCAGAGATTCCCTCAAGTTCATCTGCAGGGTGCTGCAGTGAGACCAAAGTTGAAAGAGAGCCAAGGACGTGTGCATCCAAGCCATTCACCTCAAGATATGGTCCCCCCACCACTGAGCCCTCATTGTCTGGGTGACCGTTCTGTGAAGTGCTCTGAGGAGTCATTCAGACCACATAAAGTCTCTCTCTGGAAACCATGAGGCCCCTCTGTCTGGTGCTCTTTTATTCTTCCAGCATGAGACTCCTGTGGAAAGTACCATTTCTTTAAAGACTTATTTCAACGCTTCGATAGTTAGATCAGGGGACACAAGTGTCTCTTTAGAATGTCTTTATTTCTGCCAGGCCAGCTACAATGTAAGTCTCATAATTAGTACATTTCAGATGAAAAGAACAGAGGCCTCATAGGGAATTAAGACTAAAACCATCTTCAGATCAGCTGCCTGTAATGTGAAGTCGTTGCTGGGACATGGACATTACAGGGAGTTGGGATTACGCTCCAGCTCATGCTGTTCCGCTGCTCCTCCAGAAGTGTCACAGGCCATGCGGAGCTCAGTCCACAGTCCTCTACTGGCAGCTAGTGGTACATGCTGCAACTGCTCAACATCCAGCTCACTAGCCCAGGGAGGAGGGAGCCCAAAACCAAGCTCCCAGAGGAGATGAGAAGGACGAAGAAAATATGCCCATGGTCGCCAGCTGCCACTTAATTCTTCCTTCTAAGGAGACTGCCCAGTTCATCGTTCACTGTCAGGTGTCAAGCTAAAAAGGATTATCTTTTGTGTGTTCTCTAAAATTAGGTGGGAAATAATCACCAAAAGTTCAAGTTAGCAGAGACCTATTATTCAGTCATAAAATTAGCATTTCTAAAGCTCTCTGTACCAAATGACAGGTGCTGTTCCTGGCTTCTAGTTTGAATCATCTCTTTCTCACACACACATACACACTCACATTCACACACTCACACACACACATTCACACACACAGAGTCAAACACTCTCACACGCACTCTTTCACACACACACATTCACACACTCACACACACTCACAGTCAAACACACTCACACACTCACACACACATACTCACACAGAGTTAAACACACTCACACACATTCTCTCTTCTCTCTCTCTCTCTCTCTCTCTCTCTCACACACACACACACATCCTCTCTCTCTCTCTCTCTCTCTCACACACACACACACACACACACACACACCTTTTTTCCGTTTGCTTCATTTGCATGTTCTGCCCTTTCTGCCAGCACCGCCTGAGCAGTAAGGAGGGCAGTAAGGAGAGAGACATGCACTGACCCATTTCAGTCAGGGAGTGGGTGTTCCCCACCCATCAAGAACAACTGATGTCCCTCGTAAGCAGCCACCATATTAACAAAAACATCGTTTATTTTTTGCTCAATGCTTTATCCTTTATAGGGTAGCTAGCTGGAATCAACTCCAGAAATTCCATTTAAGAACATGCAGCCCGCCCTTGTCGCTCATTTCTTTCTTAACCATGGCACTTTCTCCCACCTCGATAACCTTACATCCATGGAAGTCAATGGAACTGAAAGCACTCGATTGCAGTAAGAGGTGGGAGTGTACACCAGGGTGGACAGGATTAACTCTGCCACAGTTAACCACACAGCAGGGATTCAAATCCTTGGGTGGGTGTGTGTGTGTGTGTGTGTTTGATTTTGAATTTGAGGTTTGGTTTTGTTTTTCCTGCTTGTGAAGGCAAAGCCACACTCCTAATTTGCATATTTGTTCCCTGTTATCCATCTATTGCTGTTCGGTTGATGAAACAAATGTTCCCCCTCTATTTACATCTTAGACAGACTGAAGAGTGTACCACCTGCCGACAGAGTGGGCAGTCCCCTGTCAGCTCACTGGGCTGGACTGTCCATCTCCCATTGCTGTAGGGCCATATGACAGAAAGGGCAAGGGGTTGACTTTCTATGTAAGCCTGTGACTTCTAGAAATTCTGGTTAGTTCCAAATACTACTGACTGACAGGGACCTTGAATGTCCCTCTGAGGCCTTCGGAAAGCTAAAGTTCAAAGGAAGATTAAAATTGAGGAAGTCTCCAGCTCTTTTTTGGCTCTCTCCACTGTCTACATGGCATGGTTTCGCACTCTGGAAAGTCTTGCAAATCCAACTGCAGCCTCAGGCTTGGCCTTGACCCTTAGGATCACCCCTCCGCTTCAAAGTGAAGAAATCACGTAACTTTGGGGGAAGAACTTGGCCAAGATCTGAGGTTGTTTTTTAGGCAATACTTGGGTCGCTGTGAATCAACAACAAAAATGAAGGCATGTCCTGTAAGCTGGGGACCTGCTGTACAGTCTTAGTGATTGACTAGTAGCATTCTTCCACCCCAAATGACACTCCTCTTCCACCAAGGTCACACCTCCTAGTCCTTCCCAAAGAAGGCATCAAGTATGCAAACACATGAGGTTATGGGTGCCATTTTCATCTGAAGCACCGCTCTTGCTGTCTTCTAACTATGGAGAGGGAGGCAATAACTCCTAGGGCTATGTGATAAGAAGGCAGTGACCTCCGCACTCGGGAGGCTTCTGAAGCAGGAGCATGTGAGTTTGGCCAGCCTAGGCTAACTAAAGAAAAACAGTCTCATAGTAGGCCAAACAGTCTCATAGTAGGCCATAAGGAAGTTGTGCACTTTGCATGGAACACTCCCTCCAAGAAAGAGTCGACATGAACCTACCCTTAGGAGAAAAGGCATAGGAAGGACTTAGGAAGACCAAGAAGCCACTTCCCACCTATCTACCCCTTTGTCTCCTCACTACTGTGGGAACCCAGACCACCACAAGGCCACAAGGTTTACAAAGAAACCTTTACAGAATAAGATGAACTTTGCAAGCCCCGATCAATGCTCACATGAGCTCAAGCTTCAGGAAGTAGTTCCAGGCCCATTTAGATCTCTTTGTTCGGTTATATTTGGAGAGTCACACATACTCAGTTCCTCTGTTCCCAGAACCAGGGCTTTAAGAGGCAGACGCTCCCACAGAAGCTCTAGAAGCTGGATGCTGGGTGAGTGAACAACCCCATTCCAGAACTGGCTGGTGAGCTTGGGGTTACTGGTGCTAGGAATCAATAGAGAAGGCCCAGGGAGTGCCATGTTCTCCTTCCGGCTCCCAGAAGTCGACTGTTTATCTGTCCAGCCTTTTTCCTGATGCAAACTGGGTTGAAACTTGACTGCCAATAACAGCAGTTGTGTGTGGGAAAATCCTTTCGGACAAACAAGGACTTTTGAGTTTTGACCTCTTCTCTGCCCTCTTTCCAGGGTGGAAAGTATCTGGGAGTTGTTGTGATGGCGGCATTCTCATACGCCTCACCTTCTCTACTCCCAAAATTGGTGAGATAGGAGTCAGACCAGAGACACTCAAAAATAGGGTGCTGTATGTGTTGTCCAATCTCTTACCTCAGGAAGAAACTGGGTGCTGGGGATCCTTTCCCAAATGTGTGGGCAGTGGCAGTGTCTAGGGTGAAGCACACCTTTACATGTCTCTACCGTTCTTAGCCATTCTTTAGTTCTCACTTGCCCGATGCATAGGAGTCTCTTGGGTAGATGACCCATGGATTGGGACATTTGGTGCACCTGCAGGAGGAAAGGGGAGTCAGTGGCCTTCTATTCTGTCAGCTGCAGGTATCACTCACTCTCCACACCTCTAAGCACAGTAGAAATTCCAGATCTGCTATGGCCTCAGTGAAAATGGGGATCAAAAGTTCATAAAAGTAGGCAAGCTCGAATGGAAATGGCATACGGAAAAATCCATCACACAAGTGCGTTTAATGAGGAGGTCCTGAGGATATTCAATTCGGGGGGGGGGGGGAAGTCACGGGATACTGCTGAGAAAGCCTCTCGCATCAGTGAATTTCTCTCCTCTGTAGGTCAGAACACGCCACAGGAGAGTTCATTACAAATCTGTGCTCCTTGGCAAGAAGTGGTCTGATACATTCCAGAAATAATGGGACCGAGGCAGCAGAGTTAATCACCAAAAGAAAGGCAGGCATAATGAGCGGCTGGATCAGCATGGTACCCAGGCAAGGGAGCTGATCTCAGGGCGGGGGGGGGGGGGGCATCATCCTAACGTTGGCTAGATGGGCCACCAGCAGAGGTATTGATCAACACACACGATGTCTTTGTTACTTCTCTACTGCTATGACAAAGCAGCATAATCAAGGCAACTTACAGAAGAGAGCAATTGATGAGGGCTTTACAGTTTCAAAGGGTGAGTCCATGACCATCATGGTGGGGTGGAGACTGTATATATATATATATATATATATATATTTGAAGCCTCAGAGCCCACCCCCAATAACACACCTCCTCCAACAAAGCCACACCTCCCAATCCTTCCCAAAACACTTGTACCATCTAAGGACAAACTTTCAAATATATGAACCTAAAGGGCCATTCTGAGTCAAACCACCACATTCCACTCCCTGGTCCCTCTAGGCATGTAGCAATATAATAATGCCGAATGCATTAATTAATCTATCTTCAAAAGTCTCCATAGTCTTTCACAGTCTCAAGACTGCTTGAAAGTACAAAGTCTCTTCTGAAACTCAAGGCAATCTCTTAACTGTAACCCATTATGAAATCAAAAAGCAATTTACATACTTCTAGTACACAATGGCAGAGGAATAAATATAACCATTCCAAAAGTGAGGAAAGGAGGCAAAGTGAGAAAATACTGGACCAAAGCAAGACTGCAACCCAGCAGAGAACTCAATGCCTCTGAGGGCTTGCTCAGAGACTAGGCTGGACATGGGTCAGGGTTTTCCCACTGCAGAGTGTAGAGCATTTCCACACAACTTTCAACCCCTCCCCCCAACCCACACATGCCCACAGCATTACATCCTCTGGAGATTTTAACACTGTAGCATTTTCTGCTCTGTACATGGACTGAGGAAGTTCCCAAAGGCAGAGTACGTTATCTGGTAAAAAGATTCAAGAATCCACAGCTTCCATGGGGACTGTCCCCAAAGTGGGATATAGAGTTATCAAGAGAAAAATTGGCATTATCTGTACAGAGAAAAATGGGATTGGATTTCAATTCTGCTCTTTAACTGCATGATGATCTGATCTTTTCTATATTATGAAAAATCTTCATGTCTTACTGTTCTTACTTACAAAATAGTGGCAATAGTCACTGCTTCCTAGAGCTTTTGAAGGGAATCAAGAAAAATGCAAACACCCAGAGAAACTCATGGCACACTGTGTTCCTCAGGAAATGTCCATTATTCTTTACTTAGAAAAATACTTTTTGGGGTGAATGAATTATCCTCAAAAAGATCGGTGATATTACAGACATCCAAATGTAATTTAAAATGTTCACAATTTTATCTTTAAAAATCAAAATCATATTGTGAGTTTTCATTTCCATGGATCTGGGGAGAAGGATCCTAAAAGCTTCCGGTGTGCCCTGTTTAAATCTAGTTACTGCTTCCTAGCATTTCCAGTCCTTGTAGCTATTACCTACCTCCCCAATCTCCGAAACTCTCATCGCTAGGTGTATTTTTTTAAGAGAAGTTAGGAGAAACCCTCTTGATTTGAAGATTGAAAGCAAAGTCTAACCGAGGGAAGGAAGCCTTGGAGAATCAGAGCAGACATTGCTCTGTCCCCACACCCACGTATGGTGGCCTATACCCTCTCCTTCAGGAGGAGATGATGCCTCTGGATCCTGTGGGCACCTGCACACATGTGCACCTTTCCACCCACAGACAACAGCACGTGCATATAATTAAATACAAAGATATAGGTTTCACGGAGGGTGTGTATGTGTTCATTTGTCTATGTGTTTGTTCATTTGTTTGTTTAAGAGTCATCACTAGACTCTGGAGTGAAGGGCTCCTTTTTATCCCCATGTCCCCATAATCTCCCTGTCCTGTCTTTCTGACCTGGCTCATTTTGATGATGATAAACAACGCCATTTTCCCATCTAAGCAACTGCTCCTGTAACTCTTGTTTAATTTAGATCACACATACTAACGCAAGAAACTTTTGAGGCACTCCTGTAAAGTGTACAAGGCAAGTGTTAAATGAGTCGTTTACAGAGGGCTTGTCAATGGAAGACATGGAGTGAGAGCTGAGAAATCATTGAAAATGGTTCCCCGTGATTCTAGAAACTCATCAGATATTTGAGTCCCCTCTATCCTAAATCTCCAGTGGAACACGTCCAATGTTAGGAACGCCATATTAGAAGCACACTAAAGCCCCAACTCAGGACAATTCTTCAGATGTGTAAGTCAAAGTTCTCCAGAGAAATAAAACCAAATACAGATATGTGTGTGTATGTGTGTTATGTGTGTGTATATACACAGAGAGATTATTGCCTATAGTAAGAACTAAATACATATACATATGCATACATATACATATGTATATGTGTATATATATATATATATATATATATATATATATCATACACACACACACAGTGAGAGAGAGAGAGAAAGAGGGGGGCCTACTTTCCTAATGAACTAGAAGCCCAGGGTCCCTATTTACCTTCCTTTGATTTTCTTAGTTCATATTTGAGTTAGACAATAAGAGTTAAGATTGCTATCATGGTGACATGGTGTTTGAGATCAAAAGAGAGATTTATTCTGATTGCTGTGCTTATTTTGGTGAGGTTAAAGCAGAAAGACATTTAAAATGCTGTGGCAGTGAACTTACAGAGGGACGAAGGTTAAAGACAGACATGGCTCAAGTTTCCAAGTGGGGGGTGGGGGGAATCTCAGGCATGGGGGTGATGTTGGTTGGGGTGGGAGAGGGAAGTTGCTTCACTTCAAGGAAATTACAATGGAGGAAAGAAGGTCTTTAAATTCTCCAGGAAAGGATGGATCTGGAGGGGGAAAGTGGGGTGGGAGCACAACAGCAACTGTGATTTTGTTGCTAGAAACAATACAGTAGAAAATAAAAGCCAACCTGTCTTCACCTTGATGCTGTCTTGTGCACAAGCTCTCAGCAGATATTTGAGAGCCCAACAGATGAATGAACTTCTGAAACCCTTCATATTTCCCTAATAGTTAATCATGTTTTTAGTAAAATTACTGAAAAGGTTTTAAAAATTCCAAATGATCGCTTTCAGCCAGCTTTTGGGGTCACCTTTGAATAAATCATTTCACAGTTACTACAGGGTAGTTAGGAAATTCCCTACTCAAATGTAAACAGAATATTCTCTATAGTTTACTTTTCCTTTTTTCTTAAAGCTCAGCCAGCTAGACCCAAAATTTATTTTATATTTGGTGTAAAAATTAGTGAGTCTTTGCTGCCAACACAGACAGAGCCTTTTTTTGTGTTTATGGTTTCTACCTTGACTGGACCTTGACCACTGTGTGTGTTTGTGTGTGTGTGTGTGTGTGTGTGTGTGTGTGTGTGTGTGTGTGTCTTCTAAAGGTAGTAATACTATAAAACACAGGAGATTATAAAGTAATAAATTCCCATAAAAAATCAACAATTCAACAAATACTACCACTTACTCATGTTTATTTCTAATCTTATTTTGTTATTCTGAAGAAAAGGCACAAAAGATAACCAGTGAAATTTCCTTAGGGAATAAAGAGAACTTAAAGCAACAGCAGAGTAAGAAGATGATTAGTGGGCCACAGGTCCTAGAAGGTGATTAACACTCCTGGCAGTTTTGAGAGAAAAACAATGTCATAACCTAGAGGGAAATGGAATGACAGAGTATGGGGTCTGTGGAGAAAAGAAAGATGGCCTCCATCTTCCAGCAGGAAGAAGGAAGAAGGTTCCCCTAGGTAGCAGAAAGGCTTCATCTTACCGTTTTTTGTTTTATTTCTGTGAGACAGAAAGTCATTTAGACCTATCCACTCATCAAGCTTAAATAGGAAGCAGAAGCTTGGAGAAAATGAAGGATATCTAGAACTACATATGTAGTAGGAAGAATTTCACAGCCAGGCACGATGGTGCACACTGGTAATCCCAGTTTTTTGGAGGCAGATGCAGGAGGACCAAGAATTTTAGGTCAGCCTGACCTATAGAGCAAGACCATGTCCAGAAAAGGGAGGCAGGGTAGTGAAAAACTGTCATAACTTTGATATAGTTCTAGCTTAGCCAATTGCTTCCTCTGGGACTTCAGTCAATTTTCCTGAATTTCTTTTGCTCAGACTCTTCTGGAAAAATAGAATTCCAGTGAGATGGGTCTAGGGTGGATTCAGGGTCTGACTCATAAGGCCAACCCTTCTGTTGACCCAACTCCTGGAAGGGCCCCCGGCAGGGCTTTGAATTCTCCCATCAGTTTCTCAGTACGAGTTGTGACAAAGACCTCAGGTTTTTTAAAATGTGTTTTGCCAGCACTAACTTCATTGTTCATAGTAAGTTTGGGGAAATGATGGCAATCTGCCCAAAGTGTCTGTGTTTTATGCTATGTAAAACTACCACGAAGTAATCAGCCCTCGCCACTGAAAAGGATCTGAGCCCGCATCTCACTCAAACATTCACCCAGAGCTAGGGGTCAAATAGCACACTCTATGAATTACACTGATGGGTTAATTCATTTGCTGGTTTTGTAGCATAGTATTGTTTTCTTGTTCTATTCCAAAACAGACTATCTATGTCACTGTCAGCATAATAGCAGTTGTGTACACTAGACAGAGGAAGCTCAGAACAGCACTTTATTCCTCAAGCTCCTTCAGCAGACAGTAAAAAATACAGCTTTGCACGTCCATTTCCCAGCCATCTCCTGGCTAGCAAAAGCCTGTGCTCTGGGTGGCTCAGTGGTTAAGAGCACTTGCTGCTTCACCTGGGACCCAAGTTCAGTTTCCAGCACGCATGTCAGATGTTGACAACTGCCTATAACTGCAGCTCCAGGAGATCCAACACTCTTTTTCTGACCTCCTAGGAAACTCAAAAACATGGTTGTTATCAAGAAGGGTCCTTGGGAATGCTAATACCTGAGTTCTTGCATGTCTAAAATGCTGTTTTGTCTTTATTCTTGACTGGTGTTTTGGTTGGATTGTCCCCAGCAGAAATTAGCAGTCATGGGTTCTCTAGTCTTTCTTCACCATGTTCTTTCTCACTTTGAAGAAAACAGCATGGCAGCATTCATGACGACAGCGATATTGCTTGGAGGCTTTGAAATTTTTAAATTATCATTCAATGTGATTATTCTCTTACACCCTTTGTATTTATGCCTCTGGGAAAAAGCAGTGTTTGTTCCGAGAACTAATGATTAAAACAAGAACAAACTGGTCTTGGATGAGACAAAGCTGTAAATTATATTTCAAAATCATTTGTCTAATTGTTTGAGAGACAAAACATAACAAGCTGCCCTGTGGATCTTGAGACTTGACCATTGCATGTTGGCTAGTCGTCAGCACTAATTATTAAATATACTCCGATTTGTCAATGAGTATGGACACCAGATTACTGTGGAGAGTGAGCCTCAGAGGTCTTCACTTTGCCATGGAGACATTTGCTTATGAGGCTTATCCCTTGACTATAGCAATAAGCTCTCTAATCAAGCAGAAGAGACTTTTTTGCATTTCAACAGCAGGTATGCAAGCTGTCAGTACTGTTGGTTCAAGATAAGTCTCTTTGCTGACTTCAAAACAAGCTTTGATCTGAGTCTTGGGCTCACCCTATCTCTATCCATTCTCTTTTTGTTTTGTTTGTTTGTTTTGTTTTTTTTTTCTCGAGACAGGGTTTCTCTGTGTAGCCCTGGCTTCCTGGAACTCACTCTGTAGACCAGGCTGGCCTCGAACTCAGAAATCCGCCTGCCTCTGCCTCCCAAGTGCTGGGATTAAAGGCGTGCGCCACCACTGCCCAGCTCTCTATCCATTCTCTATTCACTCTTCTTAGAAATTAAAAGAGCTTCAAGTATCTGATGAAAACAAGCTGGGATCATGGGCTCTGAGATTTAGGACAAGCAGGAAAATCATCTAATTGAATTCCTTAATGTCACAGATGAGGAAAGAGTGATCCACGCTGATCAACAGTCTGGCCCAAGGCTCATGTTTCCTTATCCAATATTCTATATGTCACCTGATCCTAATATTCACATAACACACACTGCAGAAGATATACAAGTTGAGTCCCGGAGCTTTACACAGAATGTAATTTTCAAAGAAAACCGAACCAATAGTCAAAAATACATACAAATGGAATAATGTCCTAATCTAGCAATCTTGTCTTTATGGGGCTGAGTCTATTTCAGTCTTTGACTCAACCCTTCACACCATTCTGATAGGCTGGAGACTGATGACATCAAGATTTTAGCTCTGAGACACAAAATGGTAAGCTGCCTAATTTCTCCATCCTTTCTGTCTAATTCCTCTTCATTAAGAGTCTGTGACTTCATTCAGGCTTGAGCATCAACCTTTTGACAGTGTGACATGGTACTCTGGTCTACAAATTCACTGATATCCTAGGACTAGCGTGCCCTGTAGGCCCCAGGTTGACCTGACTAGAGAATCTGTCTCTAATATGCTCATCGTAGACTAAACGGAGCTGGGGAACAAGTCTTTCTAGTGTCTTCTTCATTCTATTAACACTTTGCATTACAAAAAAAAGTCACCAAAAGAGAAGTTCTACAATGCATAGCTCGAAAATTGTAAAAACTGGGCTAGAGGGATGGCTCAGTGGTTAAGAGCACTGATTGTTCTTCCAGAGGTCCTGAGTTCAATTCCCAGCAACCACATGGTGGCTCACAACCATCTGTAATGGGATCCGATGCCCTCTTCTGGTCTGTCCAAGGATAGCAAAAGTGCACTCATACATAAAATAAATAAATCTTTTTAAAAAGTTGTGAAAATTATTGAGTCATTAAGATATTTCAAATGCCACAAGAAATGTACTCATTGCTAAGAGGCAAGAAACCATAAAAGGTTTTATATCATATTTTTCACGTATGAAAATTCAGTCCTAGAAAGATATGCCCATATGATATATTTGGCATATCCAATAGAAAGACATAGGTTTGACGTTCTGTCTCTACCCTAGTCAGTACTTTCTGTGATAACAAGTAGTCCTTGTTGGATTATAAAAGACATATTTTTCTGTTGCGTAACTGAAGAATGACAGCAAGAGGGACTTGGCAAGATGCTGATAGATTGCTCCCAGGTGGGGTCAACTGGAAGCTATACACAACCAGACCAGTGGTAGGTGACAGGGTCTGAGGTGCTGTGTGGTTCGGGTCATCCTCAGCAAGAGACAGACTACACAATAGCGAGTGCCTGCTCTTGCCTCACTGTAGACAGGCATTGTGACACAGGCCTGGCTGGCATAAAAAGCTTGATGTCTTAAGACTGGCTTGCCAGGTGTGCGGTGACCACGTGACTCTGCTTACTCGATCCATATTCCCAGCATCTCACACTTCCTGACCGTTAACATCTTGGACTCTTACTTGGCTAAACAAAGGCCAATCTCTCAATCTGTTTCAGTCTTTGAAGACTTTCGGTCTCTTTGTTGGCAGGTAACCTGACCTTACCTCCAAAGTTCACAGGCCGAGCTTTCATATGTGGCCCCACTATTGACACACATAAGTATGTAAAGGATCAAAAGAACAACAGATCACTTGCTTGGAGACCATGAAAATAGCTGTAAGATTTACATTGCTTCTGAGCATTTATTTAGTGCAAGTTCAGAGTAGAAGGCATATGTTTAATTTTGCATGTAGCAGATATTCTAAGTAAAACTTTTAAGGGGCGAATAACAAAGACTGCAGAGTAGGCAAACCCTGGATGATGCTCACAAGCCCCGCCCCATCCTCTCTGACACTGCTTCCCTTTTCCTTACCATCTTCAGGTAAGAGTCTTCTTTTTCTATGCTGGAAGCTCTGCCTGCACCCAAGCCTTCCAGAAATCCTCATTGCTATCCTAAGTAATTTATTGAAAAACAGTTTGTGAACCAAATAAAGTATTCTCACGGAAAAAAAAACAAAACTTAAAATATGTTCTATTTTATTCCACAGCACCAAAGGCTACACTTTCAGAAATCATTTTATAGTTCAATATTGAAAAGCCTCTTCAAATTAACTGAAAATGTAATGCATAAAGTTTTACCTTCTGGGGATTGAAAATTACCAAAGGTGTTTACTACCATCAGATAAAACAACAACACAAAAACTAACATTTTAGGCACTGATCAAAGATATAGGACAGCTCTGGAGTAGTTTCAAAAGAAGACAATTGCATCATGGGGGCATCCTGTCCCCTGTCCCCTGTCCCCATGCCTCTGGGCCCCTGGCCACCCTCACCCCTCCCACCCCTTTTTCCCCCCTGCCCCACCCCTGCCTCACCCCCTGCACCAGCCCCTGCCCCACCCCCTGGCCCCCAGTGACTCTCACTGGATCAGTCTTTCCTCTCCACCAATGTTTTCTTCCTCCAATGACTTGACCACAGAATCTTTTCCTGAGTTTCAAATTATGAGGCGGTTGGAAAACACAGTGTCCCCCACACTGTACAAGCAGAGAGGTCATCCAGTATCTCCCAGGACAAAGGATCAGGGTTGAAAGTAAAGAGATTTGAAGTGACAGGAATTTGTGGTTTTACAAAAGGAATGTTGTCACAGTGGGTTTTGGATGGGATTTTACAGGCCTGCCTATGAGGCCTCAGCCACTCCCTCTCAGCATCTCCCAGTCCTCAATACCTGTTTCTTCCCAAAATTTGAATACTATCCCCAAACATTTGAAAGAATTCAGCAAACCATTTCTTCCAACGTCCTAGCTAATATGCAGATAGTAAATCTGACTGTATAGAGAGGGATGAGCATAATATTGATTGGGAATTTAAAGAACAGATCACACTTACAAGTATAACTAACAGCTTCTTTATCACACTCACGGATTCATCTAAAACTGCATTACCGCGGTACCGCAGGAAGAACAGGAGAGGGTGGGGGAGGGACAAGCCTCATCGCCGCTCATCTCCTCACAGGGAAGTAACTGAAAAGCCTGGCAAAAGTAATGAGAGCTTGAAAGCAAGAGCAAGAGAGGACACCTCGACCCTTATTAGGCAGACAAAGAAAAGCCTGTTGGGCTTAGACTCTCAGTAACATTCACAACTGCAAATATCATGGGAAATGGCATCTCTTGTTAAGAGCTGAGCAAAGGCAAGGAGATTGAAAGTGGGGGCGTGGGGGAGAATTCGGAGAGAGCTCGGAGAGGGAAAGGCTTGGAACACGGAGGCATTGCTCTCCACGGGGAACAACTGCATTACAGAGCCACCGACTACGCTTGGCCTCAAGGCACTGCTGTCACAGCAGGCACCACAGCTGGTAACTCTGGGCTCGTTCATTTGTGTGTTATCCAACCTCTCCGTAAACGTAAGGATTTCTAACATCATTTAGCTATGTTCTTATGGAATTAAGCACGTGTATATGCCACCTGCTGTAACCTGAGCTGTCAGGGTCAGAGCCTGTACCCCGTCAGCCCTATCAAACCAGTTTGGCCACCCGTTCCCAATTAAATCAATTAAAGAAACAGGTAATAGTGAAAAGCAGAGGGAGATTTATTCAGTGTGGCCACGTGGGAAGAAGAGGTGATTGACTCAGGAGTCCTGATTTGAGATGCAGGCTTTACAGAGGGCAGGAGGCATGCGCAAATAAACAGACCTGGTCAGGGTGTGGTCCTGCCCATTGGTAACACGCCTTTGTAGGGATTTGATTATGACTTCATTTTTAAATGCCAACATATTCAGAACAATCAGGTCAGATGGATGCTGGGTGCTGGGGTGATAATTTTACCTCTTTTCAGTAGAATCATCTTTCAGAGATAATTTCCTATTTTACTATAGTTAGTCTATTTCTTCAATTCAGGTGAGTAAAAAATGCTTTCTGTGTCATTCTTTCATCAACTATTAAACCTTTTGTCCATGAATCTGCCTCTATGAACCTCCTGTTACAGATTTTTAAAAAATGCTGGCACAAAAGGCTCCAGTTAGTTGGAGAAAGTTAAACCAAGATTCCATAGATCAACTGCAATGCTATTGTGCAGTCATTAAATCCAAGTCATACAATTTCAGAGGACAATCAAAATTTTTCCTTAATTTTTGGAACTGAAGAGAATTTCATTTCAGCAACATCTGTAAATGTCATGGATGGAGTAACTTACTGCTCCAGCACTTCTAAGGGGTTCACAGTGAAAGACCTGAGCCCATTATAGGGAAGTCAGACCAACCTTAGCAAATTAAAGCCAGAGATAACATAGCCATATTCCACCGCCTAATGGCTAACATACATCCTTTTGTCCCGGGAAAATAGTTAACAGCAGGGTTGATATCGCAACAACCCATATCTTTATCCCAAGAAATAGCTAATCCACACCTTTTGTCTCAGGGAATAGCTGACTGCAGAAATGAATGGCTAATCTACACCTTTTGTCTCAGGAAACAGCTAGCCGCGGGAGTGATGAACTTAGGACATTCTATACCTTCCCATGACACATAGAATTTCCTTGCTTCATGGCTTTTTCTTTAAATAGCCCTGACTTCAGCTGCTCAGGGTCGAACTCCTCTGCCTCTGTGTAGGATACGAGCTCGGCCCCAGTGCACTGGTCGTTCCCCCCAATAAACCTCGTGTGATTGCAGCAAGGATGGTCTTTCGTGAGTTCTTGGGGGCTCGCACCGTCCCGAGACTTGAGTGAAGGTCTCCCCAGCTCAGAGGTCTTTCAACAGCAAAGCTGTCTCTTCCCTTTGTCTCTGTGAACAAAAGTTAAGTGTACACTCAGTGCTGACCCTGCATAAGTAAAACCAGCCAGAAAAGATATTACTCACACATGCAAAGCCCTTTTTAAAAAGGTGTTTCCATGGGAACCAGCAGGAACTGATTCATCAGGGACAGTGATATTTTACAGATAACATCGCCAAAATTAAAATGGAAAAATTGGCAAAATAATACAGAAGTAAAATTGTAACCCTTCCAGTTAAAATCTCCTTCTTCTCTAATCTTAGCAAGAGTGAAAAGCAGCTTTTGGTAGGAGCAAAGGGTGTTCTGTTCTGTTTTGGTTTGGGTGAAACAGTGTCACATGTAGCTTAGGTTGGCCTTGAGACTCCGTATCTATCAAAGATGATCTTGAGTTTCTAATCTTCCTGTTTCGCCCTCCCTGTGCTGGGATTACAGGTGTGCACAACTCCTCCTGGTTTATAGAGTATGTATTGGGTATTTAACCAGGTCTTCATGCTTCCCACAGGATTAGACCACCCATCCAACCTCTGAGCAGCCATTTTCAGATGACACAAACGGACAAGTCTTTCTGGGAAGATCACCTTACTAAAGACCTATTATGTGATCTTTAAGAGCATGATCCTTGTGACCATATCACTTCCTGTTCATGATGGACTGACAGCTCCTCCATATTGATAAAGTTCAGAGTGCGCAGCTCAGCCTAGGGTCCTTCACAATGATACTCTGACTTCCCTGTCTCCTATGAGCCTTCTTCATCTTATCTTCAATGAGGCTATGCTTCTTTGGGGGAGTTAGACTCCCTATGAATGTCCTTTCTGATCAGAAATATCATCAAATATTTAATGTTCAGAATTAGAAATGAAGATGGTTTAGAAAGATGAAAGTGACTTTCATAGATTACATGTATTTCTTAAAGCATCTTTCTTATCTTTTAATCCAAATCTTTCTTATTTGGCTCTATGTTTTTAATACGTGAACTGCTATGTCTTGACTTTGGAGGAATTTTATGTATTGGCTTCTAACCATTTAAGATAGTCAGCTTTCTTTTTACACACTCACACACATACACACACACACACACTCTTCCTAATTAGTTATAACATTTTGTTAGGTCAATATTTTATTTTTATTATAAATATTGGTCAGTGAAATGTCATGTAATTAGACCATAACCTCTGTCATATTTTGCAGCATTTTTTTCTTTTTTCTTTTTTTTCGAGACAGAGATTTTGCAGTATTTTTAGAAGTTCACTTCCTTTGGCTGTTGGAGAAAATGCTATTATGAACAAAAGTTTACAAACAGCTCTTTAAGACCCTGCTTTCAATACTTCTGCATATACATCCAGCATCACTAGAAGCTCTCATAAGAAATACTTTTAAGGACTAGATTTGTACTATCTGTTGAGGCAATTTTTCTTTCATTATCATGTTCCTTAAAACACTTCCAGTCATAATCTAGTGAGATGGCTCAGTGGCATAAGGAATCTTCAATCCACAGGATCCACATGGTAGAAGGAAAAAATTAATCCTGCAGGTTATATTTCCTCTGACTTCTCCACAAACAAACACACATGTGTGTACATATCCACACAAAAGAGGTTTGTTTTTTATTATTATTTTAAGAAGTTTTATTTTAAATCCAAGTATTATGCTATACCCAAATCAACTGTAAGAACTAAGTTAATCTGGAGGCCCCACATGCCCAAGGACAGATAACATCCTGGAATGCTGGGAGCTCTTGTTCATGTAATAAGACAAGGCACATGTTTTCACTTCCGTAAGCAAGGTTGGTTGCCCTAACTGCACAGGTTGTGCTTAGTCACAGATGGAGAGAGGTATATAGGCAGGAAGTATGTCAGGATGTATGCTTGTCCCTGATTGAACAACAGCAGGAGGTGCCATAGCCTTGTGGTTCTGTATTTATGAGCATCTGACTAACATAATTCAGTGCCATTCTCTGGGAGGCCCTGGTATGGACCTGGCCAGTATCCATCTCCCTGGCCAGTATTAAGGAAAGCTTGCTTTAATTGATTAGCCATGGATTTGGTCTTTCTCATCATATTTTCAGGTTTAATACAGCTCCAACATTTTTAGCATGAAGTACCCATATATGATACCAAAGATACATTCCATGCATATTACTTATTGCATAAACATTACTCAAAAAATGGCAGCTTAAGTTCTATAGTATGGGTTTTGTTGATCAGGAATCTAGGTGTCATTTAGCTAGGTTTTCTTATTTAGGGTCTTAGGGGACATCCAATCAAGGTGTCAGAGGAACTTCCCTCTTTGGGTGTCTTTGGGAGCTCAAAGACACCCACAGTTCTTTGACATGTGCCTTCTCTCCCAGTAAGACAGCTCACAACATGGCAGCTTGCTTTTTCAGAGTGAGAAAGTAGAGTCAAAGAGCTTCCAAAGTCACCCTCTTTCATAACCTAACCTGGGAAATGACCTCTTATCACCCTTTTCAGAGGGTATTAGCTATAAGCAAGTCTCTTGGCCCAAGTCACATTTAAATGAAGTCAAATTACGTAAGGATAGGAATACAAAGAACCAGGATCACTGGGACTCATTTTAGAAGTTGCTCCCCAACGTGAGTACCCACAGAACTTTATAAAAAGGCCTGAGTGTGTGCTTATTATTTCCAAGTTAATATTTTTCAAAGTGTATTAATGTGCTAGTCACTCATCTAAGTACTTTGCATATATTAGCACATTTGATTCTCATAATAGCCCTAAGAGGAAAGCATTATTATCACCTCTATTTTACATATGAATAATCTGAGACTTTAAACTTAAGCAATTTAAATTTAACTGCTCAAATAATCTTGCAGCAGGCACTCAGTTAAACTATGGGGGAAACCCTGCAGTCTGGCTCTAGAAATCAACTCTTTCCCACCACACTTTCCTATTAAAAAAACAGATACACAAATAGCTGTAGCTGAATATGGACAGTGTGAAGTACCCATCAAATAAACCATTTCAGAGCGGTCTCATTCCTTCCGAACTTTTCATGGTAGTGCCATAAAAAAAAGACAAGATGATAAATGTCTCTCTACTGACTTTAATTTTTATAAACATTCTTTTCCTGGGAAAAGTTATGACTAGAGAGATTTGAGTAACATACCATACATAAGTCACCACATAGAATATTGTTTTGTCATATTGTACCATAAATATTGGCTCGTATCATTCTCAAAAACATGCAATTAATGTCTATTCTTGAGCTTCACTTCCGCATTATATTGCCTTTTTACTATAATAGCCTTAAGGGTGATTATTTTTATTTCTATTTTCTTGAATCTAGAAGCCATACAGCCCTTCTGAGTGCTTGAAACAGCTGGGTAGGATTTTATAAAGTCAATGTTTTGCTTTGTGGCATTAGATATTCTGTAGGACAAACGATGTTTTCAAGTGCCTTGACTGACCACTGTCAGGTCTTGTGGCAGCTTCTCACCTGTTCCCTGAAAAATACCTACAGAAGCAGGGCATGACAGCTCACATCTCTAACCCCAGAACACTAGAGGCAGAGGGAGACTGATCTCTGCAAGTTCCAGCCCTGCCAGGGCTTCTTAGAATAACACTGTATCGTAGTTAGGGTTTTATTGACTTGAATAGACACCATGACCAAAGCAACTGTTATAAAGAAGAATATTTAATTGGAGCTGGCTTACATTTTCAGAAGTTTAGTCCACTATCATCATAGTGGGAACAAGGCAACATGCAAGCAGACATGATGCTGGAGAAGGAGCTGAGAGTTCTACATCTTTATCAGTCAGAAAAGGCAATCAGAAGGAGACTTGTTTCCCACAGCCAGCCAGGAGGAAGGTCTCTTCCACACTGGGCAGAGCTTGAGCACAGGAACCCTCAAAGCCCACCTACACAGTGACACACTTCCTCTAACAAGGCCACACCTTCTCCAATAAGGCCACACCTCCTAATAGTCCCGCTCCCTGTGGGCCAAGCATATTCAAACCAACACATACTGTCTCAAAAACAGGATAAAATAAAATGCCTATGTAAATAGAAAACTTATTATAAAATTAAGGACACATAGCAATAGTCATGAAACCATTTTCCACACATAAAACTCTGAAATTTTTCCATTTGATTTATTGATATTCAAATGTATTTTATAATACCTATGAATGAAATAATGTAATAACATTAAAGGCTTAAGGAAACAATAAATAATATTACAGTATTGCTAATACAGCATAATTTTTAAAATATTCTTCCATATTTTGGCATAGATTTATGGCTTATTCCTTTTATCATTTACATAAATAAAATACAATTGTATAAATGTGTAAAACACAATGTGTCTACCTAGTCACCTGGAGGAAGTTATGTGTTTCTAGTTCTTGGCTGTTAGGAAACACTGCTATTGACATTACCGCGCGCGCGCGCGTGTGTGTGTGTGTGTGTGTGTGTGTGTGTGTGTGTCCATAAATTCCATTGCCCTGGTTTAATAGAAGTACGGATGTAGCTTTTCTGAGTCACATGACAAAAGTGAATGCTTATTTTTGCAGACACCTGTCAAACTGACCAAGGTTGACAAGGCTGACCAGTACTGTGGTGGCACTCACACCTTGACTCTCAGCACTGACATATTGGAGTTGATCGAAGCCAACTTGGCTTTATCAACCTATTAATATCTCACTTAGCCATTCTAGAAAGTGTAAGGTGGGAACTTCATGCGATTGTAGCTTGTATTACTCTCATGATAAATGACATTAAGCAATTTTTTACGTGAAAAGTGACCATTGTATACCTTTTCCAGGAAGTGTCTGTTTTGGGGAATTTTGATTTTTTTTTAAAAAAATCAATATACTCCAGAATTCATAAAATTAAGTAAAGTTCAGTATTTGGGAACAGTTACTTTGTCATCGGACTATTGGACGGTGGGAGTCATGGTAAGGCAAGAATATCAAAACAGGGTCATCTTTGGGGTCAGCCAACGCATTTTCACTGTGAAATCCTTTAAATTTTTGCAAGTCCAGAGGTTGTCCCAGACTGACACATCAGCTGAGCAATCATTACTCCTTCCAGCTTCTTCTTTGCTACCATGAACTTAATCCTCCTTTTCATGATCTAGAACCAGTTCTCCAGTCACTAGACCACATTCCCACCATTAGTATACAAGCAGGCAAAAAAAGTACTTAAGCAGTACAGGTGGCTTACCACATATACCAAAAAACCAAACTCATAGATTTTAAATTTAAGTGCCTAGTCATTCAATTCTAAGTCAATCATTACCTTTTCAAGAAAAAAAATTGCATTTGTTTTTAGTTAGCTTTTGATCCTTTCTTTGTTTTGGCATCCCTTCTGTCTTTCCTTAGCATATTCAATTTAGAAGAATTTTTTTCATTTGAGATTTTCATACACATTTACAATGTGTTTTGACTAAATTCACCAAATTCCCTTCACTCTTACACTCACACTTCCACCACTTTACCCTCCCATTTTACAATTAAGCATTATGACATACCAAAGTTTCATTATGCCACCACAATGCCACATCGTGACACCAAAATGATCCGTTGTGACATCATAATCGTCTACTATGTTATCGCAATGCTGCGTGGTTTTATCTCAGGGCTTCATCGTGACATCACAATGTTCCACTTTGACAACAGTGTTACATTTATATTTCACATTGCTCCATTGTGATATTACAGTACTCATCATGACATCACAATTCAGAACTGAGCCATCATGATGTCCTATGGAGTCATCACAATGCTCCAGTGTCACATCACAGTTCCCTATTGTGATGTCACAATGTCCCATTATGTGCTAGAAGCCTGCCCAAGTACTGAATGCAGCCAAAGGGGTGGAGCATCGGCAGGGACAAAACTTGGTTTTGCAAGAGTAAAAGTTGCTTATTACTTAATAACCTTTACCTGTCTTGACTCTAAGTTATTCTGAGGCCAGAAGCTGCAGGCCTCAGGCAATGAACACCCTATTGTTAAACAGTGGGGAGTGGGGAAATTAAATAAAGAGGTTCTTTGCCAACACCCCCTCCACCAGGTCCTCCACAGCCCCAGGCCTGAGGTTAGGATTCCTTGCCAGCTAGAAAAAGTTGCAGAAAAAAAAACAAATGCCAAAAATAAAGAGATTCTACTCTTTATTTCTAAGAAAAAGAACAAGGGGAAACTAACTTTCTATTCATCTGAAGGAAAACCTGACTGACAGTTGTCGTTGTTCTCAATTCTTATATTTTCTCAGGATACATGATTACATGGTTATCTCAAGCATCTTTTTTCAAACATAAATTCAAATCATAAATTGAATAAGGAGTAACAACTAAGATGTTTACATGTATTTTCATTAAGACTAGTTATCTAACTAAACATTCATTATCTGCCACCACTAGCTCCACAGGTTTATGAAAAGTTTAAAACTATAATACTTAGATCTAAGTTAACATGTTATGTCAAGAGGCAAATCATCTGCCTAGTGTCTCATTAGTTCTGAAGTTTTGAATAGACAAACCCAGTCAATATTTTATCTTCTGTCCTGGTACCTACAATAAATTAATCATTTCTTTTTATGACCTTTAGTTATCAGATAATGATTTCACAATTCTCCTGAAAGGAATGTTTGATCCTAAATCCATTACACACCTGCTTTCTTAGTGCAATTAACTCGTGACACATGAAGGCTTTCAGAGACCTAATTGAAGCCCTTTTTATAAAGGACTCAATAATTACTACTATAAATTTAGTAATTTTCTAGATTCATCATTAGGAATTAAGAAATCATCTATTTGTCTGCACAGCATTACTACAAGAGAGTATATCTTCATTGATCTGTAGAAAATCTGTCCAACAGGGTAGGCTAAAGCCCAGGTACTATTAGACTAATTTAATAATGATAGGAAAGGCATATCAGCTGCAAGAATCAATTCTGAGGTGAGATTTCTGAAATCCTTGCAATTCAGAATTATGCATCGCAGACCATGCAATATGGTGTGTCATCTCCAGAATGTCACTTGTATGCCTTTATCCTTTCCTATGTTTCCTGACAATTATGAAACTACAAAGATTAATTGTAACAGTACAATGATCCAACGTGACATCACAGTGAATAGTGACATCACAATGCTCTATTTACAATTACAAGTCAGTTGTAAAAGCACAATGTTCAATTGTGCCCTCACAATGCCATGTAGTGAAAGTTCGATGTTCTGCTTTACCATCACAATGTTTCATTGTGATATCACAATGCCCTACTGTGACATCATGATAGTATAGGGTATGGCTTCAGGGTATGGCTAAATGTGTCACCACAAAGCTCTATTTTGATATTACAAAGCTGCGTTGTGACATCACAGTGCTGCATTGAGACATCACAGTGCTGCATTGAGACATCACAGTGCTGCATGATGACATCACAGTGCTGCATGATGACATCACAGTGCTGCACTGAGACATCACAGTGCTGCATTGAGACATCACAGTGCTGCATGATGACATCACAGTGCTACACTGAGACATCACAGTGCTGTATTGAGACTCACAGTGCCCTATTGAGACATCACAGTGCTCCACTGAGACTTCACAGTGCTACACTGAGACATCACAGTGCCTCATTGAGACATCACAGTGCTGCATTGAGACATCACTGTACTCTACTGCAATGTCACAGTGCTGCATTGTGCTCCTTATAAAGCTTGATTGAGCAGCATCAAATTATTCCATTCTTCTATCTCACTGTTAACTCTTGACATCATAGTGCTGACATTATAGTTAGTCCTTGCAATATAAAATTTATTGTTAAATGTAAGGATACTGGAACGATTATCATATCTATTTTAAAGTCAGAAAACACATAGGAATATCAGAACTAAAGCTGGGACTCCCACAGAAATAATGAATCAGGGGCTGAAGAGATGGCTCAGTGGTTAAGAGCACTGGCTGCTTTCCCAGAGGACTCGGGTTCAATCCTCAGAACCCACATAGAGGCTCCCAACTGTCTGTAATTCCAATTCCAGGGGATATGATGCTGTCTTCGGTTTCTCTTGGCTCTAGGCATAAAAGTGGTGCACAGACACACATGCAGGCAAAACACCCTTGCACATAAAAGAGACAAAAATAAATCTTTTTGAAAAGCAAAGAAATAATGATGCAGTGGAAGAAACTACTTCTTAAAATCTTAAAATCTTAAACTGCTTTTCAGGAATGTATCTATTTATTGAGTTGGGTGAAGCTCAGGAAAGGGGGTTTTCCAACTACGCTTGAATTCATATTTATACAAAGTCAGATATAACCTCTTTCTTTCTCATTGCAAACCATATTATAAATTGATTGTTATATATATTTATGAAATACAAAGTAACATGATCTGTGACTAGATTGTTAAACTGCTATATAAAGCTATTATTATCACCTCAAACCTTGCCATGTTTTGTGATTTAAAAAAAAAAAAGTTGACATCTATCCTCTGGGCATTTTGAGTGTATTATTAATGACATTTACCATGCTGTGGGATATATCTCGAAAGCTCATTCCTGTGTTAGAGATTCTGTAGGTTTTGACCATTGTCTTCTCCTTTGCTCTTTTTTTTTTTAAAAAGATTTTATTTATTTCATGTATGTGAGTACACTGTGGCTGTCTTCAGACAGACCAGAAGAGGACATCTGATCCCATTACAGATGGTTGTGAGCCACCATGTGGTTGCTGGGAATTGAACTCAGGACCTCAGGAAGAAAAGTCAGTGCTCTTAACCACTGAGCCACCTCTCCAGCCCTCTCCTTTAGATCCTACTCTACAGTAACGTGAGGCATTTATGCTTTTCCCCATTTACTCTTCAGCTTACTTTTAAATAACTATTACTAAATATTAATGGGACTCAATATGATATGACCAAAGCCAGCCCTCATACACCATCTCCCTCCCCACTTTGCAATTTCTATCAATCATTATTCTTTCCAGTCAATTGTTTTAGGTCCCACAGATGCAAGAAACCATGTGGTCCGTGGGGTTCTATGCTTGCTTATTTCATGTCACACAATGTCCTCTAGTTCTATATGCTATTCTGCAAATGACATACTTCCATTATTCTCAATGGATAATGAAATGCATGTGCATGCGCGCTCACTCACACACCCACACACACATACACACACATACACACATACACACACACATATACACACTCACACACACACATACACACACACACACATACACACACACATATACACACTCACACACACACACACACACACACATACACACACACACACACACACTTTTCTTTACCAGTTGGATGTTGATTCCCTCTCTTAGCTATCAGGATAGTAGGATAAGCAAGGATGTGCAGGTATCTCTGTTGTTGAGCAGATTCCCTTTGAATACATACTCAGGCGGGGTTCATTGGATCACAGCGGCTTTAGATTGCTTCTTTGGAGGAACTTATGTGCTGTGGCGGTAGAGATTTACATTCTTAACTATATATGATATTTTCTTTTTTCTCCACATCCTCATGACTTGTTAATTGATTTATTTTTTCATAGCAGGCATTCTCACTACAGTAAGACAGAATTCAATCTGGTTTTACCTGCATTTACCCATTTTCCTAATGATGTTCAGCATTTCCCATACAATGGTGGGCTGTTTTTGAGATATATGTACTCATTTTTAATTGGATTATCTGTTGAGGAGTGCAACGTTGTTTATGTTCCTCATATATCCCAGATATTAATCCTCTGAAAGATAACATTTCCTCCCATTCTGTCGGCTCCCCTTCACTCAGTTGTTTCTGTAGGGTGCCCTCCATTCTGTTGTTTCCTTTGCTCTACAGAAGCTTCTTGATGACGTAATCCACCTTGTGTATTTTTTGCTTTGGAAATCTTATCCTGAAAAATCAGTGTCTATTCCACATCCTGAAATGTCTCCCCTCTGCTTCATTCTTGTACTTTCAATTTGGGGTCTTATATTTTAGTCTTTGGTCTTGAGGTGGGCTTTGGTTGGTTGGTTGGTTGGTTTGGTTTGGTTTGGTTTGGTTTGGTTTGGTTTGGTTTGGTTTGGTTTTTTGTTTTTTCCATACTGGAGGACTAATTTCAGGGCTTCATGCATTCTGGGCAAGAGTCCAGCTAAAGATCTAGTTTGATGGGATTTTAATTTTTACACTGTAAGTACTTTATGGATTGAGTCCTCTCCAATAAGGTTATTCTTGAAAGAACAAAGCTGAGGATAGCCATGATTCCAGAATCAAGAGAGAGAGAGAGAGAGAGAGAGAGAGAGAGAGAGAGAGAGAGAGAGAGAGAGAGAGAATCAGAGGACCAGTCCCAGCTGCAGACCAAATTACATCATATTAGTACACACACCCACGGAGCAACAAAAAATTGTAAAAATGAGGCAAAACTGTTTTAAAAAAATCACTACATTATTTAAACCTCTCTAATAAAACATCAAATCAACAAACATCTGGACAAATAACTGCAAACAAGGCAGGGATACATAGGCAAGAGGAGTGCAGGCATCCTGTTTGTGGATTCAGTCCCCATCCTGTTCAGTGCCCTGGGAGATGAAGCTTTCTGAGCACATCTCTGATGGAGACCATCGTCATTACCAGCTTATCATTTGTTCTTCAGTTGAGTACATTTTTGGAATTCATCTCTATTATTGGGGGTTCTATTAATTCACTTCAGTTTATATACGTTATATAAAATCAGGTTCATTTCTGTCTTATAGAAAGAGTCCTATGTAATCTTTAGGTCATGTTGAAAAGATGTCCAGGGGCTGGGGGGGGGGGGGCTGGGGGTATTTTGCTATTCTTTCTCCACTCCAGACAAACCAAAAAATTACTATTATCCTATCCTGGGTCTATCCGTGTTTGTAGCATCAAGGGGTATATATGAGATTATTAAATGTGTAGAGAGAAAACAACGTTCCTGGCTCCTCAGCACAAGTGGCACAATGCCCTCTTCTGCACTGGGCTGTCATTTTACTGCGTCAGAACTCCACTTCCTTCATGATTCTGCCATAACTATCTTAATTTCTCCACTTTACCGAGTTCCTTTCTACTGCTATGGTTCATCTGAGATTGCATTTGAGCAAGGAAGTGGGGGAGAACAGAGTGTGTGCCACTCATTGTCTTTTCCTTGTTGAAACACAAAAGGGATATATTATTTCTTTTGGGGAGCTATCATTTTATTTTGTATTGCTTTTGAGACAAAACTTCATGCAGCCCAGGTGTCCGCAACCCTGCAATGTAGATGAAGATGACCTTGAATTTCTGATCCTTCGGTACCCCTGTACAGTGCTAGGGTTCTAAGCATGCACTACCACATACTTTAAAAGTACTGAACCCAGTGGCCTGTGTATGCCAGGTGTGGTTGTTTGAATAAGAATGGTCCCTCACATTTGAACATTTGGTTCCTAGTTGGTGGCACAATTTGTGGAAGTCTAAGAGATATGGCCTTGCTGAAGAAAACGCATCAGTGGGGACCAGCTCTGAGTTTTCCAAAGCTTCGTGCTATTTTCAGTTTGCTCTTCCTGTTTCTGGCTTGCCATCAAAATGTGAGAGCACAGCTCCGCCTCTTGCCACCATGCTCACTACTTCCCTGGCATTGTGTACTCATCCTTTAGAACCTTGAACTCAAATAAAATCCTTCTCTATATGTTACCTTGGTCATGGTGTTTTATCACAGAAACAGGGAAGTAACGGATGCACATGCAAATTCTCTACCAACAGAGCTACATTCCCAGCCCCCCAAAGGGAAATGATGAATAGACATGATTTTAAAGCTCTGAAACCATCAGGATTTCACAAATTTGTCCTAAGAATTAGCTGATTATCAGACATAAGTTCATTTTCAAGGAGTCTTATTAGTATTACCTGCAGAAATAAAGGTACCTTCAAGAACATTCAATACAATTAAGAGTGTTGCCTTTTAATGATATGGGGAGGGGCTGGAGAGATGGCTCAGCAGATAAGAGTACACTGAATGCTCTTCCAGAGGATCCAGGTTCAATTCCCAGGACCCGCATGGCAGCTCACAACTGTCTAGAACTCCTGTTCCGGGGATCTGACACCCTCATATAGACATACATGCAACACCAATTACATAAAATAAAAATAAATAAAAGATATGGGGAGTTTTGTAGAAAATATTTAAATCCCAGCCCTGGGGCTTCTACCCCACCTTGATCATTGAGTTCCTGGATAAAAAACACACACAGCCTTTATATTTACAATAAGTCTTAATCAACACAAGCGCTGGGCAGCTGCCTACCCTCCATGCTGTTGGAATCTACTTTCCAATCGATAACCCCAAGTTCATATTTACTATTTACTATGTACCACCTGGGCTGCTCTTAACTCCGATTGAGCAACCCTCAGGGCCACGTTCTCTTGACCCTTAACCCATGGTGGCTTCTCCTTCCTCCTCTCCTGCACATTCTTCTTCCACGTGGTTCTCCTCTTCCCCTCAAGCCTGCAAAACCTAAACCTCACCTATGTCTTTTCTGCACAGCTATTGGCTGTTGGCATCTTTATTCACCAGTTAGAATTAACTTGAGAGCAGGGTCACAGGGGCTCCATGCAGATTCACATCTTGCTCCCCTGCCCCTGCACTTTGCATTACAATAGACAGTAAAAGACAAAACCTCAATGAGGGGAGTTCATCACTAAAAATTCAATGACTTCATAGGAAAGACTTTGAGAAAAGTGAAGGAAGGCCCTACTTGCATTCCACTTTGGAAAGCAGAAGGGCGATTCTCTGTTTACAGCTGCCTCACACAGAACCTTATAGTGAGTAAATGTGACCACTATAACTAGAAGATGAGTCAAAAGGAGCAAGATGAAGTGGACAAGGCAGGTCTGGAAGAACAAGGTGGTGACAGAAACATACACAACACATAGCAGGAGAGATCTTCAAGGGGCCATATGGATGTAGACTTTTAACGAATGGAAAGGTGTCTTAGTCAGGGTTTCTATTCCTGCACAAACATCATGACCAAGATGCAAGTTGGAGAGGAAAGGGTTTATTGAGCTTACACTTCCATGCTGCTGTTCATCACCAAAGGAAGTCAGGACTGGAAGTCAAGCAGGTCAAGGAGCAGGAGCTGATGCAGAGGCCATGGAGGGGTGTTCCTTACTAGCTTGCTTGCCTCTCCTGGCTTGCTCAGCCTGCTTTCTTATAGAGCCCAAGACTACCAGCCCAGGGATGGTACCACTCACAAGGGGCCCTCCCCCCTTGATCACTAATTGAGAAAATGCCTTACCGCTGGATCTCATGGAGGCATTTTCTCAACTGAAACTCCTTTGTGATAACTCCAGCTTGTATCAAGTTGACACACAAAACTAGCCAGTACAGAAAATTTACAGAAAATAAATGTGAAAACCTCTGTACAGTAGTCTATGTAAGCTCTCTAAGAAGTCTGTAGTGTTCTACAAAGCATGCACCTGGAGCCATAGTTATGTTTTATTTACTAAGACTCTGTGCAGAAGCCTGGCCACCAGGGCCTGGCACCTGTTCAGAATATTGGTGAATAAACACTTTGTCCAGGTGCAAATTAATTTTAGTCTCTTGTTTGCTTTTCCAAGTAATCAGATCCTGGCACTAGGTCCTGAGTAACTCATGTGTACCATTTAAAACAGCAAGTTGAACACTGTAAGTAGAAGGAGTTCTATATATAGTCAAAAATGTTTGGGTAGTACAGGGTTACATAGCTTTTAATCCGAATGCCTTGCTACAGAATTTCTTGGAGGCTTCACTATGCAAATGTGTACTATGAATTCTTCAGAGGGTGTGACACATCACTTTACTCAAATCTAACCACAGGATCCTTGTTTTTGAAGCATCTCAGGATATGGATGCACCGTTTGGACAAATGTTGAGAAATATTTGGAGATGGATTGCCTGGCTTTGTGTTAGAATAAGGTCTTAATGCTCAAGTTCAAAGGCATTTTTTTCAGCCTTTGTAATCAAGGGGCATGTTCTAAATGTATTATTCTCCACATCACACAGTCTAGAAGCAGCCTATTTAACCATCAAGCTGTTAATTGTCATATGTGTCAAACTACATGATAATATCCAATTAAGTGATTTATTCCGATGTTGCTTGTCTCTCCCTCTTTAGAAGTACTTCATGTGCTTGGACCCATTGTCCTAAGAACATGGGTCCCCCATGAGGATAGATATCTATCTTCCTATTCCTTTACCCTTCATGCAAAGCACTTACATGGTACAACCTGAGATGGAAAAACTGAGATTCAGTACATGTACTCACAGGGAGAATGCAGCAGAAGCAGACTGAAATGACCCGTACATTGCAATGTGTTTGACACTAGGTAGTTTTGTGCTCTTATTACCATTTCCCCAAACACACATGCACCATTTCCTCTGTACTTTTTCCAGCAGTAAGTATTTCCTGGAAGGACAACAGGGCAATGTATCTAAGCAAAGCTGCCATGAAGTGTTTTCCTGTTTGTGCCAACTTAAAGGCTTCATCGTTGGCTAACAACCTGAGCTAGCCTTAAGTAGTCCAGTGTTTTGTTCTTGCTCAGCGTGTTCATTAGTTGGCCAAGGTTTCTACAGCTCCAGTTTCACTGCTATATTTTCCTTAAATGCAACCTTTTTTCGGACGTCTTTGATTTTTTGCAAGCTAAGAAAACTTTTCCTGTTACCCCATTCTAAAAGTGCTGGGAAGGTAAACCCTTATCATAATCTTCCATATGAAGGACCTTCACTTAGTCCAATGGTATTTTGCCAAGTAAACAATTTACATTCTATTATTTCCACTGGAAAGTCCCTTTTTCAAATTGAAGAATTTCTCAGGAAAAAAAAAAAAAGAAAAGAAAAAGAAGAAGAAAAGTTACAGATCATAGAAATCCCAAGTTCTTTCTATCATGGTTCTGGGGTTTTCGAACCGAATAATAGGGCTGTTATTTGCAGGGCCAAATTGAAGGCACCAATACATCAAATTTACAACATCAGGACTAAGTGGTCTTGTCAATAGCTCTATTGTTTCTGCCTCTTGCCTGCTCCTGTCATCTCTGCCATCCTCCCCAGACCTTGCTCTTGTGGTCCCCTCTGCCTCTGCTTTATTTATGATCCACAACTTTGAGCTTCTCCTTGCTTCTACTTATCTATGTCCCTGGTGGGCTTCTTTCCTTGTGTTTTGTGGGGTTTTTTTTACTCTATAACTACACACATACCTCCTCTTTCTTCTCAACTCTCTCATTAGTGAACTTCCCTACCACCAATGAAACTCAACAACAAACCAAGAAGTATGATTGGCATGATTCTTGCTGAAGTTCCAGATAGTCATTCCAAAGCTCTCAACAATCTCATGGTCTCCATCAGCCTTGAGCTCTCCATCACTTGTCTTGATGTCAAGTGCACAAACACACACACACACACACACACACACACACACACACACACACACAGAGGGGGCATGTCTTTTAGGTTTATGTTATGTGTAGACTAGATACTGTACTTGGCCAAACTAGTTACATTTTTTTATGAGTTATGTGAATGAGTTTAATGCTTATTTTTATACAAAGGCCTCTGATTCCATAATGATTGTCCAGTTTTTCCATTCCTGGATCGAATTTCAGGCACATCCCAGGTGTGTGTGCAAGGCAGGCGTGCACATGTACGTGTGCAGTCCAGAGATCAATGATGAATGTCTTCTTCTATCACTCTGCACCTTATTCTTTATTTTTATATTTTTAAAGACAGACTCTCTTGCTGAACCTGGAGCCTCCAATGTGGCAAGACTAGATGACCCCCAAGCTTCAGGGATCCACCCTTCTCCACCTCCCCAGTGTTAGGATGACAGGCAAGCACCACCATTTCTGGCTTTTTATATGAGTGTGGGGATCTGAGCTCAGGGCCTCACATTTGCACACAGGCACTTGATTGAGCCATTCCCCCCAGCCCTGACCACTGGTCTTTTTGTTAATTTATTTGCTTTACTTTTAGTTATGTCCAGGTACTAATGAATAGTTTCATCTTTGATTCATTTAATAGTTCAGTTAAGTCTAATGAAAAACGTAACTCTATATCCATGCATATTTTGGACAACTTCCTTCTACCTCCCTCTTTTTTTTTTTTTTTTTTTTTTTTAAAGATTTATTTATTATTATATGTAAGTACACTGTAGCTGTCTTCAGACACGCCAGAAGAGGGCGTCCGATCTCATTATGGATGGTTGTGAGCCACCATGTGGTTGCTGGGATTTGAACTCAGGACCTTCGGAAGAGCAGTCGATGCTCTTAACCGCTGAGCCATCTCTCCAGCCCTACCTCCCTCTTTAACTGGTTATCTAGTCACTTAGGGAAAGTGAGAGAGGACAGTAGAAAATTCAAGTGCCATAAAATCCCTACCTGCTCAAGTTCTGGCTAGTTTCCGTTTTAGTGTTTTTTTGAGATTTTTAGAAGACTTAGCTGCAATCTTGTAGCAAGTGATATTGCCTGTTGGCCACACAGAACATAGTTCTCAGTGCCAGAATTCCGCTTGTCTCCCTCTGACTTTCGAATCATTCCTAATCAGCCCATATGATAATCTTTAAATAATTGAATAAAATTGGACAAAGGGTTTGTATAACTACTTCTAGAACCAGAGATCTACAACTGGAGAGTAAGTACAGAGACAGATGTTCAACTCTGACATTTAGGGGCAATGCAAGTCAAAAGTACAACCAGGTACATCCAACCACTAGGATGGATACATTATATACATATAAACACAGACAAAATAGCAAGTGTTTACAAAGACACAAAGCAACTATAGGGTCATTTTAGTGGCTACATTTGCATGGCTAGTAGGCAGGTATAACAACAGTACACAACTTTGGAACAGTCTGGTATCTCCTAAAAGGAAGAACCCTGAGTGGTGTTTGACTGTTACACTGACCCCACACTTGCCCTCTCAGGTAGACTCCAAAGAGAACTGAAAACAGATGTTCAGAACAAAACTTGGAACACATGTTTCAAGAGCACCTACCTCAACGGGATTATGCCCACATGGCACTATAATTAACACAATGAAGGGTTTTGTCATTTCATCATAAAAGTAACCAAGCACTGATTTGTGCTATTACATGGATAAATGCTAAGCATTATGCTAAGGTAAAGAAGCCAGGCCAAACAAAGGCAGTGTATTACGTAATTCTATTTCTTGAAGTGCTTGGAATAGGTAAATCCAGAGATAGAACACAAGAGGAGAGGCGACTGAAGGGAGAGGGGACTGACTAAGGGATACAGGGTCATTTTAGGGAGAGATGAACATGATCTCCAAGTGCATCGTGGTGGTGGATCCGCAGCTGTGAGTACACTGCGTTCTTCTGAATCTTGTAAACTTTCAGAGGGTGAATTTTATGCACTGTGAGTTCTATATCAATAAAGCTGTAAAAAAAAAAATGATGTCAGAGGGGAACTCCAGCAAGAGGGAGACGGAAGAGCGGTTGCTACATCAGGTCCATGTCACAGACACTGGTAAGTGCTCCTTGCACTAAGCAGCAACCCTCTAATGAGACTCGCATCCATCAGGAGCAACTCGGATAGTTGTATCCTTCATATGTCAAGGAGCACATGTCAAGCTCTTAACGCGATTCTCTAGTTTCCCTCACATGGCTTCACACTAAGATCAGGTACAAGGACATCCCTCCCCAATGCTGACGTGACCCAGTAATTCTCCAAGAATTCTTGGTGCCTTAGAAACTATGGCTCTTCTCCTGAAAAGCAGGTGATGAGCTAAGAGTAGGGGAAGTAGAGTTGAAATCCTTCATAGGTAGACAGCAGTGCCTTCACTAATCCAGGAGTTAACATTTTGGATAGAGGTAGCTGGTGACTGTAGCCTCTTGCTCTGTATGTTCTCCATGGGGTACCATGCCGTACTTGCTACAAAAGAAACTGCACAGAGAATATAAATGGATGGGCATAGCTATGCTTCAATAAAGATTTAATGGCAAAAGCATTTTTTTTGTCCATGAATTTTTAGTTATCTAGATCAGGTGAGGGAGTTTAATTTTTTTTTTTTTTTTTTTTTTTTTTTTTTTTTTTTTTTTTTTTTTTTTTTTTTTTTGGTTTTTCAAGATAGGGTTTCTCTGTGTAGCCCTGGCTGTCCTGGAACTCACTCTGTAGACCAGGCTGGCCTCGAACTCAGAAATCTACCTGCCTCTGCCTCCCAAGTGCTGGGATTAAAGGCATGTGCCACCACTGCCCGGAGAGTTTAAATATTTTAAGGATGTTGTTGGGTTAACGGGGTGGCCGAGGCATCTTCACACACTGAGTCATCTTTCAGGCTCCTTTTTCTTTTTAATGTGGCTGCTATGGACTCCTACATTTTTTTCCTGCAATGAACCCTCAATAGATTTCCATTAGTCCTGTGGCTAGTTATATAGAGCTAGACTAGCAAAGAGCTGTTCTAAACTCTCCTATAGACTGGGTTTCTAACATGAATTAGTCTATACTGAATTGGATTTGGGGAAATGGGGAATGAAATAGCATGCCTATGCCAGGTAGCTTAGAGTTTGGGGAGGGCTTTACTGATATCTACAGTGTTTGGTGGTGTTTTCAAATACTGCACAGTTATTAGCAATAAAAACAAGAGAAAAGATGTGTGTAAATGTGTGCCTTCTTTCGAAGAGGTAGAGTTGAAAGGAACTGTTTTTCTCTCCGACTGGAAACCACTGGAAGCTAACTCCAGTGGAGTTGAAATAGAGTCAGAAGCCAAACTGCTGACATTTCTAGGGGGAAAAAATCCAACCCATTTCAGGGGGCAAGCTGAGGTACTGGTAACTATGAGTCCCCTAAGGTTTCCACAAAGAGAGCGTATAAGGAAGTGGAACTTTTCTATCGCTTAACTCCACTTTGTCAAAGACAGTGCTAGAAGCATGTTACAACTCTTGCTTTTATCTCTGAGTAGGCATCTTTGAACACACCTGAATGGGGTGTGGAGAGGTGGGGAAAATACTATTTCAATTTACAACCCCCGATAAGTTTGAGGTATAGGGAGAAGGGCTTGTGGATAGAAACTTAGCTTTTGAATTTGTAGGTGAGCCTGGCTTACTTCCAAAGCATACGAGATGGAAAAGGAGAGAAAGGAACTTCTCTGTGGAGAAATGTGTGAAGGCATCACAGCCATAAAGAACAAACAGCTATAAAGGTGAGTCACCCCTGCCCATTTCAGCCAGGTGATCAGGGTCACTTTGCAGTCTCAGTGTAGACCATGTTGGTAGCAATGAGAGACAGAGTTTACGTGTGAGCATTCAGTCCTGTATGCACACCTGTGTATGACACTAGTAAAGAAAACTATGCCAGACTACAATGAAAGTGGAACTTCTGAGCAATTTGAGTTCACCTGAAAAGCAGGTCTTACTTTCAAAGAGCTTCAGATGAAGGGGAGAAAGGGACTTTACAGTAGAGAAAACTAACAGGCATTCAGTTAGTCAGGACTGAGATGAACAAGGCTAACTCATGTTTATAGTTGCTTGTTCTTTATGTCTGTGATGTCTTTCACAAATATCCATAAACCCAGCCTAAGTATGAAAAGTTTCACAAATGAGAAACTGTCGGCAAAACTCCTAACCAGTAGGTCTCAAACTAGCAGGAGTATTAAAGGGGTAAGGGGCGACAATAATCAGAGACAAGGAGAGGCTGTGCTGATAGATGACATAAGCAATGTGGTATCCTGAATGGGATCTTAGACCAGGAAAAGAACATAGAGAAAAGAAAAAATAAAGAAATCTGAGTAACTTATGGACCAATGTGTATCAATTTCACTATATTAATCCTATTAACCCATGAGCATCGAAAATCTTTCTATCTTCTGATATCTTCTTAAATTTATTTCTTCAATGTATTAACTTTTTTTTTTTTTGGTTTTTCAAGACAGGGTTTCTCTGTGTAGCCCTGGCTGTCCTGGAACTAACTCTGTAGACCAGGCTGGCCTCTAACTCAGAAATCCACCTGCCTCTGCCTCCCAAGTGCTGGGATTAAAGGCGTGCGCCACCACTGTCCGGCTGACTTTTTTTTATTATATAAATCTTTCATTTGTTTGGTTAGAGTTACTCCAGGATATTTTTTTTTGAGGCTATTGTAAATGGTATTCTTTTCCACTTTGTCATTTGTATATAGGAAGGCAATTGATTTTTTGTGTATTAACTTTGTATCCTGCTACTTTGCTGAAAGTGTTTATCAGCTCTAAGAATTTTCCAGTGGAATTTTTAGGGCCATTTATGTATTCAATCATATCATATAGATACTTTGACTTTTCCCTTTCTTATTTTCGTTCTATTGATCTCCTTCAGTTGTCTTATTGCTTTAGTACTATTTTGCATAGGTATGGAGAGAGAGTGGACAGCCTTGTCTTGTGCCCAACCTTAGTGAAAATGCTTTGAGTTTCTCTCCATTTAGGTTGATGTTGGCCATAGGCTTGCTGTAAATTGCCATTATCATGCTTATTTATCTCCCTGATCTTTCCAGGACTTTTATCACAAAGGGTGCTGGATTTTGTCAAGGGCCTTCTCTGCATCTAAGAGATAATCACGTGGGTTTTGTCTTTCAGTTTGTTTATATGGTGGAGTATATTTATTGACTTGTGTATGTTGAACTATCCCTGCATCTTTGAGACGAAGCAAACTTGATCATGGTAAATGATCTTTTTATGTGTTCTCAGATTGGGTTTGAAAGTATTTTATTGAACATTTTTGCACCTGTGTTCATAAGGGAGAGGAGTATTGGGAAGAGCACAGGTATCAGTGTGAGCCCAGGCTCGAGGCCTAACAGTACCCTTCCCTAGCTCTTCCGATTAGTTTTGGTTTGAAGTATATTTTGTCACATATTAAAATGGCTATGCCCTTGAATCCATTTGCTTGGAATACCTCTTCCATTCTTTTACCCTGAGATGGTATCTATCCTTGATGGTAAGGTGTTTTTCTTGAATGAAGCAGGATGGATCTTACTTTGTATCCAACCTGTTAGTCTATGTCTTTTTATTGAGGAATTGAGATCATTGATGTTGAAAGATATCAAGGAGCAGTGCTGTTCTTGTATGTTTTCTTTCCCCCTCTCCTATTTGCCAGTCTGTAAGTCTTTAGTCCTTACATTCTCTTGGTTGCGGTTAACTTCTTCAAATTGAAGTTTTCCTTCGAGTGCTTTCTGTAGACCTAGATTTGTAGGTCTGCAGAAGGCACTTGAAGGTCTAATACTTAAATTTGTTTTTACTGAGGAATTGTTTTTCTTTCTCAATGTACCAAGATTGAAAATCTTGCTGGCTAAAGTAGTTTGGGATGGTATATGTGGACATTTAGAGTTTATAGAACATCTGCTCAAATCCTTCTGGCTTTTAGAGTCTTCACTGAGAAGTCAGGTGTTATTCTAATGGGTCTACCTTTATATGTTACTTGGTCTTTCTCCCTGGCAGATTTTAATATTCTTTTTCGTTGTTGTTCTAAATACTCCGTGTTTTAATTATGTGTCATGGAAAATTTCTTTTCTGGTCCAGTCTATTTGATATTTTGTATGTTTCTTGTACTTTGATTGGCACCTCCTTCTTTAAGTAAGGGAGATTTTGTTAGGAATATTTTCTGTGCCTTTGACCTGGGTTTCTTCCTTTCCTCTATTTCTACTATTAACAGATTGTGTGTGTGTGTGTGTGTGTGTGTGTGTGTGTGTGTGTGTGTGTGTGTGTGTGTGTGTGTGTTGGTTGGTTTTTTTTGTCATAGTATACTAGATTTCTTGGACATTTGTGTCTGGAGGTGGTGGTGGTGGTGGTGTTAGATTTAACATTTTCTTTGACTGAGATACTCATTTCTTCTATTTTGACTCCAATGCCTGATATTTGCTGTTCCATCTTCTGTATTCTGTTGGTGAGCCTTACCTCTCCAGTTTTCATTTGATTTCTAAATTTTTCATCTCCAATTTTACTCCAGTTTGGGTTTGCTTTAGTGATTCCATTTTCACTTTCATGTCCTGAACAGGTTTCTTCATTCCATTTCTCTGTTTGGTTGTGTTTTCAAAGTATTCACTAATAGATTTATTTATATCCTTGCTATTTCCCTGACCATATTCATAATAGCTATTTTGACATCCTTGTCTTAGACTTCAGCTATGTTGCAGTTCTCAGGGTCTACTATGGTAGGGTTGCTGGGTTCTGGTGGAGACATGTTGTCCTGGCTGTTATTTTGTTTTTATGCTGGTGTCTAGCTATCTGGGTTTAGAATGATTGTAATTATAGGAGCTGATATCTGGTCTTGTCTTTGTTGAGTGGATGTTCCATCCCATTCCTTGGCTTCTGTTGCCCTCTCTGGATCTTAGGAGAGTGTGGTGCCTGCAGGTTGCCTGGTAGGGAGTGTTTCTGAGTCTTGGCCAGGTGAGGCCACTGGAGTTCCCCAGTTATGAGATGTTGCTAGGTATTTGGGGCTGGTAGAATGAATGGGGATGGGCTAAAGGCGGATGGGCTAAGAGTGTCCATAGGAAGGAGGAAATCTAGAGCTGCAGATTCCCAAGGAGTTGAGTCAGAGAAAGAGGACGGATCCCCGCAGGAGATGAGAATGAGGACTTTGCAATGGAAGACAGGAAGGAGAGTGAAGATTGCTTAATTGATTCTCAGGCTGACTGTTAAGTAGGTTCCCAGGTACAGAGCGCCTCAGGGTATTGACGGCTAAAGCAAAGGCCTAATGGCCAATTCCTAATTAGTTAATTGACTCCTAATTACAAAGTGAACAATTTGTAAAGAAGACCACAATATGCAAAATAAATTGTTTAATATCTAACCATATTGTCTCTGCTTTCTCTCACCTTACTTACATCAGTCATAGGTGGGCTAACACCAGTTTCTAATAAGAAAGTGGAAACTATATCTTTCACCTCAGTTACTTCTTAAACTGGGAAAACCAGATTTTGTTCCAATATTTTACAAACTGAATATGATAATAATATAATTATACAAATGATTGCCTTCAGAAAGAGTTTAATTATTACTAGGACTGCATGCATTTTTTCCCAGTGGAGTACAAAACTGTAGTTACAAGAAAAATACATCATTCATGCTATGAGATGAAAACGCTCAGCCAGCATGTATGTAGTACGTCTCAGGCCCTATGCTGAGCACAACAGATGTGAGCCCTGTCCTCCTGGTGTAGAGTAACATTAATCAAGGAAGTTTGTGTCAGATTGTATAACCAACTTGACTGAGCAGTCTCAATGACTTGAGTATAAACACAACTGTTTGATTTTTCCAGTAAATGTTTTTGAGTCTGCTCTGTGGATCTTTCTTGTTACTGGGTTGCAGGACCCTTCATGAGATCTTACTCCTAGGCCATAATATGATGTGCTTTTAAACTATTAAAACAGAATGGTTTTGCTTAGTACTCCGTTCCATTTATTCCAAGACTTCAGTAATTTACTTGCTCAAGGCTCCCGTCTCATGAAACTAAATCCACAGCTTAGGGAAGAATAGATGAAGACCTTTCACATCATTCCCACTCTTCTACCTCTGACCCAGAAAAAAGAAGTCTGGTTGTGAGACATCCCAGACAATACTAACATTTTGTTTCTCTGCAGCTGTAGCAGTCACCATACTGGGCATGCTGTGGGGAGCCAGTGCCCCTGACATGTTTATTGATGGGGAATTTATTGCAAGTAGCTTCCCTAGCTTTGGTGGTCTCTAAGAACTCAGATACACCGTCTATCTAGTGCCCCTTTGCCATATTCTCGTAACATGCACGCCTCTTAGCCCCGTACTAGAACAGCCATCCCCAAATCCTGACTACACTCCATAGTCCCAACCCTGGATTTATGAGTATGAGCCATATCTGTCTTCTATACTTATCTGGAAAGAGACATTCCCTATCTAGCCTGACGCGACCCACACTGTCTCTTCTAAGACAGCTCTTCTCTTTCTTTTCTTTTCTGTTATTTATTTATTTATTTATAGACTTTATTTTTAAAATTATATGTCTTAATGTGTACCTGTAGGAGGGAATGGGCCTATGAATACATCAGAAGCTGGTCAGATCCATGAACCCAGTGTCAGAGAGCACACCCCACTCCTAAGAGGTCAACAGCCTACACACATGGTCATCACCACCCATTCAGTGCACCTTCCTTCATGGGCTTCAGGGAGAATGAAACGAGCAAACCCCACCTCTGTAAAGAAAAGAGGGCAGAGGTATGTCAGGCTACTGCCCTCACTTACTCAGCTAATTAAGCCGAGGCCTCAGAGCCTGAAAGATACCTAAGTGGCTGGAAAGATGACTCAGCACTTAAGAGCTCCAGCAGAGGATCTAAGTTCAGTTCCCAGGGCTGACATTGGGCCACCGACAACTGCTGAAACTTCAGCTCCAGGGCATCTGATGCCTTCTTGCTGAAGGCACCTGTGTTCATATGCATATTCCATAAGCCAGGTACACACTGAGACATGGAATTTTTAAAATAAAGTTTAAGCAAAAGGAAAGAAAGAATAAAAACAGATGACTGCCACTGGCAGGCCTCTAGAAAGGAAGTATGAGAAACAACAGGTGAAGAACACAAGTGTATGGGAGCAGAGCTGAGCAATCTCGAAAGAGTGTGCAGTTTGTAGTGTCTATTAACTGAACTCCTGACTACCCTATGTGTCAGCAACGGCATTCCTAGGTATATAACACACACACACACACACACACACACACACACACACACACACACACACACACACACACACACGTGCAGGCACAGTAAACATCTCTATGATGGCCCAAAGCTGAAAAGCAGTAGTAGAAACACAGTGGACTGACTTAATCAATTATGGTATCACAAAGGAATACTTTGTAGCCAAGAGAGAAGCCCCTGTTTCATGCAGTATGGCTGAATTTCACAGATGTATTAACAGTAGAAAGGAGCCAAAATCGAGAAAAAAAATGCATAATATTTGATGCTGTGTAAAGTAAGCTGAAAACAGGTACTGCTGAAAATTGGTGCCTAGGGTCAACAAGATGGCACTTACTGCTGCGGGGGAGGTGTGTTGTAAGTTGACTGGACAAATGCAAATGCTCTCCTGCTATTGGGCCTGGGTGATTCATTGAACTGTCATGTATTATCCACACATTTTCTATAAGATTGGCGATTTATATTCTAATAAAATGTTTACTAAAAGTAAAACTATTAGGTGTTCCTAACACCAAATGATGAATAGCTGTTACAGAGACTCTGTGCCCAAAGAAAGCAATTTTACGTGAGCCAAAACTCATGTCAGTGCTGATCCATTAGCCACGGAAGCGTAGCTTACAGAGCAAACAGCAGTTTTGTTGTTGCTTTCCCTCCACACATTCAGAAAGCTCATTTCATTCATTTTATAGTTTTCTATTTTCCTTTACAAAAGTTCGAATTTTTGAGCATGTGTTTTATATTAAAACTTAAAGTGAGCATATAAAGTAACAGGTTTTCGTTATAACATTTTCATACATGTGAGACTATATTGTGATTTGGTTTTCCTGATTCCTTTCTCAGAAAGTTTCTTTTTTGTTTTTGTTTTTGCTTTTGTTTGTTTGTTCATTTGTTTTAATTTCAGTGTGGGCATTGCACATGCTTACGGTCGTCCAAGGAAGTCTAAGGAGGGTATCAGATCCCCTGGGCCTGTAGTTCCAAGCACATGTGAACTGCCCAAGGTGGGTGCTGAGAACCAAGTCCCAGTCCTGTCCTAGAGCAACGAGTGCTCTGAAATAATGAGACATCTCTTCAGCTCAAACAGATCTTTCTTCTTTAGATTTGTTATCACTCTGTGTGTGTGTGTGTGTGTGTGTGTGTGTGTGTGTGTGTGTGTGTGTGTGTATGTGATGTGCATATGTGTGCTTTCTCGGCAAGTTTATTATTGGCATATAGAAAAGCTTCTGGATTTTGTATATTGACTTTGTATTCTGCTACTTTTCTGAACATGTGTATCAGGTTTGAGAGTTTTCTGGTGGAATCTTTAGGGCGTTCCAAGTACAGAGTCAGGTTGCCTGAAAGTGTGAGTTCTTTGTCTTCTTCCTCCCCTGCCCCCACATCTTTCCTCTTAGGCCCTAGCAGCACTTGTTAGCAGAATACTCAGTGAGAGCAAGAAGCCTTGTATCATTCCTAGTTTTAGAGGACATTCTTTCATTACCTCCCCCACCAAACGATTTAATATAACATTGGCTAAAGTTTTTCATGCATAACTTGTCTTAATTGAGATATGTTCCTATTTTTCCCCCCTGGAGCTTTTATTTTGAAAAGATGCTGAACTTTGTCAAAAGCCTCTGTTGAGATAACCATCTGATTTCTATCCTTAAGTCTATTTATGTATCATATTACATTTATTGCTTGAAGCAAGAGGTTTTCATGCATTAGCTCTATTAACAGAAGAATGTCCCAATGTGCTAAATGATAACAACTGTGTATGAAAGTTTTCAGATGCTTCAAAGAGAAAGCTGGGTAAGTCCAATAATAGCTCACTGTGCTCTTCTGCAGGGAATCAAGGTTGGAAGTTCATTCTAACAAAAGCAAGACAGCTCTCATTATTGTGAATCCTATTGAAATTCAGTTTAATTCCCACACTGGGGAGAAATTTACTTGGCTTTTGAGGCTATATCATTTTTTGTTTGTTTAATATATATAATCCTGTAATATTTGTTTAAAATAGATTTTACTAAATTTGTAGTAGCACACCAAGTAATGGCTTTCACTGTGGTATTTTTGCTTTCCACATAGATACATAGATTGCTATATTCTGTTCTGCCTTGCCTCCTCCACTGCCACCCTGACAAATAGTTTATAATAGCTACTTTGGAGAACTGCCAAGAAAATAAAACAAATGCTACTTAACAAGTAAAGCCACATATACCTATATATAATTTTTATGATGTTAGCTACTATTAGTCTCAAGTCTTGATTAGGTGAATTAAATTAGAAACTGTGCAAGTAGTAGCAGTTAATAAGAGTAAGAGTGCATAGCCTATTGTACCTGTATTTATGACATTTATCTTCTCAGAACAGTATGGAATTATGTTAGAATTTGATAAAATTGCATATACTGGTACTTGTCACAGTGTATTCTGATGAGCTGGAAGTATTTTGCAATAGGAAATGTCAACCAACCCCTCACCCTCCATCCACTAAAGGCATTGCATGGAGGCTGAACTACATCCCCGAGTGATCTCAGAAGCAGGAACCTACCCCTTGACGCCCTGGGCAGATGGCTCTGCAGAATAGATGCTTGCTTTGGTCTCAACCTTATTCTTTAAAGATTTTATTTTTAATATTATGTGCATGACTGCTACACGTATCTATGTGCACCGTGTATGTGCAATGCCCATGAAAAGTCAAAGAGAGCATAGGATCCCTCTAGGTTCACTGGAGTGAGCCATCCTGTGGGTGCTGGGAACTGAATCCAGGTCCTCTGAAAGAGCAGCCAATGCTCTTAACTGTTGAGCCATTTTTCTAGCCCCCTTGAACATGTTCATGTAATCTTGGTTGGATTGTTTTATTATGGGTTTCAAGTCTTCAACCTGCTGAGAACCAGTCAATATAACTTAGATGACAGCCAGGATCTTAGAGACCTTCTTAAAAATAGTAACCGAGCTCAGCAACTGTGGATGGCTATGCATCGGAGTTCCTAGGAGCAGAGTAACCTGGAAGGGTACATGGGACAGAGTAAGGGATTTGTTACTATTTCTAATCTATAGATCCAGAAACTGGGGATGAAGGAGTAGATCCGGGATTTGAACTCACTTTCTGATGACTAAGCCTATATGTGGTCTTAACAAGACCCAAGGACTTCTGCTAGGCCAGCTTTTTTCTCAACCTTTTCTTTAACTTTCATTCATTTATCAGACACATAAAGTCAGAAAACCTCTGTGTGTGTGTGTGTGTGTGTGTGTGTGTGTGTGTGTGTGTGTGTGTGTGTGTGTGTGTGTGTGTTCACCAGTAGAAGCAGACCTGAGGAACTTTATGTGTCTCTCCTCCATCTTGGCCCCTTCATTCTCTAGTAGCTGCAAGACCTGGCTACTAGCAGGCTGGCAACTCTGAGATCCTCATTGGCTCCACCCTGCTTGCAGAAAAGGGCACCAGGTGCCTCAGCCCCCCTTACCCAGCCTGCTAGTCCCCACATTCCTTTGAAGAGGTCAGCAGGGACCAGATCCCAGGAAGCAGAGAGAGGGCCAAAACCAGTGCTGATATGAGGCCTGGGTTCATGCTGGAGAAGCACAGTGTGGTCCCCAAGAGGGCATCCATGCAGTCAAACATACTGAGTCAAATACATCCTGGGACTCAAAGGATTCTGAAAGCAAAAAAGGATGCTATTAAAGGTCACTCTAGGGCCATAGGCAAACCCCAGAATAGTCTCAGGTAACGTGAGGCTCCATAAAGCAAAGGCAAGAAGACTTCAGAGCTGGCCTCCCAGGCCAGGACTTCCATTAAGAGTCTCAGTGAGGTCCTATGTTCTATTAGCACTAAAAGCCTCCCTGACACAGCCGGCAAATCAAGAGTTCTAGATTGGGAGATTGACACACACAGCAGGACGTAGCAGCTATTCCCAGTTTATCCCACACTTTGCCCCTTACTGCCTTCTTTAACTTCTGTAACATGGAGTTCCTATCCCCTCCCTTGCTCAAGTATTTCTAAAACTCCTGTCTGCAAGGACATGACTGATTCCAGGAAACCCTGAGTAGAAGAACGGGGTGATGTTGCCCTCTGCTGTTCCCTAGAAAGCAATGAGCATCCACGCAGCAGGGAAGGGCGAGGATAAAGAGAGGAAAGCAGAAAATCTAGCATGCAAGTGTATTTAGTGTCTTCCTATTGAACCCTTAGAGGTTTGGAGAGCACACTCTTACATCCCTCACTTTTATGGGTAAGTACTCAGAGAGGCTGGATAGTTCATTTGTGGTCATAACAAGGAAGCAGGTAGAAATTTTAACCTAAATCCTTTTATTGTTTTCATTTATCTTACATTTCTGTGTGTGTGGATAGAGGCGGTAGATAAATCAGTTTGCTCCCTCCACTATTTATGTGGCGCCCAGGGACTAGCCCGGGCCATCAAGCTTTGCAGCAGGCCCCTTTACTTCCTGAACCCTCTTGTCTGCTCCAAATTAAAATCTACCCAGTTGTCAAAAGCCCATGGCCTCTTTTTTTTTTTTTTTTTTCATTGTTCTGTAAGCTTGTGTAAGTTTTCAAATATTCAAAACATATTTGTTAGTCACAAATATAAACCAGCAATTGAACACGAAGGTAGATTTATTTACTCGGGAGACCTTAGCACATTTTATACAGTGTGTAAGCACCAAGAGAGGACAGGCAGGCCTTGGTTCGTGTGTTTATGTGATTCTTTTACCTGTAATGACCTCACACACCCTTCACAAACTTTCCCTAAATCGCTTGTGAACACCATTTTCTTCACTTATCCCTGTGTTGCTTTTAATCTTCTGACAGTTTCTTTGGGACAGGTTTCTTGGTTATCTTGAATTACAATCATAGGTTCATCGGTCCGACCCCTGTCTATCTCCTTGTATAATAGACTACCTCTCTGTATAATAGACTACCTGTGTGCTGAGGCTGTCTTTCTTTTTGTCATTTCAGCCTTCCGGAGCACTTTCCACAGGGCTCCACCCTTGAGGCGCATGAAGAAATTGAATTGCGACAGACACCAGCTGGTTTCCTTCCTGGAATTTGAAGGCTGGAGAGAGAACTCAGCCACAGAGGGCTTGTCTAGAATGCACGAGGCTCTGGCTTTGACTGCCAGCACTGAGAAATAGGCAAGAGGGGGCTGCTGGGCTATACTCACCATAGACAAACCAGGCTTTTGGATCAGGATGGCTATTGGATGTCGTTTCTGGAAGTTAGTCATTTCCAACTGTATCCTTACACAGTGTAAACTATCCGTGTTTAGTACCTAATAACCTGGTAGGGTAGGAGCTCTCCAATTCATAGCCACACAACGCTCAAAGCATGAGATAAAAACCCTGTTCTGGGAAGCAGGGAGGTACAGTCTCTCTGGGGCCAGCATTCCCCACTTCCAGGGATACGGCCGGCTGTCCCTTTCACTTCCCCAACTCCTTTCCCATGTTTAGCAGGCTGTGTTGAACCCTAGCTCCATTCACCCTCATGCAACCGCCCCTTCAGTAGACCCTTCCTGCCTTTTCTTTTTCTAAGCAGCTTCTACTGATCTGGACTCGGGCCTGCAGTCTGTTCTAGGGAAATGTGACTAACCACCTCACCCCTAATTTGGTTCGAGCTCAGCTGTCTTCCCACAGGCCATGTATTAACCCTGTTTAGGCAATTCTAAATTCCTGGCATGCTCACTTAGCAGCAGCCTTCAAGGCCACGCCGCCATCTGTCAGGAGTTTAAGCCCTGGCTCACAGGGCAGTCATGGAGAAAGCAGATTAGAAGCTAAAGTTTCCACTAGCAAGGTACATTTTAATATCGGAATGCAAACGTTCTAGCACATGTTATTTTCACTCACAACAGGAAAACACTAGAATCCATTTAAATATCAATGGATTAAAAACCGACTAGTATTACAGCATGATGAAATAGTTTACAAGGCTTCATGTAATCCCGTTGTTTTAAAACATATTTATTAACCCAGAAATGTACTAATGTCCATCAGGAAAGGAACAGCCTATTTTTCTACACATGTATCTACACATGTAGCTACTTGGATCTGGTTAATTTGTATGTGTGAAATTTTATTTCCAATTTTTTTAAATAATAAAGCTAATTTAAAATTCATTTTAAAACATAGAAAAGGAAGTGCTAGTATAAAAAGGTGTGTTGAAGGCCAACGAGATGGCTCAGCTAGCAAAGCAATTCCCAAGCATCACGGTGACCTCAGTCCAAACCCTGGAAATACCATCAAAGGAGAAGAGCAACCCCACAAAGTTGTTCTCTGACCCCACATGGATGCACTGTGACTTGTGCATGCCCACATGTACCTGGCATATACATCATATGCACACACAATAACAAAATTAAATTAAAATTAAAAAATCAAGCTTATGTATTTAGAATAGTAGTAAATATCAACAGTCTAGCTCTGCTGTGGATACAGCATGGTAAAAGCACAAACCCACAGCCAATAGGAGAAAGAAATCGGTTCGTAGAAACAATTCCAGTTCTTAGAACTTTTTCTTCTACTGTTTATGGTTCCCTTGCTCTATTATAGCAAACACACCAGTATGCATGTGTGTGTGTGTGCATGCTTGTGTGGGGGGAGTGTTTGTGTGTACCTCACTTTCTTATCTCTCCCCCTCCCCTTTTTGCTTCTCAGACTCCTCTCTTGGTACCTCTCTGGGTCACAAAGAGAAGAGTTGAGGAACAGACAGAGATGATGATCCCACCCTCATCTCTGTTTGTCAAAACTTTTCTAAGGAAAAGAAAGACCACAAGAGACACAGGACTCTGGTGGCCTGGGAGGACTCGAATCCCTGGAGAATAACAGTTGCAATACTCTATTTCTGAAAACATTGTCTAGTGGTTGCATAATTCTGAAAAATGGATAAAATCTTGTGGTTTCTTTTAAAACCCACGATTCAAGACTCTCTCCAGTCTTTGGCACATGTGCTGAAAGGATTCCTTATTCCTCTCTTTGGCATTTGTTTTCAGGATGTGGCAAAAGTCACCGAGGGACCATATGACCCAGCATTTGTTCCTACAGACAGCTGAGTATGTCCATGGCTGAACCATGCCATCTACTTGGAAGAGCTTCTTTGGTGTGCATTTAGACAATAGGTGTTCAAAACACTCAATCCTGGCAGACAAAGAGCCATTTCTTGTCATCCCAGTAGGATTTCAATTAAAGAACACCCTTTAGTAATGGAGAAAAGGGGAGGGTCACTGTAGGTGGTAGATAAACCCATAGCTATGACTTGGAATTTGAAAAGGAAGTATAAAGCTAACTATAGATGCATGGTAAGTATTTTGTTTTGCATAGTGTTTGGTGTCAGGGCAGGAGTATTTGAGAGGAGGTTTTCTGTATGTAGAGGGAGCGCATTTGAGAGGTATTCATAGGTAGACCGGGCTGGCCTAGAGCTCACTATTTAAACCAGACTGGCCTCAAACTTATGAGTGACTGTGCTGGCTAGTTTCATGTGTCAACTTGACACAAGCTGAAGTTATCACAGAGAAAGGAGTTTCAGTTGAGAAGATGCCTCCATGAGATCCAGTGGTAAGGCATTTTCTCGATTAGTGATCAAGGGGGGAGGGCCCCTTGTGAGTGGTACCATCTGTGGGCTGGTAGTCTTGGGTTCTATAAGAAAGCAGACTGAGCAAGCCAGGAGAAGCAAGCCAGTAAGCAGCATTCCTCCAGAGCTGCTGCATCAACTCCTGCTCCTTGACCTGCTTGAGTTCCAGTCCTGACTTCCTTTCATGAGGAACTGTGATATGGAAGAGTAAGCTCAATAAACCCTTTCCTCCCCAACTTGCATCTTGGTCATGATGTTTGTGCAGGAATAGAAACCCTGACTAAGACAATGCTTTTAGCAGAAGTAAGTATTTCAAAGGAAGATTTACCATCCTCTTTTCTAAACATATGGGGATATGTTCAGGAACTCATTTCCACAATTGTTTCTAGTCTACTAAATGTAGACAAATCATCTTGACTCTCTAGGTGCACAGTACTAATAAGAAGCAAGCTAACAGTAGGGAAAGTGTGCTGCGCTTTAGATCTCAGAAGAAAAGAGTACTTAGAGCTAATTCTATTTTTAAAAATTTGCTATTTTAACTTCAGGACTCATAAAAGGTTATCTGTTATGAATATATATAGTTTGCATGTGTGTTACCAGAAATATGCTAATATTAGACAAGATCTAAAATTCATGTTACAACAAATGGCTAAGATACATTTCATAAATACAGAGAGTAAGTGCTAAGAAGTGGGTTCATTTCTTGTGCTGGTCATTCACCTGTTGGGTTTGATTCCATCCCATCCTTCCCTAGTTTGAACTGTATCTCTACATCTACCATCCCCAAAGCTACCTTGACAATGACTTGTGAGTAGATCCGGCAGATTTGAAGCTTTCCTGGGTTACATGGGGGATGGGAGAAGGGGTGAGAAGGGGTAGGAGAAGACAAAAAGGTCAGGGTATTTCTTTGCTTTGATGACATACAGGACATAGCTACTTCCTCTGTAACACCAGATCCCCTGAGATAATCCAATATATTCCTACATCTTACAAAACAGTGGCTGATAGGCTTTTAGCTCCTACTAGATGACTAAATTTTTGAACTCTGGTAACACTAGGTCTTACTCCTTCATCCACAAGCTAAAATGATGGTAGCAGATTCCTAGTTTTCCTAATTTCAAATCATCCCAGTATTTCCTTACATGGCCTCTCAGCATTGTCTACATAATCAATCCCCTGCGCCAGGTGTCTTTTGTCAGTTGCCAATCCAGGCATTTTTGGTTTTTGAAAGGTTTCTTACTGCTACAGTTCTTCATGCCAGGGTAATCCCAGGAACAGATACTCAACCTAGACCCTAAGATTGTATTCTGCATCCTTTTGAATGTGGTAAGACCTCCTTAAAGGCATGAAGAAGAAGAAAACTCTTGGGGTACAGGGGTGTCTTAGCTGTTGAAACTGTAAGCTGTGGATTACTGAGTCATGGTAGGTGCCTGAGAAGGCAAGGCTTTGGGGAGGTCACCACTCCACTGACCATGACAGTAATTATGCTTGATAAAGATGAATGACCACATGAGGTAACCACTTCCAACTGCTCTTGAGTTTATACAGAGAAAAAGGCAAGCTTTAGGTCATGAGCTTCTTGAAGTATTTTAATTAGCATACATTAATTATACATGTATATAATTGTATTTCAATCATATTTAACCCCCATTACCGTCCCTCATCGTCCTCTAACTTCTATTAATTCTGTTCCTGATTTTAAATAGCTCTCCTACTTTCGAGTCTTTGTGTGGGTGTGCAACCTATGAGTTTATTATGGTTGTTTATAGGACCATGAGCTATGCTGCGGGAGAAAATGTCTCTCACCCTGCCCCACCCCCAATAACCATTAACTGTTTATAAATCCTCAGGGAGAAGCAGAGCCCTCATGAACCCCTCCCCCCTCCTACTTCCATGACAGGGTGTTGACTGTTGAAGAGTCTAATCTTGTGCAGACTGTGCATAGGTCAATCACAGCTGCTGTGAGTTCAAGTGTACAATAGCAATGTCAGTGCTTAACACTTCCCTTTCCTTGTCCTTCAGTTCTGTCCCGTAGACTTGGAAGGAGTGATATAGATGTCCCTTTAATAGCTTAGAATTCAGAAGTAATTTATTCTCAAACCATTGATATGTTATGTTACTGCCAACCACTTCAGAGAGAACGGTCTCTAGCCAAAGCTGGCCACAGCACTGATCTCTGGCATAAACATAGCTACATAGAAAGCAATTTGACAAGCACACCACGCACATTTAGCAAAATAAGAGCAGTAGTTTCCCCACTAGGGCTTCTGAACTCCCCAGCTTTTGGTCCTGTTTACAGTATCAGACATGAATGTTCTCCTGTGGGGCACGCCTCTAAGCAGAAAGCAGCTGTTTACCCCATAATAGACCAGGACATAAGCCTTTAATATAGAATGAAACCATGTGGCTACATTCCAAAGCTCTGCAGCCACAAGGCAGACAGGCTGACAATTACGCCCAAAGATTGATCATACAGGTTTAAAAGTGGCTACCCCAGTTAAGTTGGCTATGTTATGCTAAGTTAGGCACCCTAGTTAGGAGGATTTGAATAGATCAATAGGACAGACAGAGATGAGGCTCTGAGCTACCAGTTCTCTGGAACCTTCCTTATTGAGGAAGCAGGTGTTTTTTGTTTGTTTGTTTGTCAATTTAGTTCCCCATCTTCACTTTTATAAAAACCTTACCTGAACCATTTGTGGCAAGTGTCTTAGAAGAGGATACTTATTCTCCCAGAATCTACTTAGATACCACAGCATTGTTTCTATCCCAATAGCAGGAATCTGATCACAACACTGCCCAGACTTCAGAAAAGTGCATGGCCTGTTCCAATCTGAGACTGTAAACACATCAAAGGAGTTGTAGAACCTTATACCTTTGAAAAAAATCTGGGGACCAAGTATTTTCTAAGACAAGTGGAAGGACAAGGCGGATTGAAAATGGTTAATCAGCCTGGCAGTGGTGGCGCGTGCCTTTAATTCCAGCACTTGGGAGGCAGAGGCAGGCGGATTTCTGAGTTTGAAGCCAGCCTGGTCTACAGAGTGAGTTCCAGGACAGCCAGGGCTATACAGAGAAACCCTGTCTCAAAAAAACAAAAAAAAAAAAAAAAAGAAAAGAAAAGAAAATGGTTAATCTTATCTGGGATTCAGAGGTTAATGCACTAGCTCAGCAGCAGTCATGATGTTAATTGGTTAGTAAAGTAAGAACAAAAGCATCTAGAGTGGGCAAAAGTAGCCTGTTAAAGACAGAAATATGAGACACACATGTCGTGTCAAACTTCCTCTCACATATACTTAAAGTATATTTCTTAATTGAGACACATTTGTGATCTTTATGGGGCATGATATGGGAATTTGATATATGTATAGACTGTAATAATCAAGTGAGTGAAGTATTTCTGCCTCTTCAAACAATAATCTTTTGGTTTTATGAACATATCTTAATTATAAATAATTGGTTGCACTATGGCATCACATATATATATATATGATCATATTCACCCCCAGTTCTTGTCTCCCTCCAACTCCCACTGATATCCTACCTCTTCTCAACCAGTCCCCCTTCTACATTCATGTCTTTGTGTGATCCAATGAATCTAATTAGGTTTGCTCATGTAAACATACCCCAGATATTTACTTGCTCAGCCATGTTCACTGCTGCTCTATTCACAGTAGCTAGGAAGCAGAAACAACCTAAGTGTTCAACTGATAAATGGATAATGAAAATATGGTACATATGTACACTGGAATACTGTTCAGTAGTAAAAAAATGAAATCATGAACTTTGCAGGCGAACAGATGGAACTGGAAAAGATCATATGAGTGATGTAAGCCAGATCCAGAAAGACAAATATCACACTTTCACTCTTATTGGGCACATGGCTTAAAGTAACTATAGAAATCATGAAGATAAAACAGGACCACTGCCAGGACAGAGGGGAACAACAGTAAGGGGATGATGGGGTAGCAAGTAATCTGATCAGAGAAATGGGAAAAGGAGGTTCCTAAGGGAAATGGAGGGAGGAAAGCACAGAGGAGAGAGGTAAGTAAAATAACAGTACATACAGCTGAAAAGGCTGTAAAGAATTATACTATTAACTATCCCCCAAAATTCTATAACACACATAATTCTGTATAGAAATACTTAGTTTTAATGAGCTTTTTTCATCTGGACTGACAGTACTCCGTCCAAGAGCCAAAGATGATCGATCTAACAAAGCCCCCAATACCAGACATGAGAAGTCCTCTTTGCATTGTTGGCAATGGCAGTCTAAGAGACTCTCAAAACACACAGCCTATTTTCTGTTGTTCTAGGTTACTCCCCAGAGAGAGAAGGCAAGTCCCTACTGCTGAAAGACACCATGCATTTCAGAAACAGAGCCCAAAGACCCCTGACCTGGAACTGAACCAAATTCTCCTTCTCTGAGGACTAGCTATCATAGGACTAGAAGAGGCCATATAAGCTTCCAAAGGTGAGTGAGTGGCAACTGATAGTTCTACCAAGTTATACTGTTTATAAACTCTATCAACAACCATCATGGCACAATAACGTAGTGCAGTAGTGGCACACATATTTTGGAGGTAACCAACAGATCTTTAACACGTAACAAGAAGGTACTGAAAACCGACCCAACTAACCAGGGGAAGTGAAATCACAATCACTGGAGGAGAAACTACAATTATAATTTACTAAATCAGCATAATCCCTAACAACACTCTATAAACAATCATTTTTATACCCACGGATAAGGGTATTCTTCACTCTTCACCAAGGGATCTTTTCTTTGCAACAGAGATCACTCCAGAAAATTACAGCCAATTAATATGCAGAGTTGTACAGCCTGTACCAATGAGTACATCTACAAAGTACTCCTACACCTAAGGCTCAGGGAACATTTCAAAAGAAGAGACAAAGATTCTAAGAGCCAGAAAATCAGGAACTTTGCTGTGAGATTGTGTCTCCTAGTAACACCAGAAGCTGTACTTGTTAGGTCTCCCCATTATGACTGCCAAAAGGGAACTAAACAAGCTAAACCAGTGAAAATTCCAAACCAGTGAAAATTCCAAACACAGGGACAAGCCCCTAGTGTCTCAACCCTGTACAAAGAACTAAAGGCAACTGAGTAAGGTTGGAAGCTGGAAGGTCTTTCTCATAGAAGAACACACCAATTGGCTTCCTAATGCCAAACAGACAGCCCTGAAAACATACATACAATAACACTATATGAACTTAGCAGGTTGTATTTAGGAATATATATCTACATATGAATATATGTACATATATATGTATGTATATATGTATGCATGCATGCAGTAACAAATGTTGGGGGGAAGAGGCCATGAATTTGAGGGAGACCAAGGAGAGATATGTCGGAGAGTTTGGAGGGAGGAAAGGTAAGGAAGAAACATAATTGAAATACAATCTCAAAAATTAACAAAAACTACACATTAATCTTTTTGCACATAAACATTAAGTGCATTAACATTTTTGTCATAATTTCATCTTTTAGATATATCCAGGAGACTGATATAATACAATAGGTTTTAGTTTTGTTTTTTGTTTTTTTGGGTTTTTTTTTTTTTTGAGACAGGGTTTCTCTGTGTAGCCCTGGCTGTCCTGGAACTCACTCTGTAGACCAGGCTGGCCTCAAACTCAGAAATCCGCCTGCCTCTGCCTCCCAAGTGCTGGGATTAAAGGCGTGCGCCACCACTGCCTGGTTAGGTTTTAGCTTTTAAAAGGGACCTCCATACTGTTTTCCATAATTGTTCCACTAATTTACATTTCTACAGTGTACAAGAATTTCCTTTCCCTGCATCTTAGCAGAGAAATCTTTTCTTTGTGTGAGTGCATGCCCACACATGTGTCCGTGGAGGTCAGAAGTTGACATTGGGTGTCTGATTGCTTTCCACTTTATATTTTGAGACAGGATCCCTCACTGGTTGACCTGGAACTCATCAAGTAGCTAGACTGACTGTCCAATGAGTGCCCCCCCCCCATTCTCATTTCTACCTCCCAGCAGTGAGATTTCAGGGACACACCAGCATATGTAGCTTCTTACATGGGTGCTGGGGATCTGATATCAGAATCTCATGTTCCTGAAGCAAGTAAGTAAGTGCTTTTCCCACTAAGCCATCTCCCTAGCTCTATTTTTCTTTCACTGGCAGCTACTCTGTGATGAAATATCTCATTACGGATTTGATTTGCATTTCCATAGTACCCATATTTCCTAATGGTTTTGCAATTGGTAGGATTTTGCATTTTCATATATTTGTTGAATCAATTTGTATATCTTCATGAACTATCTAGTTCATTAGTCCATTTTTAATTGGTTCTTGAAGGGCTGACTTTTCTGAGTTATGGATATTCATCTAGTTTGATGAATAACTTAAAATATTGTCTCATTCTGTAGGCTTTTAGTTTTTAAATTTTTATTATGTGTGTATATGGGTATATGTGTGTGTGTACTTTATAAATTCAGTTCCCTCTTTCCATATGTATGAGTGTGGGATAGATTCATATTACTAGGTACAAACAGCAAGCACCTTTACCTGCTAAGCTATCTGAGACATCTCAACAGCCTGTTAAATTGTGTAACTCTTTCTTGTATTGTGAAAAGCTTCTTAGCTTGACAGAACCACATGTGTCTATTTTACGTATTACGTTTGCCTGTGCCTTTGATATACTCTCTAAAATCACCACGACTTATATCATTGTGTTTGTGTTTCCCTTGTAAGAAATTGTCAACCCAGGTACATAACTGCCACATAAACCAGTGGAATTGTATTGGGTAGCACAGCACAAAGGACTTTGGAGAATCTTAAGATATGACAGTTTACTGAAGAGTCATAATCTGTTTAGCTACTCCAACTACATGCTCACTCAAGAGGATTGAAGAACATACTTTTCAGTCAAGTAGTCATGCACTGCAGAACAAGGTTTGAGCCAACTCCAGGAGTTATACTCCTGTACCCATAGGACAGTACTCCCTAGTGGGCTATGCTTATGCAACTACATTATATGAAGCCACATAGTGATAAATTCACCAAATAACACATTTCTTAGAAATTCACTCATTAAGTGACAGATGGCTCTATTAAGTGTATCAGCAAGGGAAGCATGCTCACACAAAGGATAATTGTGTCCTATTATACAGCAGCATTAGATTACGACTGAAGTAACAATGGTTGGGTTGTGAGAATGGATGTTAAGTAGTAAAAACAGTCAGCTGTGCCTTTATTTGTTTGCTTGCTGTCATGTGCATACCCTACCATTCCTTTCCTCTCTCTTTTTTTCCAATTCTATAAAACTTTTAATGAATTATTGGTAATTAGGAATGTGGGATCAATTGGCAATAGAGAGTGCTGCTTGTATCCACTGAGAAGGAAACTTTTTTTTGTTTGTATTTTTTTTTGTTTTGAACCAACTTTATTACATACAGATTTGGGGTGGGGGAGGGGACAGGGGGTTTCCAAAGAGGAGACCTAGAAAGGGGGAAACATTGGAAATGTAAATAAAGTATCAAAAAATAAAAATAAAAAAAAAAGAAAATAAGTTAAATTAAAAAAAAAAAAAGATTGCTTGATCAGGGATCGCAGAAGTGAAAGTGAGAACCATGATTCTTAACTAGTAGATACTTTAAAAAAAACAAATCTTATTTAACTAATTTATAACTCCTCCACAAAAGTCTAGCTCTGTGGGGTTTTTAAAATCTGTATGTAATAAAGCTCATTCCCTTCCTCTTAAAGGATCAAGGACACAGTGTTTTTCAGGCTTCTTTACCAATAAGTTCTGGTTAAGACCAGCCACTAGCAAACATGGAAGAAAACTAAAGAGGAGGAAAGCTAGGGGATTTTTCTTTTTTTCTTCTCTTTTTCTTTTTTAATTATTATTTTATTTATGTACAATCCAGCCATTGTCCCACTCCCAGTCCCCCTTCCCATAGTTCCTCATTCCATTCCCCCTCCCCCCCATCTTCAAGAGGATGATTTCTTAACCCCCCTCCCCCCGGCCTTAAGTCTAATCTCCCACTGAGGCCTGACCATGCAGACCCCTGCTATATTTGTGCCAAGGGCCTCGGATCAGCTCATGTGTGTTGCCTGGTTGGTGGTTCAGTGTCTGGGCCCTTCCAGGGATTAGTTGAGACTGCTGGTCTTCCTATGGGGTTGACCTCCTCTTCTGCTTCTTCAATCCTTCCCCTAATTCAATCATAGGAGTCCCCAACTTCAGTCCAATGGTTGGGGTAAGTATCCTTGTCTGTCTCAGTCAGCTGCTGGTTGGGCCTCTCAGAGGACAATCATGCTAGGCTCACGTATGTAATCACACCATAGCATCAGTAATAGTGACAGACCTTGTTGTCTCCCCATGAGACGGATCTCCAGTTGGGCCTGTCACCGGACCACCTTAGCCTCTTCTCCATTTTTGTTCCTGCAGTTCTTTTAGACAGGAACACTTCTGGGTCAGAAATTTTGACTGTGGGTTGGTAACATCATCCCTCCTCTTGTGGCCCTGTCTGTCTACTAGAGGTGGACTCTTCAAGTTCCTTTTCCCCACTGTTGGGCATTTTATCTAAGGTCACTTTCATTGAGTCCTGAGTCTCTCCCAACTTCCAGGTCTCTGGGACTTAATATAGAGGGTCTCCTTACCTCCTGACTTCTAAAGCTATATATTTCCATTCATTCTGCTGGCCCTCTGAGCTTTGCTCCTGTCCCCTACCCCATACCTGATCCTGATCCCATTCCCCTTTTCTCCTCCCCCTCCTGTCTCCCACCTCCCTCCCTCTGCCCCCTGTGATTATTTTCTTCCCATTTCTAAGTGGAACGGTTTGGTGTATATTGCTTTTATTATGTTTAGGTAAAGACCTTGAATTCCTGATCTAAGAGTTTTAACATAAAGAGATTTTGTATTTTGTCAAATGCTTTTTCAGCATCTTATGAGATGATCATGTAATTTTTTTTCTTGGAGTTTGTTTATATAGTGGATTACATTAATGGAGTTTTTGTTTGTTTGGTTTTGGTTTTTTGGATATTTACTTTATTTACATTTCAAATGTTTTCCCCTTTAGAAATCCCCTATGCCATCATCCCTCCCCTGCCTCCATGAGGGTGCTCCCCTACCCACCCATTCCACTCCCGTCTTCCCTCTCTAGCATTGCCCTACACTGAGGCATCAAATACCCTCAGGTCCAAGGGCCTCTCCTCCCACTAATGTCCAACAAGGCCCTCCTTTGCCACATATGCGGCCAGCACCATGGGTCCCTCCATGTATATTCTTTGGTTGGTGGTCCAGTCTCAAAAAGCTCCGGGAGGTCTGACCAGTTGACACTATTGCTCCCTCCATGGGACTGTAAACCTTCTCAGCTCCTTCAGTCCCTTCTCCACCTCCTCCATCTGGGACCCCATGCTCAGTCCAATGATTGGCTGCGAGCATTCGTCTCTGTATTTGTCAGGCTCTGGCAGAGCCTCTCAGGAGACAGCTTATATTGAACCATCCTTGCACCTCTGGGATGAGTCCTACTTGATCATGGTGAATGATATTTTTGATGTGTTCTTGGATTCAGTTTGCTAGAATTTAATTGAGTATGTTTGCACCAATATTCATAAGCAAAATTTGTCTGAAGTTCTCTTTCTTTGTTGGGTCTTTGTGGTTTAGGTATCAGAAAAACTGAGGCTTCATTGAATGAATTAGGTAGTGTTCCTTCTGTTTCTGTTGTATGGTATAGTTTGAGGAGTGTTAGTATTAGCTCTGCTTTGAAGGTCTGGTAGAATTCTGCACTAAATCCACCTGGCCTTTGACTTTTTTTTGGTTGAGAGGTCTTTAATAACTTCTTCTATTTCCTTAAGGGATTGGGACTATTTATATAGTTTACCTGCTCTTGGTTTAGTTTTGGTACATGGTATCTGTCTAAAAAAGTCATCTTTTTCATCCATATTTTTCAGTTTTGTTGAGTAAAGGCTTTTGTAGTAAGATTTGATGATTATTTGAATTTCCTCATTTTCTGTTGTCATGTCTCCCTTTTCATTTCGGATGTTGGTAATTTGGATACTGTCCCTTTGTTCTTTAGTTTAGCTAAGGGTTTATCTATCTTGTTGATTTTCTCAAAGAAATAGCTTTTGGTTTTGTTGATTTTTTTTTT